>OX243953.1:5736329-6370366 GCA_945859745.1 Synanthedon formicaeformis | reverse complement strand
GTACTTTTAGGGTATACTCTCCTGCCATATGCCGGAGTGAAAATTTTCACCATCTAAATACATCTCATTCTACGCCACCTCGTACGGAGGATTTATTTGCAAATACCGCACCTTTAACTTCTGAATCTTCATGTACGGTCAATTTAAATGAAAATGTCATGTCATCGGAACTTCTACGGGTAGTAGCGCTACTTCAAATAATTTAAGTATATTGTCGCCGCGTGCTTATTCAATGCCGTCAACGATTGAAAAATCGTCAGTGTCATTGCCGTCCCCGCAACAAAATAAAGTACTTGAGATTAATAAAGATAGAGAGAAACAGATGGAGGTTGTTAGAGGGCTAGTTTTGGAGAGGCTTGGTAATGGACCGAGATTGAATAGAAGGTGTTCAAAAAGGCCACGCATGACCGTAGTATCAAATGTTCCGCCCCCTGTACCTCCACTTCCTACATTTCAAATGACTCCACCACAAACTCCGCCGTCGCTGGACACATGTTTACCTCCTCCTCGCCCTGCGCCTCCTGTAATGCCTTTGCCCGTTATGCCCTCCCTCTCAGACCCAGAATTAACGAAAGAGAAGAGAAACAAAAGCTTCTTAAACAGTATAACCAAATACCTCAACAGGCATTTCAGACCTCGGAACAAGGTAAATACCAAAGAAAAGGTCCCAACACTCACCTACAGTTAGGAAACGTATAACAGCTACTTAAGCCGGCCATTCATGGCAGTCACATTCATAATTCTCCATTTAGCCGGCTAAAATAGCAGTTAAATGTTCCTTAACTATAGGTGTATGTTGGTGAAAACGTTCATAACCAATTTTAACGCTTCAAATTGACATTAACACTTCATAAGTGCTTTCTCAATTAGTTTTGGCACACTCCCTATTATTTCGGGTCATCGTCATCGAGCATAGTTTGTGAGGAGAAATAAAAAATCGGTGAAATGTGTTTTAGGAGCGTAAGCGTACATTGCCTTCATCTTCTAAACTGTTGAAACTACCACACTTGTTACTTGTTTAATCTACAAAAACCCATATTATAGTAGATACATTATATCTTAGATTATGCGCATATGGCATGTTAAACCCAGGCAAAGAAAACAATATTTTCTCTCCCCAGAATATGCTTTTAACATTTAGTTAACATTTTAGTTATTAAATCAATTAGGATGGTATCCGGGTAAAATAAAACTTCCATCGCTATTCAACGCCTTGTCCTCAAAAAAAATTGTAGACTTAAACAGAGTACCCACATTTGTATCCATCTAACATGATTTCACTTGTTATTTTTTCTGTCAAAAAACGAAACAGCTCCACTAATCACTTATTACATTATTATGCCTGCGTTTATCCATGCTAAAGTCAAAGTCGTGTCCAATTTAAAATAACGTAGATTCACGTGGAAACATTATAACTTGAAATTTAAGATAGCTTTAACTGTAATAATAAAGCTACTAATAGTCACAATCAGAACTGTACTACTGTACAGAGTCGCTAATAATAAAATGGGTTTTTATGGATTAAATTTACTATTATGTAGCAAATCATTAACATAGCAATGAAGGTACTTAAGGTTACTAACGCACATTGATTTTTCAGTGGCATTCGGAGTCGGATTTGTTACAACAAGTAAGAAAGTTATTACAATACTGTGTGGCATGTCGTCTCTTAAAGCGTCAATTAAAAACTCTTAAATATCTGCCAACATTTAATTTAATCTTTTAATATCTGTATATACGAGTATACCTCGACGGCAAATGCCGCCACCCGCTACCTTGGAACTCTTGATTCGATTTTCTCAAAAAGTATAATACTTACAACTATCAGTTATACCTACAGAAAGTAAGTTTCATAACATTGTGTTTGTTGCTTGATTTGCTCTTTTTTGACTAGAGATCGCGATTAGCATTCTTTTTTCTACAGTGATGATAGTCGGATAATTCTTATCATTTCTTTAGTTTTTGTCCATCGTTTGCTAGGACGCGTGTATTTTTGCTGTTCTGTTGCAACGAGCTTACAAACGATACCTAGAGAGTGGTGCATTCGATCTCCGTCCAGGTACAGCAGGCATCGTTTTATCCAACTTACTGTTCTGAGAAATCATCGCCTCAACGCAGTTTAAGGCAAACAAAGTCTGCGTGACGTACGCCAAGTTTTCATAACTTCAGATACCGTCAGAAGGAGACTTTCTGAACGGAATCTGACTATAAAGAGCACACCGCCGAGCACTACTTCAATTTGTTTGAGAGCATAGGGATTGGACGTTAGAGCTTAGGTTAGGTAATGTACTGTTCACTGATGAGACTATATGGAAGTGATCGACGCCAAAGAGGGCTTATTTTTATTTCATTATTTTTTCACTTTATGATTACTAACGATTAACACGACTGAAAAACGACTCTTCTTGGTAAAATCCCTAAAAAATTCTTAATAAATTGATTATCTCCAATAAGTTTCCATTCAATTTATTCATCATGAAACGCACTTTCTGCAGGTATAACTTTAATAGTTGTAAGTTTTATACTTATTGAGAAAATCGAATCAGAGTTCCAAAGTAACGGGTGTCGAGTGTATATATAGATATAGATAGATATGTAGTTCAAATACTTGTGTTTCGTTTTAAGTTTTCTAATAAAAATTTCTGTTTGGGATTCATGGTATTTTTTTATGCTAATATAAAATTAATAATTGCAGAGATCGACAGGCGCCTTGGAAGTGTTGGCGCTTCCAGTACTAAGACTATCCGCCCTAAGCCCACTTCCAAGTCCTTGTTTGCTGTCAGGTATGTAAATTATTGAAGGGAATTATCTGTTGATCGCTTTTTGGAACCAAGTATTTGTATATGTATAAGTATATGTACTTATACAGGTTGTTCCAGAAAGTTTTGTTCACTCATTCGTGCTTGCCTATTTTTTATTTTGCTTTATAATTTTTTCTTTATTTTTTTGATAGTTTTATAAGATTTCAAGAATTCAAATGCAGAGCTCATGATTTCCAAACTCGAGTGATCCTAAGAGTTTAAAAGTGTTCAACTAAACATAAATCATAAGATATTTTGAAGAGATTTAACTTAAGAGCATTCACCGATTAAAATCACACAGGAGTCTTTTCATCATTTCATTGGTTTCAGATGTTTAGTTTGTTAATGTCATATTATTTGTAGTACTATAATCTATCTAGTAAATGGCTTAATAATATTTTAAAATGAATTCTCATTAGAACAGTTTTTAAATAGCCCTTTTTTTGAAATAGTGGTCGACGGCCTACGTAGATTTTAATACAAATTATTAAAAAAATCGAAGAAAAAGCAGAAATATCTCTTTGGTCATAAAATAACACGTTTAATATCACGAAAAATTACTAAAAGTTACACTTCTTTTACATAAATCGTATGTTTTTTCAGCCTTGTACTAATAAATTATATGATTTTTTTTAAAAATCAATCAATCCAATATATAAAATTCTCGTGTCACAATGTTAGTTGCCAAACTCCTCCGAAACGGCTTAACCGATTTTGATAAAATTTTGATAGTTTTTTTATGTATTTTTTTATACGCGGGCGAAGTCGCGGGCAGCAGCTAGTACGTACGTCGACCGCTAGTTTATAAAAAGGGCTGTTTAAAAACAATGAAAAGATTATAAAAACTACAGATTTACTCGTATTTTCCATCGGAAATCATAAATTTTGACTCCAGCGTGATTCTGACGGATGAATGCTCTTAAAAATGTAGAATTTTTGCGGAGTACTTTACAAGGCTCTTCACGAGCCTCATATCAACCCTCTTCAGAGAAAAAAATTTTTTTTTTTTTTATTGCAGTACACAATCGACGAATAAGAGAAAGTGTTGTGTCAATAACTGATGACACTGACGAGGGGAGTGATGATGGTGATGGCGGTGAGTACATACATACATACACACATACAGAAAAAAATTCTAAAAATAGTCAATTTAGTTTCAGTATCATGTATAGAGCGTATAAACACGATATCTCTGAAAACAAAGTAACTTACTCCATTACCAACCCTTACAGATTTATTATTAGTACTGATTGATAATAAGTTGTGTTGATTGCAGAAACGCGAAATAATGCTAGCGTCGTCACCCTAAGCGATGAAGAGGAGTTGTACAGTACTATTGTAACAATAAGTGACGAAACAGAAGAAAGTGATGATGAGAGCGGTGAGTTTTGCTTGCATAATGATAGAATTTTTGCTAATTTTTGTATAACGAAGTCTTGCTTGCATATTGATTAGGTACGCCGATGCAGCTGAGTATGATAATAATAATAATAATAACTCAGTGATAACCTGAGATAGTTGGGATTCTGAGCGGGAGACGAGTTAAATTCAAAATTCAAATTCAAAATTCAAATCATTTATTAGATGTAAGTTTTTACAAAACATTTATCTTCGTCAAAATTACAAACTACCACCGGTTCGGAAAGCTGTTTCTAGGGGGAAGAACTCGGCAAGAAACCCCCTAGTTGCTCTTTTCATAAATCAATTTACAACATGTAACACGTAACAATACATATATATCAATCTAATAACACAATATTCAACTATATTCAACTCCAAGGACGTTCATCATTTATATAATCTAATATCCTATAATAACCCTTTTTGCACAGGGTTTTCTTAAATGAGTGAATAATAATAATAAAATATTTATTTGTTCCAGAAAATTATATAAGTATCACATTTTTTACTTAATTATTTTGTGAGATTTAAATTAGGTAATTCTTACATCTCCACTAGGCCGAGCCTGTATTTTAAATGCAGGTTACTTCCAATGGCAGAAAACCTAATAATTGAATATTATTTGCTAAATATGACGGTTGACTACAATATGTTCCAACCTAAGATTACTTTTCTATCTATTTTATGGGCTTATTTTAAATATTCTGATAGTATATTCATTAAATATTGTTTGACAGCTCATGATAGCAAACATATTCTATCTATCGTTCTATAAAGAAAAAACAGTGGAGCACTTTGTAATTAAAACTGTTTGAAATTACAATCAAACCAATATCGAAATGTAAGAGAACCAAGTAAACCAAAAAACCAAACAAACGATAGCATAACATATACAGGTGTCCGAAAAATCAACGCCAAGCGGGCACGGGGCGATATGCTAGGTTATGACATTGGAATCTGGTGCCCGCGACTTCGCCCGCGTTGAAAAAGAAAAAGGAGCCTATCCTGTGTCCCGTACGTCTAAATGTTCTATCAATTTTCATGAAAATCACTTGGTTCGTTTAAGAGTTATAGAGGAACATACATACATACATACATACAGATTTATTATTAGTATTGATTGATAATAAGTTGTGTTGATTGCAGAAACGCGTAATAATGCTAGAGTCGTCATCCTAAGCGATGAAGATGAGATTGATGAAGATGAGATTGATGAAGACGAAGAAGTAATAGGTGAGTCTTGCTTGCATAGTGATAGCATTTTTGCATTAATATTTTGCAGCGATGTAGTAGATTACGCCGATGCAGCGAAGTATAATAATAATAATATATTTTTATATTATTATATTTTGGTTCTAAGCACCTAAGACCGAAGGAACGTATGGAAGGGCAAGGAGCTGCATGGGCGTAGTTTAATCAACAAACTCATATTCGTGTTAAATAGTGATAAAGCTCCTAAAAATATGAGCGATAGCTCATTGGATTCGGAATGACGTCTAGAAAAAAATATTGGAAGGATTTTCCAGCACGAAAAAAATTGCAAAAGTTATTAACAATTAGATAAACATAAAAAAACAACTCTTCTTGCTAATAACTCTAAAACTAATAATATTTAAGAAATGGGCTGTTATTTTTTACATTGTTCGTTTTGTATCCATGGCTTTACTTTAGTCTAAAGTTTAGATGGTCTCTTTTTCCAGTGATAGATGCGTCTTCTGATGCATCGTCCTTTTTGGTCTCGGAAGGACGACGCACGGAAGTGCCGTCCATCCACATTTCGCCGGCTTCGTCCGATAGCACGGTATGTACATCACCCGCGCTCATAAGGAGATGCGCCACACGAACTGCGTCCCAAACACGTGCCGCCCCAAAAAAAGCTATTCATCCGTCCACGTTATATAAAAATGCCACATACACAAGTAAACAGGTCCGTTTTTGACGTATGTCATTTTTAAACCTCTGTCAACCTTTACACCTGGACTTGACAGTGAGTAAACACTATTGAGAATAAATTGAAAACTGAAAGATTAGTTTTATAATATTTTGTTTTATTATTTGTAAATTCGTAATTATATTTGAATAACACTTGTCAAAACGGATCTTTTACATTGCCCAGTCACTAAAGTGATCCTTTTATCATCGCTAGTTTAACAGAAGGGGCGGCGTTCAGGACGCAGTGAATGTGTTTTTGCCCACACTAACTTCCGTCTCCTTGACACTTACTGGCTTTGAATCGATTCATACGAATATCAGTTCTGTAGTGGTCTTTCTAATTCGAATTATAGTGTTTCATCGGCGTTGTTCAGTTTCTTCGCTCTCCGACCATTTACGTTGCAACAAATCATGGAGATAATTTCACATTGCACGGTTCACACAGGACACCTGCTACATTTTTAAGATGAATGCTGAAGTGACGCTTTTACCCAATAGTATAAATAAAGAAGAATATAATTTATGTATTATTTATATGTATATTACAAAATAGAATCGTTTGACGACGCGCAGCCACCTCGTGATGCTTCACGCCGGAATCGTTTATCGAT
Source organism: Synanthedon formicaeformis (assembly GCA_945859745.1). NCBI lineage: Eukaryota > Metazoa > Arthropoda > Insecta > Lepidoptera > Sesiidae > Synanthedon > Synanthedon formicaeformis. The sequence continues at coordinate 6,363,621 of OX243953.1, read as the reverse complement.
ATTTAAAAGGATTTATTTTTGTGAAAAAAAAATTAGCTATTTATTTAACACTAGCTGTTGCACGCGACTTCGTCCGCGTAATTTTATAAAAACTGTGAAACCATGGAAAAACACATACAAAATTTTAACCCAATCGGTCAAGCCGTTTAGTAGTTGACATACCGACAGAAGCGCCATCTACCGGGTCCAATTGTATTTTTAAATCATCCAGGAAACTATCGAAATACCCGTTATCCCGTAGGTACGAAGCATTTTCCCGCGATAAAAAGTAGCCTATGTTCATCAAATAGGTCCAGTAGTTTCGGAGCCTATTCAATACAAACAAACAATCAAAATATTAGTATAGATTCAATAAGAATCGTAAATTTTGTAAATTTTGATGGGGTTTTCACTTTTATGATGAGAAGGGATAATTTATATATAATATCTATCTATATCTATACTAGGTACTATTATATTGTGTGTTGGATAGCCCATTTATCGAGAAAGGCTTTAGGCTATATAACATTTAGAACGCGGACGAAGTCGCGGGAAACCGCCTAGTACTTAATATAATATTAGATTGCTAGTAAGAAAATAAATGAGTCGATTCAAAGCTGTAAGTGAAATAAAATGTTCAGATTTTTTTTTTGATGGCGCTTTTGTGTTTGTTATGCTTTAATTAATACTTTGCACAATTATACTATAATAATATTACTTTTATAAATATATTATAAAAGAAAATTATGAACGATAATGGTGCATTTCATAAATGTATATTGTTCATATTGTATATAAATCCAGCCATCCTTAGACGGTAAATTAGTGTGGAACTATTCTTAATCGCACCTTCTTATCTCGTTGTGCGTATTATAACTATATTCTAATATAATTTTACGTATTTTAAATTTGTCGCATATTAATCTCAGGATATCGTTTTTGAACCTTTTTAGAATTGAGTTTTATTAATATATTTTCATTTATTCATTATTGGAAGGCATGCATCAAATAAAAAAGTAGCAGAGGTAAAGCCTTCTTTCAACGTTGGGAAATCTCTTGAGATACCCGGCAGTCAAGTCACCAACGGTCAAGCCAACATTTCATTTCAACAACCTCAGGATATCGTATGAATCCTGATAAATTTTTTCAATTAAATTATTAACCGCTTTAAATTCTGCTGTATTCCATTAATGGATACCATGGAACTTTTCTAAAAAGTTAATTACTAATACTAATACGTTTAACTGGTACAAGTAACATTAATAATTGCAGATGACTCCACCACTAGAGACACTGGAAAATCTGGAATCCCCGGGTGCCATGCAGACGTTGGCGCCTCCGGTGCCCCGAATCACGGATATATTAGGCCCTCTGCCTCCAAGTCCGTTTATAGTGCCTGGTATGTGAATAACTTATTGAAACGAATTATTTTTAACGTCTTTTGTTATTTTCTTTATTTTTGATAGTTTTATTTCACGGTAGGGGAAATAAACCCTGCCTTTAACATGCTGGATTCCAGAATTGTCTTATAGCCTCATGATATAGCATTCCCTACTCACCATATATGTTTGTCTTATTAGGTTACAGCCAAGATCCGGAAACAGGGAGAGAAGTCAGAGAAAAATTCGCTGCGTACAAGTCAAAGCAGGTACGCCGAGCCAGCCTTCAAAAGAAGCTGTCCAAACAGACATCAGGTAATATTATCCATATAATAAATAATTGAATGTCTCAAAACTTGCATGTTTCATTATACGCCTTAATTCTGCAGGCACTTGGCGAAACATCTAATCAGATCATGTATTGTATAAGATTGATCTTATACAATACATAAGATTGACAGTGACAGTGACACAAAAGTATTAAATATTAATTATTCGTAAACTACAATGTCAAATGAAAAATTGATATATAGAGCATTAAATTACTGATACACTTTTAGCTTTGTAATGTGTGTCATTTTGAAAATAAAACTAAAATCGATGGAAATGAGAGTTTATTTGGTGATTTTTTTCTATCATTTCATTATATTATGTTTTCTGTCCTTCACTTTCATTTATAATATATTTATCTATTTTGAAAAAGTTTTTAAATTGGACTTTGTTTACTTAGATAAAATTCAAGTCTAGGATTTGGCTATTTCTCTTTATACGCGCCCTTAAGTCTAGTTCAATTTTAAAATTAACCAACATTTTTAGAATAAAATAAATTATACACATATAATTATGAGTTTATTATTTTTAATTTTTTTACATCTAGAGAAAAGCGTTACATGGGGGGGAGGGAGGCCTAAAAATAGTTGAAAATTGCGTTACGTAATACTTGAACGCCCCCTCTAATAAAGTTTGTAAAATAAAGTTGTTGTTAGCAATGTCTTTTTTGATAGTCGACTGTGGCCACTTACTTTTGACTTGTTTTGACATTAGAATATACTGATTACAAGTATTTTTATTTTAACATTATGTTTGTCTCTTTTCAGCGGAGGGGCAAGCTAAAGTTGTAGCCGAATATTTGCAGATGAAAGCCCAACGAGAGGCACATCAGGCACTCAAAGCCGCTGATCAGTAAGTGTATTTCTATATAAATTGAAGACGTCAGTGGGTGAAGGTGATATGTCACAGCCCTTAAGATAGACCTTTTTGGAAAATAAAAATATGTACAGTTTGTTAAATCAAATAATAAAAGTGTTTACTTGCTATCATACCATTAATATTTTAGGTTGTTTACACAACTTTGTATCATAATTTAGTACAAAATCAGTTCCGTGGCGACTTATCTCAACAATTAAAACTAAAACTTTAACCTCGATTTATTCAAAATTGGAATTATGCGACATATCACCTTCATCCACTCACGTCTTCAATTGTAATCCAAAATTACCAACAACTGCTTGTTCGCGCGACTTCATTCGCGTTGAAAAATAAAAGATATGTAAAGTAATATCGCGGCTTACATACATTGACGCCTGACATTTTATACCTTTGCCAAACGTTGGGTCTTGATTTTTAGTACCTACCCTATGTTCACCCTGAAATTCATATAAACAAACCTACATACAAACTTTGCCTCTTAGTATAGATTTTATATTAATATTTAATTCTAATAACTAGTTGACTTCAATAACAATTTAAGATTCATATAAATATACCGCGTAAAACTAACGCATTAGCTGGATTAATTTAAATAAATCCCTTTTTGTGTTTCAGGAAGCGAAGGAAGCAGAATCTCCCAAAATAATTAATATCAGCCAAGGGCAAATTTCAAGAGGCCATAAACGCATCTTTATACTGATCGGACATACGGTTCATTATTTGCAGTAATTTATATAGACTCAATTTCTTTCTTTTTTTCTATATTGACGAAATGTTGTGCTAGTTATGCCAAATGAATATTTATAATGCATTTTTAAATAATTTACAAATTGACAAGGGTAGATAAGTTTAAAATTTTATATATAATATTTTTGTATGTGAAAAAAAAATAACGCAAGATGTCAGTTCTCCATATAAGAATCACTGCTATCTATCAATGTATGTGGTTTATTTAATTATTTAACTAGCTATTTTAATAATTGACGAAGCCAGTGCTGACTTTTTATTGTAAAGAATTATTATTATTATTTTTACACAGTTTACACACTTTACACAATCCATTTCTATTATTTTTAGCAATTAGGTAATGACAAAAGTTAATATATTTTTTTGGTGCATTTATAGTTTATTTACAATTGGCCGAATTCGACATCTTACGTGTTTTTTAAATAATTATTGGAAATGAATTGTTACAAATTTGAGATTACCTACTTTGTATTGTTTAAAATTATTAAATTTCGAATTACAAAATTACAAAATCATTTATGTGTTTTCATTTTATCCTTGTAGATTTACATTTTTCTTTAATTTTTTGTACTATGCGAATTACCTTGGGCAACTGAGCCCTCTACACCCCACCCACTTGCCCTCTCCCCTGCACCAATGGGTTCACGAACGTGAGCCGAGAGATATCTTCGGGCGGCCTCGGCAAACCCGAGCGGACTAGTCACAGGGATGAGGGAGTCGGACGCGCGCGATACTAGCGCTTATAAGGTTTCTAGCGTTTGCCGTACGACACGTACGAACTAAAATATAGTCAGAGCCAGTAGCTTTTTTACTTATGATAAAATGTAAGGTAATAAAATAAATGTATGAGTATTATTACTCGACTATCGATTTATTAACTTTACATATGCAACAACAGCAACAATATTCTAATAAGGCAATAGTTCTTTAATCATATTTATTTATTTACTTAAATTAGCCTAAAATCATACACAATTCGAAATATGAAACATCGTCAATCAATATGAATAATAAATCTGTTAAAGTGTAGGTATTGTATGTATGTATGTTCCTCCATAACTCTTATTTATTTTATTTGCAAAAACAAACAAAGTAAATTAAAAAAAAAAGAGAAACATACATTAGTGCAATTAACGACATTTTCCACGAATTGGTACATTGGTTTTAAACAGAGAAAAGTTGAAATACAAAACAAGTACACTACAAACTCAAAACTAGCTGGCGTTAATTAAGTTTGAAAAAGAAAAAAGTAGCCTATCCTGTGTCCTGTACGTCTAAATGTTTATCTATCAAGTTTCATGAAAATCAGTTAATACGTTTAAGAGTTATGGAGGAACATACATACATGCAGATAAAAATTGTAAAAATGGTCGATTTAGTTTCAGTATCATGTATAGAGCCTATAAACACGATATCTCTGAAAACAAAGTAACTTACTCCATGACCAACCCTTACAGATTTATTATTAGTATTGATGTGTTACAAGACTTATTTGTACTGAAAACAAATAGGTTAGGTTCCGGAATGTTATTATGAATATAAATGCTCACCCGATAGGTCAGAAAATAGGTTAGATTGGGTACTGGATTACTGGTTGTAGCAGTAATCCAGTATGGTGTTGTGATGACGGCGGACGACCCCATGTCCGCCGCCCCTGGGCAAAGCGGCACAGGCCGCCTATTCTCCACCTCTCGCAGCAGGCAGCCAGCGAGGGGCTTCACTCATCAAGCACCCCATAACCTCTTCTCTGCGGCACAACCTACCGCAGAGTTGGAGGCATTAAGGGTGGCCACATCAATCGCGGCAGCCCGAGACAGGCTTCACCTCGTGATATCGTCGGAAGAGTTACTAGGCCGGACGACTGCAGTTCACTCTTCCGAACGACTGCAGAGGGTGGTTACTATTACTAGGCCTTTGTCATAGATTAGTTAGTATAAGTTGAGCTGTGCTTCAGATACTCTGTAGTCTGTAACTGTCATTAAGAATTAAGTAATAAATATGGACACATTGAATAATCTTTTATTTAACAAATTCTTTAATTAAATAAAGAATATAACATGGCGCTGAATACAGGATTGAAAATGTAAGGTTAACAAAATTGTGTGTTATCCTAACAAATAAAATATCGTAAAATATTATACAGAAAAATGGCGGAAGTTCAAGGTGTAATTGGATTAAAACCCCCAACATCTTTAAAAGAACTTAACGCTGAAGAATTTAAAAAGTGGATAAGAAGGTTTGAAATTTATAGAAAAGCGTCAGGAGTTCAAGAAAAATCACAGGAAACACAAGTTGCCCTACTATTACATTGTATGGGAGAAGAATGTATTGAAATATTTAGCACGTTTGATTTGTCGGAAACAGATCAAAATTACTATCAGAAAGTCTTGGAAAAGTTTAATGAGTATTTTATACCTATGAAAAATGAAAGTGTATCATCGCACATGTTTTTCAAAAGGGATCAATATGATGGAGAAACATTTGAATGCTATTTAACAGAGCTGAAAAAATTGGCCAGATTGTGAATTTGGAAACTTAACAGATCGAATGATAAAAGATAGGTTGGTGACAGGGATTTTGGATGTTAAATTAAAGGATAGATTGTTGAGAGAAATTGACTTAACCTTACAAAAAGCTATTCAAATCTGTAAGGCATACCAATTAACTAGTCAACAGATCAAGCAAATGGATAATAAACAGGAGGTACAAGTAATTAAGAAAAAACAGGAAGGAGAAGGAACGTCGCAGAATTACAAAAATAATAGAAAGGTTATTTTGACCTCCAATATTAGCTTATTTTGACATAAATAAAAAATTAACTTTAAGTGTAGATGCTTCGAAAAATGGGTTAGGTGCAGTATTGCTTCAAGAAAATAGGCCAATAGGATATAGTTCACGAGCAATGACAGATACAGAAAAAATGTATAGTCAAATAGAGAAAGAAAGTCTAGCAATACTCAATGGATGTAAAAAAATTCCACCAATATTTGTTCGGTCAAACATTTGTAGTTGAGACAGATCATAAGCCTTTAGTGTCTATTTTTAGTAAACCATTGAACAAATGTCCTGCAAGATTGCAAAAAATTAGAATGGCGTTACAACCATATGATTGTGTGATAAAATATAAACCAGGTAAAGAATTAATTTTGGCTGATCATTTGAGTAGATCTTTTATTAATAACAAGGATGATGTAAAGGATATCATAGATGTTGATATTAAAGCTCATGTAGCTATGATAATGGAAAGTTTTAAAATAACTGACAAAAAATTAAAAGAATTTATAGAAGAGACTAAAAGTGATAAAGAGTTGACAATTTTGTTAAAATATATTAGGCAAGGGTGGCCACAAAACAAAAACGAATTGGAGAGTGAAGTTAAAATGTATCATTCATATGTAGATGAGTTAAGTGAAAATGATGGTTTAATATTCAAGGGTTTACAGATAGTAGTACCTAAATCATTGCAAAAAGGAATTTTAGGTAATATACACTACGCACATCTAGGTATGGATAAGTGTAAAGCGTTAGCTAGAAAAACAGTATTTTGGCCCAATATGTCAAAAGACATTGAAAATATGATACAGAATTGTGATGTATGTAAAGCTTTTCAGCATAATAATAAAAAAGAACCTATGATTTGTAAAGAAATACCAGAGAGTCCATGGCAAATATTAGCTGTAGATATATTTTTCTTATACAAAAATCCTTATCTTTTAGTTGTAGATTCATACAGTAGATTTGTTGAAATTAAACAATTAAAAAATTTGTATGCTAAAGAAACAATTATTAATTTCAAAGAAATTTTGTCTAGAAATGGGGTACCAGAAATAATTTATACAGATGCTGGATCACAATTTACTGGAATTTTGAACATAAGGTTGTTAGTCCTAAACATCATCAGGCAAATGGGTTAGCTCAGAGATATATACAAACAGTAAAGAATATTTTAAAAAAGCTTATATATGACAATAAGGACATACATTTAGGTCTTTTGTTATACAGAAATACACCAATAAATTCTGCAGAACTGTTGTACAATAGAAACATAAAAAGTGTGTTACCACATTATGTTAAAAATAAGAAACAGGACATGACATGTAATTTTAATAAAGAATTGATAGATAGGCAGAGAGTTCAAAAGAAGTATTATGATAGAGGAATGACAGGGGATATAGTTAAAATAAAAAATGAACCTAATCAAAGTGGAATTGTATTAGATAATGGTAAAGGTCCTAGATCTTACATATTAAAAAATGATAAGGGAGAAATAATAACTAGGAATAGGAAAAGTTTAATAAAAGGAGGAAAATATATTAGTAAAGAAAAATATTATGAAGATAATTTCGGTTCAAATGATGAAAATGTAAACATTAGTTTTAAGGAAATTACGATTGCGGCAGCAGGAGGCTCGAAAAAAAACCAAATTTACTTAAAATATTTAATAAAAAAAAAAAGAAATTACAATTTAAATTACAAACTAATTAACCTATTGTCCAAATCGAAGTTTGATTATGGAATGCGCTTCCTGTCCGGTGAATGCATCAAGTAACATCGGTATTGCGTCATGCTGTATCAGCAATGACGTCAATTCGGTTATTTGCGCTGCCGAGGTAAAAGTGCAGCGTCGGCGAATACCTTCGTGTAGGTATATGTAATTCCTCCACCCCTAGAGCAGCAACTATTTTAGAATTTTGAGAGAAAATGTTGCTGGGAAGTCTCCTCGGGTCTCTGATCCTCTTGTTTCATTTGTTTCTTCGATACTGTGGGTGGCCGGATTTTCGGGTTCTTCTGGCTTATGATTTTTAGTTCGAATAAAGAAGCGTCGTACTTTAAGGATGATGGCGAGCGCTCCTATGACTATTATGAATCCGTACAATGGTATTGTGGTGTGGTATAAAGAGTTGTAGGACTGGCCTTCGTTGAGCCTTATCGGAGCTTCCATTGTGATTTTATCTTGGATGCTGTGTAGTCCGTGCAAGTCAATGCTGTTTAGTTTGAAGTGTCTTGAAATACGAGCCTTCTTTGTGGCGTTGAAAGGTACTTGCGTAAGCACGAGGGGCTGTCCCTTAACTTCGTCGTTATCATTAATTATGGTGAGTTCAGGCGTTTTGAGGTAGCATGTCACAGGAATGATGATGAGGTAACTACCCCTAAGCGATGTGAAGTCTTCCCTGTCGCAGACTAGCTGAACTTTTGTAGATTGTGGGAATGATAGTACAAAGTGTTCGTTGTCTAGTTTCTCCATAGCCTCCTTTTCTATACTGACTGTCGTGTACTGGCATGTCTCCTTTATGACTTGGTTGGTGATGAGCTCTTGAATGCAATCAGGTTTCGTACGAAGTTGTTGATTAAGGTCAGTTTCACAGAGATACCATTGGCTATACATCGGACATTCTGTCTCTATGTACATGAACGACATCTCGTTTAGTGCTATAAAAGGAAAGGGAGGAATAAGGGCTTGTTGGTTTCAATTAGGGACAATGGTAAGTTTGTAGAACTCATAGATGTTTACTGAAACTATTGGAAATTTAAGAATAATAACTATCTGTTTTTTACAATAGTATGATCCTGGTCTTATGATATCGTAATATTCTCTTAATTCTAGGCTTAAAATTTGATCCTCACTGTACAAAAGTTTTAATTTATCTAACATTGATTTTAAGATACTTATGTCTATCATAGAATAAATTTTTAATGGCATCATTGTATTTTAATGCATCTAGATAACCTAAATTGCCTGTTATACTTTTTATAACCGATCCGAGGCCATCTACAATGCCCCTTTTAGCGCGGTTAGGCTCTAAAGATTTTAGCTAATTTGATACTTTGCCTAGTTTTATGGTCAGATACTCTACTTGGAGTTCATATAATTGGTATGTGTCATTGTTGAGTTGATAGCGAAAGTTCTGTAATTGCCTTGATAAAAGTTCAATCTTGTTCTCTATGTCAAGAAGATGTGTCACGCTCGTCGTCGTTATTAGTAAGATTCTGTAACAAGTTAGCTGTTTTAGGGACTCGTTTTAATCGTGACTTGCCCACTGGGCCACGTTTTTTAGAGGTGTAGATGTGAATTGGTAAATTAGCTAAGACTGTGTCCTGTGTGTAACGGGGTGCGGTCTTTTGACGGTCTGCAAGGGGATTTTTTATGAAAATTTGCTGTTGGGGTGCATATTCTATTTCTGGGTCGCGGTTTTTATTCCTATTTTCTATAATTTTAGTACGGTCAGTCATGGTTGTTTTATTCAAAATTTCGTATACTCTTTTCATTCTTTCCTTATGGGTTAATGAATATTGTTGTAAGGAGTGGTGTGTGAAATCGAAGTCAAGACAATCTCTGGGGTCAAAATGTCCTGTTAATAGGTCGAAAGGTCTACATTTCGTGAAACTATGTATAGAACTATTGTAAGCGATGATGGCGTATGGTATGAGGTTAACTAAGGGTTCGTCTTTTCTTTCCAATTTTAGGATTCGTAAATGTTCGAGGATTGTGGAGTGGAATCGTTCTATGTTACCGTTGTCGTTAGGGCAGTGTGCAAGAATCCTATGGTGGTTTATTTTATGTAATCGAGTAAACTCTGAAAACAGTTGGTTGGTGAATTCAGTGCCGTTATCAGTTACAATGGTCATGGGGACACCGTGATGGGTACAATATCTGAGTAGTGCCTGTAAGATACTAACAGCTGTTCCATCTCGTAAATGATAAACCTGCCCGTATTTTGTAAAGACGTCAATGAATGTCAAATATTTCTCATTTTGTACCGTGAATAGGTCTATATGGACAATTTCAAAGGGCTTTGTGGCTGGTGGTACTAAGTTAAATTGGGGTCTAATGGGATTTCTGTCATATTTAGCTTGTCCGCAGATGGTACATTCGTTAATAAATTTGCTTATTTGATCTCTCATTTTGGGCCAATAGTATTTTTGAGAAAGGGCCAAATAGCACTCATTTATTCCCCTGTGGTTAGTTTTCCCATTATGATAATGTCCTATAATCTCTTGTTGACGTAGGTAATTCTTTACGTTTTCCTTTTCAGATTTGGTTAAAACTAGGTTCATGGATGAACTTCTAAAATTATTTTGAATGATGGGGATGATATCGTACATAGCAAGAGGTGGATTTATAAGGATACCGGTCTTGATTTTTGGGTTTACATATTCTTTTATGGCGTTCGTAACGTCTTCTTCTAGGTTGGATGAGGATAATTGGATGTCGACTCGGGTGTGTGTGTCAAAGGGTTTAGTCATGATCGGTTTTCGTTTTATGCCATTTACAACAGTAAGGCATAGCTGTCGATGGTATTTATTAAGGGGTTCCTCTGTAATTGGTACTTCTAAAATGGGGTGTTCATTACTTGTATGGGCGGTGTCAGTAGAGGAATTTGCTAACGTGGGTGCTACTTCGGAAGGGTTTCCTATTAAAGAGTTCAATTCGTCAATTTCGTTGATGAGGGATTTGGACTCGTCATTGTGGATCTCTATCCTTGAAAGAGCGTCTACGTTGGTGTTGGCCTTGCCTTTTTTATAAACTACATTGAAGTCGTATTCGCTAAGTCTTAGTCTCCATCTTGTTAGTCGTGAGTTTGGTTCTTTTAAGTTTACCATCCACTGTAATGGTTTATGGTCCGTCAGAACAGTGAATTTTCTCCCAAATAGGTAGGGTCTAAAATATTTGGTAGCCCAAACTATGGCAAGTAATTCTTTTTCTATAGTGCTGTAATTTGTCTCACTGTCGTTAAGAGTCCGGGAGGCATAGCACACAGGCTTATCGGCTCCTATTGGTCCCTGAGATAATATGGCGCCAATGGCCACGTTTGAAGCGTCAGTTGTAAGGTTGAAATCTTTGCTGAAGTCTGGATATTGGAGGATGGGGTCGTTCGTAAGAAGTGTTTTACACTTTTCAAAGCAATTTACATATTCGGGGTCGAAGTTGATTCTTTTACCTTTCTTGAGGCATTGTGTAAGTGGTTTTGTAATTCGGGCAAAGTCAGGTATGAATTTTCGGTAATATCCTAGAAGACCTAAAAATTGTTTAATTTCTTTTGGAGTTTTTGGAATAGGGTACTTTTCGATGGCTGAAATTTTGTCTGGGTTTGGTTTGATACCGTCTTTGCAAATGATGTGTCCAAGGTAAGTAGTCTCAAGCTTAAGAAATTCTGACTTATCCATTTGGATTTTAAAGTTAGATTCCCTGAGTCTGTCGAATACCTTCTCTAAGTTGGTGATATGTTCCTGTAGGGATGTGCTGAATACAATAATATCGTCGAGATAAACCAGACAGATAACGTTTTGTAAACCCTTAAGGACGTTATCCATCACTCGTTGAAAAGTAGATGGAGAGTTTTTAAGTCCCATTGGCATACGCAAAAATTCGAAGTGTCCGTGCTCAACATTGAATGCGGTCTTAGGAATGTCTTCAGGGCTCATTTCCACTTGGTAGAACCCGCTGGCGAGGTCCAGGGTGGTAAAATATTGACATTTCCCTAACTTGTCAAGTACGTCAGTGATGTTGGGAATGGGGTACTTGTCGTCTATGGTCTTTTCGTTGAGTTTTCGGAAGTCTACAACAAGGCGCCATTTCTGTTTTCCTGAGGCGTCCATTTTCTTAGGAACTACCCAGATGGGGGAGCTCCAAGCTGAGTCAGAGGGTCTGATGATACCTTGGTCTAACATTTTAGTAATTTGTTCACTAACTTCCTGGCGATGTACGAAAGGATATCTATAACTTTTAGTATACACTGGTGTTTCATCGGTCGTTCTAATCCTATGCTTAATTTTGTTAGTAAAAGTCAAAGGTTCTCCTTCGATATAGAAAACGTCAGAATATCTAGATATTAACGTCTCAAGGTTAGCCTTTTCCTCGGGGTTTAAATGGTCCATTCGTAATTTACTTAAAACGTCTTTAGTACGCTCTGACTGATATTGCGTGCTTGTGCACTCAACATTAAATGTTTCAGCTTGTACTGGGCTATCCATAGAAAATATGATGTCGTTGTCCGTCATGTTTGCGACTTCTACATAACCACGGTTATTATTAACAGATGTTATACATTCCTGAATAAGGCAATTGCAGATTAATTGTTCCCTAATGTAAACGTCTCCGTCTAGTGCATTAACCGGTAGTCTGATTAATTTGGAAGAACGGGATGAGATAATGTCTTCGTAGAGGTTTACGTTTCGCGAGTTATACATTAGGATGGGGATGTCAGCCGTTTGGGTATGTAGAATTTGGTCTTTAAGGTCAATTTTCGCTTCCCATTTGCTGAGAAGGTCTAGTCCAATCAGTCCGTCAAAGTAATTGTGGAATTTGTATATGAAAAATTTAATATAGTCGGGGTCATTAAATTCTGAAAAGCAAGGTAAAGTTATGGAGTAATTATTTCGTGAGGTGGCATGGACATTTGTTACTTCAAAAGGGTCAAAATTTAGTTGAGAGTGGGGGAAAAATTTTTCGACGGCTTTAGGAGAAATGAATGATTGATTAGCACCAGTATCTATCAAAAATTTTAGAGGGGGATTACTGATTTGAATATAAGGAAGCTGGCGCTGTGTCTGAAGGTTTATTTCTATTTTGGTTTTTTCGGAGTAATAGCCTTCTGAAAATCCTTCTGGTGGCTGGTCGATGGTTGAGGCTCGTCCGTTTCTGTCTGAGTCTCGTCATAGTTGTTATCGTCTATAAGGTTGTTACTGTCATGATAGTCGTAGTGTTCGTTAAAATAGTTGTAGTCTATGTCGGGATAGTAATTGCAATATTCGCCCTGATTGTATGGACAGTTATAGTCGGAATAGTCGTATGCGTCGTAGTTTTCGCATTGGTTGTAGTTCATTTCGCGTGTGCGAAAGTAATTATTGGGCGGTGGATTACCCATTTTTCTCCAATCATGCCCATTTGGTGGTAGGGGCTTGGGAGTAAAGGGTATAACTCCACTCATCGGTGTTGGACCGCCTATGTTTGGAGAAACATGTCTCGGTGGCAACCGGAAGACATTGCTGCGTTGGTTGTAATTTGGGGGTGGCGCACTGAGGATCTGCTGAGTGCGCGTTGGCATTCTAAAAGGGTTTTGAGCGTTTGGATTCTGTGGAGGGTTGAATCTAAAAGGTTGCGGAGGAGGTAATGTAGGACGCGAGCCTAATGGAAGGGGCCAGTTTGCTACTGGGGGTTGCCTATGAGGTGTGGATTGAATTGGGGAAAATGGAATCGTGAATTTTGATGTGGAGTGCGGTTTCGGGGGTTCGCTTCTTTGTTGCAAATACATGACGTTGAGTTCTTCCTGAACGTACTCTAAGGCCTTTTCTATAGTAGGAGGGCGCATGCATCTTATGCGGGAACCTAGTGGTTCTTTCAACCCGCGTACAAAGGCTTGCATGGCAACCTTTTTATATAGGTTACGTTTAGCCTCAACGGTGGTAACTAAGTTTTCATGTAGGGTTACGTATGTCATGATTGTACTAAGTAAATTTTTGCAATGGTCGTAAAACTCTTGCGGGGTCTTGTTGCCTTGGGTGGCTAATGAAAGGTCGTTATACAATGCGGTCTCGTCTCGTTGGTCTGAAAAGTTATTAATTAATAAGGTCCTTATACCTAGCCAGTTTTCGGGGGTGCCGTTGGAGTTGATTGTAGTCGCGGCAGTGCCCGTAATTTTATTTAAGATTCCGTTAAGCAGGGACAAGTTAGACAGTTCGCTACCCGGTTCTGTACTTATATATGTATCGACGATTCTATCGCAGATGTTAATGAATCTAGTAAGGACGTTAGGGTTCCCATCAAATTCAGGGACAACCCTTAGGGATTTGAAGATGGCATCGGAATGGTCTACTGGTCGAGCCGGGTTAGCCATATTATTTTCTAAAGTATCGTTATTTACTGATTCTAAATTTCTATTTAAATCTAACCTATGTGGGCGGATCTGCGGCGATGCAGTATTCCGTTGACTATGAGCTCTAGGATGAAAAATCGTGGAGCTGGTAAGGATTAAGATATAAAAGGAAGCACACGAGAGCAATTCAAATGTACTTACAATAATTTCATAATTTGGTTCTCTTCGTGAAACGATGATCAGTTTCTCCACCAAGCTGCAGCAGTACGTAGATTCTGGATACTCGATGAAGGCTTGAAAGCTCAATCAGTAGCTACGGAGCTGACAGGAGCAGTGCCGTAAATAGCCTTTTCTGCGCCCTGTGCGAGCTTCTATAACTGCGCCCTTGTTTTTTTTTATAGATATTATCGGTACCCTAGAGCAATGCTATGTATAGGCCTACTTTATTTCATTCAGGGTGATAAAATAAAGCACAAAGGAACTTGGTGTTGGTGAACCAATCTAATATTTTGGAGGAAAAATCTATTTTGGGTGTGGGCAAACAAGCAGACGAGCCATCTGATGTTAAATCGACCCTTCGCCTATTATAACACCGACTGTGTCTCGCTCACTAAAACTCAAACGCAAGTTCACTAGTGCAAATGCGTTGCCCACCCTAATGCTTAAGATTCAATTTTTGGTGATGTGTTGGCGTATGTGTTGGAATCGAGCACTATAGGGGCGCATCGGAAACTTATCAGGAGCAAACCGAAAAAATAATAGTCCTACCTGGTCTGGCCATTCTTGCGCCCCCCAGAGTCTACGCGCCCTGTGCCTGGGCACCGGTGGCACCGCCCTATTTACGGCACTGGACAGGAGCAACGATTTTTGATGTCCTTTATATCACGCCGCGCACTGACTCGAATATCCTACCGACTGCGCCAATTACGATTGCGGCAGCAGGAGGCTCGAAAAAAAACCAAATTTACTTAAAATATTTAATAAAAAAAAAAAGAAATTACAATTTAAATTACAAACTAATTAACCTATTGTCCAAATCGAAGTTTGATTATGGAATGCGCTTCCTGTCCGGTGAATGCATCAAGTAACATCGGTATTGCGTCATGCTGTATCAGCAATGACGTCA
Source organism: Synanthedon formicaeformis (assembly GCA_945859745.1). Taxonomy (NCBI): domain Eukaryota; kingdom Metazoa; phylum Arthropoda; class Insecta; order Lepidoptera; family Sesiidae; genus Synanthedon; species Synanthedon formicaeformis. The sequence continues at coordinate 6,348,367 of OX243953.1, read as the reverse complement.
ATTCGGTTATTTGCGCTGCCGAGGTAAAAGTGCAGCGTCGGCGAATACCTTCGTGTAGGTATATGTAATTAGGATAATAATATTGATGAAAATGTAAACATTAACTTTAAGGATAATAATGTTACTCCGGTTACTCGTACTAGAAGTGGGAGAGTAAGTAAAAAACCAGCGTACTTAAATGAATACATAACATAAGAATATTAGAATGTTAGAAGATGTTTTAAGTTTTTCTTTAGAATTGTTTTTATTTTGTTTGAGAGGGGGAGGTCATAGATTAGTTAGTATAAGTTGAGCTGTGGTTCAGATACTCTGTAACTGTCATTAAGAATTAAGTAATAAATATGGACACATTGAATAATCTTTTATTTAACAAATTCTTTAATTAAATAAAGAATATCACCCTCATCTAATATACAGGCCTAGTGTAGACGCTTAGTACTCAAACTAATTAAATGTTTAAATTTCAACTTACAATGCACATGTTATAGATTTGTTAATTGATAAATAAAAATTATTATTATTATGAACAATTTTACTTTCATACCATTCAAAAAGCACCATAGAATAAAATTATAAATTATACAGGTAATACGTGTTTTGTAAATGGAAATCCAAATATATATAAAAAATGATGCGCAAAAGGATAAAAATTGATAAGCAATCAAGACTCAGTAGGTACTCACTTACAATTTATTATTGAGAACAGTTGTAAATAAGATTCAAATAAATAACAAAATGTAAACACGTGAGAATATCAATTTTCGTCATTTCCTTGTGTCCTGATATTATAAACCCTACATGAAACGCCAGAGAAAATTTCATTAAGTTTAACGAGATCTGCTCGGGACTCGTATAGTTCAGAAAGAGGTCAATAAAGTTAGTCAAGGAAGTGGCATAATTGTAACGTGTCATTTAACGTGAAATAATTTTAAATGGTGCAGAAGAAACTCCTACCTATGTATTTCAAGTATCAACGAATACACAAAATTCAAAGAGCAAACCGTAACATAATTTTTAATGAGGCACCTTGTTAAACCTTGTTGAATCTTGTATTTCAAAATAGGTAATTGTTATAATAGAATATAAATATTTATATATGTTAAAATGTTAAAAGTATCAAGATTTCATTGTAGAGGACGCTTAACTCGATTTAACAAATTTTTAGAAATCCTCGTAAGAGTTACGTAACGAATACTTTTAAAAACCTCTTTATAGCTGTTGCATGCGACTACGTCCGCGTGAAAGAATTTTTCAAATCGGTCCAGTAGTTCGAAACAATTAAATCTTTCCTTTTTATAATATTAGTATAGATTTTAATATAGAGCGCCCGCGACTTGGTCCGCGTATACTGCTATGGAGAAACATAGATATAAACACATGGTTACCTCTCGCAGTGGTGATGTTAATTGGCCACCAAGACGAAGTTTTTTCATGTCTCCTTTCAAGCGTCCTCAAGTAGTGGGGCAATGGTAATGGCCCTTGAAGTCAACATAACCCGGGCCTTAAGCCTTAGTCATTAAAAAGTGGACCACTCGAATACTTGCTAGTCTCGAATACAGTGAGAAGTCGCGGCGGACATAATGGCACCTTTGAAATAAAAAAAGGATCTACCCACCCTTATTAAACACTATTTAATTGATAATACATTATAAACAATTAAGTACAATCCTACAATACTAAAAGCTAAATCTATTTTTATCTAGAATCTATACCCACTTTTTTTTTTTATTTTTTATTATCTTTATCTTGCGATCAGCCCTGTCGGCTATAAGCAGATGTGATGGAGCTACTATTCGGTTTGGGAGCTACCCCCAGTGGGGTACAACCCTTTTATTTGTGTAGTCAGTCTATATGCTGACTATTGTTGTCAAAGATGTCTCGCCTCTTCTTAAGCCGACGAATGGTTTCTGGCATTGTTAGTTGCCCCGCAAGCTGGTTTGGGTGCTTTTTCAGTCTTGCTTTGTATTTGTCACCATAAGAAGCAATTTCCTGTTCGACTGTTGGCATATCGAGAATTTCGTGAAGCTCTGTTGTTCTGAGATACCACGGTGCATTCGATATCTGTCTGAGTATACCGTTCTGCATCCTTTGTAGTATAGATAGATTGGTTGCACAAGCGATGCCCCACAGTTGTATTCCATATGTCCAAATTGGCTTTAACAGGGTTTTGTAGACGAGAATCTTGTTGTCCATCGCGAGCTTCGAATTTCTGCCCATCAGCCAATAAAGACCCTTGTATTTCATGTTAATCTCATCTCTTTTCGCCTTGACATGTTTTTGCCAGGTCAGTCTCCGATCCAGGTGCATGCCCAAATACTTCACGGTGTTTTGGTGTGGCAGTTGAACGCCGTTCAGGGTGACAGGAGCACAGTCTTCCTTGCAGAGTGTGAATGTAATGTGTGTTGATTTAGTTACACTAACAGCAATTCTCCACTTAGCTAACCACTTCTCCACTTCATTAAGGCTACTTTGTAGCATTCGTGAAGCTTCAACTGGGCATTTATTCGATGCTAGCAGGGCAGTATCGTCAGCAAAGGTGGCGATCGTCGTGTTTGAGCTCTGTGGTAGGTCAGATGTAAACAGTGTGTATAGAACAGGTCCAAGTACGGAGCCCTGTGGCACTCCTGCGGTTATGTCGTAAAACCCTGATGTTGAATCGCTTTCTCTTACTTGGAATATTCTGTTAGAAATGTACGACCTCAGGATTCCATAGAATGTGTGGGGTAGTAAAGACTTTATTTTACATAACAGTCCTTTGTGCCACACTTTGTCAAAGGCTTGCTGTATGTCGAGGAAAGCCGAGGAGCAGTATTCCTTCATCTCGAACGATTTTCTAATTTTCCTACACACTCTGTGGACCTGTTCTATGGTGGAATGTTCTCTCCGAAAGCCGAACTGGTGGTCTGGGACAATTGATTTTTCCCTTAGGGCACCGTTGAGTCTACGGAGCATACACTTCTCAAAGAGTTTGGACATGATGGGCAGCAGGCTAATTGGTCTGTAAGAAGTCACTTCATGCGGTGGTTTGCCCGGTTTCTGGATCATTATTACCAGGGAAACTTTCCACAAATCTGGGAAGTATCCTACCCTCAGCATAGCGTTGAAGAGTATGGTTAGGTACACATTAGCCTTGCGTGGTAATTTTTCGAGGACTTTTTTGTCGATAAGGTCGAATCCCGGTGCCTTGTTATTATCCATCGATTTGACATTTCTAATAACCTCGCTGGGCGTTACCGGTGTTAAAGGACGACTGAGCTGGAAGTCTTGGTTGAGGACTGAGTCGATGTCCACTTCATCTGCGGTGGATACATTGTTGTTCGGCTTGAAGACTTGACTCAGATGTTTGGCGAATTCTTCGGCTTTACTTTGTCCAGATCCAGCCCATTCTCCATCCTGCGTCCGTAGTGGTGGCTTGTGGTGCAATGGTCGGTCGAAGTTTTTGCATGCTTTCCATAGTGAGTAGTTCGTCGCTTTTGTTGCTGTAAGGCCCTCCAAATAAGTTTTTAGGTATATATCATTGGCTTCTGCTATTAGGGTCTTCAATTCTTTAGCAGATTTGTTGAATGCTGCTTTATCACTTGGATGTCTACTTGTATGCCACACTCTTCGTAGTCTCCTTTTATCCCTTATTTTCAACCGTATGCTTTCCGAGTAGACCTTGCTTTGCGGTGGACGTTCGGTAGCTTCCGGTGTGCACTGCCAACAACATTCCTGTATGGTTGTGGTTAGTGTTTTTACCGCCTTGTCAATGTCCAATTCTGTTTTTAGAGGTATTTGTAGGTCCAGCCTTTGGTGTACCACTTCCTGAAAAGACACCCAGTCCGTACGTTTATTATGTAGCTTTGTGGTCTTTGTAGTGCTAATTACTGTGGTTCCAATTGTCAGTATAACCGGTACATGGTTTGAGTTTGCATCCAGGCAAGTTTGTATTTTGTGGAAGAGGCTTGATAAACCCTTCACAACAAAGAAGTCAACGACATCTGGCAATCTGTTTGGATCACTAGGCCAGTTGGTGGGTTCTGCTGTTGAGATTGTAGTAAGGTTATTCTTATTTAGACTTTTCTTAAGTTCTCTACCTCTGGTGTTAGTCAGTCTAGAGCCCCAATGGAGATTCTTTGCATTCCAGTCCCCTCCTATGTTACGTTGTAAATATTTTAAAACAAAAAAAAAACGTAAACGGCTATAGGAAAAGAAAAAATATTGGGCGCCAGCTAACTACAAATAAAAAATCGAGTTAGCAAATAAAAATATATTACATTAAATAAAAAAACAAGAAACTTAAATAGGGTGTGGTTCTTTGCCCAGTGCGGAATTATAGATATATATATTATTTTAAATTTTTGAATCACTCTTCTATGAGAATAACAAAAACTTATCTGTATGTCGACGAATTTGGTACGCTATCCAATAAAGAAAATAAACTCTGAAGACGTCCACAAGAATAAAACGGCGAGCGTCTCGTGGATTGGCCCTGCCGTAAGAAAATGGACCCAGGAAGCCTTCTCTCCAAACGTCCAAACTTCGTTTAGACGAATAAAATTGGATCCAAGGAAATTATGCATCCAGCATAAAAAAACCCCATATATAATTCGGGGTTTTTATATATATTAAACTGAATTAATATTGAAAAATCAGACTATTTAAACATGAAAATTTTCAATGTTAAAAAACAAACTCCTTCTCTCACGGCCAAAATCCGAATGCGCACCGCTCTCTGCGACGAACCAAAACAAAAATCAAATATTTTAGAACGGAATTCTTTTAAATGAAGGAATACTAATTATAAAAAAGGTTTAATCAATAGGTATAAACAGATAAATAAACAAATAAGGTAATATAATAAAATTAGTAACACTACGTTACATATCCCCTCTTCCTACGGAAGAATTTTTTTCCGATAAGAGAAAAAAAATTCTTTTGTGCCCCTGCACAAATGCTACTCCTTTCATCCTACGTTCAAAAAACCTTCCATACTATTAACAGTGAGAATTTGCAGCACAAGTTATTAAATCTGTGTTGTGAGACTAAACTGTTACCTTTCATACAAAACTAATTCAAGATCATAGCTAGAAGAAGTAAACTTGCATAAAATAGGGCAGTAGTATAATAACTGCTGTCCATATAGCAGAAGTGCTTCGGGAACAATGTGGAAGAGTATTTTAAAATAAAAAAATTACTTCCTAAAGGAGAAGAAACATTAATGAATCCTAACAAGAGGAAACAACTATGCCAAGCAAACAAAAATGCCTAGTAAGGTAAGCATTCTACTAAGGAATACTAACAAAATGGGTTCCTAACAAGAGGACCAACTAACGCCAAGCGAAACAAAACGCCTAGTTAAAATAAGTATTCAACTATGGAACACTAAACACCGTGGTTCTTAACAAGAGAACCAACTACATAGTTCCAACAAAAAAACAAACGCCCAGATAATATCTAGACAATAACTTTAGGGCTTATTTATAGAGTTGTAATCCGCTCTGTCTATGAACTTTAAGGCTTGTTTAAAGAGTTGTAATCCGCTCTGTATTTGAACTTTAAGGCTTGTTTAAAGAGTTGTAATCCGCTCTGTATTTATTTACATTACTAAATAACTAAATAACGATATAAATAAAGGAATTAATAAAATTGAGTATGTACAAAATTAAGAATTATTTAGGCCTGGCAATTTAATATCTTTAATATGCCACGAACCTAAGTTCCTACCGTTCATATCTTTAAGAATAAAAACAAGAGGTGAAAGCTTTTTAACCACTGTACACTTTGTGAACTTTGGAGCCAGCTTTTTGCTGAACCTCTTTCCTTTGTTACTAAGAAAATAATTCCTCTTCCATACAACATCACCAACATTAAGGTTTGCGGTTTTCCGCCTTAAGTTGTAATGTTGTAAATTCTTTTGGTGAGCTTGCCAGAGGGCAGCTTGCACCTTGTCAAAAATAGAGGCTAAAGTACCTAGATTCTCCGCGTATTTGTCTCTAGGAAGAAAAACTATTTCGTCACTATCCTCATTATTAACATAATGAGATCCACAATCTACCAATTCCCTACCATGAACAAGAAAGGTGGGTGTAAAACCAGTAGATTCATTTACTGAATTATTAATGGCAAAATTAATTTTAGGAATTAGTATATCCCATGACCTATGATCATTATTAACAAACGTTGAAATACAAGTAATAATAGTTCTATTGTATCTTTCAACCGTGTTTACTTGAGGAGTATATTTAGGCGTATAGTACACTTTCGGAATATTATATTTATTAAATAAATCTTTAGTACCTTTACCAATAAATTGACTACCATTGTCCATTAAAATAGTTTGTGGTATACCATGAACTAAAAACACAGAATCTTCTAAAATCCTATTAATAATTGAAGATGTTGCTTTCTTCATAGGAAAGATTAAGCAATATTTACTAAAACAACAAGTAACCACAAAGATATAAGAATTTAATTTGCGAGTAAGAGGTAAAGGACCCATGATATCTATTGAAATCATCTGGAAAGGTCTGGAGCAATCTTTAGGACGTCCCATCTCTCCCAAAGTTAAATGATTTTGTTGTTTATAAGCTAAACAGGTATTACAAGAAGTAACAAAATTAACAACGTCCTTATATAAACCTGGCCAATAGAAATGTAAAGAAATACGTTTATAAGTTTTAAATACTCCTAAGTGAGCGGCAGTAGGTTCACTATGATACTTTTTTAATATAGCTCGTCTTTGTTCGCAAATAATAACTTCTTTCCAAGAAAATTCATTTGTTAAATTGCACTTATTTTTTGATAATCTAAATAATTTATTATTCTTAAGGGTAAAATTTGGAAATTTTTGAGGTTCATCAATACAACCTTTCTTGATTTTATTATACCAAGAGTCATTAGTAGTAGTAACTACAGATGATGCTGAAATATCACTAACAGGAAGAGCACGTGAGAGAGCGTCAGGAATTACATTATCAACGCCTCTTCGATGTTTCATCACAAAATTAAAAGTAGATAAACGAACTCCCCATCTAGCGAGTCTGCCTGTTGGATTTGAAATAGACAAAAACCATTTAAGAGCACTGTGATCAGTGTAAACAGTGAATTGCTGACCATTATCAAGGTAACATCTCCAATGTTCTAAAGCTGTGATGACTGCAAGAGTTTCACGCTCAGTTACGCTATAATTTCTCTCTGTAGGAGAAAGAGTCCTACTCATGTAAGCTACAGGATGCTCCTTGCCTTCGATAACTTGTGTAAGCATAGCACCGATACCGAAGTTACTGGCATCTGTATGAACCTCAAAAGGTTTACTGTAATCAGGACAGCGTAAAACGGGTGCAGAAACCAAACATTCTTTTAACTTAATAAAAGCTGCATCAGCTTCGGCCGTCCATACAAATGGAGGAGCAGACTTCTTTGTTGAAGTAAGTCTATTTAACGGACCAGCTATGGTAGAAAATTTTGGTACAAACCTACGGTACCAAGTAGCTGTACCAAGGAAACGTTTAAGATCTTTCCTATTTTTAGGCGTAGGAAAATTAGTTATAGCCTCGACTTTTTCAGGATCTGTTCGCAGACCAAAGTTATCCACGACATAACCCAAATATTTGAGACTATTCCTAAAAAATTGACATTTGTCGAAATTAACAGTCAAATTTGCCTGTTTTAATTTTTCCAGGACTTTGAGTAGTAAGGAGACGTGTGAATCAAAATCATTACTAATCAAAATAATGTCATCTAAATATCCGAATACTTTGAGATCAAACTCCCTAAAGAGTAAATCTATTAGGCGCTGTTGAGAAGCCGGAGCATTCGTTAAACCAAACGCTGTCCGCTTGAATTGAAAAGTACCTTTTCCAGGAATATAAAACGCAGTCTTCTTTCTATCCTCTTTGGCAATAGGAATCTGCCAAAACGCCTTTGACAGATCAATGGAACTCAGAAATCTAGCGTCTCTAAGATTGTCAAGAATCTCTGAAATGTAAGGAAGGTTATACGCATCCTTAATAGTAACAGAATTAAGTTTCCGACTATCTAAACAAAATCTAGGTTCACCGTTCTTTTTACTAACTATCAAAACAGGAGAGGACCAATCGCTTTCGCAAGGTTCTATGACATTTAAGTTAAGCATCTCATCTACCTGTTGAGTGATGATGCGTTGTTTCTCCGGAGAAAGACGATAATAACGTTGTCTAATCGGTTTCGAGTCACCAGTGTTGATATGGTGTGTCATAAAGCTAGTCTTACCTAAACCCTTATGCTTAAACGAAATATCTTCAAATTTCTTAATAACCATAGTCGCTATATCGCGTTCATATTCGGAAAGATTATCAAAGCCTTTAACGATAGGTTCTGTGCTAAATGATTTCTTATTATCAGCAGATACCAAGGAAAGACCACCTAAATATTTAGGAAAAATATTAAATTTATTCCAAAAATCTACACCAAGTATAAGATTACTATTAACCTCTGGAACAACATATGTTTTCATAAATTTAACTGAATTTCCAAAAGTAATAGGTATATTAAGATAACCTAAACAGTGCAAACGTTGTCCACCTGCTGCTGTTAAGAAGTCTAAGTCATCTTTGATGAGATCTAAATTATTAAAATCTTTAGGGAATAAAAGTAAATGCGAGTTATTACCAAGAATCGTAACTGCAGATCCCGAATCCAAAAGACCGGCAAAACTAACACCGTTAATGATTACATTGATATAAGGCCTGTTATCATTAGCTGGTTTAATATCGAGGGTAGACACGTGTTTATAGAATTTGAAAAAATTCTTAATAACTGATAACCAGCTAGACCAATCGTTCTCCACTGAGTGGTGATCGACTAGTTCCTTATGATTACCCTCCGATAATTGCTACTTAGAAAAAAACTTGGAACACTTAGGACATTGGGGAGTCTTAACACCCATATTTCCACATCTAAAGCAAAAAATCTTATCTTTTAAGGGGCAATTATTAATATTGTGTTCCCTTGAACGACACTTGCGACAAAAATTAACAACATGTGAATTTGTTTTAACATGTTGTGAACTAATAGGAGACAAATTTACTTCATTAGAATTTGAAGTGACATTACTACCCTTGACAAGAGAAAAACTCTTTTTAAAAGGCTGATTAAAGTTATAAGATGAATTACTACACGATGGCTTATTGCTAAGGCGAGTGTGAATATCATCAAAGTTTTTACAAATGGTACGAAGAGTCTCCAAAGATTCTATCTTTGTAAAAGTAGCTAAAGTTGGCGTATAGCAAGGTTTAATATTGTTAAGCAAAATATCTAACTTATTCTCTTCCGACATAGGCTTGGAAAGTTTGGAAAAAAAACTAGACATAGTTGACATAAAATCAGTAAAAGATTCTTCCTCCTTTTGTTTATGAGAATAAATCTGTTGAATTAACCTAAAGTCACAACCAGGCTCGTCAAAAGTTTCTTTAAGAGAAGATAACAAAACCTTCCACTCCGTAAAAGTATCTCTAACAGACCTAAACCAATTTAAAGCATTGCCTAAAAATATTTCTGAAGCTAGAGAAAACATTTGAGAGTCTGAAGCGTTCCTACTTGCTTGAATTTCTGTAATTCGTTGAATAAAATTACGAACACAAGACTTGCCATCATACTTTAGTTTAATAAGATCACTAATTCCTTTATCACAAGTTACATTAATTTGTAACCGTTGAGGTGTAAAACTAGTACTAGTAGAGGGCAAACTAGGTAAATCCTCACAAACATTAGATAACTTCAGAGTCAAATTATTAATTAAAGATACTACTTCTTCTTTAGTAGACTCTAGTAATGCTTTCATCTCAGAACTTGTAGGTAAAATTCTAGATAATCTATGGAAAAGATGGTAAGCTAGATTAAGTGCTCTGTTAATACCATTACTATCAATTTCATCATCCTGTAGATATAACTTAATTTTGTTTAAAGTTATAGAAGAGTCTGTAACATCCTTGGTCGCTTCCATATTTGAAATTTTAACCGATTCAGTAGGCAAAGTCTTTAATAATTCTGACAATTGCTTCCTCATTTCTTGAACGGTAGAAGCTGGTATTTGGTTACGAATAGAAATTTCATAACCTAATTCTAACTTATGTAACGAAGAAACCTTAATCGGATTAGACATGATGATGTCTTAATGTCAACACAAAAAATAATAATTATGAATAATTAATTAATTGTTATTAATTAAAACTGTTAATAAGTGCAATAAGTTAACATGCACCATGTAAACTTGCTTAAATTAATAAATAAAATTTGTCATGGGATAAACAAATATTAATTAAAAGTGTTTAAGATAGTAAAAGCTGAAAATTAATTAATAGTCAATAAGCAACGAGAAGAAAAATAAAATGTTGCCAAAATAAAACAGTAAATGAATTGAGCACTCACTAATAAGAAGTGACCAAAAAATATTACAATAATATTATTAATTATTAGTATTAAATATTAAAATTTTAATAATTAAAATAAGAAAATCCGAAAAAATGTAACCAGAAAAATGTATAATTAATCAATTCACTTGTGTAAGTGGTGCTTTAGAATTTTGAAAAAAATTGGAACGAAGTCAATGAACCATATGACATGACAATTAAATGTCAACAATTATTAATGAATTAAACTAAAGAGTTTCTCAAACTAAATAGACGTAAACCAGATGAAAATAATAATTCCCTCTAGAAATTCAACATCTTATTTGTGATGATAATAACAGAAATAAATATAAAAATCTATTGCCTGTTACAAGAAAAAAAATTGCGAATGACATCTTAAAAAAATAAAATAAAATAAATTAACATGAAAAAATGAAAATTAAGAAATAATCACTGAAATGGAAATTAATTAAAATGTCATTCAGCAAAAAAACAGAAAATTGAAGAAATTAATAACTTACAAAAAAAAAATCAAGAGAAGTGATTCAAATGTCGAGAAGAAAATAAAAATTAATATACATATATACAATTACTCGCACTTTACAGTAACAACAATATATGTTATCTGTAAAAAAACAGGTTGGGCGCCAATGTTACGTTGTAAATATTTTAAAACAAAAAAAAAACGTAAACGGCTATAGGAAAAGAAAAAATATTGGGCGCCAGCTAACTACAAATAAAAAATCGAGTTAGCAAATAAAAATATATTACATTAAATAAAAAAACAAGAAACTTAAATAGGGTGTGGTTCTTTGCCCAGTGCGGAATTATAGATATATATATTATTTTAAATTTTTGAATCACTCTTCTATGAGAATAACAAAAACTTATCTGTATGTCGACGAATTTGGTACGCTATCCAATAAAGAAAATAAACTCTGAAGACGTCCACAAGAATAAAACGGCGAGCGTCTCGTGGATTGGCCCTGCCGTAAGAAAATGGACCCAGGAAGCCTTCTCTCCAAACGTCCAAACTTCGTTTAGACGAATAAAATTGGATCCAAGGAAATTATGCATCCAGCATAAAAAAACCCCATATATAATTCGGGGTTTTTATATATATTAAACTGAATTAATATTGAAAAATCAGACTATTTAAACATGAAAATTTTCAATGTTAAAAAACAAACTCCTTCTCTCACGGCCAAAATCCGAATGCGCACCGCTCTCTGCGACGAACCAAAACAAAAATCAAATATTTTAGAACGGAATTCTTTTAAATGAAGGAATACTAATTATAAAAAAGGTTTAATCAATAGGTATAAACAGATAAATAAACAAATAAGGTAATATAATAAAATTAGTAACACTACGTTACACCTACTATGAAGCGCAGGCCAAGAGTGTTAAATAGTTCATTATATTGCTCTGCAGTTATTTTGTGTTTCGGGGGGCTGTAAACAGCAGACACGTTGAATGTTCCGTTTCGATCCTGTATTCCGATAGTGGCTGCTTGGATGTGAGGTTTCTTGAATTGGGGTTGCTCACAGTGTTTTATGTTCGATTTCACTATTATTGCCGCTCCAGCATGTGCAGTTCCATCAGGGTGATTTGTGGCATAAATTTCGTAGTTTCTTATCTTAACGCTACTGTTTGCCGTAAAATGTGTTTCAGATACTAATAGTATATCGATGTTGTGTGTGTATAGTAGGATTTCAACTTCATCTTTGTTTGGTGATAGCCCATCCAGGTTCCAGGTACATATCTTGAGAGAAGTCATTTTGTTTTTTGAGAGACTAAGGTTGTTATGAGACTGATTAGTGTACTCATTTGTTGAAGGATGAGATCCATTTTTTCATTTTGTTTAATAAACATTTCTTCAATTGTTTTGTTTGAAATTACTTTGTCTTCATTGTCGTTATTTTTGCTAGATTTCAAAAAATCAGAGTACCTCTTTCGTTTGTTGATGTCGGGATCCCCATTTGGTCTAGCACTTTCGTTGCTGATATGTGGTGGGAGCTGAGTAGCCGGGATAGCAGCTGTAGTTGTGCTTCCTTTTTGTTTAGGGTATATCTGCCTATTCGATTTTCTGGCCAAAATCTCTTTATATACTTCACACCCTTTGTAATTTGCTGGGTGAGAGCCGTTACATAAAGCACATGTAGCTGGAGTGTTGCGATCAGTTTTGGGACAGTCCGCAGTTTTGTGAGCTTGTGCGCATTTCACACAACGATATGGCCTCATGCAGTAGTTTTTAGTGTGACCATATTGTTGGCATCTTTGACATTGAGCCACTGAGTTGCGTTTGCGCGGATCTTCTACAACGACTGATTGATGATATATGTATTTCAAATTTTTAACTGCTCCGTTATTCGGGCCTTGCGCCAGATTGGCAAAGAATGTGAAGGTTGGTTTTTTTTCGGGTCCGTACTTGACATTAATAATTTCGCCAACAACAGTGTTGCCTGTGCCTTCCAATGTTTCCTTTATTATATCGATTGGTGTTGTGTGATGTAGATTTCTAATCACTATTCTATACGTTCGTTTGTCTTTCCTGTTAAATGTATGTCCTATCAAGCCTTTCTCTCTAACAGCTGTTATTATTTTTTTGTAGTTTTCTACAGCAGTACAACTGATCCGGAGTTGGTTTTTGTTAACAACTTTGTAGACGAAGTCGTTTTTATTCACAACGCTTTCCAAAGCCTCCGTGAGTTTATTAACGTCTTCTATGCCATAGAGAATTATTGGTGGTGGTTTGGGATTTTTTTTTGTAAGTACAGTATCTTCTTCTTTTTCGTCTGTCGGAAGTCCACTGAATCTGTTTGTGACACTTATTTTTTCAGGTGAGGGGGATGATGTTTTTTTCCTCTTGGCGCCTCTTAAAGTCGGTACTCGTTGCCATGGTGGTGGTAAGTTATCGGAGGTGGTGGTATTGTAGCTTGTATTTAGAGCCGTTAGTCTGTCTGTCCCAGTTATTTGATCCTGGCTGTCGTGTTCTGTTTCCATCATGTTAGACGAAGGTGACGATATATTACTAAGAGAGGTGGATCGAGGCCGGTTAAATAGTGCTGGGTGGAATATTTGTTGGACAAGTGTTGAAGAGCGCCGATGACCTTCATGGTTAAGCAATACTTTGCCCCCCCCAGAATACGAGGGGCAGCCTGAGCTAAGCTCAGGGAGGGATTCTCCGGCGGAGCCGGTACCCTCCTGGGGTAGTTTTTCTTTAAGTGTTGCTTCCATTTTTATTTATTTTTAATTCAGGGTTGATTTCCCCTAGCCAGGTATTCGGTTATGGCGCCGAAGGCTCGCCTGTGCCCTTCATACTTAGCTGCTACAGTCACGAGGTAGGTGTAGCACTACCCACTTAACTAAAAAATAAATTTTCACCAACATTTAGATGTCACTTAAATTGTTAAGAATTCACTTAAATTCCAGTATTTCTTTTCTTTATATTATTTTTAGTTAGTTGTCTTGCTTCTTCTCATAACTTATCTTTGTTGTGTGCACACAGACACATTTTTTTCCTATAATATTGTATTTATCTTGTACACGTTTTAGCCTTTTTAAATTTCTACCTCTAATTTTTTCAATCGAAGGCTCACAGACACAGTCCGGGCTGGATTTTTTTTTGAACCGGTGCAAGTACTGCGAGACCAAATAAACTTCACACCTCAACCTGTGAACAATAAACAATTTTTTATACATTTTACAGCACAAATACAACGAATCCCATATTAAAACTAGGAATGTAGTGGTAATGGCACTATGGAGAAAATGAATTAATTTGCCAAAATATAAATATTGTTAGAAAAGATGGTAAACTATCACACACGATACTAGCTCGGTTAAATGATCTTAGGATCATGTTACTACTTTCAAGAGCACTGAGAAGCGAATGCTGCCGCCCCGGACTATAGGCCTAGTCGGGTAGTTTCTACGGTAGACGCTACTTTGTCTGCTTAACTTTACAAAATATAGTCAATGATATAGCTTCCCAATAGTGAAAGAATTTTTCAAACCTGTTTAGTAGTTTCGGAGCCTATTTAATTCAAACAAACAATCAAATATTTGTATTAGATGTATTACATGTTAAAATATATGTTTTGTCCTATTAAGTTCACATTTCTGTAATATTATAGATAAACCATATTATAGTGGATTTGGTTCATAATGATAATGAATATTCATTGCTTTATTCGGACGCCGCTATTCATACGTAGGTAGAAAGAAAAAACATACATTTTATGCCAGACAATACAACCGCACAATGCCCATATCGCTGCTTAAAGGGCCACAAATCAAAATTACACTTTTTACAGGAGAGCTAATCAAAAAAAAAAATTAAATTATTTTTTGTCTATTTTTTCTTATTAGATATATATCAAATATATGCATGTTATACATCGTTAGAAGCGTATTTTTAGGTAGCATTAAATGCTACTTTTATAATAAAATGAATACTAGAAGAGATATAAGCAGTTACTTTTGAATATATAAAAAACATAATTACAATATGAAGGATTGTGATTGTATTTTTGCAATAAAAATATTTTTTTGTTTTATGGCCCTTTAGTTTTTAAGCAGCGATATGTCATATGTCGCCTAATTTCTATTACATATATAAATATCTAACTAAACTTAATTTATGATTTTATGTCTTTATTTGTTGACTCGATCTTTGTCTAGACACAGTTGCAATATCTGCATGGGTTCTCTGGGAACTTATTACAAGTGGTTCTTTAGTATTAGGACAAAGATGGTCATTAAACTTCCTTTTTGCTTCTATCTACTTTTTAATGTTGAAATCTACAGACAGGCTCAGGGTCCACTGATGGTAGGTGGCTACTGTCGCCTAAGACACAAGCAACGCCATATAATTGAAATTTATGTGAATTAAAGCTAAAAATTTATGTAACAAGCACATAGATATTTATTTACCTGCATGTTTTTTATGTGAAATAGAAACCGTTAGTTGAGCCATCTGTTTTTTCATCAAAATGTTTGTGAATCAATAATTGTTCTCTTCCTTTTATCTGACACACTAGATTAATTACCCATTCTAATTAATATATATAACCAAAGCTAATCAAGCATAACTTTATTTTTGCTTTATTTATTTATTTATTCTGATTTATTACTTTTTTCTTTTTAGAAGTTTTCAATAACATGAATGACATTGACATTGTTGATTTGTTGATGTCAAACTGACATTACTGATGAAGGAATGTATATTCAGAACAGACTAATTTTATTTAGGATAAATTGGTGGCGCTGGTGAGGCTAGTGTTCAACCAAAATTCAACTCGGCGCACTTCATTCCGTCAACTACTGCTAAATTCATTCCATACTCTCCATACTCTCAAACTCTCTCTGTTCACACTATCGGATTTTGTTGCCACTTTTTAAGTTTAACACCCATGTAAGATGGCGCTCCTTATCTCTACGCTCCTTAATTACAAATTTTATGTTACACTATCGTTTTTAAAAAGCGTAAGAATATGACTTAAAAACAATTAAATTAATGAAAACACACAATAAAGTACTCTATCTTTTAGTGGCAATAAAGTCAAGTAACCAGGCAACAAAACTCCAAAAAAACTACAATTCGTTCGGTCGGTCCATGACGGGCATGCGCATTGCGAAGTTGATTGACCGAGTGAATTGGGTGAGTGGGGGAAGTAATAATTAGACCTAAACGCAACCAGAGCAGTGCAGTACGGACTACGGAGCACAGTGGTGACATCGAGTCGGCTATTAGCAAGTTAAAATAGAAGGCGTAACAGATTCATAGAGGATTCAGGTTAGTTAATTTCATATTAATACGCTTTATCTTTGTCAATATTGTGTATGGTGAATCATTATAAATATGCATTTAATTTGATAAATGAAAATTTTAATCTTACCCATAGGGTTTTTGGACATTTTAATTTTGGTTTGAATTTAGTTTTTGTAACTTACCTACTACCATTTTTGTATAATTTGAGAATTTATTTTATTTTATTTTTCCTACCTACATATATACAAGTAAAATTACCGTATCTGTACATGAAAAATATTTTCCAAAAGAGACCTCCGGACCTTACGGACCTTCAAAAAGAGAATAAGTTTTTAGAATTTATTTATCTTGCTTTGTCTGCTTATCTTTTTGTCTGTACGTTTGTGCAGGCTAATTTCAGAAACAGATTAACCAATTTGATTATAGATACTTGTAAATTTTTGGTTCCAAAAAATAAACTACAGCGCATCTAGTAATTAATATTTTTAGGACAGTTGGTAGGTAGGTTTAAACAATTGTGGATGTGTATAACATTTCTTTTTTTAAATGTTGTCTATAGTGTCCAACCGAATAGTGCCCTGGCTGAAGCTGAACCCAATTAATCGGCTTTTACCACAACCTTTGGTTAAAGCTGAAGCTGAAGGCTTAAAAGTTCTGAGAAATTTTGTTCAATATTGGCTACAAGCTACATTTAATAATATAAATGATTTTAAAACTTTCCTATTAAAGGTTTATATCAACTGTATAATATAGAAAGGTAATTTAAATCATCTCCAGAAGTTGATCTAGATATGAAAAAAAAATTACCTTGCAATTTAATTTTCTAAAATAATAACATTTGAAATGTGAATTATATATAACGTTTTATTTATTTAGGAATCATCGGTGAAATTGTTTCACCGAAGGTAGTTTTTTGGCTAAACCTTCGGTCGGACACTAATTGCAATAGGTTTTATTAGATTTTTCATATGATTTACTTTTGAATGAGGCAACAATTAATTTTAACGTCAAATTTGGTATGTGGGTATTTTATTTAATTTGTTATTTAAAATCATAGGACATTATAACAAAGATATTTATTAATATGAGACATATTAAGTACAGTAACTGCACATACTCCATCTTTACACCTTACATACTCAATCGTAGGGAAGTTCATGTTGGGGATAATAGTCTATACTGATAATTTACTGATATGGTCTCTACTGATTTTCATTGATAACTGACAAGTTGTCTAATAGTGAAAACGTCTCACTCAGAATACAGTTTAGTATCTAAAGGGATTAGAATTTACTTTATGTATAGTTTTTTTCCTCTTTATAATTTGAAAAGATTAGTCTGGATAAATAGAATAGGACTTATATGTTACTCGCATAATGTAGCTTTCTTTAGGTGAAAGAATTAATCAAAATCGGTCCAGTAGTTTTTGAGTTTATTCATTACAAACAAACAAATCTCTCTTTATAATATTAATAATTTTTATAAGTTTTTTTAAATTGCAATTCACAATATATTTCTCTAAATGATTTATCTGATTTTCTGATTTTTTTATACACCTATAATAGGTACTCCACTTATGTATATACATTCTTCTTCAATCAAGCTAATACATATTAATGCCTTCACTTCCGGTATATACTGTTTTGTTTAAATAAAGTTTTGATTACATTGAGTGCAACATCCGACTTGACTCCAATTATAATATGTTGTTCTAGTTTATTGAGTATCCGTTAGAAACCAACCTTAAATCTTTCGTGTCACAGGAGACCTAATGTTACTGTTCTTTGACCACTAATGTTTTTAGTAATACCGGATGAAAGACAGCTCTTTATTTTAGTAATGCGATGTATACATACGGCGATCACACGACAACGCCTCTCCAGGAAATTTTAATTCAAACAATAGTTGGAGTACAGCACGTCATCACTGGGTTACAGATAAGGCGTCTTTATTAGGGGTCCAGTGCCTAAATTTAATTTTTATTAGAGTTTACTCCATAACAATCTATTTGCATATATATAAAAGCCCGTGGTATGAAAATTTATGGGAGTAAAATCACAATTGTTACACGAATGCTATTTTAGAATATCTGAAGTTTCAGAGATGTTGCGTCATCTACACAATATTATTTAAAAAAAGAACAATGTTGTTTTTTCGGCGTGTTAGAATTGTGAAAATTTAATTTTATAATCGTTCGTAAGAAGTAAACTCCCAAACGTGTGTCTGAGCTGACACACACAATTTTTTTTCAATAGTTTCTTTGTCCTGCCATTTCTCATTTACTACGAGTTGCATTGTTTCTTAGGCGCAGTGGCCAAGAACCAATGCAACACTTTTTATAAAAAAGGTGCTTTAATAATGAGAAAGATCATTACTGTATTCAATTATCAATGTTGACACACACAGGGGAATCGCGTTACAAGTCTACACCCTTGAGTTGAGGTTGGTCAACGTCCTTTTGTCCTTACAATATACGTTCATAAAATATTGTTAATTTTCACGGTACAATATTTTATTATACTCGAAGAAGACTCTCATTCTTAGATACTTACTATTTGTTCGGTAAATAATTTCAGAGATAAAGCCTCCAAATAAAATAAAACTCTAGTGCAAGAGTCCTCATTATAACAATTAAAAATTACTTTCACTTTATTTTAATGCGTGGGTTGCTTTTAGGGCTTTTGTATTTATATTTAAAATGAAGACACACTAGTTACCATAGCCATTACATAGATTGACCGATTGACCACAGACTATACAATATGCAACATGCCCCTTTTTAAAAAAAGAATTTTGACACATGACACGCTGACAATAATGTTTTGAAATTGACAATTGGGCTTGCTGTCAAACATTGTTTACATCACATTTAAACATATTTAATAATTATTTCACTTATATTATTTTGAATACAAACATATACAATGCTTATAACTATTGAACAATACTGTAATTATGTCAAACATCTGTGATTCTTTGAAATTAATTAATTATACAATATATACATCCATGTCATAAATCTATGTTATAAAATTATACAATGTCTTTCTTTTTATTAATAAATTTATTACTACAAATTTAATTTCTGTGTCTTTTTTTATAATCTACCTCTAGAACTAAATTGATTTACATTTTCTAGTGTATTATTGTCATATTTAGGTGATATGACAATTTTCTGATTATCCTGTAAACAAGATTCAGGAGGAGTAGACAAAGTAATTTCCTCTTGATATTCACTATAATCACACAAACTTTGATTTGACACATCTTTATCTACATTAACAAATTCAGGAGATTTTATCAACTGATTCGTTTCACTTTGTTCAGAATCCATTGACTGATATGTTTCTGAATCGCTACAATTACTGTCAATATTATGATTGCTTGTTTCTCCTACTAGTACAGGACTTGAATAAAGACCGGGACTTGGAGACGTATTTATTTTCTTTTGAGTTATTATGAATATACAATCATCATCCTTCCTTTCTTGAAAGGTTTTTTGAGACATATTCTTTGATTGAAATGACCATTTTGCTGCACAGTCAGCATTTTTTTGACAGTTGTTAAAATTATCAATTTTAACAGATAAGACTTATTTTGACTATAATCAGGTTTTATGTGCTGAGATCTTCGTCTATATGTTGCACTTAAATTATCTTTTATTATAAATGATCTAGGGAATTTAGTTTTAGATATGATTGAACCTTTTGTCCATATTATATCTTTAGGATTTTTCTTAAAATAGACTTTGTCATTAACTTTAAATTCTTGGTATTTTTTACAATTTTTATTATAATACGATTTAGTTTTTTGCAAATTTTTTTCTTTTATTGTAGAATATTCTGAAAATTTTACAATTTTAGGTCTTAGATGACTGAATTTACTAGGTAACTTAGTTCTTAATTGTCTTGACATAAGTAACTGAGAAGGAGAATACATATTTCCTCTCTGAGTTGTTCTATGTTGTAATAGTCCTATATGCGGGTCTGTTCCGGACTCTTCGCATTTTCTGAAAATATTTTTAACTGTTTTGACTGAGACTTCGGCTAATCCATTTGATCGAGACATATATGGGCTTGTAACAATGTGTTCAATGTCCCATTCATATAGAAATTGTTTGAATTCTTTCAAATTATATGGAGGTCCACCATCGCTGACTAATTGCAATGGGATTCCATGCCTTGCCATAATTGACTTTAGACTATTAATTATTGCTGAACTTCTACTGTCATTTTTTAAATTTGCTATCTCAATATAATTAGAATAATAATCGACAACTAATAAATATTTCTGATTTTTATATTCAAATAAATCAGTAGCTAGTCTCTGCCAAGGAAATAATGATCCTTCATGAGATAAAAGAGTTTCCTTTGACTTATTTGCACTATACGTAGCACATGTTTCGCATTGCTTTATTTTATTTTCTATGTCATGGTTCATACCAGGCCAATAAACAATACCACGAGCTAAAATTTTAGTCTTTTCTAAACCTAAGTGTCCTTCATGTAATATGTTTAAGATTTCAAATCTCATTGATTTAGGAATTATGACAGAATTATTTTTGAAAAGTAAATTATGTATTATATGAATTTCTTCTTTTATGTTCCAATATGGAAGTACTAAATTATCACAATGTTTTTTACATTTAGGCCATCCATTCATAAAATAATCTTTAAGTTTTTGTAATGTTAAATCTTTCTCAGAATGATTTAAAAAAAATTCTAATTTTTCTTGAGAAATTGCTAAGTTTGATTTCAATAAATTAACATGTATATTTAAATTTTGCTCAAAATCTGACAAACTATCTAATGAATATGATGATTCATTTATCGTATCATCAATGGGTGCTCTTGAAAGAGTATCTGATATATACATTTCTGAGCCCTTTGTATATGAGACATTTAAATGATATGCTTGTAAAGTTATCATCATTCTCTGAAGTCTTGTAGGTACTTCGGACAATGGTTTTTTGAAAAGTGTTACTAAAGGTTGATGGTCTGTTTCTACTTGAATTGGTTTTCCATATATATATATTGATGGAATTTTTTACAACCGAAAACTATTGCAAAAAGTTCTTTTTCTATTTGAGCATAATGTTCCTGGCATTTAGTAAGAGATTTAGATGCATATGCTATTGGGTTATTGCCATGAGATATCACTGCACCGACAGCATTTTGAGAAGCATCGACCGACATTCTCACAGATTTATTAACATCATAATGAATTAATACTGGAGATTTGCAAATCTCATGATTTCATGATTTTCAGTCCAATTCCAAGTATTTTGTTTTTTCAATAAGTCACGAAATATACTAGTTTCTTCTGACAAATTTGGAATAAATGAACCCAAATAATTAACCATCCCAAGGAATCTTTGTAGTTCCTTAACATTTTTAGGACTGGGCATTTTAATTATAGCCTCAATTTTAGACCTATCAGGAGACACTCACTCCATCTTTATTAAAAATATGTCCTACATAACAAATTTCTGCTAGACCAAACTGACATTTTTCTCTGTTAAATTTTAAGTTTATTTCAGAAGCGCGCTTGAACACAGCCTCAAGTCTTTGATTGTGTTCTTTTTCATTTTTTCCATGTATTAATATATCATCGACAAATATTACAATTCCTGGTATATCATTAAACAATTCATTCATTGCTCTATGAAAAATTTCTCCACTGGAATTGATACCATATGGAAGTCTGAGAAACTTATATCGTCCAAAAGGTGTATTAAATGTACATAAGTCACTACTTTCCTCATCTAATTTTAAGGTCCAATATCCTGAACTAGCATCTAGTTTAGAAAACATAGTGCTACCTGCTATTTGTGATCGCAGATCATTAAAAGTAGGATATGGGAAATGAGGTCTTTTAATTGCCACATTCAAATTTCTTGGATCGAGACAAATACGCAATAATCCATTAGGTTTCTCAACGAGAACTATGGAATTAACCCATTTTGTTGGTTTTATGACTTTAGCAATAATATTCATTTTTACCATATTTTCTAATTCAGACTTTAAACGATTTTGTAAAGTAAATGGTATTCTGCGCACTGGGCAAATCTTTGGTTTTACACTTTCATCAATATCTAAGTGTACTTCGTTTGGAAGACATCCTATACCTTCAAATGTGTGTGAGTAGTTATTTACAATTTTTTGTACTGACCTTACAGAATCCTGTTGAACATCCTTTTGAATTTTGAATATCCTTTTTACTATTCCTATTTTTTCACATGTATTACATCCTAGGATAGTCTGACATTTACAATCGACAACAATAAAATAAATATTAGTGGTAAGACCATTTTCAAATTTACATTTCAGAAAACAGCTGCCTAAATTGGGTACTATTTGTCCTGAAAATGAGAAAATTTTATTATTTGTTCTTTGAATAGGTATTTTCTTATTAGTGCAAGTCATAATTTTATTAAGTGTATCTTTAGATATAATATTTGTATCTGCTCCTGTGTCAATTAACATTTTTACTAAATAATTATTACAATTTACATTAATTTTCCATTCGTCATTACAAAATAGTTATTATCCTTACTATAGTCAATACTACTAACTTGTTTTTTGTTCTGTTTGTTATTTTTGTTGAAAAAACAATAGTAGGCAAAATGATTTCGCTTTTTACATATATTGCACGTCTTTCCATCTGCTGGGCATCTGAATTTATGCACTTGTCCGCATCTCGTACAATTCTTTGTTCCTGATGACTTTGAATACTGATTTCTTTTTACTGAGTCTTGATTTTGTTGACTTGGACTTCTTTTGTTCTTCCTTCCATTCCTAGACATTGATCTACCTCCGTGATCATTACATTTGATTGACTGGATAGCTGTTGTTTCATTCAACATACTGCTATTTTTAGTTTGATTTTTTCTCGAAGAACGTTCTTGTGATAGTTCCATGCTTTTAGCCATTTTTATTGCTTCCTCCAAGGTTAATTTTTCTTGTTGTAACAATTTTTCTCGGATTTTTGGATTGAGGGTACCTATGACAAACATGACCCTTACCAATGATTCCTTTAGACTTTCAAATTCGCAAGACATCGCCAAATTGTTCAGAATTGTCACATAATTATCCAGTGTTTCATCTGTCTGTTGTGTCCTTGTGAAAAATTTATACCTTTCCACAGTAACATTGCTTTGAGGATTAAAATTCATCGTATAGTTTTATTAATTCTTCAAGGGTAGTGGATTTTCTATCGACCCCGAATGAGTTAAATATTTGTAATCCGTAACCACCAATAATGTTCAGAAATATTGCCACTTGTTTTGTCTGTTCATGCTTCATTATGTCGTTTGCATCGCAAAATATTTCAAACTTCTGCTTCCATTGACGCCATATCTCCGCTTCATTACCCCCATCGATGGATAATGGTTTTATATTACTCATGAATATGGTTTGTTCCGTCATTGTTCTTCTTTTCTAGAATATATTTTTGTCAATTCTGACACCATATTTTAATGCGTGGGTTGCTTTTAGGGCTTTTATATTTATATTTTAAAATGAAGACACACTACTAGTTCGGAAGACATATTTTAATAAGAAACTTCAATACCACAGACATTACATAGATTGACCGACTGATCACAGACTATAAAATATGCAACATGTAATTATTTAAGAATTCGAATTTTCATTGTTTCAGAATTAAAAATGGCAGGCAAGCACGCAGCAGCAGGGCTGACTGAGGAGCAGTGCCAAATAGCCTCTGACCATCTGACCATGCCAAACAGCCAACTAACTGCAACTGGTACTGCAGATGCGATTACATCAGATATACCAACGACGCGCACAGTTACAAATCCTCCGGAAAGAATTAGCATCCCACTATCAACAGGATCTACTAAAATAGACGAAGACGAGTGGACGGACCGTAATTTCTTGCAGTCCGAAACTTCAGGCGCTGGAGAGCTCAGGTAAGTTTTCACTTTTTGCCACTGCAGTTTCATTAACCACAAAATGCGACCGGCTTTGGTCCATCCAAAGCTTCGCTTATATCTTACGTGACGCAGACACCGTACGTGACAGACGCGTATAAGCACAAACACAAAAAATAATTTCATACATTTTTAACGGTGTAACGCGTGAGTGGGACGTGCCATAAGACGCGGGCCCCACAGATCAGCATTATCTGCTCTTCAATACAAATTTCTAGTAAAATTTCCATCATGGCTGTTTCATCTATCGAAAAATTCCGAAACATAATATTATAACAGGATTGGAACTCCCTTCCGGAGTATGTGTTTCCGAGTTCATAATACTCAAGTCATATAATACGCTCAAAGAAAATATTACCGGTATAACGTACACGTATTCACGTAAAACACACGGTATCTATTTTTTAAGATTTATCACTCATGAACACTGATAGTGATCTTTGTATCAATATTTTGCAGCGATATAAGTGAATCCAGTTCTGAGGATGATGACGGTACTGCAGAGGAGGATACTGCACTGTCCTGTACTGCAGATGCGATTACATCAGATATACCAACGACGCGCACAGTTACAAATCCTCCGGAAAGAATTAGCATCCCACTATCAACAGGATCTACTCAAATAGACGAAGACGAGTGGACGGACCGTAATTTCTTGCAGTCCGAAACTTCAGGCGCTGGAGAGCTCAGGTAAGTTTTCACTTTTTGCCACTGCAGTTTCATTAACCACAAAATGCGACCGGCTTTGGTCCATCCAAAGCTTCGCTTATATCTTACATGACGCAGACACCGTACGTGACAGACGCGTATAAGCACAAACACAAAAAATAATTACATACATTTTTAACGGTGTAACGCGTGAGTGGGACGTGCCATAAGACGCGGGCCCCACAGATCAGCATTATCTGCTCTTCAATACAAATTTCTAGTAAAATTTCCATCATGGCTGTTTCATCTATCGAAAAATTCCGAAACATAATATTATAACAGGATTGGAACTCCCTTCCGGAGTATGTGTTTCCGAGTTCATAATACTCAAGTCATATAATACGCTCAAAGAAAATATTACCGGTATAACGTACACGTATTCACGTAAAACACACGGTATCTATTTTTTAAGATTTATCACTCATGAATACTGATAGTGATCTTTGTATCAATATTTTGCAGCGATATAAGTGAATCCAGTTCTGAGGATGATGACGGTACTGCAGAGGAGGATACTGCACTGTCCTGTACTGCAGATGCGATTACATCAGATATACCAACGACGCGCACAGTTACAAATCCTCCGGAAAGAATTAGCATCCCACTATCAACAGGATCTACTAAAATAGACGAAGACGAGTGGACGGACCGTAATTTCTTGCAGTCCGAAACTTCAGGCGCTGGAGAGCTCAGGTAAGTTTTCACTTTTTGCCACTGCAGTTTCATTAACCACAAAATGCGACCGGCTTTGGTCCATCCAAAGCTTCGCTTATATCTTACGTGACGCAGACACCGTACGTGACAGACGCGTATAAGCACAAACACAAAAAATAATTACATACATTTTTAACGGTGTAACGCGTGAGTGGGACGTGTCATAAGACGCGGGCCCCACAGATCAGCATTATCTGCTCTTCAATACAAATTTCTAGTAAAATTTCCATCATGGCTGTTTCATCTATCGAAAAATTCCGAAACATAATATTATAACAGGATTGGAACTCCCTTCTGGAGTATGTGTTTCCGAGTTCATAATACTCAAGTCATATAATACGCTCAAAGAAAATATTACCGGTATAACGTACACGTATTCACGTAAAACACACGGTATCTATTTTTTAAGATTTATCACTCATGAACACTGATAGTGATCTTTGTATCAATATTTTGCAGCGATATAAGTGAATCCAGTTCTGAGGATGATGACGGTACTGCAGAGGAGGATACTGCACTGTCCTGTACTGCAGATGCGATTACATCAGATATACCAACGACGCGCACAGTTACAAATCCTCCGGAAAGAATTAGCATCCCACTATCAACAGGATCTACTCAAATAGACGAAGACGAGTGGACGGACCGTAATTTCTTGCAGTCCGAAACTTCAGGCGCTGGAGAGCTCAGGTAAGTTTTCACTTTTTGCCACTGCAGTTTCATTAACCACAAAATGCGACCGGCTTTGGTCCATCCAAAGCTTCGCTTATATCTTACGTGACGCAGACACCGTACGTGACAGACGCGTATAAGCACAAACACAAAAAATAATTACATACATTTTTAACGGTGTAACGCGTGAGTGGGACGTGTCATAAGACGCGGGCCCCACAGATCAACATTATCTGCTCTTCAATACAAATTTCTAGTAAAATTTCCATCATGGCTGTTTCATCTATCGAAAAATTCCGAAACATAATATTATAACAGGATTGGAACTCCCTTCCGGAGTATGTGTTTCCGAGTTCATAATACTCAAGTCATATAATACGCTCAAAGAAAATATTACCGGTATAACGTACACGTATTCACGTAAAACACACGGTATCTATTTTTTAAGATTTATCACTCATGAACACTGATAGTGATCTTTGTATCAATATTTTGCAGCGATATAAGTGAATCCAGTTCTGAGGATGATGACGAAGAGGTAGATGATGAAGAGGCAGCTGAGTATGACGACGCGGAAAATGACCGTTATGGTGCTTTAGCATTGATACGCAAAAACTACAATACGCATGATTCAGACGATTCCTTTGGCTATGACGACGCTTCAGACGATGGTGAGTCTTAAATATAAATATCTTCACACATTCCACACAGCACCATCTAGTTCCAAAGTAAGCAATTAATGCTTGTATTATGGATACCAGACAGTTCATACTAGTATACATACTAGTAGATTACTTTTTTTTTGTAAATACATACATATTGTAAATACAAAACATCCATGACTCAGGTACAAAGGTAAAATGTTAACACATAAACATTTGCCCCTAGCGGGATTCGAACCCGCGACCGTTTGGTTAACAGCTAGGGTTACTAGCCTCTAGACCAAACGTGTCGTCAAATTGCTTGCATGAGTCATGTGGGTCAAGTGTTTGAAACCTCTCTGAAATGAAAATTAACAGTATTTATTAGTTAGACTATTTATCATTCAACAATTTAAGTATGAAAATAGTCATCTATAATGGCAAAACATCTTTGAACTTATAAAATACAAAGGTAGTCAAAATGCGCACTCTTACCCGAGTACTGTGCGCGGGTAACTGTGCGCAGTAGTGGTGGTAAGTGTACGCCACATGAATAACAACATTCTGAGTTGTGAACATGCTCAAAAGCTTATTATTTTTACTTAACTATCTAATTATGTTTCAGTAACGATTAAATGGTAAAAAAAAAATCAAATAAGTACCAACAAATGAGATCAATAGGTTTAATTAATAAATTTTAATAGCACAGTTATCACATTAGAAAATACCATATTCAAAATTGGTGCACTGTTCCTGCTACCAGCTATCACCAACGCTACCTTGTATCCAGTCTTCAGGCGGTAGATATATCTCTCTCCACATGAAGCCTTTAGTCTCGGTCTTTGGATTCTGAAACATTGGCTTTATTTTGTTTTGGCGTTTTGGCTTTACTTTAGTGTCTAAAATTTAGACGTTTTCTTTTTCTAGTGGTAGAGTCGTCTGGAAACGAATCTTGCTCTAGAATGACGACAGCTACAGAAGCGCGACGGATAGAAGTTCCGGCCCCAACAGACAGTAGTGAGGTACATCGCTGCCGCATTGCCTAGATACCATCGCCGGCGAGAGAATGCGGCGTGACGTCACTCGCGGCGTGACGTCAACCGCGCTCATAAGGAGGTGCGCCACATGAACTGCGTCCCAAACACGTGCCGCCCCAAAAAAAGCTATTATTCATCCGTCCACATTATATAAAAATGCCACATACATAAGTAAACGGGTCCGTTTTTGACGTTTGTCATTTTTAAAGCACTGTCAATCTGTCACTGTCACCTGGACTTGACAGTGAGTAAACACTATTGAGAATAAATTGAAAACTGAGATTAGTTTTATAATATTAGTATAACAAATTTATAATAAGCGTTTGTTTTTGTTTTATTATTTGTAAATTCGTAATTATATTTGAATGACACTTGACAAAACTCAAAACGGATCTTTTACATTGCCCAGTCACTAAAGTGATCCTTTTATCATCGCTAGTTTAACAGAAGGGGCGGCGTTCAGGACGCAGTGAATGTGTTTTTGTCCACACTAACTTCCGTCTCCTTGACACTTACTGGCTTTGAATCGATTCATACGAATATCAGTTCTTTAGTCATTTTTCTAATTCGAATTATAGTGTTTCATCGGCGTTGTTCAGTTTCTTCGCTCTCCGACCATTTACGTTGCAAAAAATCATGAAGATAATTTCACATTGAACAGTTCACACAGTATTCTGTCCTGCTACATTTTTTAAGATGAATACTGAAATTACGCTTTTACCCAATAGTATAAATAAAGTCTTTAATTTATGTATTAATTAATTTACTTATAAAATTGAATCGTTAGACCACGCACAGCCACCTCGTGATCGTCGCGCCGGAATTGCTTATCGAGATTTTAAGGGATTTGAGTTATATTTATGGAAAACTTTGTCCAAGAATTGTAAACTACGCAACCGACATACAATTTTTGATGGGGTTTTAACTTTTATATTGAGAATGGATAATCTTTACATATTATAAAACAAAGTCCTCCGCCGCGTCTTTCTGTCCGTCCATCTGTCTGTTCGCGATAAACTCAAAAACTACTGCACCTATTTTCATGCTATTTTCATCAATGGATAGTGGTTCTCGAGGAAGTTTTAGTATATAATTTACAGTTACGCGGGCAAAGTCGCGGGTAGCAGCTGGTTCATATATAATATTAGCTATGCTTAATATAATACTAGATTGCTAGTAAGAAATAAATGAGTCGATTCAATGCAGTAAGTGAAATAAAATGTTTAGATTTTTTTGATGGCGCTTTTGTGTTTTTTATGCTTTAATTAATACTTTGCACAATTATACTATAATAATATTGCTTTTATAATATATAAGTAAATATATTATAAAAGAAAATTATGAACGATAATGGTGCATTTCATAATAAATGTATATTGTTCATATTGTATATAAATCCAGCCATCCTTAGACGGTAAATTAGTGTGGAACTATTCTTAATCGCACCTTCTTATCTCGTTGTGCGTATTATAACTGTTTTTAAACTATATTTAACTATATTCTAATATAATTTTACGTATTTTAAATTTCTCGCATGTTAATCTCAGGATGTCGTATTATGAACCTTTTTAGAATTAAGTTTTATTAATATATTTTCATTTATTTATTATTGGAAGGCATGCATCAAACAAAAAAGTTACAGAGTTACAAGTTACACAGAGATACCCGGCAGTCAAGTCACCAACAGTCAAGCCAACATTTCATTTTAAACGAAACAGAATAACATTTGAAATGCGCTTGTTGTGTGACAGGTCAATTAATTAAGGTGATACAAGTCAGCTTTCCTCCTTACAAACGTAGAATGATTATTACTCCGCTGTTTTATGTTTAATTTACAAAAGTAAGTATGATACCGATTTATCTTGTCGTTAACTAGGTTTCTTGGCATACAAACTTAAAAAAAGGTATTAATTTAAAAGATATGATCCTTGAAAAATCCGTATTTTAACACAAGTTTTAATGCAACTTTGAGGGTGAGTAGGTCACTAGTGTACAAAAACTCCAAAATACTTTGCCTACAAACATTGATTAGTTATTCAAAAGTTCAAATAACTACGCGAAATAGATATATGCAGTAGTTTTGTCAAAAAGAGTATATGCCCAAGGCTTTCCCCCCGATACCATAGGTTATGCTGATGACCTAGTGGTGATCATAAGAGGCTTCTGCCAAAGCACAATTTCGGCTATACTACAGAAAGCTCTAAACGTCATTTGCGAGTGGTGCACAGCAAATGAACTGACAGTTAACGGTGACAAAACCGCTATAGTACCGTTTATCAGGAAGAGGTTGCTAGACAAATTAAAGCCACATCTAGTAAATGGCAAACGAGTTGAATTTTCCTCAGAGGTCAAATATCTGGGAGTCACATTCGACCAGAGACTAACGTGGAATGCACACATTGGAAATGTGATAAATAAGGCTAAGGCAGCCTTATGTATCAGTCGTCGAATGGTAGGGAAGAGCTGGGGTCCGTGTTCCAAGCTCACCCATTGGAAGTACACTGCTATTGTGAGGCCGATGATCGCATACGCCTCTATAGTATGGTACAGAAAAGCCAACCAGAAGACAATTATTGACAAGCTTAATGGCTTACAGCGTTTGGCATGTCTGATGATAACAGGAGCCATGTCGAGTTCCCACGGAGCATCTCTGGAGGCAATCCTGGGCCTACCGCCTCTGCATCTATTTTTAGAGAAGGAGGCGAAAACCAGTATGCACAGAATGATGAATCGGGGTAAACACAATTGGCTGTCCGAGGTACTGAGAGCTCTAGAAGACTCAGTACTGAGGGATCAGCCTTAGTACTTGTGTCATCTTAATGCCAGGTGTCATAACATGGAATGGAATAACAGCAATTCTGGATTCAGGTCGAGTCTGATGAGGAGTCCGAATCAAGTTCAGAGGAGGTATCTTCCGCTACGGAATTATCTACCGATAGCGAGTTTGCTCGCGAGGAAATCCCTGCCCAACCCTCTCCCCCCGCAATTCTTGTAACTGAACCAATACCACCACCTCCGCCACCCCGACCACTCCACTCAGTATCCACTCAGTAGAACCAGGTCTGCTGGTGGTCTAGCCACAAAACGTGCCCTTGAGCTCAAACGACGCTATCTATTAGGTGAACCATCTCCACAGGCGGTTCGCAAATCGGATTCCACTTCACAATTAGACACAAAAATTGAAGCGTTTCGCACAAATATTACTGAATTCCAGAAGACGTTGCACCCAGCACCCATCACTGCGGCACGGAATATAACTGTTGCATTTCACGTTAACGTGTAAAAGCCTCTCGAAGAGGTGAAAAGTGATAGGAAATTAGATTCCGATTCTCTTTCAGAGGAATCACATACGCAAAGAATGCCTAATCAGACAGTGCCAATAGTAGAAGTGCCCAATGAAGGCGGCGAACTAATTGAACATGACAGAACTTTAATAAATATTAGTACATACAACGCCGATGAGAAAGTATCTGGAGACGTTTCTGGAACTACTGTGGTTGCGGCGGAATCTGAATCGTCTGAATCATGTCGTGATGCCACAACATTAGCTCTGACTGAAACTGAGCTTTCAGTTCAAATGATAGTTGAACCTAATTTGAATTCTACATTAAACCGACCTGACGATTCCTTAACGACATAAAATATATTAATAAAAAACAAGTATTGAATGGAACTAATTACACTGAATCATTTAATTCAGATATGTCACCGCCTTTAGAGCACAGTAAAATTGAAGATTTCATAGACACACCAAAAAGAACAAATCACAATAAAACTAACAATAAGAAGAAATGATTTCACCACCTCTTACAGATGAGCATTACCACGCACCCTCCAAAACGACACCCTGTACTTTTAGGGTATACTCTCCTGCCATATGCCGGTCAAGGAGTAAAAATTTTCACCATCTAAATACATCTCATTCTACGCCACCTCGTACGGAGGATTTATTTGCAAATACCGCACCTTTAACTTCTGAATCTTCATGTACGGTCAATTTAAATGAAAATGTCATGTCATCGGAACTTCTACGGGTAGTAGCGCTACTTCAAATAATTTAAGTATATTGTCGCCGCGTGCTTATTCAATGCCGTCAACGATTGAAAAATCGTCAGTGTCATTGCCGTCCCCGCAACAAAATAAAGTACTTGAGATTAATAAAGATAGACAGAAACAGATGGAGGTTGTTAGAGGGCTAGTTTTGGAGAGGCTTGGTAATGGACCGAGATTGAATAGAAGGTGTTCAAAAAGGCCACGCATGACCGTAGTATCAAATGTTCCGCCCCCTGTACCTCCACTTCCTACATTTCAAATGACTCCACCACAAACTCCGCCGTCGCTGGACACATGTTTACCTCCTCCTCGCCCTGCGCCTCCTGTAATGCCTTTGCCCGTTATGCCCTCCCTCTCAGACCCAGAATTGACGAAAGAGAAGAGAAACAAAAGCTTCTTAAACAGTATAACCAAATACCTCAACAGGCATTTCAGACCTCGGAACAAGGTAAATACCAAAGAAAAGGTCCCAACACTCACCTACAGTTAGGAAACGTATAACAGCTACTTAAGCCGGCCATTCATGGCAGTCACATTCATAATTCTCCATTTAGCCGGCTAAAATAGCAGTTAAATGTTCCTTAACTATAGGTGTATGTTGGTGAAAACGTTCATAACCAATTTTAACGCTTCAAATTGACATTAACACTTCATAAGTGCTTTCTCAATTAGTTTTGGCACACTCCCTATTATTTCGGGTCATCGTCATCGAGCATAGTTTGTGAGGAGAAATAAAAAATCGATGAAATGTGTTTTTAGGAGCGTAAGCGTACATTGCCTTCATCTTCTAAACTGTTGAAACTACCACACTTGTTACTTGTTTAATCTACAAAAACCCATATTATAGTAGATACATTATATCTTAGATTATGCGCATATGGCATGTTAAACCCAGGCAAAGAAAACAATATTTTCTCTCCCCAGAATATGCTTTTAACATTTAGTTAACATTTTAGTTATTAAATCAATTAGGATGGTATCCGGGTAAAATAAAACTTCCATCGCTATTCAACGCCTTGTCCTCAAAAAAAATTGTAGACTTAAACAGAGTACCCACATTTGTATCCATCTAACATGATTTCACTTGTTATTTTTTCAGTCAAAAAACGAAACAGCTCCACTAATCACTTATTACATTATTATGCCTGCGTTTATCCATGCTAAAGTCAAAGTCGTGTCCAATTTAAAATAACGTAGATTCACGTGGAAACATTATAACTTGAAATTTAAGATAGCTTTAACTGTAATAATAAAGCTACTAATAGTCACAATCAGAACTGTACTACTGTACAGAGTCGCTAATAATAAAATGGGTTTTTATGGATTAAATTTACTATTATGTAGCAAATCATTAACATAGCAATGAAGGTACTTAAGGTTACTAACGCACATTGATTTTTCAGTGGCATTCGGAGTCGGATTTGTTACAACAAGTAAGAAAGTTATTACAATACTGTGTTTCATGTCGTCTCTTAAAGCGTCAATTAAAAACTCTTAAATATCTGCCAACATTTAATATAATCTTTTAATATCTGTATATACGAGTATACCTCGACGGCAAATGCGGCCACCCGCTACCTTGGAACTCTTGATTCGATTTTCTCAAAAAGTATAATACTTACAACTATCAGTTATACCTACAGAAAGTAAGTTTCATAACATTGTGTTTGTTGCTTGATTTGCTCTTTTTTGACTAG
The DNA here is from genome assembly GCA_945859745.1 of Synanthedon formicaeformis. Lineage (NCBI taxonomy): Eukaryota > Metazoa > Arthropoda > Insecta > Lepidoptera > Sesiidae > Synanthedon > Synanthedon formicaeformis. The sequence continues at coordinate 6,314,745 of OX243953.1, read as the reverse complement.
AGATCGCGATTAGCATTCTTTTTTCTACAGTGATGATAGTCGGATAATTCTTATCATTTCTTTAGTTTTTGTCCATCGTTTGCTAGGACGCGTGTATTTTTGCTGTTCTGTTGCAACGAGCTTACAAACGATACCTAGAGAGTGGTGCATTCGATCTCCGTCCAGGTACAGGCAGACCTAGGGCTACATTAGCAGCAGATGATCGTTTTATCCAACTTACTGTTCTGAGAAATCATCGCCTCAATGCAGTTTAAGTCAAACAAAGTCTGCGTGACGTACGCCAAGTTTTCATAACTTCAGATACCGTCAGAAGGAGACTTTCTGAACGGAATCTGACTATAAAGAGCACACCGCCGAGCACTACTTCAATTTGTTTGAGAGCATAGGGATTGGACGTTAGAGCTTAGGTTAGGTAATGTACTGTTCACTGATGAGACTATATGGAAGTGATCGACGCCAAAGAGGGCTTATTTTTATTTTATTATTTTTTCACTTTATGATTACTAACGATTAACACGACTGAAAAACGACTCTTCTTGGTAAAATCCCTAAAAAATTCTTAATAAATTGATTATCTCCAATAAGTTTCCATTCAATTTATTCATCATGAAACGCACTTTCTGCAGGTATAACTTTAATAGTTGTAAGTTTTATACTTATTGAGAAAATCGAATCAGAGTTCCAAAGTAACGGGTGTCGAGTGTATATATAGATAGATATGTAGTTCAAATACTTGTGTTTCGTTTTAAGTTTTCTAATAAAAATTTCTGTTTGGAATTCATGGTATTTTTTTATGCTAATATAAAATTAATAATTGCAGAGATCAACAGGCGCCTTGGAAGTGTTGGCGCTTCCAGTACTAAGACTGTCCGCCCTAAGCCCACTTCCAAGTCCTTGTTTGCTGTCAGGTATGTAAATTATTGAAGGGAATTATCTGTTGATCGCTTTTTGGAACCAAGTATTTGTATATGTATAAGTATATGTACTTATACAGGTTGTTCCAGAAAGTTTTGTTCACTCATTCGTGCTTGCCTATTTTTTATTTTGCTTTATAATTTTTTCTTTATTTTTTTGATAGTTTTATAAGATTTCAAGAATTCAAATGCAGAGCTCATGATTTCCAAACTCGAGTGATCCTAAGAGTTTAAAAGTGTTCAACTAAACATAAATCATAAGATATTTTGAAGAGATTTAACTTAAGAGCATTCACCGATTAAAATCACACAGGAGTCTTTTCATCATTTCATTGGTTTCAGATGTTTAGTTTGTTAATGTCATATTATTTGTAGTACTATAATCTATCTAGTAAATGGCTTAATAATATTTTAAAATGAATTCTCATTAGAACAGTTTTTAAATAGCCCTTTTTTTGAAATAGTGGTCGACGGCCTACGTAGATTTTAATACAAATTATTAAAAAAATCGAAGAAAAAGCAGAAATATCTCTTTGGTCATAAAATAACACGTTTAATATCACGAAAAATTACTAAAAGTTACACTTCTTTTACATAAATCGTATGTTTTTTCAGCCTTGTACTAATAAATTATATGATTTTTTTAAAAATCAATCAATCTAATATATAAAATTCTCGTGTCACAATGTTAGTTGCCAAACTCCTCCGAAACGGCTTAACCGATTTTGATAAAATTTTGATAGTTTTTTTATGTATTTTTTTATACGCGGGCGAAGTCGCGGGCAGCAGCTAGTACGTACGTCGACCGCTAGTTTATAAAAAGGGCTGTTTAAAAACAATGAAAAGATTATAAAAACTACAGATTTACTCGTATTTTCCATCGGAAATCATAAATTTTGACTCCAGCGTGATTCTGACGGATGAATGCTCTTAAAAATGTAGAATTTTTGCGGAGTACTTTACAAGGCTCTTCACGAGCCTCATATCAACCCTCTTCAGAGAAAAAAAAATTTTTTTTTTTTTTTATTGCAGTACACAATCGACGAATAAGAGAAAGTGTTGTGTCAATAACTGATGACACTGACGAGGGGAGTGATGATGGTGATGGCGGTGAGTACATACATACATACACACATACAGAAAAAAATTCTAAAAATAGTCAATTTAGTTTCAGTATCATTTGTATAGAGCGTATAAACACGATATCTCTGAAAACAAAGTAACTTACTCCATTACCAACCCTTACAGATTTATTATTAGTACTGATTGATAATAAGTTGTGTTGATTGCAGAAACGCGAAATAATGCTAGCGTCGTCACCCTAAGCGATGAAGAGGAGTTGTACAGTACTATTGTAACAATAAGTGACGAAACAGAAGAAAGTGATGATGAGAGCGGTGAGTTTTGCTTGCATAATGATAGAATTTTTGCTAATTTTTGTATAACGAAGTCTTGCTTGCATATTGATTAGGTACGCCGATGCAGCTGAGTATGATAATAATAATAATAATAACTCAGTGATAACCTGAGATAGTTGGGATTCTGAGCGGGAGACGAGTTAAATGAGTGAATAATAATAATAAAATATTTATTTGTTCCAGAAAATTATATAAGTATCACATTTTTTACTTAATTATTTTGTGAGATTTAAATTAGGTAATTCTTACATCTCAACTAGGCCGAGCCTGTATTTTAAATGCAGGTTACTTCCAATGGCAGAAAACCTAATAATTGAATATTATTTGCTAAATATGACGGTTGACTACAATATGTTCCAACCTAAGATTACTTTTCTATCTATTTTATGGGCTTATTTTAAATATTCTGATAGTATATTCATTAAATATTGTTTGACAGCTCATGATAGCAAACATATTCTATCTATCGTTCTATAAAGAAAAAACAGTGGAGCACTTTGTAATTAAAACTGTTTGAAATTACAATCAAACCAATATCGAAATGTAAGAGAACCAAGTAAACCAAAAAACCAAACAAACGATAGCATAACATATACAGGTGTCCGAAAAATCAACGCCAAGCGGGCACGGGGCGATATGCTAGGTTATGACACTGGAATCTGGTGCCCGCGACTTCGCCCGCGTTGAAAAAGAAAAAGGAGCCTATCCTGTGTCCCGTACGTCTAAATGTTCTATCAATTTTCATGAAAATCACTTGGTTCGTTTAAGAGTTATAGAGGAACATACATACATACAGATTTATTATTAGTATTGATTGATAATAAGTTGTGTTGATTGCAGAAACGCGTAATAATGCTAGAGTCGTCATCCTAAGCGATGAAGATGAGATTGATGAAGATGAGATTGATGAAGACGAAGAAGTAATAGGTGAGTCTTGCTTGCATAGTGATAGCATTTTTGCATTAATATTTTGCAGCGATGTAGTAGATTACGCCGATGCAGCGAAGTATAATAATAATAATATATTTTTATATTATTATATTTTGGTTCTAAGCACCTAAGACCGAAGGAACGTATGGAAGGGCAAGGAGCTGCATGGGCGTAGTTTAATCAACAAACTCATATTCGTGTTAAATAGTGATAAAGCTCCTAAAAATATGAGCGATAGCTCATTGGATTCGGAATGACGTCTAGAAAAAAATATTGGAAGGATTTTCCAGCACGAAAAAAATTGCAAAAGTTATTAACAATTAGATAAACATAAAAAAACATTCGTTTCTTGCTAATAACTCTAAAACTAATAATATTTAAGAAATGGGCTGTTATTTTTTACATTGTTCGTTTTGTATCCATGACTTTACTTTAGTCTAAAGTTTAGGTGGTCTCTTTTTCCAGTGATAGATGCGTCTTCTGATGCATCGTCCTTTTTGGTCTCGGAAGGACGACGCACGGAAGTGCCGTCCATCCACATTTCGCCGGCTTCGTCCGATAGCACGGTATGTACATCACCCGCGCTCATAAGGAGATGCGCCACACGAACTGCGTCCCAAACACGTGCCGCCCCAAAAAAAGCTATTCATCCGTCCACGTTATATAAAAATGCCACATACACAAGTAAACAGGTCCGTTTTTGACGTTTGTCATTTTTAAACCTCTGTCAACCTTTACACCTGGACTTGACAGTGAGTAAACACTATTGAGAATAAATTGAAAACTGAAAGATTAGTTTTATAATATTAGGGCCTCTTTCTCAAACTTCAAGTAAAGTGTTGATTAGTTACTTTTAGAAACCATTTTCTGTTATATTGAATTATGCACTCGGTTTACTGCATCATTTGATAGCCGATTTTTTATTATTATTTTCTATTTAATGTTTAGGACGTTTACCGTACAAACAAAGATATATCAGCTCCATTATCCCCGGTTACCGGTGACTTTAAATGACATTTTGGCCTACTTGACGTTTGAGAAACAGGCGCTTAGTATAACAAATAAGCGTTTGTTTTTGTTTTATTATTTGTAAATTCGTAATTATATTTGAATAACACTTGTCAAAACGGATCTTTTACATTGCCCAGTCACTAAAGTGATCCTTTTATCATCGCTAGTTTAACAGAAGGGGCGGCATTCAGGACGCAGTGAATGTGTTTTTGCCCACACTAACTTCCGTCTCCTTGACACTTACTGGCTTTGAATCGATTCATACGAATATCAGTTCTGTAGTTGTCTTTCTCATTCGAATTATAGTGTTTCATCAGCGTTGTTCAGTTTCTTCGCTCTCCGACCATTTACGTTGCAAAAAATCATGGAGATAATTTCACATTGCACGGTTCACACAGGACACCTGCTACATTTTTTAAGATGAATGCTGAAGTGACGCTTTTACCCAATAGTATAAATAAAGAAGAATATAATTTATGTATTATTTATATGTATATTACAAAATAGAATCGTTTGACGACGCGCAGCCACCTCGTGATGCTTCACGCCGGAATCGTTTATCGATATTTAAAAGGATTTATTTTTGTGAAAAAAAATTAGCTATTTATTTAACACTAGCTGTTGCACGCGACTTCGTCCGCGTAATTTTATAAAAACTGTGAAACCATGGAAAAACACATACAAAATTTTAACCCAATCGGTCAAGCCGTTTAGTAGTTGACATACCGACAGAAGCGCCATCTACCGGGTCCAATTGTATTTTTAAATCATCCAGGAAACTATCGAAATACCCGTTATCCCGTAGGTACGAAGCATTTTCCCGCGATAAAAAGTAGCCTATGTTCATCAAATAGGTCCAGTAGTTTCGGAGCCTATTCAATACAAACAAACAATCAAAATATTAGTATAGATTCAATAAGAATCGTAAATTTTGTAAATTTTAATGGGGTTTTCACTTTTATGATGAGAAGGGATAAATTATATATAATATCTATCTATATCTATACTAGGTACTATTATATAAATTTGAAGAGTTTGTTTGGTTGAATGCGCTAATCTCAGGAACTATTGGTTCGAATTGAAAAATTCTTTGTGTGTTGGATAGCCCATTTATCGAGAAAGGCTTTAGGCTATATAACATTTAGAACGCGGACGAAGTCGCGGGAAACCGCCTAGTACTTAATATAATATTAGATTGCTAGTAAGAAAATAAATGAGTCGATTCAAAGCTGTAAGTGAAATAAAATGTTCAGATTTTTTTTTGATGGCGCTTTTGTGTTTGTTATGCTTTAATTAATACTTTGCACAATTATACTATAATAATATTACTTTTATAAATATATTATAAAAGAAAATTATGAACGATAATGGTGCATTTCATAAATGTATATTGTTCATATTGTATATAAATCCAGCCATCCTTAGACGGTAAATTAGTGTGGAACTATTCTTAATCGCACCTTCTTATCTCGTTGTGCGTATTATAACTATATTTAACTATATTCTAATATAATTTTACGTATTTTAAATTTGTCGCATATTAATCTCAGGATATCGTTTTTGAACCTTTTTAGAATTGAGTTTTATTAATATATTTTCATTTATTCATTATTGGAAGGCATGCATCAAACAAAAAAGTAGCAGAGGTAAAGCCTTCTTTCAACGTTGGGAAATCTCTTGAGATACCCGGCAGTCAAGTCACCAACGGTCAAGCCAACATTTCATTTCAACAACCTCAGGATATCGTATGAATCCTGATAAATTTTTTCAATTAAATTATTAACCGCTTTAAATTCTGCTGTATTCCATTAATGGATACCATGGAACTTTTCTAAAAAGTTAATTACTAATACTAATACGTTTAACTGGTACAAGTAACATTAATAATTGCAGATGACTCCACCACTAGAGACACTGGAAAATCTGGAATCCCCGGGTGCCATGCAGACGTTGGCGCCTCCGGTGCCCCGAATCACGGATATATTAGGCCCTCTGCCTCCAAGTCCGGCTATAGTGCCTGGTATGTGAATAACTTATTGAAACGAATTATTTTTAACGTCTTTTGTTATTTTCTTTAGTTTTGATAGTTTTATTTCACGGTAGGGGAAATAAACCCTGTCTTATAGCCTCATGATATAGCATTCCCTACTCACCATATATGTTTGTCTTATTAGGTTACAGCCAAGATCCGGAAACAGGGAGAGAAGTCAGAGAAAAATTCGCTGCGTACAAGTCAAAGCAGGTACGCCGAGCCAGCCTTCAAAAGAAGCTGTCCAAACAGACATCAGGTAATATTATCCATATAATAAATTGAATGTCTCAAAACTTGCATGTTTCATTATACGCCTTAATTCTGCAGGCACTTGGCGAAACATCTAATCAGATCATGTATTGTATAAGATTGATCTTATACAATACATAAGATTGACAGTGACAGTGACACAAAAGTATTAAATATTAATTATTCGTAAACTACAATGTCAAATGAAAAATTGATATATAGAGCATTAAATTACTGATACACTTTTAGCTTTGTAATGTGTGTCATTTTGAAAATAAAACTAAAATCGATGGAAATGAGAGTTTATTTGGTGATTTTTTTCTATCATTTCATTATATTATGTTTTCTGTCCTTCACTTTCATTTATAATATATTTATCTATTTTGAAAAAGTTTTTAAATTGGACTTTGTTTACTTAGATAAAATTCAAGTCTAGGATTTGGCTATTTCTCTTTATACGCGCCCTTAAGTCTAGTTCAATTTTAAAATTAACCAACATTTTTAGAATAAAATAAATTATACACATATCATTATGAGTTTATTTATTATTTTTAATTTTTTTTGCATCTAGAGAAAAGCGTTACATGGGGGGGAGGGAGGCCTAAAAATAGTTATACTTGAACGCCCCCTCTAATAAAGTTTGTAAAATAAAGTTGTTGTTAGCAATGTCTTTTTTGATAGTCGACTGTGGCCACTTACTTTTGACTTGTTTTGACATTAGAATATACTGATTACAAGTATTTTTATTTTAACATTATGTTTGTCTCTTTTCAGCGGAGGGGCAAGCTAAAGTTGTAGCCGAATATTTGCAGATGAAAGCCCAACGAGAGGCACATCAGGCACTCAAAGCCGCTGATCAGTAAGTGTATTTCTATATAAATTGAAGACGTCAGTGGGTGAAGGTGATATGTCACAGCCCTTAAGATAGACCTTTTTGGAAAATAAAAATATGTACAGTAAATTTTACTTTTGTTTACTTTTGTTAAATCAAATAATAAAAGTGTTTACTTGCTATCATACCATTAATATTTTAGGTTGTTTACACAACTTTGTATCATAATTTAGTACAAAATCAGTTCCGTGGCGACTTATCTCAACAATTAAAACTAAAACTTTAACCTCGATTTATTCAAAATTGGAATTATGCGACATATCACCTTCATCCACTCACGTCTTCAATTGTAATCCAAAATTACCAACAACTGCTTGTTCGCGCGACTTCATTCGCGTTGAAAAATAAAAGATATGTAAAGTAATATCGCGGCTTACATACATTGACGCCTGACATTTTATACCTTTGCCAAACGTTGGGTCTTGATTTTTAGTACCTACCCTATGTTCACCCTGAAATTCATATAAACAAACCTACATACAAACTTTGCCTCTTAGTATAGATTTTATATTAATATTTAATTCTAATAACTAGTTGACTTCAATAACAATTTAAGATTCATATAAATATACCGCGTAAAACTAACGCATTAGCTGGATTAATTTAAATAAATCCCTTTTTGTGTTTCAGGAAGCGAAGGAAGCAGAATCTCCCAAAATAATTAATATCAGCCAAGGGCAAATTTCAAGAGGCCATAAACGCATCTTTATACTGATCGGACATACGGTTCATTATTTGCAGTAATTTATATAGACTCAATTTCTTTCTTTTTTTCTATATTGACGAAATGTTGTGCTAGTTATGCCAAATGAATATTTATAATGCATTTTTAAATAATTTACAAATTGACAAGGGTAGATAAGTTTAAAATTTTATATATAATATTTTTGTATGTGAAAAAAAAATAACGCAAGATGTCAGTTCTCCATATAAGAATCACTGCTATCTATCAATGTATGTGGTTTATTTAATTATTTAACTAGCTATTTTAATAATTGACGAAGCCAGTGCTGACTTTTTATTGTAAAGAATTATTATTATTATTTTTACACAGTTTACACACTTTACACAATCCATTTCTATTATTTTTAGCAATTAGGTAATGACAAAAGTTAATATATTTTTTTGGTGCATTTATAGTTTATTTACAATTGGCCGAATTCGACATCTTACGTGTTTTTTAAATAATTATTGGAAATGAATTGTTACAAATTTGAGATTACCTACTTTGTATTGTTTAAAATTATTAAATTTCGAATTACAAAATTACAAAATCATTTATGTGTTTTCATTTTATCCTTGTAGATTTACATTTTTCTTTAATTTTTTGTACTATGCGAATTACCTTGGGCAACTGAGCCCTCTACACCCCACCCACTTGCCCTCTCCCCTGCACCAATGGGTTCACGAACGTGAGCCGAGAGATATCTTCGGGCGGCCTCGGCAAACCCGAGCGGACTAGTCACAGGGATGAGGGAGTCGGACGCGCGCGATACTAGCGCTTATAAGGTTTCTAGCGTTTGCCGTACGACACGTACGAACTAAAATATAGTCAGAGCCAGTAGCTTTTTTACTTATGATAAAATGTAAGGTAATAAAATAAATGTATGAGTATTATTACTCGACTATCGATTTATTAACTTTACATATGCAACAACAGCAACAATATTCTAATAAGGCAATAGTTCTTTAATCATATTTATTTATTTACTTAAATTAGCCTAAAATCATACACAATTCGAAATATGAAACATCGTCAATCAATATGAATAATAAATCTGTTAAAGTGTAGGTATTGTATGTATGTATGTTCCTCCATAACTCTTATTTATTTTATTTGCAAAAACAAACAAAGTAAATTAAAAAAAAAAGAGAAACATACATTAGTGCAATTAACGACATTTTCCACGAATTGGTACATTGGTTTTAAACAGAGAAAAGTTGAAATACAAAACAAGTACACTACAAACTCAAAACTAGCTGGCGTTAATTAAGTTTGAAAAAGAAAAAAGTAGCCTATCCTGTGTCCTGTACGTCTAAATGTTTATCTATCAAGTTTCATGAAAATCAGTTAATACGTTTAAGAGTTATGGAGGAACATACATACATGCAGATAAAAATTGTAAAAATGGTCGATTTAGTTTCAGTATCATGTATAGAGCCTATAAACACGATATCTCTGAAAACAAAGTAACTTACTCCATGACCAACCCTTACAGATTTATTATTAGTATTGATGTGTTACAAGACTTATTTGTACTGAAAACAAATAGGTTAGGTTCCGGAATGTTATTATGAATATAAATGCTCACCCGATAGGTCAGAAAATAGGTTAGATTGGGTACTGGATTACTGGTTGTAGCAGTAATCCAGTATGGTGTTGTGATGACGGCGGACGACCCCATGTCCGCCGCCCCTGGGCAAAGCGGCACAGGCCGCCTATTCTCCACCTCTCGCAGCAGGCAGCCAGCGAGGGGCTTCACTCATCAAGCACCCCATAACCTCTTCTCTGCGGCACAACCTACCGCAGAGTTGGAGGCATTAAGGGTGGCCACATCAATCGCGGCAGCCCGAGACAGGCTTCACCTCGTGATATCGTCGGAAGAGTTACTAGGCCGGACGACTGCAGTTCACTCTTCCGAACGACTGCAGAGGGTGGTTACTATTACTAGGCCTTTGTCATAGATTAGTTAGTATAAGTTGAGCTGTGCTTCAGATACTCTGTAGTCTGTAACTGTCATTAAGAATTAAGTAATAAATATGGACACATTGAATAATCTTTTATTTAACAAATTCTTTAATTAAATAAAGAATATAACATGGCGCTGAATACAGGATTGAAAATGTAAGGTTAACAAAATTGTGTGTTATCCTAACAAATAAAATATCGTAAAATATTATACAGAAAAATGGCGGAAGTTCAAGGTGTAATTGGATTAAAACCCCCAACATCTTTAAAAGAACTTAACGCTGAAGAATTTAAAAAGTGGATAAGAAGGTTTGAAATTTATAGAAAAGCGTCAGGAGTTCAAGAAAAATCACAGGAAACACAAGTTGCCCTACTATTACATTGTATGGGAGAAGAATGTATTGAAATATTTAGCACGTTTGATTTGTCGGAAACAGATCAAAATTACTATCAGAAAGTCTTGGAAAAGTTTAATGAGTATTTTATACCTATGAAAAATGAAAGTGTATCATCGCACATGTTTTTCAAAAGGGATCAATATGATGGAGAAACATTTGAATGCTATTTAACAGAGCTGAAAAAATTGGCCAGATTGTGAATTTGGAAACTTAACAGATCGAATGATAAAAGATAGGTTGGTGACAGGGATTTTGGATGTTAAATTAAAGGATAGATTGTTGAGAGAAATTGACTTAACCTTACAAAAAGCTATTCAAATCTGTAAGGCATACCAATTAACTAGTCAACAGATCAAGCAAATGGATAATAAACAGGAGGTACAAGTAATTAAGAAAAAACAGGAAGGAGAAGGAACGTCGCAGAATTACAAAAATAATAGAAAGGTACAAAATTTTGATCACCAATATAAAGGTTCGACGGGAAAATACAAAATGCAAGAATGTGATCGTTGTGGATATGTATATAAGCCAAGAGAGTGTCCTGCATATAAAAAGAAGTGCTTAAAGTGTGAAAAATTAGGTCATTTTGCAAGAAAGTGTAAAACAAGGAAAATAGTGAAAGAAATTGTTTGTGCAACAAAGGACTCTGATAGTGACTCTAGTGATACTGATATTAATATGTGTAGTATAGTTATAGACAATATAGAAACTAGTTGGTACGAATGGGTAGAATTTGTGGAAAAGAAAAGAAAAATAAATTTCAAGTTAGATACTGGCGCACAGTGTAATGTGATACCAAAAAGTTTTTGACATAGTATGCAAATTTATTCTTTCAGTAAATCACATTTGAAGTTACAAATCACAAATTATAATGGTGACAATATAGAAACGGTCGGTCAAATAAATATTAAGTGTAAAATTAAAGGTAACATTGAGAATATAATATTTCAAGTTTGTACAGGTAATTTTACACCTATTTTAGGATTGCCTAAAATATTTGTAGTGAGGATAAAACTGGTTTAATAAATAAATATAAGGATGTTTTTCAAGGAATAGGTAAAATTAAAGATTTTGAATACAAAATAACCATGTAGACATGTTCCATTTAAATTAATGAAAAAATTAAAAAATGAGTTGCACTCATTAGAAAATAAAAGTATAATATCGAAGATTGAGAAACCTACTTCATTTGTTAGTTCTTTAGTAATGACAACAAAACCAAATGGTTCACTTAGGATTTGTTTAGATCCACAATATTTAAATACACAAATAGAAAGAGAGATAATAATGATACCTACAATAGAGGAAATTACTTCTAAATTAAGTGATTGTACGGTCTTTAGTACTTTAGATGATAATTCAGGATTTTTTATTAATAACAAGGATGATGTAAAGGATATCATAGATGTTGATATTAAAGCTCATGTAGCTATGATAATGGAAAGTTTTAAAATAACTGACAAAAAATTAAAAGAATTTATAGAAGAGACTAAAAGTGATAAAGAGTTGACAATTTTGTTAAAATATATTAGGCAAGGGTGGCCACAAAACAAAAACGAATTGGAGAGTGAAGTTAAAATGTATCATTCATATGTAGATGAGTTAAGTGAAAATGATGGTTTAATATTCAAGGGTTTACAGATAGTAGTACCTAAATCATTGCAAAAAGGAATTTTAGGTAATATACACTACGCACATCTAGGTATGGATAAGTGTAAAGCGTTAGCTAGAAAAACAGTATTTTGGCCCAATATGTCAAAAGACATTGAAAATATGATACAGAATTGTGATGTATGTAAAGCTTTTCAGCATAATAATAAAAAAGAACCTATGATTTGTAAAGAAATACCAGAGAGTCCATGGCAAATATTAGCTGTAGATATATTTTTCTTATACAAAAATCCTTATCTTTTAGTTGTAGATTCATACAGTAGATTTGTTGAAATTAAACAATTAAAAAATTTGTATGCTAAAGAAACAATTATTAATTTCAAAGAAATTTTGTCTAGAAATGGGGTACCAGAAATAATTTATACAGATGCTGGATCACAATTTACTGGAATTTTGAACATAAGGTTGTTAGTCCTAAACATCATCAGGCAAATGGGTTAGCTGAGAGATATATACAAACAGTAAAGAATATTTTAAAAAAGCTTATATATGACAATAAGGACATACATTTAGGTCTTTTGTTATACAGAAATACACCAATAAATTCTGCAGAACTGTTGTACAATAGAAACATAAAAAGTGTGTTACCACATTATGTTAAAAATAAGAAACAGGACATGACATGTAATTTTAATAAAGAATTGATAGATAGGCAGAGAGTTCAAAAGAAGTATTATGATAGAGGAATGACAGGGGATATAGTTAAAATAAAAAATGAACCTAATCAAAGTGGAATTGTATTAGATAATGGTAAAGGTCCTAGATCTTACATATTAAAAAATGATAAGGGAGAAATAATAACTAGGAATAGGAAAAGTTTAATAATAATAATAATAATAAAGCCTTTATTTATCCAAAACTTATCTTACAATTACATTTTTTTTTCTTATTAAATAGTATAACTAATTAAACAGCACTAGTAATGTAATTACACTGTTTACTATTTATTTGTTTGGACCCCTCTTTGGGTGTAGGCCTCCTCCAGCTTCTTCCATCTATCCTTGTCTTTGGCCACGTCAATCCAATCACTTCCTGCTGTGTATATAAGGTCATCAACCCACCTTTTGTATGGCCGGCCGACCTTCCTTGCCCCTGTGGGTCCTTTCCAGCTAGTTGCTATTAAAGTCCATCTTTGGTCTCTGCAGCGGGCTATGTGTCCTGCCCATTTAAAAACAGAAAAAAGTCCTGGTCCTGATGGTTTAACAAATGAAGTTCTGAAACTAGGAGCACCAGTTCTCACTCATCATCTCACACTTTTATTTAATATGATACTGGATTCAGAAACAGTGCCGTTACAATGGTGTACCTCTGATATAATACTGCTATACAAGAAAGGTAACCCACTGGACATAAACAACTATAGACCTATCAGTTTGCTTGCGAGTACTTACAAACTCTTTTCCTCAATCATTTTAAAAAGAATTTCAAAAGAAATAGACGATGCTCAGCCAAGGGAGCAGGCAGGGTTCCGAGCCGGATTTAGTACAATACAAACTTTGGAACAAATCTTTGAAAAATATAAAGAATTTAACAGACCACTATATATAGCATTCGTAGACTATACTAAAGCTTTTGATAGTATTAGCCACAGCTCAATATGGGAAGCACTAAAACAAATAAATGTAGACCAAAAATATATCAATATTATTAAATATATATATGGAAATAGCTCGAGCAGAGTCAAATTGGAAAAAAGGGGAGACCCAATAAAGATAGAAAGGGGTGTCAGACAAGGAGATCCGTTGTCGCCCAAAATCTTTATTGCAGTGCTCGAACATATATTCCAAAACATTAAATGGAAAAAGAAGGGAATTTTTATTAACGGCTCTTATTTAAGTCACCTCAGATTTGCTGATGATATAGTTATTATGACAGAAACTGCGAAAGAATTAAATGAGCTATTAAATCAGCTGAATGAGGAAAGCATTAAAGTAGGTCTACAGATGAATGCGGAAAAAACTAAGGTTATGACTAATAGCCGTCAAAATGTAATAAGTATTAAAGGCTTAAATATCGACTATGTTGACAAGTACATATACCTGGGGAGGCAAGTATCCTTTGCGAAAAACAGCAACGAGGAAGAGATCGAGAGACGAATAAACATAACTTGGAAAAAATTTTGGTCCCAAAAAGAAATTTTAAAGGGATGTTATTCCACAAAACTAAAAAAAATTGTGATGGATACATGTCTCCTACCTAGTCTTCTCTATGGATGCCAAACATGGTCCCTCACCAACAAAATAAAACAGAAGATTGAAACCACCCAAAGAGCCATGGAGAGAAGCATACTTAAGATAAAGAAAAAAGATAAAATCAAAAATAAACAAATAAGACAGGAAACTGGTGTTCGGGACGCGTTAATTCATGCACTTAAAAGGAAAAGTTTAATAAAAGGAGGAAAATATATTAGTAAAGAAAAATATTATGAAGATAATTTCGGTTCAAATGATGAAAATGTAAACATTAGTTTTAAGGATAATAATATTGATGAAAATGTAAACATTAACTTTAAGGATAATAATGTTACTCCGGTTACTCGTACTAGAAGTGGGAGAGTAAGTAAAAAACCAGCGTACTTAAATGAATACATAACATAAGAATATTAGAATGTTAGAAGATAAGTTTTAAGTTTTTCTTTAGAATTGTTTTTATTTTGTTTGAGTGTCATAGATTAGTTAGTATAAGTTGAGCTGTGGTTCAGATACTCTGTAACTGTCATTAAGAATTAAGTAATAAATATGGACACATTGAATAATCTTTTATTTAACAAATTCTTTAATTAAATAAAGAATATCACCCTCATCTAATATACAGGCCTAGTGTAGACGCTTAGTACTCAAACTAATTAAATGTTTAAATTTCAACTTACAATGCACATGTTATAGATTTGTTAATTGATAAATATAAATTATTATTATTATGAACAATTTTACTTTCATACCATTCAAAAAGCACCATAGAATAAAATTATAAATTATACAGGTAATACGTGTTTTGTAAATGGAAATCCAAATATATATAAAAAATGATGCGCAAAAGGATAAAAATTGATAAGCAATCAAGACTCAGTAGGTACTCACTTACAATTTATTATTGAGAACAGTTGTAAATAAGATTCAAATAAATAACAAAATGTAAACACGTGAGAATATCAATTTTCGTCATTTCCTTGTGTCCTGATATTATAAACCCTACATGAAACGCCAGAGAAAATTTCATTAAGTTTAACGAGATCCGCTCGGGACTCGTATAGTTCAGAAAGAGGTCAATAAAGTTATTTAAGGAAGTGGCATAATTGTAACGTGTCATTTAACGTGAAATAATTTTAAATGGTGCAGAAGAAACTCCTACCTATGTATTTCAAGTATCAACGAATACACAAAATTCAAAGAGCAAACCGTAACATAATTTTTAATGAGGCAGGTTAATTGTTTTGATCCTAATAGATTATAAACAAAATCTTCTAATATTTTAATGAGTGATTCATTTTAATGAGAAAAACCTTGTTGAATCTTGTATTTCATTTCAAATAGAATATAAATATTTATATATGTTAAAAGTATCAAGATTTCATTGTAGAGGATGCTTAACTCGATTTAACAAATTTTTAGAAATCCTCGTAAGAGTTACGTAACGAATACTTTTAAAAACCTCTTTATAGCTGTTGCATGCGACTACGTCCGCGTGAAAGAATTTTTCAAATCGGTCCAGTAGTTCGAAACAATTAAATCTTTCCTTTTTATAATATTAGTATAGATTTTAATATAGAGCGCCCGCGACTTGGTCCGCGTATACTGCTATGGAGAAACATAGATATAAACACATGGTTACCTCTCGCAGTGGTGATGTTAATTGGCCACCAAGACCAAGTTTTTTCATGTCTCCTTTCAAGCGTCCTCAAGTAGTGGGGCAATGGTAATGGCCCTTGAAGTCAACATAACCCGGGCCTTAAGCCTTAGTCATTAAAAAGTGGACCACTCGAATACTTGCTAGTCTCGAATACAGTGAGAAGTCGCGGCGGACATAATGGCACCTTTGAAATAAAAAAAGGATCTACCCACCCTTATTAAACACTATTTAATTGATAATACATTATAAACAATTAAGTACAATCCTACAATACTAAAAGCTAAATCTATTTTTATCTAGAATCTATACCCACTTAACTAAAAAACATTTAGATGTCACTTAAATTGTTAAGAATTCACTTAAATTCCAGTAGTTCTTTTCTTTATATTATTTTTAGTTAGTTGTCTTGCTTCTTCTCATAACTTATCTTTGTTGTGTGCACACAGACACATTTTTTTCCAAGATTAATAAATTCTTTTCCTATAATATTGTATTTATCTTGTACACGTTTTAGCCTTTTTAAATTTCTACCTCCAACATAATCGGAGACTTTACTGAGTGGCTTTTAATGTTTTCCAATGTAACTTGTTTTACATATTTATTAATTTTTTCAATTGAAGGCTCACAGACACAGTCCGGGATGGATTTTTTTTTGAACCGGTGCAAGTACTGTGAGACCAAATAAACTTCACACCTCAACCTGTGAACAATAAACAATTTTTTATACATTTTACAGCACAAATACAACGAATCCCATATTAAAACTAGGAATGTAGTGGTAATGGCACTATGGAGAAAATGAATTAATTTGCCAAAATATAAATATTGTTAGAAAAGATGGTAAACTATCACACACGATACTAGCTATTCTTTAATAAATTAAATGGCTCAAGAGCACTGAGAAGCGAATGCTGCCGCCCCGGACTATAGGCCTAGTCGGGTAGTTTCTACGGTAGACGCTACTTTGTCTGCTTAACTTTACAAAATATAGTCAATGATATAGCTTCCCAATAGTGAAAGAATTTTTCAAACCTGTTTAGTAGTTTCGGAGCCTATTTAATTCAAACAAACAATCAAATATTTGTATTAGATGTATTACATGTTAAAATATATGTTTTGTCCTATTAAGTTCACATTTCTGTAATATTATAGATAAACCATATTATAGTGGATTTGGTTCATAATGATAATGAAGAGACCAAAATATTCATTGCTTTATTCGGTAGCCGCTATTTATACGTAGGTAGAAAGAAAAAAACATACATTTTATGCATTGTCCGACAATACAACCGCACAATGCCCATATCGCTGCTTAAAGGGCCACAAATCAAAATTACACTTTTTACAGGAGAGCTAATCGAAAAAAAAAATTAAATTAATTTTTGTCTATTTTTTCTTATTAGATATATATCAAATATATGCATGTTATACATCGTTAGAAGCGTATTTTTAGGTAGCATTAAATGCTACTTTTATAATAAAATGAATACTAGAAGAGATATAAGCAGTTACTTTTGAATATATAAAAAACATAATTACAATATGAAGGATTGTGATTGTATTTTTTGCAATAAAAATATTTTTTTGTTTTATGGCCCTTTAGTTTTTAAGCAGCGATATGTAATATGTCGCCTAATTTCTATTACATATATAAATATCTAACTAAACTTAATTTATGATTTTATGTCTTTATTTGTTGACTCGATCTTTGTCTAGACACAGTTGCAATATCTGCATGGGTTCTCTGGGAACTTATTACAAGTGGTTCTTTAGTATTAGGACAAAGATGGTCTTTGCGTGAATAGTGGGTCATTAAACTTCCTTTTTGCTTCTATCTACTTTTTAATGTTAAAATCTACAGACAGGCTCAGGGTCCACTGACGGTAGGTGGCTACTGTCGCCTAAGACACAAGCAACGCCATATAATTGAAATTTATGTGAATTAAAGCTAAAAATTTATGTAACAAGCACATAGATATTTATTTACCTGCATGTTTTTTATGTGAAATAGAAACCGTTAGTTGAGCCATCTGTTTTTTCATCAAAATGTTTGTGAATCAATAATTGTTCTCTTCCTTTTATCTGACACACTAGATTAATTACCCATTCTAATTAATATATATAACCAAAGCTAATCAAGCATAACTTTATTTTTGCTTTATTTATTTATTTATTCTGATTTATTACTTTTTTCTTTTTAGAAGTTTTCAATAACATGAATGACATTGACATTGTTGATTTGTTGATGTCAAACTGACATTACTGATGAAGGAATGTATATTCAGAACAGACTAATTTTATTTAGGATAAATTGGTGGCGCTGGTGAGGCTAGTGTTCAACCAAAATTCAACTCGGCGCACTTCATTCCGTCAACTACTGCTAAATTCATTCCATACTCTCCATACTCTCAAACTCTCTCTGTTCACACTATCGGATTTTGTTGCCACTTTTTAAGTTTAACACCCATGTAAGATGGCGCTCCTTATCTCTACGCTCCTTAATTACAAATTTTATGTTACACTATCGTTTTTAAAAAGCGTAAGAATATGACTTAAAAACAATTAAATTAATGAAAACACACAATAAAGTACTCTATCTTTTAGTGGCATTAAAGTCAAGTAACCAGGCAACAAAACTCCAAAAAAACTACAATTCGTTCGGTCGGTCCATGACGGGCATGCGCATTGCGAAGTTGATTGACCGAGTGAATTGGGTGAGTGGGGGAAGTAATAATTAGACCTAAACGCAACCAGAGCAGTGCAGTACGGACTACGGAGCACAGTGGTGACATCGAGTCGGCTATTAGCAAGTTAAAATAGAAGGCGTAACAGATTCATAGAGGATTCAGGTTAGTTAATTTCATATTAATACGCTTTATCTTTGTCAATATTGTGTATGGTGAATCATTATAAATATGCATTTAATTTGATAAATGAAAATTTTAATCTTACCCATAGGGTTTTTGGACATTTTAATTTTGGTTTGAATTTAGTTTTTGTAACTTACCTACTACCATTTTTGTATAATTTGAGAATTTATTTTATTTTATTTTTCCTACCTACATATATACAAGTAAAATTACCGTATCTGTACATGAAAAATATTTTCCAAAAGAGACCTCCGGACCTTACGGACCTTCAAAAAGAGAATAAGTTTTTAGAATTTATTTATCTTGCTTTGTCTGCTTATCTTTTTGTCTGTACGTTTGTGCAGGCTAATTTCAGAAACAGATTAACCAATTTGATTATAGATACTTGTAAATTTTTGGTTCCAAAAAATAAACTACAGCGCATCTAGTAATTAATATTTTTAGGACAGTTGGTAGGTAGGTTTAAACAATTGTGGATGTGTATAACATTTCTTTTTTTAAATGTTGTCTATAGTGTCCAACCGAATAGTGCCCTGGCTGAAGCTGAACCCAATTAATCGGCTTTTACCACAACCTTTGGTTAAAGCTGAAGCTGAAGGCTTAAAAGTTCTGAGAAATTTTGTTCAATATTGGCTACAAGCTACATTTAATAATGTAAATGATTTTAAAACTTTCCTATTAAAGGTTTATATCAACTGTATAATATAGAAAGGTAATTTAAATCATCTCCAGAAGTTGATCTAGATATGAAAAAAAAATTACCTTGCAATTTAATTTTCTAAAATAATAACATTTGAAATGTGAATTATATATAACGTTTTATTTATTTAGGAATCATCGGTGAAATTGTTTCACCGAAGGTAGTTTTTTGGCTAAACCTTCGGTCGGACACTAATTGCAATAGGTTTTATTAGATTTTTCATATGATTTACTTTTGAATGAGGCAACAATTAATTTTAACGTCAAATTTGGTATGTGGGTATTTTATTTAATTTGTTATTTAAAATCATAGGACATTATAACAAAGATATTTATTAATATGAGACATATTAAGTACAGTAACTGCACATACTCCATCTTTACACCTTACATACTCAATCGTAGGGAAGTTCATGTTGGGGATAATAGTCTATACTGATAATTTACTGATATGGTCTCTACTGATTTTCATTGATAACTGACAAGTTGTCTAATGGTGAAAACGTCTCACTCAGAATACAGTTTAGTATCTAAAGGGATTAGAATTTACTTTATGTATAGTTTTTTCCTCTTTATAATTTGAAAAGATTAGTCTGGACAAATAGAATAGGACTTATGTGTTACTCGCATAATGTAGCTTTCTTTAGATGAAAGAATTATTCAAAATCGGTCCAGTAGTTTTTGAGTTTATTCATTACAAACAAACAAATCTCTCTTTATAATATTAATAATTTTTATAATTTTTTTAAAATTGCAATTCACAATATATTTCTCTAAATGATTTATCTATTTCCATTAGTTTTATTTGGATAACAGGAAGACTATCTTTACTTCTATATTAGTATTACAATTACTGATTTTTTTATACACCTATAATAGGTACTCCACTTATGTATATACATTCTTCTTCAATCAAGCTAATACATATTAATGCCTTCACTTCCGGTATATACTGTTTTGTTTAAATAAAGTTTTGATTACATTGAGTGCAACATCCGACTTGACTCCAATTATAATATGTTGTTCTAGTTTATTGAGTATCCGTTAGAAACCAACCTTAAATCTTTCGTGTCACAGGAGACCTAATGTTACTGTTCTTTGACCACTAATGTTTTTAGTAATACCGGATGAAAGACAGCTCTTTATGAAAGACGGATGAAAGACGTTCAAATTATGTTAAAGTTCCATCAGGAGTGCCTATACTTGGGCCTTTACTCTACTCCTGTTATTTGTACGATATTTCGCTGTGTTTTCGATGTGCTAAATTCCTAATGTATGCGGATGACATAAAAATTTACAAGAAAATAAAGAACATTCGTGATTGTCGCGCCATACAGGATGATTTAGATAGATTGAGTGTGTACTATAATGAAAACAGAATCAATGTCAATGTCAATAAATGCTCCTTCATAACCTTCAGTAGGAAACTAAAGCCCATAAAATTTAATTACAGTATCAACAGTACAGTTATACAAGAGACAAAACTGGTCAGCGATTTAGGTATTCTACTGGATTCTAAATTAACGTTTACAGACCATATTGAAAAGATAACATCCAAAGCCTTTAAGAACCTTGGCTTCATTATGCGAGTGACTAGACCCTTCACAGACATACACTGTTTGAAAATTCTCTACTGCACATACGTTAGGGGAGCATCCAAGCCTTGAGTATTGTAGTAGCATATGGAGTCCTCTGTATGTCTCGCATATACATGGCATAGAGAAAATACAGCGAAAGTTTCTCAAACAAATGTGCTACCGCAGCTTTCGCACATATTCGGACTATAAGGATGCCTGTAGCATGTACCGAGTGATGTTCTTGTACAAAATCTGCAACGGCATGGTTGACAGCATTGACCTGGTAAATAATACATTGAATTTGTGGGCTCCAGCGGTCGGAACGAGACGCTCGACTTCAATTGTAGGTTCGTCCATAGCAATTATGCTCAAAAGTCAGGAATAGCATTGGCAACATTCTTACAGGCTAGCGTCTACATTAATTATGTTTATGTTTACTTATGTTATAATTTTTAAGGCAGTGGCTGTTCTATGTAATAGGTATATATGTATTATATTTAATGTGTGTGTATGTATGTATATATGTATTTATATTTAATATGTGATTTTTATAATTTGTTTAGATTGTAGGGAATAGTATTGTAGGGAATTTTGTATTTTTGTTATATATATATTTTTTGTATAAATGTAAAATCCATAATTGGCTGTAGGGTGTGTTTTTGTTTTTGTTAGTAATTTTTGAGAGCTGTGGATTTTGAATAAATAAATAAATAAATAAATTTTAGTAATGCGATGTATACATACGGCGATCACACGACAACGCCTCTCCAGGAAATTTTAATTCAAACAATAGTTGGAGTACAGCACGTCATCACTGGGTTACAGATAAGGCGTCTTTATTAGGGGTCCAGTGCCTAAATTTAATTTTTATTAGAGTTTACTCCATAACAATCTATTTGCATATATATAAAAGCCCGTGGTATGAAAATTTATGGGAGTAAAATCACAATTGTTACACGAATGCTATTTTAGAATATCTGAAGTTTCAGAGATGTTGCGTCATCTTTATAATCGTTCGTAAGAAGTAAACTCCCAAACGTGTGTCTGAGCTGACACACACAATTTTTTTTCAATAGTTTCTTTGTCCTGCCATTTCTCATTTACTACGAGTTGCATTGTTTCTTAGGCGCAGTGGCCAAGAACCAATGCAACACTTTTTATAAAAAAGGTGCTTTAATAATGAGAAAGATCATTACTGTATTCAATTATCAATGTTGACACACACAGGGGAATCGCGTTACAAGTCTACACCCTTGAGTTGAGGTTGGTCAACGTCCTTTTGTCCTTACAATATACGTTCATAAAATATTGTTAATTTTCACGGTACAATATTTTATTATACTCGTAGGAGACTCTCGTTCTTAGATACTTACTCATTATAACAATTAAAAATTACTTTCACTTTTGCTGTAATTATAGTTTATTTAAAAATCGGAAAGAGTAGAAAGTAAATAACGCCCAATTAGCAAAATATTAAATGAATATAGATAATATTAAATTCCGCCCGATAAAGCTTGCACTTTTGAATAGGTTTAACCGTAGATGCATAATGCATAATTGATTTGATAATTTCAACATAGCTCACTGGAGTGTCACCATCAATTAAGGCCTTCAAGTTGAAATTTTCAAAAATCCTTTCTGAGCGGATGTTTACGTAACTAAATAAATCTATATTTCCAATTTTAACTTTCTAGACAGGCTGAATTTTAGGTGGATAGAGTGGGCGCAGTGGAACCGTGGAAGATATACGCACTTCTAATATTATTTCGTTACTTTTGACGTTATCCTTTTTCAAATATAAGCCATATAAAATCAAAATTGTCACACGGTGCGCGTTGTCTATTTTCGAATATTTTCGAATATCTCTGAAGATATTGCGCCATCTACACAATATCACTGATATTAATTCGTTATGAAATATTTTTAAAATTTTTATTATGTATTTTATAATCGTCCGTAAAGAGTAAACCCCAGTTTCATCGACTAAACTCTAAAAGAGTTGTTCATAAACCTTGCCCAACAGTGTTTAGTTTATAAATTCATTCATTTTAAGTCAAATTGATCAATATGTTGACATTATTAAATACTAGCTGGTACTGAAAGGAAAGTTACCCTATGTCCTTTCTGGTGTCCCAGACAAGGTGTATGCAAAATTTCATGTTGATCGGTTCAGTAGTTTTTCAAACATCCATACAAACTTTCGCATTTATAATATTAAGTACGGATTAGTATAAAATTTTCAAGTCGACAGCGATCATCGACAGAACTTTATTGGAACTACCCCGCACTCGCCTAACGAGTAATGCACATTGTTTATGCTTTGAAGCAAGTCCGAGCCACTACAGAATCCGCATCGACCCTCAACTCAATAAGATATATCGCTGGTTTATTTTGCACATCGTGAGTTTTTATTATTTTAATATGTTTGTAATTATTTAAGAATTCGAATTTTCATTGTTTCAGAATTAAAAATGGCAGGCAAGCACGCAGCAGCAGGGCCGACTGAAGAGCAGTGCCAAATAGCCTCGAACATATTTGATAATTTCGTATCGGCTGGCACTCAAAAAATTATATTGGCTCTTCATAGAGAGTTGTGCCACTGTCTTAATCTGAAGTCCAGTAGACTTTTAGATTTTTATCCCAAATTAAAGGTAAATATCTATTATTGCCTTATTTAAGTAATTATAATAATAATATATATTTTAATATTGTGTAGTATAGAAATTGTATTTAATATACTATAATACACTGTAATTAAGGTATAATTAATAAGTTTTAGTTATTTTCGTTTTTCGTATTTAACAGTACTTTGCATCTCTGCATCTCTGACAACGGGTATGCAAAGTTTTATAATAAATCGGTCAAGTAACAAGTCAGATAAGCAAAGCGGCTGAGAGTTTAACAAAAAAAAAAACTAACAAACAAATAAACTCACTGTCGTATTTATATTATTATTTAGGAATAGAATTATTGTATACTATCCCGAATTTTTTTAGGACAGGATATATATATATATATATACACTATGCAGATTACACTCGATAGTAATATAAGCTCGCGCGTTTAGCCAAAATTCTTTGTTGATTCAATACTTGATAAATTATTGTTTGTTATAAACTCGACTCGACACAATGCCCGATAACATTATTTGTTGCTTTCCGGTAGTAAAAATTTACCTTTGTTGATGATATTAACGTATCTCTGTCTCGTAGTTAACTTGGTATTATTTTTCGAAGGCCAAAAATTTCATAATGATATTGAGCAGTTAAGGCGTGAAAACCAACTCACTTTTTCATATTAGTTACTAGGATTGCGAGGCATTCATCACGGCCCGCTCTTCTAGCTATCCATTTATGTAATTAAAACGACGTTCGTTAATGTTTTACTTTAAAGTTTAAACGTCTGTGGTTCTCTCATTTAAAAATAATTCGCACCCGGCATAAGTAGTAGGAAAGTGTGTATTATGTGTGTAAATGCGCTCCAGATCTTACATCGAGTAATTAAGAACTTTCTCGAAAAATATACTTGGAATAGTCACGTCTAGTACACTAAAAATGGGTTACCAAGTGGGCTTAACTTTAACTTAATAGTATAATTGTCTATCCGTTGCGAGATACAATTATATTGTGAATGGTCTGTCTTATTCTGAATACTCAACGAACAGCTATCGCCAAACAACTAGTTTTCTTGTTGTGATGTGTTCTTCTGCAGCCACTGCGAACAATTGTACTGAAATTTTCAGGTCTATTATATGTTCTGTTTGCTAAAAAATTTCTGCTGGTTCCCGCTTTCAGCGTCATCTGTCCAAAGCCGCAAAATGTTTGCCAATTATTGCAACTTCCGTCAGATTCTTTTGTGTAACAAAAGTTTTTTTAGAATATAAATTAATCTGAACCTCCGCTTCGAGAAGCTATTGTTTATCGTAGCGATACACCTTTGTTTGAATTGTCCTAAGTTCTTCTGCGTAAGACATTGGACTTCCTTTTTGTATGAAGTGCAACTTGTACATAAATTGCGATTATAAAGCGCATGCAACATGAGATTAACATTGGTATGTGATTAACATCTAATTCCCTCTTTGCATGGCCGGATCCCTAGTGATTTTCTACCAATTATTATCAAGTTTGTACACTTCAATCCATCGATGCTTCAATCACACAAACTTTCTTCTATTTATAAAATATTTTCTTTCACATTAAAGTAAGTAACAATTGCGAGTATTTTCATGAATAAAACATACTTCACCTTATTATCTATATTATTTGACACCTATGTATGTCTGTAGTTAATGATCTTTATCAATTCACTGTATACTCCTTCTATTTACAATAACCGCACTACTCAAACCGGAAGACGGAAAAGTCTGTGCATTAAGCATATGAAGTGACGATTTTTTTATTAGATATGTGTTGATAACATCGTCTCTGATGAATATGAAAATTGTAAACACTACGTTGAAACACAATTTGTGTTATCCAAAGTTATCTCTTTGACTCATAGATTAACTAACTGAAGCGAAAATTATTGCGTTTTTTTATTTATTTTTTAAAGGCACGGTGAGATCCAAGCAACACCAGTAATTATTTCCGCTTCTTATATTTCATGAATCGTTATAAAGGTGCGATAACATTTGCTTGCGTTTTGTCATAAATGAATTGCGATTGCGATAACATTTTGTCATATGAACATACGCTGCTTTTTTATAGTATAGGGTTTTTTTTTTTTTTTTTTTATACTAGAACCCCTCCAGCATCATACGCTGAAGCCTATGTTTACGATATCTTTCATTCCAGTTCTCGCTTGGTTACCTCTCGCACATTCATTCTGCATACTTGGTCTTTCTTTCATCCATCTTTTCTTTTATTCCATTACGGGTGGGATGCCCGTCTCATTCCCTACTCTAACTAACTGTCTTATTTATTTTCTTTGATTGCGGTTGGGGTAATGATTTGATACACAATACTTTCATTTAATAAACTTTCGACTCAATAATACAGTGAATATACAATAATACCTACAATAAATTACAATTATACAATAAAATTTAAAATAACTATACAATTTAAAACAAGAAATATCACAATTTAAATATTAACATTTAGAAAGCATTGCTTGTATACAATTACAATTTAAACTATTTATAGTATAGGTTACAGTTAGGTAGGTTCAACGAGCTATGGATCTCTGCAATGGCTTGAGGATTCGACATTTTCCTACAACAATTTATTTGAAAGTGACTGGGAAGTTTTAAAGTTAAACTTATCTTATCAAAAACCAATAAGTATTAGTTCCTATTTTTAAATCATTTGACGATAATTTTTTTGATTGATAGTCATAATTTTACGCCAGCAAACTATTTTTATCAAAGAATATTAACTTTTAATGTATACCTATTATATAAAGCTGAAGAGCTTGTTTGTTTGTTTGTTTGGTTGAACGCGCTAATCTCACGAACTACGGGTTCGAATTTAAAATTATTTTTGAGTTCGATAGTCCATTTGAACGCGGTCGGAGTCGCGGGCAACAGCTAGTATAAAATATGTTTACTAATTGACAAGCATATCACGGCGGGAACTTTTATTTTGTAAACAATGTTTATTAGTTATTATGTTTAAATCTTTACAGATTAAAACGCATTTAATTATTGTCTTTACATAAGAAGATCGTTGACAAATTAGGACAATTATACAAGTAGTGTCTTTAATTTAGTTTAGTTTTTAAATTGTTAATTTTAATATAAGATAAGATCAACATTATTATATAAAATAACATACATTTCATATCGATACCTTAATTCGCAAACCAAATAACTCCTCTGAGGCAAACTTTTTTGTATGATACGAGAAAAGAAAAAAGACAATTTTACATTGGAAATTATGGCTCGTAATAACCGATAGACCTTTTAAAAATTAAATTCTAATTGTCATTTTCAACCAAAAGTGGAGTTATTCATTTTGGGAATTAAGGTATCGACATCATTTACTGGTTCTTAGCATTTGTAAATGGTCATACCAAACGACCATTTTCTCTAAATC
The DNA here is from genome assembly GCA_945859745.1 of Synanthedon formicaeformis. Classification (NCBI taxonomy): domain Eukaryota; kingdom Metazoa; phylum Arthropoda; class Insecta; order Lepidoptera; family Sesiidae; genus Synanthedon; species Synanthedon formicaeformis. Next base: position 6,287,511 of record OX243953.1, on the reverse strand, counting down.
TTCTTTGTTTTCAGATTTATTTAGCCAAGTCGTGGAGAGCTGCAGCTGTATTCAAAAAAATTGATCTCCGTGCAAATCAAAAAGTGTACGCTATGGGGCGTGCTTGCCCACGAAACAAAGTGCTCATAATTGGGGCTGGTCCTGCCGGCCTTCGTACTGCTATAGAGTGTCAACTGCTTGGAGCTAAAGTAGTGAGTATTTTAACGAGATATTTTGTCTCCAAACAATATTTCCAATGTGACACCCTACACTGGTTATATGGCGTGTGAATGAATTAATATATTGTTAAATGTATTTTCAGGTGGTTGTAGAGAAACGAGATCGTATGTCGCGCAATAACGTATTGCATTTGTGGCCTTTTGTAATCGAAGACTTAAGGGCATTGGGAGCGAAGCAATTCTTCGGAAAATTTTGTGCCGGAGATATTAATCATATTAGTATTAGACAACTTCAATATATTTTGCTGAAAGTAAGTATGACATTAGAGTTTTAACCTTTATATATTTTACAGACTGGCCCGTCCCATCTCCGACCCTATTTATAAAATATAGATTATGTTACTCCCTGATAACGTGGCTTTCTATCTTCATAATAACTTACAAAATTGGCTTTATTTTTCTTTATAATAATTGTTACAGTTTTTTACAGCAACATAAATATTGAAAACCAGAGTCATAATAATGTAAATAATGCAGTTAATTACATACACGTTTTAGATTTAATTTGGTATGTTTTTGTGCTGTTACAGGTGGCCTTACTATTAGGTGTTGAGTTCCATGAATCAGTGACCTTTGAACAACTACTGGAGCCTACAGTAACGGTGAATTCTGAGGGTAATTTGTCCAAATCTATTTTATTCTTTATTTTTATATGTTACCAGCTACACGCTCCCGGCTTCGCCCGGATTCACAATAAAATTCACATCTTTTAAGTTGGACTAAATCACACATAGTTACGAAGTTTTATCAAAATTAGTTCAGTAGTGGAGTTCATTCGAGACAAGCAACGTGACAAGTAATTTATACATGACAAAAACTTTTTAACAAAAAATGAAACCGCCGAAAAAACTGAAAAGCATTAAATAATCTTATTATTTTACCTAAGTAATTTTGAGTCGCCGCCGCGCATCACTCTTTACGTAATTTTTGTTTGTTTGGCGCCGATTCAAAATTGCTTAGGTAAAATAATAAGATTATTTAATGCTTTTCAGTTTTTTCGGCGGTTTTATTTTTTGTTAAAAAGTTTTATTTTATATTTTTTGTGTTTATAATCTAATATTTACTATATGCTTAATTTTTAATTTTCCCACCCCCATTTTCCCACCCTTAGGGTAGGAATTTTTATTTTAAATTATACGAGACCAACTTCGAGGTATACCCTATCCATTAAAAAAAGAATTATCAAAATCGGACTACTTTGTAAAAAGTTATGCGTGGTTATACGCTACAATCGGTGAGTGAACAATCAATCATCCCCTGTTTTCCTACCCTTAGGGTTGGAATTATTTCCAAATTAAAATAGGACCCCCTTGGGGGCGCACCCTTTCAAATAAAAAAAGAATTATCAAAATCGGACCACCCTGTTAAAAGTTATGCGTGATCATACATAAAAAAAATATATATATACGCGTCGAATTGAGAACCTCCTCCGTTTTGTTTTTTCGTTTTCGTCGGTTAAAAATTTCTAAGTAATGACTGAAAAAAATATATGTAAAGTAACAAAGAAACTAGCATATCCAATAATTGTGAAGATTGTCCTCGTTATGTAAAAAAGAACGTTCGTTATTGCATAAATTCTTGTTATTTCACAGTGCTTGGCTGGAGAGCTCGAGTCTCGCCTGATAACCACCCTGTCTCTCAATACGAATTCGATGTTTTAATCGGGGCAGATGGTAAACGTAACACCTTACAGAACTTCAAAAGGACCGAGTTCAGGGGGAAATTGGCGCTAGCTATTACAGCAAATTTTATTAATCGACGTACAAACCAGGAAGCATCGGTATGTAAAATATGAATATTTTTTCCCCATCTAATCTTTTTGGTCCCGTTAAATTTTTCCATAGATTTGTTACTTCGGTGGTATATCCATGACATGGTAACCTTGACCTGATGCTGCAGCATCAAGTAGTCTGCTTTAGCCAACTCAATAAAAAGTCGGGAGTTTATAATTTTTAATTATCATGTTTTTTCAATATGGACTTCTCTTATAGTCTCTTATTCTCTTATGCACCTTCACTATATGCTAATATTTCATTGTTACTTTTTCTTGTTTGACAGGTGCCCGAAATAAGCGGTGTTTCATCTATTTACCGCCCAAAATTTTTTAAAGACATGAATCGACAAATCGGCATAGATTTGGAGAACATAGTATACTATAAGGACGACACACATTATTTTGTCATGACAGCGAAAAAACACAGTTTGCTGAGTCAAGGAGTCCTAAAAAAGGTGAGTTCATTATATAATAAATATATTTATTGTTCGTAAGTTATTGTACTCACAAAGTACTCACTGCTCTGGTTTTGAACATCAAACCAAATAAGGACTATAGACAGAATTTTTCGGACAATATAGAGAAGGCGATTTTTGTATAACTTCAATTTTTGTTTAATTGTTGGATTTGTTCAATCCTGCTTTTTATTTTTTTGAAGACTGTTTTTATACCTTTTCAAAGAGCAATTCTCCATATTCATTCCAGTATCTATACCAATATACTTAAAGCTGAAGAGTTTGTTTGTTTGTTTGGTTGTACGCGCTAATCTCAGGAACTACTGGTTCGAATTGTAAATTTCTTTTTTTGTTGGATAGTCCATTTATCGAGGAAGGCTATAAGCTAAGGCTATAGAGAATAAAGGCTATAGGTTTCGCGGGCACCAGCTAGTTTTTAAGAAGGCGAGGCGTATTTTGATTACAACGAAACGTAGTTTTACCGCCTGCACTCTGCTGTCCACAAGGTTCTATCTATAGTTCTCATGTTATTTGAGTAGAACAACTAACTAAAGCTCGATCGAAAGTGGGAGCATTTGCATGTAACGCAAAGTTACAGATTCGAGCATTACATTCAAGCCAAACATTTGGGGTTAGTTTAGCTATTGCGACAACTTCAAAGGTTGATACTTTATTTGTTATGATATTTTTCAGGATTACACCGATGTAGCCAAATTGCTCGGTGTTGATAACGTGGACCGGGATATGGTAATAGATTATGCAAAAAGAGCAGCGCATTTCGCCACAGATGGCGAGTTGCCACTTGAATTCGCTTTAAACCATTATGGTGATCCCGATGTGGCCTTGTTTGATTTTACCTCGATGTTTTTTTCCGAAAACGCTAGTTCGGTGAGTTAAATAATGTGTTATTATATCGCTGCTTAAAAACTAAAGGGCCATAAAACAAAAAATCCAAAAATGTTTTTATTGCAAAAATACAATTACACAATCCTTCATAGTGTATGTTGCAAAAATACTTATAGTTGTTTTATTCCATATGTAGTATGTTTTGATCATTTTTTATATATTCAAAAGTAACTTATATGCTTATATCTCTTCAATATTCAGTTTCTTATAAAAGGACTTGAAACATTTAATACTACTTAAAAATACGCTTCAAACTGTGTATAATATTTGATATAAATCTAATAAGAAAAAAAAATAGACAAAATAATTTAATTCTTTTCGATTAGCTCTCCTGTAAAAAGTGTAATTTTGATTTGTGGCCGTTTAGTTTTTAAGCAGCGATATACTTAATAAAAATAATTATAATAAGTCAAGCTTGCCGCTTTCCAGGAGACTTTCCGACATGTTACTTCCGGTTGTACCGCGCTTGGTAACACCGAGGATCTGCATAGGCAAAACCTAAGTTGCATACCTGCATAGGTTTTATGTACATTTTTTAAAGATTTTATTTTTTCAATTTCACTATGTATATAGTTTGATCACTACTCAGCTGATCGTACATCACAATTCTTGTTGAACTGCGTTTTGAAACTTGTATTGGACGAAACGCCCAAATTAGGATTTGACTCATTGGGCAATTAAGATTATAACTCTTTAGGGAAGTGGACTAATAACGGTTTGAATGGTGACAATATAGAAAAAGAGACGATGTAAGAGGACGAATTAGGAAGTAGGCAAGAAGGCGATGCAGGTCAGAGGTATGACTCCATCTTGGCATCTGGAATGATATTAATAGTTACTAAACATGTTTAGTTACAATTAACACAACAGTTTAATGTGATTTAAATTCATTTCCACAGATATTGGAACGCAAAGGCCATCGCCTATTGTGTCAGTTAGTAGGAGATAGTCTGTCAGAGCCGTTTTGGCCCACCGGGTCGGGTTGTGCTCGCGGATTTCTCTCTACCTTTGACGCTGCGTGGGCTATAAGGTCTTTTGGGCAAACTCCTTCACCACACCCACTCGAAATTATAGCGGAGAGGGAATCGATATACAAACTTTTGGGTAAGATCATTTTTCCTAAGTTAATCTTCCAAAGTCCGTCTAACCGTAGAGCACAGTACTACTACTATAGAATTTTAATGACTTTGTGATTAACAATTAAAGCTTTATAAAGTAGTAGAAATAAGAAAAATAATATTTTCAAAAATGCAGAGGGAGACTAGTAAAGTTGATATAAGAATATAATATAATTGATTGACCAGTGGTTAAGGCTTACCGGATTTCGGGTTAGATTCCCGGGTGGGCCAACTTTGGAAATAAATTTTTTAAGTATAATTCAAATTGAAAATTTGTTCACATGAAAAGTATTCCATTTACCTTTAAATTTCGTAACCAATACATGAGTATGTAATATATACACAACCTATTTTTCAGGTCAAACAACACCAGATACCCTTAGTCGAAATATTCGAGCGTACACGATTGATCCTGGCAGTCGCTACCCGAATTTGAATCTAACCTTGATTTTACCTGAAAACCCGAAGGTCATGGGGTTTTATGATGCAGATGACCCAATACCACTCGAAGAGACCCAAAAAAAACGAAAACGCGCTACGCCTTCCGGTGAGTATCTTATCTTTCATTTCTTCAAGTTACCGTATTTATTTAACTACTAGCTGGCGCCCGCGACTTCGTCCGCGTTGAAAAAGAAAAAAGTAGCCAATCCTGTGTCCTGTGCGTTTAAATGTTTATCTACCAAGTTTCGTGAAGATCAGTTAATTCGTTGAGTTATGGAGGAACATATGTACATACAGAAAAAAATTCTAAAAATGGTCAATTTAGTTTCAGTATCATGTATAGAGCCTATAAACACGATATCTCTGAAAACAAAGTAATTTACTCCACGACCAACCCTTACAGATTTATTATTAGTATTGATAATTTAATTACTTACGTGATTGTTAATATTTGTATATTTAAATTAGTTCTAGTAATAATTAATATCTCGAAACGACATTAAAACGTAACTCCAACATAATTTGGCATTTAATTATGTTGTTTGTACTGTCAAAATATTAAATTAAATTAAAACAAACATACTCACATTCACATAAGGATTAGTAAGGATATAATAATATTTATATATTATAATTCACATAGATGTATATATTTGTTATCATTTTGTTAATACATAGTTAATAATTATGGATGTTCTATGTCTGAAATAAATGATTATTATTATTATTATTATAAATCAATTGTAATGTTCTACTTTTTTTTACAGATGCTGCGGAACAGCCCAATAAGAAAAGACGCAGCATTAAAACAGATGTAAGTAAAGGATCGGCAGAGTTTTTACGTAAAATGATAGGGAATCTTGAAATAAACGATATTACTAAATTAGCGAGATTGATCGAAGGACATGATGCGATACAAAATAATGATGAACACAATACTAAACAAAAAGAACTTCAAGAACAAATCATTGCCTTGTTAGATCCAGAAGATTCTCCTGATCCAAAAATTTTAAGGGAATCGGTTAGTCATCTTCTACAAGGTACTACAAAAACTAAATTGAAGCCTAAAGAAGAAGTTCTTTCAAGATATTGCAACAGAACAAAAGCCAAGTAAACCCCCCAGGAAATTAAAGGGCTTAGACGTAGAATCAATCAAAGTGTCAGATTTTTCAGACATATTTGATGACTCAGCAGACATTGATATAACTGGACCAAAGCTTAACTCTAAGATAAAAACGACTATAAATGTAAAGAAAAAAACAATTCGTTCGCTCAGCATCGACTAATAGCTCCAACAACAGAAGACTATCTGAAGTAGTAATAGGACATAGGACAAGAAGTTCACAAAGTCCAGAAATACAAATTCATAAGGTAAGATCAAATTCTATTGGAGCAGTGGAGATTGAACATAACACGACACGTATTGCCCAAATATTTGAAGGAAACAAACGAAGGCACACCCCGAGCCCTGATTCACGATTTGTTAGGTCAGCTTCGATTCCGAACCCAGAAATTGTTTTACGTTTACAACGAATGGAAGAAATAATTGAGGGAAAACGTATAAACAGCCCTAGTCTGGACCGCTCCAAGCGTTCAGAATCTATTGGAAATCCAGAGATGGCGTTACGAAGGCAAAAAGTTGCGGAACTTATCGAAGGTTATAAGCCACGAACAAATTCCCTTGCGGAGGAACTCCGGAGAAATTTCATTTAGGGTTCAAAGAGTGTCTGATATGATGCAAAAACGAAACGAAAAACGACCGAAAACTAGCAGACGAAAAGCGGCTAAACAAATAATGAAACAACGCTTTGAGAAAAGTGTGCAGATGTTAGCAACCGAACCACGGTTTGATTTTGCTACAACCGATCTGGAAAACGATTATGGTTTGCAACAGTTACAGAGTCAGCGCTCTACAATTCGTGGAACGAGTTAAAAAATTAGAAAAAAATTGCAGCATCAAGTGAGAATAAGTGTGATTGGTGTTGTATGCGATTTTCCAGAAAGCGTTCCCATATTTCTAGTAACATAACTCTCGTTGAAACTGTCAATTCTTAATACTCTCCTACATTAAAAAATATACGAAATGTGTGTGCATGAACTAATAACTCGTTTAAAATATCAGATTTTGTTTGTTTGAATTGAATCGCTTATAAAAACAGATCACGTTTGTGGTGTGTTCATTTTTACATTATTTTTTTAACTAACTTTGTTTGATATCTATTTGGTTAACATTGAACAATTCTAGTTTTATTCTAATTCAATCTAGTCGCTAACTTAAGTGCGGCTTTTCGTTTTTGTTAATAGAGAAAGCCCTAGAAGGTATTTGGGAATTTACTCGAGCGCGACAAATATTGGTAATGTGTCTCCGATTATGGTTTCGGCTGTTCGGAAATAGGGGCTACAAATGAGAAAAATATAAAGCCTGTTTTAACGCGTTAGATTTCCAAAAGGAATGTTAAGTGAATCCAAATTAAGTTCACATTTAAAAGACTGAAGATTCGGATGTTAGAAAAATTCGTGGCAGCTGTTTGAAAATGCAAAAATAAATCGCTATTTTGAAATAGTCCAGCGAGTCAGAGTGGTTCAGCTTAAGTACCTGATCATACTGTTTCGTAATCTGACTATTATGTGAAGGATTTTTCTTAATATAGCTTCTACGTGCTCTTGAAAGTTCCCTCCACCGGAGAAAAGATTACAACCAATTTTTCTTTAAAATCCAATTAGTCCCCACGACGCTCGAGTAAAAAACTCCACATTTAGCATCATGGGCTCTCCTACCGCAGTAATTTTGTTTTTGAACATTATTCTGTATTTACCTAATAGGCGGAAGCGCGTGCAGTAGGTAGCGAAACTCGAGCTACTAGAAGAGGACACCGTATCATTGAATTAGCCGCAAATCTTTCTGTCCCATCGCCAGTTACAAACCTTGCGCCTCCGTCCAAGCCGAAGGATTTATTACGTGCAGTGGGAACACTTGAACGTGACGATTGGAATGTGAAAGAAATCGAAAAGAGAATTTTAGAGAACAGGTTGGGTCGGCCCGAACCAGGAACCGACGAACGAGTTCCAAAGTGGGATAGGAAAGAGGTAGTTTATTATAAACTAGCTGGCGCCCGCGACTTCATCCGCGTTAAAAAAGAAAACAATAGCCTATCCTGTCTCCCGTACGTCTAATTCTTTATATACCAAGTTTCATGAAAATCGGTTAATTTTTTTAAGAGTTATGGGAGGAACATACATACATTCATTCAGAAAAACAGTTCTAAAAATCGTCAATCTAGTTTCAGTATCATGTATAGGGCCTATAAACACGATATCTCTGAAAACAAAGTAATTTACTCCACGACCAACCCTTACAGATTTATTATTAGTATTGATGATGCGAAAGTGAATTTGATTATATTATTTGTTACGCTTTCACGTCCTAACTAATCCACCGGTCATTGTGAAACGTTGTCAGGGACTCAGAAGAGGACAGGGGAAAGGAGTGGGATCAGAGATGAGGTATTTTTAATCAATAAAAAAAATACTGTTCGTTAGGGATCATCTATCTAAAAATATATAAAACTAGCTCTTGCACGCGACTTCGTCCGCTTAACTTTATAAAATATAGCCTATGTTACTTGCTGATAATATAGCTTCCCAAAAGTGAAGGAATTTTTCAAATCGGTCCAGTAGTTTCGGAGCTTATTCAATTCAAACAAACATACAATCAAATCTTTCTTCTTTACAATATTAGTAAGTATAGGATATAGACTAGCTGACCCCGACCACGCTTCGCTGTGGTTTTCTTTGACGTTAAACGGTCAGCGGCTGCTATGACAACGGCTAACTGCCACTTTAAATGTGACAGGGGTTATTGTTGGCTATTTAGTTTTTGAAAAATAAACCAAAACACAACGTTTTTATATACTATATAGATTGAACAATAAATATGGAATAAATTTGTGACGGCGCCACCTTCGTCAACAGTATTGGGCCAAAAAAGCTATGACAGCAACAGATAGTCAAAATATAAAATATTTATTTTTACTTTTAAATGAGTTTAATTAGTTTTATTTCATGTATCTAAATAATAAACTGCTAGCATCCTTAATGATTTTATCGTTCATATATTTTTGTCTGGTTTTGTTTTTATTCTTTATTTTGCAACACTTGAGAAAAAGAGACGCAGGCTAAGACGCGGGCAAAAGAAGTAAAAGTATATCTAATAATAATATGGGATTAGTGATCTAACTTCAATGATAATATATAATTTGTATTATTGTCTATTTTTTAGAACAACCACAATATTTCAATTTTGGCTTATTTTCATTATGGGTGTCTGTGACTACTCAAAAAGTATACATGTTTACTGTGTAAATATTTTTTTATGTTACAGTTTCTAGATCGCCAGAAACGTCTCAAAGAAGGCAGTAAAGACATTGACGAGACATTGAAAAAAATAGACAAAAAAAGGAGAGATAGCGGTCGACCGGAACTAGGAAGGAATTTGGTAAAAAAATATTACTCATTATTCTACTGATTAATTGATATAATCTATTTTCAATTGTATCTAAAGAAGCACACTCGGGTAATGATTTGAATTATGTACATCCGTTTTTAAGGTGTTTTTGTGCTAATTTAGTTAGGAATGGTCATATTTTTATAAAAAAATAGTTTTCATGTCTAGGAAATCAATTTACAATTAATTTTATAATTATTTTAAAATATAACCTAGTCATAAACATTACGACATACTAACCACAGAGTAACACATTTTGTAATGAGCGCACAATTGTTTTGCTACAACCAGTAATCCAGTACCCAATCTAACCTATTTTTTCCATTGCAAAGTCTTGTAACACATTTTGTAATCGGGTGAACCTAACCTAACCTATTTGTTTCCAGTGCAAATAAGTCTTGTAACCATTTTGTTATAAGCGCACAATCGTTCTGCTACAACCAGTAGGTATTTCATGTTTTTAAGTGATGCCGATGCTGATAGTTCAATGAACCTGGTATTGAGGTTATGTTTTAAAATGTTTATAAAATAACTGTAAATGGATTTCCTATACATATAAAAAATATTTTTATAAAAATATGACCATTCCTAACTAATTTTCCATAAAAACACCTTAAAAAACGGATGTACATAATTCAAAATCCAACCTGCACACCCATATTACATCCAACATTCAATGAGTATTTCATATGTTTTAGGTGGCGAATTTGGCCAAGACGTTCGCCGATAAATTCCAGGGTTGCGGGAAATTGACACCTGACAGAGAACGTGTAACAGTGAGCTTTTATTGTTTTATTTTTTTAATTATTAATAGATTTAATAGATAATCGTTAATAGATTTCGGCACACAAAATATAATAGATGAATCCTTACTATTCTATCACTATTCACATAATATAATACGCCTGGTACCGTTTGTATAACAATGGGCAAAAGTTAATAGGTTTAAAACATGTCAGCCGCGACTGCACGTCAGAAGTAAAAACCTAGCTTCACAAAAATAATTGTATGATATTTAAATTCTTTGGCATTATCGAATTAGGTCAAGTCAAGAGTATTATCAATTATTGATTAGTCACAATTATTTCAATGAGTTCGAGACAGGTTTGAGAGTACTTAAAGTATGAAGCTACAGGTACAAAACACATTTAAAAAAATGTTACAGAATTTTAGTGCTAACATCAATTAAAACGTCAAATTAATTCGAGCACCAAAAAACATTGATCGCGGCGAAATGCTTTTGAGGTAAAGGATTAACAAATGTCAGGCAATACAGACCTAGACAAAATATTTAAAAAACCGTTTTTTATATATTTTTTTATATATAAAATATAAACTTCCGCTGTCTGTCCGCGACTTCGCCCTCGTAACTTTGTTTACAAAACAAAACAGTACGAAAATCGATGCAATAGTTTTTCAGTTTATCGCGAACAGACAGACAGACGCGGCGGAGGACTTTATTTTATAATTATGTAGTGATATTTTATATAAGTATGTACTGTAAAATGTTTTTCTTTTTGTTACAGCCTAAAAAAATTTGGCAAAGGCCCACAACTTCGGGTATGACATGCCTTTCATGTTCAAAGAGCGTTTTCGCTGCTGAAGCCGTTACAGCAGACGGCATTCATTTGCACCGTAGCTGCTTTCGCTGTGCCGTATGCAAAACAACTCTGAGACCAGGGTAAGGACTACTATGGACATATTTCTTACATAAACCCTCTTTTCAATTAAGGAGTCAGTGATAATTGCAAACCTGGAACTATCGTTTTGCGATTTTAGCTGCAATTCTCATAAAGTTTTTAGTGTTGGTCTTTCTTTAACGTGTCTGTTTTTTTAAACAATACATGGTTGTCCATTGCTGAATGTTCGAGAGCTTCTGGCTTAGCCTGCCTCGCGAGGCTAGTTTCGGGATATTAGTATTTACCCGTAACTGTCGCGAGACTCGCGAGGCACGTCAATATACCTAAACTTTCATAAACCAAAGCCGCGAGACTGCCTTGCGACTGTTGATTATTTTACATTATCGTCAATTGTTTTCAGCAACTACCTCACAGAAAGGAATGGCACACGATTGGTGTGCTTGCGTCACGGTGGCCTGTCCGTACCCGACACTGTAGTGTCCATTACTGCTGTGGCTTTTACTGCAGTGGCCGATACTGCACTGTCCGGTACTGCAGTGGCCGATACTGCAGTGTCCGGTACTGCAGTGGCCGATACTGCACTGTCAGGTACTGCAGAGGCCGATACTGCGCTGACCGGTACTGCAGAGGCCGATACTGCAGTGGCCGATACTGCACTGTCCGGTACTGCAGATGCGATTACATCAGATATACCAACGACGCGCACAGTTACAAATCCTCCGGAAAGAATTAGCATCCGACTATCAACAGGATCTACTAAAATAGACGAAGACGAGTGGACGGACCGTAATTTCTTGCAGTCCGAAACTTCAGGCGCTGGAGGGCTCAGGTAAGTTTTCACTTTTTGCCACTGCAGTTTCATTAACCACAAAATGCGACCGGCTTTGGTCCATCCAAAGCTTCGCTTATATCTTACGTGACGCAGACACCGTACGTGACAGACTCGTATAAGCACAAACACAAAAAATAATTACATACATTTTTAACGGTGTAACGCGTGAGTGGGACGTGTCATAAGACGCGGGCCCCACAGATTAGCATTATCTGCTCTTCAATACAAATTTCTAGTAAAATTTCCATCATGGCTGTTTCATCTATCGAAAAATTCCGAAACATAATATTATAACAGGATTGGAACTCCCTTCCGGAGTATGTGTTTCCGAGTTCATAATACTCAAGTCATATAATACGCTCAAAGAAAATATTACCGGTATAACGTACACGTATTCACGTAAAACACACGGTATCTATTTTTTAAGATTTATCACTCATGAACACTGATAGTGATCTTTGTATCAATATTTTGCAGCGATATAAGTGAATCCAGTTCTGAGGATGATGACGAAGAGGAAGATGATGAAGAGGCAGCTGAGTATGACGACGCGGAAAATGACCGTTATGGTGCTTTAGCATTGATACACAAGAACTACGCTATACATGATTCAGACGATTCCTTTGGCTATGACGACGCTTCAGACGATGGTGAGTCTTAATATAAATATCTTCACACATTCCACACAGCACCATCTAGTTCCAAAGTAAGCAACTAATGCTTGTATTATGGATACCAGACAGTTCATATAATACATACTAGTAGATTACTTTTTTTTTGTAAATACATACATATTGTAAATACAAAACATCCATGACTCAGGTACAAAGGTAAAATGTTAACACATAAACATTTGCCCCTAGCGGGATTCGAACCCGCGACCGTTTGGTTAACAGCTAGGGTTACTAGCCTCTAGACCAAACGTGTCGTCAAATTGCTTGCATGAGTCATGTGGGTCAAGTGTTTGAAACCTCTCTGAAATGAAAATTAACAGTATTTATTAGTTAGACTATTTATCAATCAACAATTTAAGTATGAAAATAGTCATCTATAATTGCACAAAATTATTTGAACTTATAAAATACAAAGGTAGTCAAAATGCGCACTCTTACCCGAGTAGGGGGGTAACTGTGCGCAGTAGTGGTGGTAAGTGTACGCCACATAAATAACAACATTTTGAGTTGTGAACTTATTATTTTTACTTAACTATCTAATTATGTTTCAGTAACGATTAAATGGTAAAACAAAAATCAAATAAGTACCAACAAATGAGATCAATAGGTTTAATTAATAAATTTTAATAGCACAGTTATCACATTCGAAAATACCATATTCAAAATTGGTGCACTGTTCGTGCTACCAGCTATCACCAACGCTACCTTGTATCCAGTCTTCAGGCGGTAGATATATCTCTCTCCACATGAAGCCTTTAGTCTCGGTCTTTGGATTCTGAAACATTGGCTTTATTTTCTTTTGGCGTTTTGGCTTTACTTTAGAGTCTAAAATTTAGACGTTTTCTTTTTCTAGTGGTAGAGTCGTCTGGAAACGAATCTTGCTCTAGAATGACGACAGATACAGAAGCGCGACGGATAGAAGTTCCGGCCCCAACAGACAGTAGTGAGGTACATCGCTGCCGCATTGCCTAGATACCATCGCCGGCGAGAGAACGCGGCGTGACGTCACTCGCGGCGTGACGTCAACCGCGCTCATAAGGAGGTGCGCCACACGAACTGCGTCCCAAACACGTGCCGCCCCAAAAAAAAGCTATTATTCATCCGTCCACATTATATAAAAATGCCACATACACAAGTAAACGGGTCCGTTTTTGACGTTTGTCATTTTTAAAGCACTGTCAACCTGTCACTGTCACCTGGACTTGACAGTGAGTAAACACTATTGAGAATAAATTGAAAACTGAGATTAGTTTTATAATATTAGTATAACAAATTTATAATAAGCGTTTGTTTTTGTTTTATTATTTGTAAATTCGTAATTATATTTGAATGACACTTGACAAAACTCAAAACGGATCTTTTACATTGCCCAGTCACTAAAGTGATCCTTTTATCATCGCTAGTTTAACAGAAGGGGCGGCGTTCAGGACGCAGTGAATGTGTTTTTGTCCACACTAACTTCCGTCTCCTTGACACTTACTGGCTTTGAATCGATTCATACGAATATCAGTTCTTTAGTCATTTTTCTAATTCGAATTATAGTGTTTCATCGGCGTTGTTCAGTTTCTTCGCTCTCCGACCATTTACGTTGCAAAAAATCATGAAGATAATTTGAACAGTTCACACAGTATTCTGTCCTGCTACATTTTTTAAGATGAATACTGAAATTACGCTTTTACCCAATAGTATAAATAAAGTCTTTAATTTATGTATTAATTTATTACTTATAAAATTGAATCGTTAGACCACGCACAGCCACCTCGTGATCGTCGCGCCGGAATTGCTTATCGAGATTTTAAGGGATTTGAGTTATATTTATGGAAAACTTTGTCCAAGAATTGTAAACTACGCAACCGACATACAATTTTTGATGGGGTTTTAACTTTTATATTGAGAATGGATAATCTTTACATATTATAAAACAAAGTCCTCCGCCGCGTCTTTCTGTCCGTCCATCTGTCTGTTCGCGATAAACTCAAAAACTACTGCACCTATTTTCATGCTATTTTCATCAATGGGTAGTGGTTCTCGAGGAAAGTTTTAGTATATAATTTACAGTTACGCGGGCAAAGTCGCGGGTAGCAGCTGGTTCATATATAATATTAGCTATGCTTAATATAATATTAGATTGCTAGTAAGAAATAAATGAGTCGATTCAATGCAGTAAGTGAAATAAAATGTTTAGATTTTTTTGATGGCGCTTTTGTGTTTTTTATGCTTTAATTAATACTTTGCACAATTATACTATAATAATATTGCTTTTATAATATATAAGTAAATATATTATAAAAGAAAATTATGAACGATAATGGTGCATTTCATAATAAATGTATATTGTTCATATTGTATATAAATCCAGCCATCCTTAGACGGTAAATTAGTGTGGAACTATTCTTAATCGCACCTTCTTATCTCGTTGTGCGTATTATAACTGTTTTTAAACTATATTTAACTATATTCTAATATAATTTTACGTATTTTAAATTTCTCGCATGTTAATCTCAGGATGTCGTATTATGAACCTTTTTAGAATTAAGTTTTATTAATATATTTTCATTTATTTATTATTGGAAGGCATGCATCAAACAAAAAAGTTACAGAGTTACAAGTTACACAGAGATACCCGGCAGTCAAGTCACCAACAGTCAAGCCAACATTTCATTTTAAACGAAACAGAATAACATTTGAAATGCGCTTGTTGTGTGACAGGTCAATTAATTAGACAGAGTCTGTGTTACTTTTGTTTAACTTTTCAATACACATAAGCACACATGATTTGAATCACATCAATCATGTGTGTGTGTGAAAGTTTTGGTACATTGTCATATCAAAATTATTTGAAGCACGTGTTTTGCATTTAAGGTGATACAAGTCAGCTTTCCTCCTTACAAACGTAAAATGATTATTACTCCGCTGTTTTATGTTTAATTTACAAAAGTAAGTATGATACCGATTTATCTTGTCGTTAACTAGGTTTCTTGGCATACAAACTTAAAAAAAGGTATTAATTTAAAAGATATGATCCTTGAAAAATCCGTATTTTAACACAAGTTTTAATGCAACTTTGAGGGTGAGTAGGTCACTAGTGTACAAAAACTCCAAAATACTTTGCCTACAAACATTGATTAGTTATTCAAAAGTTCAAATAACTACGCGAAATAGATATATGCAGTAGTTTTGTCAAAAAGAGTATATGCTCAAGGCTTTCCCCCCGATACCATAGGTTATGCTGATGACCTAGTGGTGATCATAAGAGGCTTCTGCCAAAGCACAATTTCGGCTATACTACAGAAAGCTCTAAACGTCATTTGCGAGTGGTGCACAGCAAATGAACTGTCAGTTAACGGTGACAAAACCGTTATAGTACCGTTTATCAGGAAGAGGTTGCTAGACAAATTAAAGCCACATCTAGTAAATGGCAAACGAGTTGAATTTTCCTCAGAGGTCAAATATCTGGGAGTGACATTCGACCAGAGACTAACGTGGAATGCACACATTGGAAATGTGATAAATAAGGCTAAGGCAGCCTTATGTATCAGTCGTCGAATGGTAGGGAAGAGCTGGGGTCCGTGTTCCAAGCTCACCCATTGGAAGTACACTGCTATTGTGAGGCCGATGATCGCATACGCCTCTATAGTATGGTACAGAAAAGCCAACCAGAAGACAATTATTGACAAGCTTAATGGCTTACAGCGTTTGGCATGTCTGATGATAACAGGAGCCATGTCGAGTTCCCACGGAGCATCTCTGGAGGCAATCCTGGGCCTACCGCCTCTGCATCTATTTTTAGAGAAGGAGGCGAAAACCAGTATGCACAGAATGATGAATCGGGATAAACACAATTGGCTGTCCGAGGTACTGAGAGCTCTAGAAGACTCAGTACTGAGGGATCAGCCTTAGTACTTGTGTCATCTTAATGCCAGGTGTCATAACATGGAATGGAATAACAGCAATTCTGGATTCAGGTCGAGTCTGATGAGGAGTCCGAATCAAGTTCAGAGGAGGTATCTTCCGCTACGGAATTATCTACCGATAGCGAGTTTGCTCGCGAGGAAATCCCTGCCCAACCCTCTCCCCCCGCAATTCTTGTAACTGAACCAATACCACCACCTCCGCCACCCCGACCTCCAGATTATCCACTCAGTAGAACCAGGTCTGCTGGTGGTCTAGCCACAAAACGTGCCCTTGAGCTCAAACGACGCTATCTATTAGGTGAACCATCTCCACAGGCGTTTCGCAAATCGGATTCCACTTCACAATTAGACACAAAAATTGAAGCGTTTCGCACAAATATTACTGAATTCCAGAAGACGTTGCACCCAGCACCCATCACTGCGGCACGGAATATAACTGTTGCATTTCACGTTAACGTGTAAAAGCCTCTCGAAGAGGTGAAAAGTGATAGGAAATTAGATTCCGATTCTCTTTCAGAGGAATCACATACGCAAAGAATGCCTAGTCAGACAGTGCCAATAGTAGAAGTGCCCAATGAAGGCGGCGAACTAATTGAACATGACAGAACTTTAATAAATATTAGTACATACAACGCCGATGAGAAAGTATCTGGAGACGTTTCTGGAACTACTGTGGTTGCGGCGGAATCTGAATCGTCTGAATCATGTCGTGATGCCACAACATTAGCTCTGACTGAAACTGAGCTTTCAGTTCAAATGATAGTTGAACCTAATTTGAATTCTACATTAAACCGACCTGACGATTCCTTAACGACATAAAATATATTAATAAAAAATATATTAATAAAAAACAAGTATTGAATGGAACTAATTACACTGAATCATTTAATTCAGATATGTCACCGCCTTTAGAGCACAGTAAAATTGAAGATTTCATAGACACACCAAAAAGAACAAATCACAATAAAACTAACAATAAGAAGAAATGATTTCACCACCTCTTACAGATGAGCATTACCACGCACCCTCCAAAACGACACCCTGTACTTTTAGGGTATACTCTCCTGCCATATGCCGGAGTGAAAATTTTCACCATCTAAATACATCTCATTCTACGCCACCTCGTACGGAGGATTTATTTGCAAATACCGCACCTTTAACTTCTGAATCTTCATGTACGGTCAATTTAAATGAAAATGTCATGTCATCGGAACTTCTACGGGTAGTAGCGCTACTTCAAATAATTTAAGTATATTGTCGCCGCGTGCTTATTCAATGCCGTCAACGATTGAAAAATCGTCAGTGTCATTGCCGTCCCCGCAACAAAATAAAGTACTTGAGATTAATAAAGATAGAGAGAAACAGATGGAGGTTGTTAGAGGGCTAGTTTTGGAGAGGCTTGGTAATGGACCGAGATTGAATAGAAGGTGTTCAAAAAGGCCACGCATGACCGTAGTATCAAATGTTCCGCCCCCTGTACCTCCACTTCCTACATTTCAAATGACTCCACCACAAACTCCGCCGTCGCTGGACACATGTTTACCTCCTCCTCGCCCTGCGCCTCCTGTAATGCCTTTGCCCGTTATGCCCTCCCTCTCAGACCCAGAATTAACGAAAGAGAAGAGAAACAAAAGCTTCTTAAACAGTATAACCAAATACCTCAACAGGCATTTCAGACCTCGGAACAAGGTAAATACCAAAGAAAAGGTCCCAACACTCACCTACAGTTAGGAAACGTATAACAGCTACTTAAGCCGGCCATTCATGGCAGTCACATTCATAATTCTCCATTTAGCCGGCTAAAATAGCAGTTAAATGTTCCTTAACTATAGGTGTATGTTGGTGAAAACGTTCATAACCAATTTTAACGCTTCAAATTGACATTAACACTTCATAAGTGCTTTCTCAATTAGTTTTGGCACACTCCCTATTATTTCGGGTCATCGTCATCGAGCATAGTTTGTGAGGAGAAATAAAAAATCGGTGAAATGTGTTTTAGGAGCGTAAGCGTACATTGCCTTCATCTTCTAAACTGTTGAAACTACCACACTTGTTACTTGTTTAATCTACAAAAACCCATATTATAGTAGATACATTATATCTTAGATTATGCGCATATGGCATGTTAAACCCAGGCAAAGAAAACAATATTTTCTCTCCCCAGAATATGCTTTTAACATTTAGTTAACATTTTAGTTATTAAATCAATTAGGATGGTATCCGGGTAAAATAAAACTTCCATCGCTATTCAACGCCTTGTCCTCAAAAAAAATTGTAGACTTAAACAGAGTACCCACATTTGTATCCATCTAACATGATTTCACTTGTTATTTTTTCTGTCAAAAAACGAAACAGCTCCACTAATCACTTATTACATTATTATGCCTGCGTTTATCCATGCTAAAGTCAAAGTCGTGTCCAATTTAAAATAACGTAGATTCACGTGGAAACATTATAACTTGAAATTTAAGATAGCTTTAACTGTAATAATAAAGCTACTAATAGTCACAATCAGAACTGTACTACTGTACAGAGTCGCTAATAATAAAATGGGTTTTTATGGATTAAATTTACTATTATGTAGCAAATCATTAACATAGCAATGAAGGTACTTAAGGTTACTAACGCACATTGATTTTTCAGTGGCATTCGGAGTCGGATTTGTTACAACAAGTAAGAAAGTTATTACAATACTGTGTGGCATGTCGTCTCTTAAAGCGTCAATTAAAAACTCTTAAATATCTGCCAACATTTAATTTAATCTTTTAATATCTGTATATACGAGTATACCTCGACGGCAAATGCCGCCACCCGCTACCTTGGAACTCTTGATTCGATTTTCTCAAAAAGTATAATACTTACAACTATCAGTTATACCTACAGAAAGTAAGTTTCATAACATTGTGTTTGTTGCTTGATTTGCTCTTTTTTGACTAGAGATCGCGATTAGCATTCTTTTTTCTACAGTGATGATAGTCGGATAATTCTTATCATTTCTTTAGTTTTTGTCCATCGTTTGCTAGGACGCGTGTATTTTTGCTGTTCTGTTGCAACGAGCTTACAAACGATACCTAGAGAGTGGTGCATTCGATCTCCGTCCAGGTACAGCAGGCATCGTTTTATCCAACTTACTGTTCTGAGAAATCATCGCCTCAACGCAGTTTAAGGCAAACAAAGTCTGCGTGACGTACGCCAAGTTTTCATAACTTCAGATACCGTCAGAAGGAGACTTTCTGAACGGAATCTGACTATAAAGAGCACACCGCCGAGCACTACTTCAATTTGTTTGAGAGCATAGGGATTGGACGTTAGAGCTTAGGTTAGGTAATGTACTGTTCACTGATGAGACTATATGGAAGTGATCGACGCCAAAGAGGGCTTATTTTTATTTCATTATTTTTTCACTTTATGATTACTAACGATTAACACGACTGAAAAACGACTCTTCTTGGTAAAATCCCTAAAAAATTCTTAATAAATTGATTATCTCCAATAAGTTTCCATTCAATTTATTCATCATGAAACGCACTTTCTGCAGGTATAACTTTAATAGTTGTAAGTTTTATACTTATTGAGAAAATCGAATCAGAGTTCCAAAGTAACGGGTGTCGAGTGTATATATAGATATAGATAGATATGTAGTTCAAATACTTGTGTTTCGTTTTAAGTTTTCTAATAAAAATTTCTGTTTGGGATTCATGGTATTTTTTTATGCTAATATAAAATTAATAATTGCAGAGATCGACAGGCGCCTTGGAAGTGTTGGCGCTTCCAGTACTAAGACTATCCGCCCTAAGCCCACTTCCAAGTCCTTGTTTGCTGTCAGGTATGTAAATTATTGAAGGGAATTATCTGTTGATCGCTTTTTGGAACCAAGTATTTGTATATGTATAAGTATATGTACTTATACAGGTTGTTCCAGAAAGTTTTGTTCACTCATTCGTGCTTGCCTATTTTTTATTTTGCTTTATAATTTTTTCTTTATTTTTTTGATAGTTTTATAAGATTTCAAGAATTCAAATGCAGAGCTCATGATTTCCAAACTCGAGTGATCCTAAGAGTTTAAAAGTGTTCAACTAAACATAAATCATAAGATATTTTGAAGAGATTTAACTTAAGAGCATTCACCGATTAAAATCACACAGGAGTCTTTTCATCATTTCATTGGTTTCAGATGTTTAGTTTGTTAATGTCATATTATTTGTAGTACTATAATCTATCTAGTAAATGGCTTAATAATATTTTAAAATGAATTCTCATTAGAACAGTTTTTAAATAGCCCTTTTTTTGAAATAGTGGTCGACGGCCTACGTAGATTTTAATACAAATTATTAAAAAAATCGAAGAAAAAGCAGAAATATCTCTTTGGTCATAAAATAACACGTTTAATATCACGAAAAATTACTAAAAGTTACACTTCTTTTACATAAATCGTATGTTTTTTCAGCCTTGTACTAATAAATTATATGATTTTTTTTAAAAATCAATCAATCCAATATATAAAATTCTCGTGTCACAATGTTAGTTGCCAAACTCCTCCGAAACGGCTTAACCGATTTTGATAAAATTTTGATAGTTTTTTTATGTATTTTTTTATACGCGGGCGAAGTCGCGGGCAGCAGCTAGTACGTACGTCGACCGCTAGTTTATAAAAAGGGCTGTTTAAAAACAATGAAAAGATTATAAAAACTACAGATTTACTCGTATTTTCCATCGGAAATCATAAATTTTGACTCCAGCGTGATTCTGACGGATGAATGCTCTTAAAAATGTAGAATTTTTGCGGAGTACTTTACAAGGCTCTTCACGAGCCTCATATCAACCCTCTTCAGAGAAAAAAATTTTTTTTTTTTTTATTGCAGTACACAATCGACGAATAAGAGAAAGTGTTGTGTCAATAACTGATGACACTGACGAGGGGAGTGATGATGGTGATGGCGGTGAGTACATACATACATACACACATACAGAAAAAAATTCTAAAAATAGTCAATTTAGTTTCAGTATCATGTATAGAGCGTATAAACACGATATCTCTGAAAACAAAGTAACTTACTCCATTACCAACCCTTACAGATTTATTATTAGTACTGATTGATAATAAGTTGTGTTGATTGCAGAAACGCGAAATAATGCTAGCGTCGTCACCCTAAGCGATGAAGAGGAGTTGTACAGTACTATTGTAACAATAAGTGACGAAACAGAAGAAAGTGATGATGAGAGCGGTGAGTTTTGCTTGCATAATGATAGAATTTTTGCTAATTTTTGTATAACGAAGTCTTGCTTGCATATTGATTAGGTACGCCGATGCAGCTGAGTATGATAATAATAATAATAATAACTCAGTGATAACCTGAGATAGTTGGGATTCTGAGCGGGAGACGAGTTAAATGAGTGAATAATAATAATAAAATATTTATTTGTTCCAGAAAATTATATAAGTATCACATTTTTTACTTAATTATTTTGTGAGATTTAAATTAGGTAATTCTTACATCTCCACTAGGCCGAGCCTGTATTTTAAATGCAGGTTACTTCCAATGGCAGAAAACCTAATAATTGAATATTATTTGCTAAATATGACGGTTGACTACAATATGTTCCAACCTAAGATTACTTTTCTATCTATTTTATGGGCTTATTTTAAATATTCTGATAGTATATTCATTAAATATTGTTTGACAGCTCATGATAGCAAACATATTCTATCTATCGTTCTATAAAGAAAAAACAGTGGAGCACTTTGTAATTAAAACTGTTTGAAATTACAATCAAACCAATATCGAAATGTAAGAGAACCAAGTAAACCAAAAAACCAAACAAACGATAGCATAACATATACAGGTGTCCGAAAAATCAACGCCAAGCGGACACGGGGCGATATGCTAGGTTATGACATTGGAATCTAGTGCCCGCGACTTCGCCCGCGTTGAAAAAGAAAAAGGAGCCTATCCTGTGTCCCGTACGTCTAAATGTTCTATCAATTTTCATGAAAATCACTTGGTTCGTTTAAGAGTTATAGAGGAACATACATACATACAGATTTATTATTAGTATTGATTGATAATAAGTTGTGTTGATTGCAGAAACGCGTAATAATGCTAGAGTCGTCATCCTAAGCGATGAAGATGAGATTGATGAAGACGAAGAAGTAATAGGTGAGTCTTGCTTGCATAGTGATAGCATTTTTGCATTAATATTTTGCAGCGATGTAGTAGATTACGCCGATGCAGCGAAGTATAATAATAATAATATATTTTTATATTATTATATTTTGGTTCTAAGCACCTAAGACCGAAGGAACGTATGGAAGGGCAAGGAGCTGCATGGGCGTAGTTTAATCAACAAACTCATATTCGTGTTAAATAGTGATAAAGCTCCTAAAAATATGAGCGATAGCTCATTGGATTCGGAATGACGTCTAGAAAAAAATATTGGAAGGATTTTCCAGCACGAAAAAAATTGCAAAAGTTATTAACAATTAGATAAACATAAAAAAACATTCGTTTCTTGCTAATAACTCTAAAACTAATAATATTTAAGAAATGGGCTGTTATTTTTTACATTGTTCGTTTTGTATCCATGGCTTTACTTTAGTCTAAAGTTTAGATGGTCTCTTTTTCCAGTGATAGATGCGTCTTCTGATGCATCGTCCTTTTTGGTCTCGGAAGGACGACGCACGGAAGTGCCGTCCATCCACATTTCGCCGGCTTCGTCCGATAGCACGGTATGTACATCACCCGCGCTCATAAGGAGATGCGCCACACGAACTGCGTCCCAAACACGTGCCGCCCCAAAAAAAGCTATTCATCCGTCCACGTTATATAAAAATGCCACATACACAAGTAAACAGGTCCGTTTTTGACGTTTGTCATTTCTAAACCTCTGTCAACCTTTACACCTGGACTTGACAGTGAGTAAACACTATTGAGAATAAATTGAAAACTGAAAGATTAGTTTTATAATATTAGTATAACAAATAAGCGTTTGTTTTTGTTTTATTATTTGTAAATTCGTAATTATATTTGAATAACACTTGTCAAAACGGATCTTTTACATTGCCCAGTCACTAAAGTGATCCTTTTATCATCGCTAGTTTAACAGAAGGGGCGGCGTTCAGGACGCAGTGAATGTGTTTTTGCCCACACTAACTTCCGTCTCCTTGACACTTACTGGCTTTGAATCGATTCATACGAATATCAGTTCTGTAGTGGTCTTTCTAATTCGAATTATAGTGTTTCATCGGCGTTGTTCAGTTTCTTCGCTCTCCGACCATTTACGTTGCAACAAATCATGGAGATAATTTCACATTGCACGGTTCACACAGGACACCTGCTACATTTTTAAGATGA
Organism: Synanthedon formicaeformis; assembly: GCA_945859745.1. Classification (NCBI taxonomy): domain Eukaryota; kingdom Metazoa; phylum Arthropoda; class Insecta; order Lepidoptera; family Sesiidae; genus Synanthedon; species Synanthedon formicaeformis. Next base: position 6,263,683 of record OX243953.1, on the reverse strand, counting down.
ATGCTGAAGTGACGCTTTTACCCAATAGTATAAATAAAGAAGAATATAATTTATGTATTATTTATATGTATATTACAAAATAGAATCGTTTGACGACGCGCAGCCACCTCGTGATGCTTCACGCCGGAATCGTTTATCGATATTTAAAAGGATTTATTTTTGTGAAAAAAAAATTAGCTATTTATTTAACACTAGCTGTTGCACGCGACTTCGTCCGCGTAATTTTATAAAAACTGTGAAACCATGGAAAAACACATACAAAATTTTAACCCAATCGGTCAAGCCGTTTAGTAGTTGACATACCGACAGAAGCGCCATCTACCGGGTCCAATTGTATTTTTAAATCATCCAGGAAACTATCGAAATACCCGTTATCCCGTAGGTACGAAGCATTTTCCCGCGATAAAAAGTAGCCTATGTTCATCAAATAGGTCCAGTAGTTTCGGAGCCTATTCAATACAAACAAACAATCAAAATATTAGTATAGATTCAATAAGAATCGTAAATTTTGTAAATTTTGATGGGGTTTTCACTTTTATGATGAGAAGGGATAATTTATATATAATATCTATCTATATCTATACTAGGTACTATTATATTGTGTGTTGGATAGCCCATTTATCGAGAAAGGCTTTAGGCTATATAACATTTAGAACGCGGACGAAGTCGCGGGAAACCGCCTAGTACTTAATATAATATTAGATTGCTAGTAAGAAAATAAATGAGTCGATTCAAAGCTGTAAGTGAAATAAAATGTTCAGATTTTTTTTTTGATGGCGCTTTTGTGTTTGTTATGCTTTAATTAATACTTTGCACAATTATACTATAATAATATTACTTTTATAAATATATTATAAAAGAAAATTATGAACGATAATGGTGCATTTCATAAATGTATATTGTTCATATTGTATATAAATCCAGCCATCCTTAGACGGTAAATTAGTGTGGAACTATTCTTAATCGCACCTTCTTATCTCGTTGTGCGTATTATAACTATATTCTAATATAATTTTACGTATTTTAAATTTGTCGCATATTAATCTCAGGATATCGTTTTTGAACCTTTTTAGAATTGAGTTTTATTAATATATTTTCATTTATTCATTATTGGAAGGCATGCATCAAACAAAAAAGTAGCAGAGGTAAAGCCTTCTTTCAACGTTGGGAAATCTCTTGAGATACCCGGCAGTCAAGTCACCAACGGTCAAGCCAACATTTCATTTCAACAACCTCAGGATATCGTATGAATCCTGATAAATTTTTTCAATTAAATTATTAACCGCTTTAAATTCTGCTGTATTCCATTAATGGATACCATGGAACTTTTCTAAAAAGTTAATTACTAATACTAATACGTTTAACTGGTACAAGTAACATTAATAATTGCAGATGACTCCACCACTAGAGACACTGGAAAATCTGGAATCCCCGGGTGCCATGCAGACGTTGGCGCCTCCGGTGCCCCGAATCACGGATATATTAGGCCCTCTGCCTCCAAGTCCGGCTATAGTGCCTGGTATGTGAATAACTTATTGAAACGAATTATTTTTAACGTCTTTTGTTATTTTCTTTAGTTTTGATAGTTTTATTTCACGGTAGGGGAAATAAACCCTGTCTTATAGCCTCATGATATAGCATTCCCTACTCACCATATATGTTTGTCTTATTAGGTTACAGCCAAGATCCGGAAACAGGGAGAGAAGTCAGAGAAAAATTCGCTGCGTACAAGTCAAAGCAGGTACGCCGAGCCAGCCTTCAAAAGAAGCTGTCCAAACAGACATCAGGTAATATTATCCATATAATAAATAATTGAATGTCTCAAAACTTGCATGTTTCATTATACGCCTTAATTCTGCAGGCACTTGGCGAAACATCTAATCAGATCATGTATTGTATAAGATTGATCTTATACAATACATAAGATTGACAGTGACAGTGACACAAAAGTATTAAATATTAATTATTCGTAAACTACAATGTCAAATGAAAAATTGATATATAGAGCATTAAATTACTGATACACTTTTAGCTTTGTAATGTGTGTCATTTTGAAAATAAAACTAAAATCGATGGAAATGAGAGTTTATTTGGTGATTTTTTTCTATCATTTCATTATATTATGTTTTCTGTCCTTCACTTTCATTTATAATATATTTATCTATTTTGAAAAAGTTTTTAAATTGGACTTTGTTTACTTAGATAAAATTCAAGTATAGGATTTGGCTATTTCTCTTTATACGCGCCCTTAAGTCTAGTTGAATTTTAAAATTAACCAACATTTTTAGAATAAAATAAATTATACACATATAATTATGAGTTTATTATTTTTAATTTTTTTACATCTAGAGAAAAGCGTTACATGGGGGGGAGGGAGGCCTAAAAATAGTTGAAAATTGCGTTACGTAATACTTGAACGCCCCCTCTAATAAAGTTTGTAAAATAAAGTTGTTGTTAGCAATGTCTTTTTTGATAGTCGACTGTGGCCACTTACTTTTGACTTGTTTTGACATTAGAATATACTGATTACAAGTATTTTTATTTTAACATTATGTTTGTCTCTTTTCAGCGGAGGGGCAAGCTAAAGTTGTAGCCGAATATTTGCAGATGAAAGCCCAACGAGAGGCACATCAGGCACTCAAAGCCGCTGATCAGTAAGTGTATTTCTATATAAATTGAAGACGTCAGTGGGTGAAGGTGATATGTCACAGCCCTTAAGATAGACCTTTTTGGAAAATAAAAATATGTACAGTTTGTTAAATCAAATAATAAAAGTGTTTACTTGCTATCATACCATTAATATTTTAGGTTGTTTACACAACTTTGTATCATAATTTAGTACAAAATCAGTTCCGTGGCGACTTATCTCAACAATTAAAACTAAAACTTTAACCTCGATTTATTCAAAATTCAAACCTTCATCCACTCACGTCTTCAATTGTAATCCAAAATTACCAACAACTGCTTGTTCGCGCGACTTCATTCGCGTTGAAAAATAAAAGATATGTAAAGTAATATCGCGGCTTACATACATTGACGCCTGACATTTTATACCTTTGCCAAACGTTGGGTCTTGATTTTTAGTATTCATATAAACAAACCTACATACAAACTTTGCCTCTTAGTATAGATTTTATATTAATATTTAATTCTAATAACTAGTTGACTTCAATAACAATTTAAGATTCATATAAATATACCGCGTAAAACTAACGCATTAGCTGGATTAATTTAAATAAATCCCTTTTTGTGTTTCAGGAAGCGAAGGAAGCAGAATCTCCCAAAATAATTAATATCAGCCAAGGGCAAATTTCAAGAGGCCATAAACGCATCTTTATACTGATCGGACATACGGTTCATTATTTGCAGTAATTTATATAGACTCAATTTCTTTCTTTTTTTCTATATTGACGAAATGTTGTGCTAGTTATGCCAAATGAATATTTATAATGCATTTTTAAATAATTTACAAATTGACAAGGGTAGATAAGTTTAAAATTTTATATATAATATTTTTGTATGTGAAAAAAAAATAACGCAAGATGTCAGTTCTCCATATAAGAATCACTGCTATCTATCAATGTATGTGGTTTATTTAATTATTTAACTAGCTATTTTAATAATTGACGAAGCCAGTGCTGACTTTTTATTGTAAAGAATTATTATTATTATTTTTACACAGTTTACACACTTTACACAATCCATTTAATAATTGACGAAGCCTGTGCTGACTTTTTATTGTAAAGAATTATTATTTTTATTTTTACACAGTTTACACACTTTACACAATCCATTTAATAATTGACGAAGCCTGTGCTGACTTTTTATTGTAAAGAATTATTATTTTTACACAGTTTACACACTTTACACAATCCATTTAATAATTGACGAAGCCAGTGCTGACTTTTTATTGTAAAGAATTATTATTATTATTTTTACACACTTTACACACTTTACACAATCCATTTCTTGTCTTGACACACTTTCTTTATTGTCTTGTATGTTTTAACTATTATTTTTAGCAATTAGGTAATGACTAAAGTTAATATATTTTTTTGGTGCATTTATAGTTTATTTACAATTGGCCGAATTCGACATCTTACGTGTTTTTTAAATAATTATTGGAAATGAATTGTTACAAATTTGAGATTACCTACTTTGTATTGTTTAAAATTATTAAATTTCGAATTACAAAATTACAAAATCATTTATGTGTTTTCATTTTATCCTTGTAGATTTACATTTTTCTTTAATTTTTTGTACTATGCGAATTACCTTGGGCAACTGAGCCCTCTACACCCCACCCACTTGCCCTCTCCCCTGCACCAATGGGTTCACGAACGTGAGCCGAGAGATATCTTCGGGCGGCCTCGGCAAACCCGAGCGGACTAGTCACAGGGATGAGGGAGTCGGACGCGCGCGATACTAGCGCTTATAAGGTTTCTAGCGTTTGCCGTACGACACGTACGAACTAAAATATAGTCAGAGCCAGTAGCTTTTTTACTTATGATAAAATGTAAGGTAATAAAATAAATGTATGAGTATTATTACTCGACTATCGATTTATTAACTTTACATATGCAACAACAGCAACAATATTCTAATAAGGCAATAGTTCTTTAATCATATTTATTTATTTACTTAAATTAGCCTAAAATCATACACAATTCGAAATATGAAACATCGTCAATCAATATGAATAATAAATCTGTTAAAGTGTAGGTATTGTATGTATGTATGTTCCTCCATAACTCTTATTTATTTTATTTGCAAAAACAAACAATTACACCATAATAGTAAATTCAAAAAAAAAGAGAAACATACATTAGTGCAATTAACGACATTTTCCACGAATTGGTACATTGGTTTTAAACAGAGAAAAGTTGAAATACAAAACAAGTACACTACAAACTCAAAACTAGCTGGCGTTAATTAAGTTTGAAAAAGAAAAAAGTAGCCTATCCTGTGTCCTGTACGTCTAAATGTTTATCTATCAAGTTTCATGAAAATCAGTTAATACGTTTAAGAGTTATGGAGGAACATACATACATGCAGATAAAAATTGTAAAAATGGTCGATTTAGTTTCAGTATCATGTATAGAGCCTATAAACACGATATCTCTGAAAACAAAGTAACTTACTCCATGACCAACCCTTACAGATTTATTATTAGTATTGATGTGTTACAAGACTTATTTGTACTGAAAACAAATAGGTTAGGTTCCGGAATGTTATTATGAATATAAATGCTCACCCGATAGGTCAGAAAATAGGTTAGATTGGGTACTGGATTACTGGTTGTAGCAGTAATCCAGTATGGTGTTGTGATGACGGCGGACGACCCCATGTCCGCCGCCCCTGGGCAAAGCGGCACAGGCCGCCTATTCTCCACCTCTCGCAGCAGGCAGCCAGCGAGGGGCTTCACTCATCAAGCACCCCATAACCTCTTCTCTGCGGCACAACCTACCGCAGAGTTGGAGGCATTAAGGGTGGCCACATCAATCGCGGCAGCCCGAGACAGGCTTCACCTCGTGATATCGTCGGAAGAGTTACTAGGCCGGACGACTGCAGTTCACTCTTCCGAACGACTGCAGAGGGTGGTTACTATTACTAGGCCTTTGTCATAGATTAGTTAGTATAAGTTGAGCTGTGCTTCAGATACTCTGTAGTCTGTAACTGTCATTAAGAATTAAGTAATAAATATGGACACATTGAATAATCTTTTATTTAACAAATTCTTTAATTAAATAAAGAATATAACATGGCGCTGAATACAGGATTGAAAATGTAAGGTTAACAAAATTGTGTGTTATCCTAACAAATAAAATATCGTAAAATATTATACAGAAAAATGGCGGAAGTTCAAGGTGTAATTGGATTAAAACCCCCAACATCTTTAAAAGAACTTAACGCTGAAGAATTTAAAAAGTCAGGAGTTCAAGAAAAATCACAGGAAACACAAGTTGCCCTACTATTACATTGTATGGGTGAAGAATGTATTGAAATATTTAGCACGTTTGATTTGTCGGAAACAGATCAAAATGACTATCAGAAAGTCTTGGAAAAGTTTAATGAGTATTTTATACCTATGAAAAATGAAAGTGTATCATCGCACATGTTTTTCAAAAGGGATCAATATGATGGAGAAACATTTGAATGCTATTTAACAGAGCTGAAAAAATTGGCCAAAGATTTTGAATTTGGAAACTTAACAGATCGAATGATAAAAGATAGGTTGGTGACAGGGATTTTGGATGTTAAATTAAAGGATAGATTGTTGAGAGAAATTGACTTAACCTTACAAAAAGCTATTCAAATCTGTAAGGCATACCAATTAACTAGTCAACAGATCAAGCAAATGGATAATAAACAGGAGGTACAAGTAATTAAGAAAAAACAGGAAGGAGAAGGAACGTCGCAGAATTACAAAAATAATAGAAAGGTTATTTTGACCTCCAATATTAGCTTATTTTGACATAAATAAAAAATTAACTTTAAGTGTAGATGCTTCGAAAAATGGGTTAGGTGCAGTATTGCTTCAAGAAAATAGGCCAATAGGATATAGTTCACGAGCAATGACAGATACAGAAAAAATGTATAGTCAAATAGAGAAAGAAAGTCTAGCAATACTCAATGGATGTAAAAAAATTCCACCAATATTTGTTCGGTCAAACATTTGTAGTTGAGACAGATCATAAGCCTTTAGTGTCTATTTTTAGTAAACCATTGAACAAATGTCCTGCAAGATTGCAAAAAATTAGAATGGCGTTACAACCATATGATTGTGTGATAAAATATAATCCAGGTAAAGAATTAATTTTGGCTGATCATTTGAGTAGATCTTTTATTAATAACAAGGATGATGTAAAGGATATCATAGATGTTGATATTAAAGCTCATGTAGCTATGATAATGGAAAGTTTTAAAATAACTGACAAAAAATTAAAAGAATTTATAGAAGAGACTAAAAGTGATAAAGAGTTGACAATTTTGTTAAAATATATTAGGCAAGGGTGGCCACAAAACAAAAACGAATTGGAGAGTGAAGTTAAAATGTATCATTCATATGTAGATGAGTTAAGTGAAAATGATGGTTTAATATTCAAGGGTTTACAGATAGTAGTACCTAAATCATTGCAAAAAGGAATTTTAGGTAATATACACTACGCACATCTAGGTATGGATAAGTGTAAAGCGTTAGCTAGAAAAACAGTATTTTGGCCCAATATGTCAAAAGACATTGAAAATATGATACAGAATTGTGATGTATGTAAAGCTTTTCAGCATAATAATAAAAAAGAACCTATGATTTGTAAAGAAATACCAGAGAGTCCATGGCAAATATTAGCTGTAGATATATTTTTCTTATACAAAAATCCTTATCTTTTAGTTGTAGATTCATACAGTAGATTTGTTGAAATTAAACAATTAAAAAATTTCTATGCTAAAGAAACAATTATTAATTTCAAAGAAATTTTGTCTAGAAATGGGGTACCAGAAATAATTTATACAGATGCTGGATCACAATTTACTGGAATTTTGAACATAAGGTTGTTAGTCCTAAACATCATCAGGCAAATGGGTTAGCTGAGAGATATATACAAACAGTAAAGAATATTTTAAAAAAGCTTATATATGACAATAAGGACATACATTTAGGTCTTTTGTTATACAGAAATACACCAATAAATTCTGCAGAACTGTTGTACAATAGAAACATAAAAAGTGTGTTACCACATTATGTTAAAAATAAGAAACAGGACATGACATGTAATTTTAATAAAGAATTGATAGATAGGCAGAGAGTTCAAAAGAAGTATTATGATAGAGGAATGACAGGGGATATAGTTAAAATAAAAAATGAACCTAATCAAAGTGGAATTGTATTAGATAATGGTAAAGGTCCTAGATCTTACATATTAAAAAATGATAAGGGAGAAATAATAACTAGGAATAGGAAAAGTTTAATAAAAGGAGGAAAATATATTAGTAAAGAAAAATATTATGAAGATAATTTCGGTTCAAATGATGAAAATGTAAACATTAGTTTTAAGGATAATAATATTGATGAAAATGTAAACATTAACTTTAAGGATAATAAAGTTACTCCGGTTACTCGTACTAGAAGTGGGAGAGTAAGTAAAAAACCAGCGTACTTAAATGAATACATAACATAAGAATATTAGAATGTTAGAAGATAAGTTTTAAGTTTTTCTTTAGAATTGTTTTTATTTTGTTTGAGAGGGGGATGTCATAGATTAGTTAGTATAAGTTGAGCTGTGGTTCAGATACTCTGTAACTGTCATTAAGAATTAAGTAATAAATATGGACACATTGAATAATCTTTTATTTAACAAATTCTTTAATTAAATAAAGAATATCACCCTCATCTAATATACAGGCCTAGTGTAGACGCTTAGTACTCAAACTAATTAAATGTTTAAATTTCAACTTACAATGCACATGTTATAGATTTGTTAATTGATAAATAAAAATTATTATTATTATGAACAATTTTACTTTCATACCATTCAAAAAGCACCATAGAATAAAATTATAAATTATACAGGTAATACGTGTTTTGTAAATGGAAATCCAAATATATATAAAAAATGATGCGCAAAAGGATAAAAATTGATAAGCAATCAAGACTCAGTAGGTACTCACTTACAATTTATTATTGAGAACAGTTGTAAATAAGATTCAAATAAATAACAAAATGTAAACACGTGAGAATATCAATTTTCGTCATTTCCTTGTGTCCTGATATTATAAACCCTACATGAAACGCCAGAGAAAATTTCATTAAGTTTAACGAGATCTGCTCGGGACTCGTATAGTTCAGAAAGAGGTCAATAAAGTTAGTCAAGGAAGTGGCATAATTGTAACGTGTCATTTAACGTGAAATAATTTTAAATGGTGCAGAAGAAACTCCTACCTATGTATTTCAAGTATCAACGAATACACAAAATTCAAAGAGCAAACCGTAACATAATTTTTAATGAGGCAGGTTAATTGTTTTGATCCTAATAGATTATAAACAAAATCTTCTAATATTTTAATGAGTAACCCTGGTAAAATAGAAAAACCATCATATGGAAGACCATCATTTTAAAATTTACCTACTTTTTTTTATCATCGCGTACTGTGTTATGTTAAAAGTATCAAGATTTCATTGTAGAGGATGCTTAACTTGATTTAACAAATTTTTAGAAATCCTCGTAAGAGTTACGTAACGAATACTTTTAAAAACCTCTTTATAGCTGTTGCATGCGACTACGTCCGCGTAACTTTATAAAGTATAGTCTAAGCCTATGTTACTCGCTGATAATATAGCTTTCCAACAGTGAAAGAATTTTTGCAATAAAAATATTTTTTTGTTTTATGGCCCTTTAGTTTTTAAGCAGCGATATGTCATAATAATATGTCGCCTAATTTCTACTACATATATAAATATCTAACTAAACTTAATTTATGATTTTATGTCTTTATTTGTTGACTCGATCTTTGTCTAGACACAGTTGCAATATCTGCATGGGTTCTCTGGGAACTTATTACAAGTGGTTCTTTAGTATTAGGACAAAGATGGTCTTTGCGTGAATAGTGGGTCATTAAACTTCCTTTTTGCTTCTATCTACTTTTTAATGTTAAAATCTACAGACAGGCTCAGGGTCCACTGATGGTAGGTGGCTACTGTGGCCTAAGACACAAGCAACGCCATATAATTGAAATTTATGTGAATTAAAGCTAAAAATTTATGTAACAAGCACATAGATATTTATTTACCTGCATGTTTTTTATGTGAAATAGAAACCGTTAGTTGAGCCATCTGTTTTTTCATCAAAATGTTTGTGAATCAATAATTGTTCTCTTCCTTTTATCTGAAACACTAGATTAATTACCGATTCTAATTAATATATATATATATATACATATAACCAAAGTTAAACAAGCATAACTTTATTTTTGCTTTATTTATTTATTTATTCTGATTTGATTCTGATTTATTACTTTTTTCTTTTCAGAAGTTTTCAATAACATGAATGACATTGACATTGTTGTCATTGTTGATGTCAAACTGACATTACTGATGAACGAATTAATTAAAAAAAATAAGGAATATAAATTAACAGACTAATTTAATTTAAGATTACAAATAAGGAGGGTAGAGACGGAGGACAATCTCTGAGTATTAAAGTGTCTCAATAGGTCACTCTCGTTGAGACCTTTCAAATGATACCCAACACGGGGTCTACCTGTAACAGTTTACCGTGGTCTACTGAGTAGAACGAAACTGAAAAATTTTGAAATTTGGTTTAAAAAATTCGTCTTCCCGAGACGTCTCCGATGAGCCCAAAGACGATCCGGTTGTGACGCGCCGTTTCTGAATTACGGATGGGGTGTTAAAAGGGGGGTATGGGGTTGATTGAGGTCACTGTATCTTGGCTGTGTCTAAATGGCCGAAGGGGATGGACTTTTGTGTTGCCTATGACCTTCCGCAAACGCCATCCCCCTATCCCTCTTAGTTTCCGAGGACCTCTCACCATCATTGTACCAGGTCGGTGGACCGAGAGTGGAAAATTTACCTGGGCTCGGGACGGTACTCTTTATCCGACCGGGTAGGATAGACCGCACCACATTGCCATCTTCCAGGTGAAACGGGAGCTATCCCGAAAAACGGTAAATTTGTATGGGAGCGGGATGAAGGGATTTAAATCCCGAAAAATGGGATGGCCCCCTGGGAGCATCCTACTTAGGGATGGAAACGTGCCATGGAGCCCATCCACCTATCCCGAACGGTTTTGGAGATATTCCCATCATTTTTGCCAAAAAACAGATCCTTGTATAGGGCCGGGATAGACGAGGCGGGATGGCGGGATAAAGTTTATCCCAGAAGTTGGACCACTCCTATAGTCGACCCTTCCCGAAGAAACCGCTCTTCTATCCCCGGCGGTTTTTGAGATATCCCGTTTTGTATGATTTCTATGGAGTTTAAAAAAAGTGTATGAACGGGATGGGGATGAGCGGTCCGGTGGTAACGGCCGATGACCTTCTTTGACTTTCCGCAAACCCCATCCCCTTGGCCATGAGTTACTCACTGAGTCAACTTTCTTTGATATGGCTAATGTACAAGTCCCATCTCTAAAACTGGTCAGTGACCCTGGCGACGTCATATTTATTTACCTTTCTGATCAATGAAAAAAGAATACATATTAAATAAATTTAATTCAGTCATTCCATCAATCATCATCTTCACTCACTCACTGTCAGGACAATACAATATTTGGAAGAATTTGGAATTTGAAAGCGTGTTTTTTTGTGATACATATTTAAGTTTTTAAAATAAAATATGTATTAAAACTCAAATCAACATTTACTATAATAATAATGGCCAAAGAAGGGGATATGTCTCCTTTCAATGAAGTGCTCGAACCGTTTCGGCACGCTATTAATACAAATTCACCGAAAGACAAATTGTCGGCGGCTACAAACCTTAACTTCTCGGACAGTAACCAATCTATAAAAGAAGGTATTAAATCTGTATTTTATTTACATAAATCAATACAAAATTTATTTTATTTTCGTTTTATTGTATTTCTTTTATGGTAAGATCAACAGACAGGCTGCAGTGCCGGATTTATATTTTTTATGAGTGTAGCCCACTTTTTTCCGCCGCCCCATGTATGGCCGACCAGAAAAGTGCTTTATCAGTTTCGATAACAAATTCCATTCATTTCAAAATTCGCTAAGGCTTAGATTTGAAATAGGCATTGATTACTGATTGACATAATTGGTCATTGCTAAGCCAATCATATATAGGTTAAATATGCATGACATTTTAACCTTTGTTATATATCCCATAGGTATTATTATGTTCTACCAGTAATCCAGTCTACCAGTAATCTCTTTAGTTTTGAAAGATTATTTTCTTTTTTGAAATTTAGACGATAAGCAAAAGTCATATGAATTTGCCACGTAAACATGTCACGAAATTTAACTATTGCCGAAAGGGCAGAAATTATTTGTTTACACCGTTTGGTTCCAAACGTGTACCCGGAAAATGCATGATGCGTGAATTTGATTTTTTACAAGACAACTGATTATATACTGCTAGAGTGACCCGCGACTGATGGTTTCAACGACATCAGTTCATTCATTTGATACCGTGGCCTTCAAGATCACCAGATCTAAATCCGATAGAGAACCTGTGGGGACTTATAGTGCAGACTTACAGTGGTATAACCGTAACTAAAGAATATGCGATGAAATTGAAACATACTGCAATCAGGTATGGGAAGGTCTGCGAGGTACGGATATTTGTTCACGTCTCGTTGAATCGATGAGGAGCCGATTGCTGGAAGTTATTGAAGCTAATGGTGGACATGCATGTTATTGATTCAAGATTAATTGAATCAAAGTTTATTTAATTACCTTTGCTAAGACGGAAGAAAATATTTTTATTAGTTAGTTTCTATGGTTATGTTAGAAATTAAATGATGGAAATAAATAGGTTGTTTTATAACCTTTGATAATATTGCATCAAATGTAATAGTGTTACTTATGGGGCCTGTAAACGGGCTAGTTTATTGACAATTTCTTGCTGCAATTGTATAGCCGCCAAGTTGCCGTTCATATCGCTCAACACAGTGCAATAATTGCTGCAATCTTGCAGTGTAGCCCAGCTATATTGCCAAGATATTTCAGAGTAGTCGCAAGTATTCAACGTCTAGCCGGCTAGATTGCAAATGATTTACCAAGTTTTGACTTTACTGCAATATCGCCGTATATCGTTTTTGCTCTGATGTATAGGTGCATCTCTTTTCCCTCGCCCGCCTCACCCCGTCTCGTCACGCATTCTTCATCACGTGCTCTGCGATCATTGTTGTTGATTTTATTCTAAAGTCATGGCCGAGTGGTCCAACGAAAAGCTTTTGAACTTCATTAATGAAATCCATATACATACGTCCGGAATTATGGGATGTAGGTGCTTATAAAAATCGCAACCAAAAGAAGGATGCTTGGGCAGTAATTGCGGCGAAATTTAATGTAACGACCGAAGAGGCATATAAAAAATTTAGAAACTTGCGAACATAACTACTGAGATCTAGGCTCAATATTGCTCCGTGTGTAAACACAAAATTACTCAGCAATTCAGTTGCAGAATCTTGCTGGTCTACACTCGGCAATGTATTGTACAATGAAATTGCAGCAAGGGTATACATAGTTGCAAATATACTGAGCTATATTGATCAACAAAAATAGCCAACAAGATGCAATTTATGTAGCCCGTTTACAGGTCCCTTTAGAGAGTAAACTCGTGTGAAGCGGTTATGTTGTGTTGATATTACAACACGGCTGATTTTTTTCTAATTAAAACACTCATAGTTTAGGAAAATTTAATACCAAATCAAAATTTGAGATCTTAGGGGAAATTTGTATATAAGTTTGTAGAATATATGTCATAGATGGATGAAAGAAATTTTCGAATCCAACTGTAATTATTATATCCAAAATTCCCCTAAGGATCCCAAGTTTTGATTTAGTTGTAAATTTTCCTGGACATAAGCTCTATTTAGCGATTTGGTCGCTTCGATTCAAACACTAGATGTGCACACATCCTTTAAACGAAGAGGTGTCATTTAATTTCGATTCGAAATGTTTATCTAGTTCAAATAAAATTAATGTAATGTCAATAATGTCATGCACGATATGACAAAGATAGCAATAGAAATTGTCACTTTAAATTTTCAAAGAAAAACAGACCTTATCATTCTGTAAAATACAAAGAATGTTCAATCCTAGGGTGATAAAGCACTTTATTTGTCGAGTTTACATACCTTTCTAAAATAATAATTTTCCATTTGTAGTTTACTACATTTAGAATGCCTTAAAGTTGAATAAACGAATGAATTAGTCATTAAGAAAGAGTGCAAAAAAGAAACAAGATTTACAATTTTTTACGGGACTTTTTAATAGCAAAATCATCTATAATATCATCATAGATTATGGTATTAATTGTCTCTGCTTCTATGTAGAGAAGAGCTAGAGAATAAGCCACTGCCGTCCGCTCGCCGCCGCACTGCTCTCATCTATCACTCACTAGGTTTCGATAGGAATGAGTTTCTTCTATAGGGATTTATTTAAAGTATAAAAAAATCATGATAAAACCATGAAATCGAGTGACCGTCCTCTGAAATCTGCCGCCCCTAGGCTGCGGCCTATACGGCCTAATTATAAATCCCGGACTGACAGGCTGACGTAACCGGCGCTTATAGCAAGCAACGCCACAGCTGCTGTAAATATGCTGCTGACCATAGTAGAATAACGATAAGCTATTAGAAAGGAATAGGACAATATTCTACAAATGTAATTTGATTTTATGTATAATATGCCTTTTTTACAGGAGAGATTAATCAAATACTTTTAGGTAAAAGAAAATTTAGCTTGGGTTCTAACGATGTGACACCAAATAAAAGACCTCATCAGGATTCCAGTATTAAAACGACTCCTGGGGTTGCACCACCACCTTCACCTTGGGAATTAAGACAGATGAGAGCAGATTTACTAGCAGCTAAAGCTCAGGTATGTCTGGTAGTAATCTCAGCCAGTAGTATATTATATGATACAACAAAGTAACATATTTGTGTTTAACTGGATTCCATTGAGCATTTAAAAAAATTAATACATATGTACATTTATCTAGAATCTAATCATTCTCATTGTATAAAACTTGTCTCTATTTAAGTTCTAATTTATGAGTATTTTATATTTTACTACATACATCGAAATGCGTCCTAAATTGAAAAATAAATAAAACCCGCTAGATTAAAATATTAAATCAGATTATGATTAAGTAATATTTAGCAGTAGGATTAAGAATAAGGAGATTAAGAAGGAAGGAACTCACCGAAACACAGCAGCATATATGCTGTTATTTCACGTTGGTAATCTGTAAAGCCACGTTGACACGGTCATCGTCCACTTAGACCGAGCGCACTCGTATAAATACTCTGTATAATACACTCGTATAATACAACCGGGTATTACGAGCTCACTCGGACGATTTTGTCGGATTCAAGTGCACTAGGACTGCGTCCTATTATCGCATTATAGTATGAAATTGACTCTTATGAGTACATCGGTCACACACAGGTGTGTCCGTGCTTATGGTTACTGCAGCCAGACAATTCGCCCAAGTTACTGTGAAACGTAATGTACCCTGCCACTACTTAAATTACTGAAATGGTGGTGAGGGAGTGTATTTTTTTTATTTATAGAGTACTTATTAGCTGTTGTATTAAACATAAAATTAAAGGACAGAATTAGACTTTCAATTATAAGAGAAAAGACAAAAGTAACACATCACATATACAGTAAAAATATTAAAATGGAAATGGATTGGACATACACTGAGGAGTAAGAAAAACAAATGCTCGAAAGATGTGACTACATGGTACACTCGTGATGGAAAGGGAAGAAAAGGAAGACAAAGAAAAAGATGGGAAGACGATATCAGGGAAACGGCAGGTCCACTATGGAGAGGGAAGGCTATGGACAAGGGATTGTGGCGAATTCTAGGGGAGGCCTTTGTCAATAGGCAAGCTGACACGGAAAAGAAAAACCAAAAATAGTTCCTAAGAAGAGAAATGAATAATAAAAAATAAAATAAAAATGTAACTAACAAAAAACTTGAAATATTGTAAAAAAATGTCAGAAATAAAGGCTTTATTTATTTATTTATTTATTATTAGCTTTAATTTTATGTCTTTCAAGATAATTAAGTTGGAGAGCGGCGTGAATCATCAGCACAAAATAAGAAAAGAAATGCAACTATTGCTTGAGGAAGAGAAATTATCTTTAGTTGAGCAACACAAGAGGGATGAGTGTGCAATCGCCCAAATGGAGGAGAGGGTAAAGGCTGTCAAGAAAAGGGAACTGGAACTTAAAGAAGACTTCAATATGGTATTGTTACCTTTTTTATAATTTATATTGTATCTTTCTGGGATTTCAATGTAATTCTGTCAGGTTTTTTATTTAATTTTTTTTTACCTATTCATGATTTTGGCGCACCAGTTTTCTCACTAAGTTCACACGATATAAATATATTGCAGACTGTCAAGGAGCACAAAAAGGAAAAAACTAAATGGGATAACGAAAAAGCCATGCTGCAAAAACAAATTGGCGAACTTAAGGATAAATTGTTAGAGGCAAGCTCTACCAGTAAAGGCCAATTGTCTGAAATGAAAAAAGATAGGAATAAGCTTTTGCAGGTAAAATTAGTATAATTATTAGTTATGAACTGAATATTCAGTAAACATATTCTGTTTTTATAACAAACTAGCTAGTGCCCGCGACTTCGTCCACCATTTCAATATTTAGCACAATTTTATTAAATTTACAAAACAGTTTTTTTTTTGCGACATAGATTATTGGTACGTAAATAACTGGTACATAATTTATTTAGATTTGTATAAAATACTTAAATAATTAAGTTTTTATAATTATAACTATAAGAAATAATTACCGAAGAATTGCGAATTATTTGGGGGTTGGGGGATTGTATTCATAATCCTCCGACATAATCGGAGTCTTAGTTAGTCTTTGTCAGTTTTATATCTGTTTAGTGTCATATCAGTTACTCCTCTATTAAAAATTAATCTAATACTACCTAGGACATCCCAGGGTCACTTCAGATCTTCGCATTTGCCCTTGACCTCGACAATTTTATGACGATATGTAGTAAATTTGTTTATGGTATATTTTTCTTGCATTAATTCTTGCAGTACATGTTTTTCCAATTTTTTATCTATTTGTAATTCCAGCTCGAATCTTGCGAGCGCGAACCTGGGGCATTCGAGCAGTAAATGTTCCTTCTCTTGCACCTCAGGCTCGCACACGCAGTCCGGGCTAGATTTTACATTGAACCTGCGCAGGTACTGCGAGAAACATCCGTGTCCTGTCAGCACCTGCACAAGTTGTGGCGTCAATTTAAATTTCTTTATGTTTTTGTACGCCTTAGTTCCTCCCGCCGTCTCACCCTCACTATAAATGCACTTCCACTTGGCCACAGTCACGCTCCTTACGTAACTCTCAATATATGAGAGGGGGCACTTGTCATAATGTGGTGAACATTTGAGTTTTAGTGCTCCCTCTTTTGCTAACTGGTCAGATCTCTCGTTTCCAGCGATCCCCACATGAGCAGCTTGGCCAACATTGTTGGCAGGAGTTTGTTGTTCGACAATAGAGGTGGCAGGAATTGTTTTTTTCCATAATGGACTGCCAATAAACAATATGTAAAGTTTCAGCTTTACGCATTTTTGGCATTCGCTCGCTTGTTTCATTTTTGACATTTAAACATAATTGACATACAGAATAATGGGCTCTATTACTGAGACATGCATCTTACAGCAGACATAGCGTGTTTGGGCTCAAAGAAAGTTGGGTATTAGTATATAATTTTTAATTATAGCTTGTAACGTCTGTACATACTGAATCAACAATCTGATTGAATAGGCTTTAGAAGGTGCACAGAGTGAAGTGGAAATGCTCAAAGCGGAATTAGAAGAGCAAACGGCTCGTGCAGAACAATGCACCAGCTTAGCCAATCAGTTGGAGAAACAGACGCTCGAATTGCAAACACTCAATAATAAATATAAAGATTTGGAATATGAGAGAGACTCTTACAAAGATTGGCAACAAGTTAAGGTAAGCACCCGAAGAGAAGTTGTCTTTCAGTATATTTTATTAATTGTTAAACTATGATAATATAAATCGCACTGTGTTGTCTATTAAAACGTGCTCATGGATCATGGATCATGTATCAATCATCAATACTAATAATAAATCTGTAAGTGTAGGTATTGTATGTATGTTGCTCCATAACTTTTAAACGAATTAACTGTTTTTCATGAAACTTTGTAAAAAATATTTGTAAATACTATGAAATAAATGAAATTTAAAAGCGGAAAATTATAGTGCAGAAAGACTTTCGGGAAGTTGTTAACTTCTTTTTTTTTTCTCGTAGACGCTCTAAATTTAACTTTATTAAGAACTAGCTGGCGCCCGCGACTTCGTCCGCATTGAAAAAGAAAAAGTAGCCTATCCTGTGTCCTGTACGTCTAAATGTTTATGTACCAAGTTTCATGAAGGTCAGTTGATTCGTTTAAGAGTTATGGAGGAACATACATACATACATACATACATACAATACCTACACTTACAGATTTATTATTAGTATTGATTGATATTGATCTTGAACTTGAAGCTAAGTTAATGTTTATCTATTATTAAGGCAAGTTATGAAGGTGATGGTCCTTTGACTATTTTTCCAACTGCGGACGCGAACTTGATAGAGAAGATTATTATCGTTGCATTATAATTGTTATTACAGACAGCACAAAAGCGTCTATTTAATATGGCTGATTTGGAGAAAGAGGTGGTACGTTTGCGAGCGACGGAGAGGTCGCTTCGTGAAGCGATCGGAGATAAACTTGTACTCGAGGAACAAGTTCACCAACTCACTGGCAGAGTCGAGGCCGCAAAGAAACAAGTGCAAGAGTTGCACGATTGTAAGGTAGGTGTCTGAGATTAGCGTGCACATACGCACAGACAAACAGACAGATAGACAAAAATTTTAATTGAATTAAAATTCAATTTGTACGCCTCTGTAACAGTGTACAAATTGTTTTAAAATATTTAATGTACAGACACGGCTCGTTTACGACTTTATTATTTATGTATAGATTTGAAAAAAAAAAAAATGAAGCAAGTGTAGGTGTTAGTAGGCTGTGTGTATTGGTGTCATAGGTTCGGCTTTCGGGCGCGGAGAGAGAGCTGGAGGAGTGGCGCGCGGTGGGAACGTCGCACGGGGCGCCCAACCCGCGGGCGCTCGGCTCCGCTCTCGACTCGGCGCTCAATTCGCAGCTGAACGCGGTCGCCACTTGCGGCAACACTCAGTCGCAGCTCGCGCAACTCACCGAGGTACGTCATCGTCTCTTAGTGTGTCTCTTAGGCTCGGTTTCCACTATACCGCTCTTCACAAAATCCATACCTGTGGCAACGCGTACTTATATATTTTTAACACCTGATGCTAAATAGGAGTGTTATAAGTTTGACCTGTGTGTCTGTCTCTGTGGCCATCATCGCACAGATTAGAAGATGTGCCAGATTTTCATTTTTTTTTTGTTTGAAAGCTGAAATGATCCAAATGGTTCTTAGATATAATATATGAAGATCTGTTCAGGCGTTTGAAAATCATTTCCAATTTGACGAAGGGATCTCATTAACTTTCGCATGTTCGATTGATTTTAAATTTTGTGTACTGTTACTTCGGTGGTATTTCCATGACAAGGTAACTTGATGTTGACCTGATGCTGAGTATTAAGTAGTCTATGGGATACCCAAGCAACTTACAGCAGATTTTTTTGCTTTTCCAATAAAGGAAGTGGCGACATTAAAGTTCGAGCGCGATAAGGCAACGCGTACACTGACAGAGGTTGAAACAGTTCGCAAGAATCAACAGAGCCTCATACATCGCCTCCAGAAACGTCTGTTGCTCGTCACGAGGGAGCGAGATAGCTACAGGTAAAGCATAACACTCAAACTGAACAATCAATTTAAATTAATTTAATTTATCAACTCTATTTTATTACGCTTTATCAACACTAATTTTTTTGTGAATACGTCTTTAAATTTGCTTCCATATTGGGAGGTAATTCAGAAAACTGATGACAACAGAATCGGAGGATTTGATGCTTCAGCTACACATATCTCTATCATCTACATCCAAAATTTAATAATAATAATAAGAATTATTCACCAACAACTTGCTCTTCAATATCATCTTGTTGAATTTGAAGTACCGTATTACAAATATGTGCCTGCGCCCGTCCTCGAAAATGGTCATGCCACGCTCTATTGGGATCGCTCCATAATCACGGACAGGACTATTGTCGCCAATAAGCCTGACATCGTGGTTATTGATCGATTCCAACGCCGGACGATGCTTGTTGACATTACTGTCCCACATGACGAAAACCTCGTGAAAGCCGAGAAAGACAAACTTACCAAGTACATAGACTTGGCTCACGAGGTGACCGCCATGTGGGATGTCGATTCGACAATCATCGTCCCGATAGTCGTATCGGCGAACGGTCTTATAGCGAAGAGTCTCGACCAACATCTTAAGAGTCTCTCGCTAGATGGCTGGATCAAGGGTCAGATACAGAAGGCGGTACTTCTGAACACGGCACGAATTGTCAGGAGGTTCCTCACTCTGCAGCCCTAACCACCGGTAGCTTGGGCCTAGCCCCGCTACAAGCGGATGTCTAGTTTTAAGTTTTTTATAATATATATTGTTTTTTTTTTTTTTTTTTTTTTTTTTTTTTTTTTTTTTTTATTTATTTATATAAATGTATATTGTAAAAAATTTAAAATTAAGAAAATTAAATAAATAAGTGAATAATAATAATAATAATAATAATAATAATAATAATGCATTTATTAGCTCCACACAATCACAAAACCACAGAATATACAGACAATGTTAACTTAATTTTTATATACACAGGCAATGGTCGTAACTGTATGAGAGCCTGGTGCCCGTGATAGGTATTGAAAAATACCTGTCACCAGGTCCCACTCCGCAGACTGCACAAAGCTTAATTACCCACAAATAGCAAGAAAAAAAAAGACACAAAATAAATAAGTAAATAAATACAATTATTACAAATAAATAAATACAATACAATAAAAATATCAAATAGTTACTAAAGGACATTAAAGAGTGGACAAATAAATTTTTCTGTTTCTTCATAATCCAAGCTCTTAAGCCATTTGGTGACTGCCGCCTTACATTTTGGGAGAGGAAGAGGATAAATTGGTATGATAGAATTTATCTTATTGTAAAGATATCCGCCAAGAAAACAGTAAAATCTATAATAAAGATATTCTCAGGTTGAATTGTTTGGAAGGGCAAATAAGCCGCTTTCTACGCTTATCCCTCTCCAGATCCGGACTGTACGGTAATTGAGAATGTTGCTTGAGAACAGTATGAAGTATAAAAGACTGTCTAACAGTTAGTACTTCCCATTCCTTGTACAACCCAACCGTGGAAAAGAGAAAAGGCAGGCCGGCTCCAACTTTTAAGATGGCACGCTAGGCTCTCTCCAATTCGATCAAGTGAGTTTTAGCAGCACCACCCCACGTACCAATACAATAACTAATCAGCGGTTGGCATAAGGCAAGGTAAACCATTTTGATTATGTGACGATCAGTAATATGTCTCAGTATCTTGAATATATAAATCATTTTACGTAGTCGTGCCGTAAGAATATCGACATGCTGCTTAAAACTAAGATTTTGATCAATATAAACCCCTAGGTATTTGATAAACTCAACTCTTTGGAGGACAGGACAGGAACATATGAGGATGGATAGGTCAAGACATGATTGGGAATGGGCTGTTATAGCGAAAGATGTTGGTGGAAGGAGATTGGTTTTAGGAGCAAAAGTAATATATTTTGTTTTAGAGATATTCAGCGTCAGGATATTATTTCTTAGCCATTTACATACGTCTAAGAACCCATGCTGGGCGTTATGAAACGTATCCTCCCAGTCATCCCCCGAAAAAACAAGAGCTGTATCATCGGCAAAAGTGAAGACCCTCCCATCACGGAGCTGAAGTTGGCACAAGTCGTTAACATAGATGAGGAACAATGTGGGACCGAGAACACTGCCTTGGGGCACCCCGTACGTGACAGAAAGTTCGTCACTAATCCACTGATCAACCCCCACTCGTTGGGTTCTATTGGTTAGATAGTCCCCAAACAGTTCCAGCGGAAGGCCTCTTATTCCAATTCTCTCTAACTTAGAAACCAGAAGAGGGACAGAAACCAGAACAAAAAAAGCCTTTGCTAAATCAAGAAAAATGGCCAAACATTTCCTTCTTTTATCAAGATTATTTATAACTGTGTTAGCTAGTTCATGAACAGCATCGTCTGTTGACCTGCGGGAGCGGAAACCATACTGTGCTGGTGAAAGAAGATTATTAGATTCCAAGTAACCTATTAAACGTTTGTTCATGAGACGTTCCAAAATCTTGGATAAGGTGGTGAGGATGGATATGGGTCTATAGTTAATTACGCTGTTTCTGTTACCGCTTTTATATATTGGTTTAATAACAGCCGACTTAAATGCCCGAGGGAATATTCCACTAGAAAGTGAAAGATTACATATGTGGGTAATAGGGGGTGTAAGCTGAAGGGTGTACCTCTTAATCACTTTGCTAGAGATACCATCCAATCCTATCGCACAATTCTCCCTTAGTCCTAGAATTAGTTGTTCAATTTCTGAATTATCCGTTGGGAGAAAAACCAATGAAACAGATGGGGATTCTGATGAACAATAATGATTGGTGTTATCATCAGAATGTTCAGAGTTTAGAATTTGTTCGGCCAGTCTCTTACCTACTCCAGCAAAGTACTCATTAATTTCATTAACACTGTGTTGGGGACTGTCTGGGGAGATAAGGCAAGCAAGATCACCAGAAACCTTGGTAGAACCAGTAACGTTTTTAATTGCATCCCATAGTTTTTTTCTATTATTATTAGCAGTTAATAGCTCCTGTTTGTCGTAATCTCTTTTTTGTTTTATTAGTAGGGACTTACAGAAATTCCTGTATCGCTTATAAGTAACTTTGCGAAAGTTTCATTCTCCGGGTCCCTTTTATACTTTTTGTAAAGCTTATCCCTGTTTCTCATACACCGTAACAGACCGGGGGTGATCCAGGGTTTGGCAGTCCTGTGTCTATTACAAGTTTTGGCTATTCTTGAATTCTCCTTGATAGCTGTACTAATGCAACCAACAAGTAGATCCGTTGCTTTATTAACGTCACAACAATTTAAGACAGGCTCAAAGTCAATCATCTGGAACGATGAGTCAAGGCCCTGTTAGCGAATACGTATTCCCGGTTTGGTTGTATAGTTTGTTTTTTTGTTTATATTTAGGCTGACAACAGTCGTCTCATGATCGGTAATTGAAGTCTCAATAACTAGACAAGTGGCCTGTAATTTAGTTCTTATCATAATATGGTCCAAACAAGTTCGACCATGAGTCGGTATGTTATGCCCCGGGAGGATGCCAGCATATTAAGATATTCAGGGGAACGTCTATCAGAGGAGTTCGGAGAGATGTCAATATTTATGTCTCCAGCAATTATTACATTTTTATAGTTATTTAATTTAGTCAAGAACAGATTGAGAGAGGAGACAAATTTGCTTGTGTCAATCTGACTAGGAGGGCTGTAAATACACCACTCAATAGTTAAATGATCAAATAATTTTTTGGTGTGTTCGAGTTTTTAGCTGACGGTAACTGTGTGGCAAAAATTGGAGACTGTTCGTTATACCATTAATGGTGTATATTGTAATTTGTTTTTCATCCTTATCATTTACATCATCATTAAGTTTTCTGTCCTTCCCATTCGGCCGCTTCCTGCGAAGCCTTATAGGTCGTCTGTCCCCGCTGCGCTTTCCTATTCGTGAACTTTTCTTGACTTATTTATAAAGAGCTTGACATATAATAATTTCTTATTTAAAATATAAATGTCCTCGTTATAGACAGCAGCTGGATTGTTACGAGAAGGAGTTGACGGTGACGGCAAGTGGTGAGAGTGGAGCCGGCGGCGAGGCGTTGCTGGCGGCGCGCGTTCAGCAGTTGGAGCGTTCGCTCCAGACTTACCGCGAACAGCTGGCCTCCTACGACCAGGACAACCATCTGCAAAGTATGTACCACTAGCCTGTTGCACGCGACTTCGTCCGCATAACTTTATAAAATATAGCCTATCTTACTCGCTGATAATGTAGCTTTCTATAGGTGAAAGAAATTTTAAAATCGACCCAGTAGTTTTTGAGTTTACTCATTATAAAAGAAAATACAAAATTATTTTCTCTTTATAATATTACTTATATAATCATTAACCCAATATTTTTTCTCCTTAACTTTTTTTTGTTTTTACCAAATATTGATTTAGCAATAATAAAATTAAATCGTCCTTGCATTCACTGTCAGAATTAGAAAACACGTTTCAGACGCACTAATGCACTTTTTGAGAAGTCATAACAGCCTGTGATGCCAATTTACGTTGCGGGAAACCAAAGTTTTTGTCATATATAATAATTAATTTTTTTTGGGCGCAGAAACACCTCTTTTAAGCTTTTCAGCTACCATCTCGTTATCGAATAGGGCGCTCCCCTAGAGGGTTTTCTACTTGATAAAAACCTTTATTTTGTACGTGACATTTTATATCATTTTAGTTTGCATGCTTCACTAGAAAATGTTGCATAGTTCGTTGACCAGAAGAAGGGAATGTAAACCAATGAAATGTTATTTAAAAAATAGTGGTGGAAACGGCAAGAGGCGAGGCAGCGCGTGCTCGGGACGAGGCAGCCGCGGCGAAACGCGAGGCAGCCGCTTTACGAGTGCAAAGAGACCGTCTGCAATCACAGCTAGAGCGCCTGGGAGACTACGCCGATACAAAGGTTCTCTTTATTACATTCTTTACATAGTATAAAATGAATTCGCTTCCCGCCGCTCTTCCCCCTATATATTTAAATTGATTTTTTTTTCAGGTGTTACACTTAACGGACAACCCGGCCGCCGCCGCCGCCGAGAAACAAATGCAAACAGAATTGGCAGCAGCCCAAGAAGAGGTTATATATCCCTGATTTATACCACGATTTTAATAATAATATTATATATATATATACTATCTGACCCGGCGAACTTCGTACCGCCTAGAGCTTTGGTCTCTTGATCGAAACGCACAACTCTGCGGTGAGCGCTATGCTGTGGACGCAAAGATGCTCTTGTGTTTGAGAGTGGACTTCAGTCCAGGTCGCTGGACCGGGGATCGAGGAATTTCCTGGGGTGCGCTAAGCCACCCTCTATACGAATGTGACACACGATGCGCTTTTCAGAAAAACACCATAAATTTGTATGGAGGGAGGCGAAGGGGGGAGGTGGGGGGAGGGAAACGGTCCCAAGGGGTGGACCTCTGGGACAAACTGCCACCCCCCGAAGACTCCGTCCCTCTATCTCCGGTGGTTTAGGAGGTGTTCCACTTGGATGAGTCCAAAAAAGTTGTATGGAGTGTAAAAAAAATGTATGAAAGGGGTGGGGATGACTTGTTCTGTGGCAACTACCGATCATCCTCTATGACATGCCGCAAACGCCACCCTTCTATCCTTTATAGTTTCCGAGGATCTTTGTACCGGGTCGGTGGAACGAAGATCGAGGAATTTCCTGGAGTGCTCTAGGCCACCTCTATACGATGGAATGAGACCGCTTTAGAAAATCTCCTTCCGGTTGAAATAAATCGCTTTTCCGACAAACCATAAAAGTATGGGGGGGGGGGGGTAGTGAGGGGAGGGCGATTATCCCGGGGGGTGGACCCCGCGGGGTGATGGTTATCCGCCAAAGTGACCGACCACCTATCCTCGATGGTTTTGGAGATATTGCCATCCGTTTCGCCGAAAATGCCACTTTTGTATGGAGGGGGGGGGGGGGCGACGGTGCCGAGGGGTGGACCTCGGCGAGAAACTACCACCCCCCCCGAAGAGACTGCCCATCTATCCCCGGTGATTTTGCAGATATTCCACTTGGATGAGTCCAAAAGAGTTGTATGGAGTTTAAAAAAAATGTATGGTGGGGGATGAGTCGTTCTGTGGCAACTACCGATGACCCTCTATGACATTCCGCAAACCCCACCCTTCTATCCCTCACCGTTTCCGAGGACCACTCACCAACTTTTTACCACAACCGATACCGAGGATATCAGATTTTTCTGGAACTCACCGGGGAACCCCCTACGCGACCTACGCGCAACAAACGGGAATTCCCCCACCACTCCTTCTGGGAGAACAACTTTATGTGTCACTATCTAAGTCCGTCAGTGGCCTTTTGGCTTTATAGTTTCCTCGTTCTTCTCGTGCGACAATGGATTGATTCCAAATGTTGTTCCGAAGCCTAATTGCATTACGACTTTGTTGGGAAAGATTAGATCTTCTTGGTCGCGGCATTGTTTCACAACATGAGACCAATCGATTTGACAATTTCTATGTATATAAATTTGTATTAATAAACTATAAAGCCGAAAGGCCACTCACCGACCTAACTAGTGACTGACTCATCGAATTGTTCTCCCAGAAGGAGCGGTGGGGGAAATCCCTTTTGTGGTGGATCGTGTAGGGGGTTTCCCCGTGACCTCCAGAAAAATCTGATATCTTCGGTATACCGTTCTGGTAAAAAGTTGGTTAGTGGTCCTCGGAAACGGTGCGAGATGGAAAGGTGGCGTTTGCGGAATGTCATAGGGGGTCAATGGCCGTTGCCACAGAACGAGTCATCCCCACCCCTTTCATACATTTTTTTTAAACTCCATACAACTTTTTTGAAATCTGCCAAGTGGAATTTCTCGAAAACCACCAGAGATAGAGGGGTGGCGTCTTCGGGGGGTGGCAGTTTCTCGTCGAGGTCCTCCCCCCGGGACCGCCCCCCTCCCCTCAACTCCCCCCCTTCGCCCCCCCTCCATACAAAATTGACCCATTTTTACAAAACAAAGACCCAAAACCACACCTAAACAATTAATCATGGCAAAAGAATAGACAAAACAGAACACAAAGACCCCCCCCCGCGGGCTGCAAGCCCGCGGAATCGAGCGACCCACTAGTTAATACACTATAAAGCCGAAAGGCCACTCACGCATCTAATGACTGACTGACATAATTGTTCTCCCAGAAGGAGTAGTGGGGGAATTCCCGTTAGTAGCGGGTCGCGTAGGGGGTTTCCCCGTGACCTCCAGAAAAATCTGATATCCTCGGTATACCGTTCTGGTAAAAAGTTGGCGACGGGATCTCAAAAAGTATGAGTCGCAGAGGGATCGGGTTTGCGGAATGTCATAGAGGGTCAATGGCCGTTGCCACCGGATCACTCATCCCCACCCCTTTCATACATTTTTTTTAAACTCCATACAACTTTTTTGAAATCTTCAAAGTGGAACGCCTCCTAAACCACCGGAGATAGAGGGGTGGCGTCTTCGGGGGGTGGCAGTTTCTCGTCGAGGTCCACCCCCCGGGACCGCCCCCCTCCCCTCAACTCCCCCCCGTCGCCCCCCCTCCATACAAAATTGACCCATTTTTACAAAACAAAGACCCAAAACCACACCAAAACAATTAATCATGGCAAAAGAATAGACAAAACAAAACACAATCACCCCCCCCGCGGGCTGCAAGCCCGCGGAATCGAGCGACCCGCTAGTTAAAACACTATAAAGCCGAAAACCCACTCACGTAACTAGTGACTGACTAGCTGACTGACTCATCGAATTGTTCTCCCAGAAGGAGCAGTGGGGGAAATCCCTATTGTGGTGGGTCGCGTAGGGGGTTTCCCCGTGAGTTCCAGAAAAATCTGATATCCTCGGTATACCGTTTTGGTAAAAAGTTGGTTAGTGGTCCTCGGAAACGGTGAGGGATGGAAAGGTGGCGTTTGCGGAATGTCATAGGGGGTCAATGGCCGTTGCCACCGGATCACTCATCCCCACCCCTCTCATACATTTTTTTTAAACTCCATACAACTTTTTTGGACTCATCAAAGTTGAACGCCTCCTAAACCGTTGGGGATAGAGGGGTGGCGTCTTTGGGGGGTGGCAGTTTCTCCTCGAGGTCCACCTCTTGGGACAGTCTCCCTCCCCCCACCTCCCCCCCTTCGCCCCCCCTCCATACAAAATTGACCCATTTTTACAAAACAAAGACCCAAAACCACACCAAAACAATTAATCATGGCAAAAGAATAGACAAAACAAAACACAATCACCCCCCCCGCGGGCTGCAAGCCCGCGGAATCGAGCGACCCGCTAGTTAATACACTATAAAGCCGAAAGGCCACTCACGCATCTAATGACTGACTGACATAATTGTTCTCCCAGAAGGAGTAGTGGGGTAATTCCCCGTTATAGGTGGTCGCGTAGGGGGTTTCCCCGTGACCTCCAGAAAAATCTGATATCCTCGGTATACCGTTCTGGTAAAAAGTTGGTGACGAGATCTCGAAAAGTATGAGTCGCAGAGGGATCGGGTTTGCGGAATGTCATAGGGGGTCAATGGCCGTTGCCACCGGATCACTCATCCCCACCTCTTTCATACATTTTTTTTAAACTCCATACAACTTTTTTGAAATCTTCAAAGTGGAACGCCTCCTAAACCACCGGAGATAGAGGGGGGGTGTCTTCGGGGGGTGGCAGTTTCTCGCCGAAGTCCTCCCCCCGGGACCGCCCCCCTCCCCCCAACTCCCCCCCTT
Source organism: Synanthedon formicaeformis (assembly GCA_945859745.1). NCBI lineage: Eukaryota > Metazoa > Arthropoda > Insecta > Lepidoptera > Sesiidae > Synanthedon > Synanthedon formicaeformis. The sequence goes on along the minus strand of OX243953.1, from coordinate 6,235,336 downwards.
CGCCCCCCCTCCATACAAAATTGACCCATTTTTACAAAACAATGACCCAAAACCACACCAAAACAATTAATCATGGCAAAACAATAGACAAAACAAAACACAATCACCCCCCCGCGGGCTGCAAGCCCGCGGAATCGAGCGACCCGCTAGTTTTCTAATGACAGTGAAAAAGTTATCAACAACGGTTGCTAGGTGCTAGATTACGTCTTTGACAGGGCTCTTTCTGACGATTTGAAAGTACAATTTCTTTCTATAGGAATTTTCTTTAATGTTGTAAACTATTGAGTTGAAAACCTCCTTGGTTACTTATGTCATTATTTTTATATACCAAAATGTTGAGGAAATGATATGCTGGTTTTCTTGAAGTCAAAATTGAAGTCGTTTTTTTTTTCTTTTTACATTTTAAATATATATAAAAATAATGACATAAGTAACCAAGGAGGTTTTCAACTAAATAGTTTTCAACATTCTCCCATCAATGAGTAGCTGTCAAACAATGTATCACGCACCGGCGTCATCTACTTAAAATATTGGTTTGTAGTACATGCTATGTATCAGAGATGTCGCTGTATGTAAAAAAGATTTTCCCGCTTTTCTGTTGAAATTTTCTGTATTTTTCCTGAATTTTCTTTGCTATAAACCTCACGGAGCCCGAGACCTTTCCAACGAATGCAAAACCGTGGAAATCGGTTCGTGCGTTCTGGAGTTATAGCGTCAGGAAGGAAAACCCGACTTATTTTTATATAGTAGAATTGTTTATTGTTCACAGGTTGAGGTGTGAAGTTTATTTGGTCTCGCAGATCCCGGACAGTGTGTGTGAACCCTTCAATTAAAAAAATTAATAAATATGTAAAACAAGTTACATTGGAAAACATTAAAAGCCACTCAGTAAAGTCTCCGATTATGTTGGAGGTAGAAATTTAAAAAGGCTAAAACGTGTACAAGATAAATACAATATTATAGGAAAAGAATTTATTAATCTTGGAAAAAAATGTGTCTGTGTGCACACAACAAAGATAAGTTATGAGAAGAAGCAAGACAACTAACTAAAAATAATATAAAGAAAAGAACTACTGGAATTTAAGTGAATTCTTAACAATTTAAGTGACATCTAAATGTTTTTTAGTTAAGTGGGTATAGATTCTAGATAAAAATAGATTTAGCTTTTAGTATTGTAGGATTGTACTTAATTGTTTATAATGCATTGCAAATTCTGCATTGCCTATTCTGCATCCTATTTTCTGCATTGCAAATTCTTGTAACACATTTTGTAATCGGGTGAGCATTTATATTCATAATAACATTCCGGAACCTAACCTATTTGTTTTCAGTACAAATAAGTCTTGTAACACATCAATACTAATAATAAATCTGTAAGGGTTGGTCATGGAGTAAGTTACTTTGTTTTCAGAGATATCGTGTTTATAGGCTCTATACATGATACTGAAACTAAATCGACCATTTTTACAATTTTTATCTGCATGTATGTATGTTCCTCCATAACTCTTAAACGTATTAACTGATTTTCATGAAACTTGATAGATAAACATTTAGACGTACAGGACACAGGATAGGCTACTTTTTTCTTTTTCAAACTTAATTAACGCCAGCTAGTTTTGAGTTTGTAGTGTACTTGTTTTGTATTTCAACTTTTCTCTGTTTAAAACCAATGTACCAATTCGTGGAAAATGTCGTTAATTGCACTAATGTATGTTTCTCTTTTTTTTTGAATTTACTATTATGGTGTAATTGTTTGTTTTTGCAAATAAAATAAATAAGAGTTATGGAGGAACATACATACATACAATACCTACACTTTAACAGATTTATTATTCATATTGATTGACGATGTTTCATATTTCGAATTGTGTATGATTTTAGGCTAATTTAAGTAAATAAATAAATATGATTAAAGAACTATTGCCTTATTAGAATATTGTTGCTGTTGTTGCATATGTAAAGTTAATAAATCGATAGTCGAGTAATAATACTCATACATTTATTTTATTACCTTACATTTTATCATAAGTAAAAAAGCTACTGGCTCTGACTATATTTTAGTTCGTACGTGTCGTACGGCAAACGCTAGAAACCTTATAAGCGCTAGTATCGCGCGCGTCCGACTCCCTCATCCCTGTGACTAGTCCGCTCGGGTTTGCCGAGGCCGCCCGAAGATATCTCTCGGCTCACGTTCGTGAACCCATTGGTGCAGGGGAGAGGGCAAGTGGGTGGGGTGTAGAGGGCTCAGTTGCCCAAGGTAATTCGCATAGTACAAAAAATTAAAGAAAAATGTAAATCTACAAGGATAAAATGAAAACACATAAATGATTTTGTAATTCGAAATTTAATAATTTTAAACAATACAAAGTAGGTAATCTCAAATTTGTAACAATTCATTTCCAATAATTATTTAAAAAACACGTAAGATGTCGAATTCGGCCAATTGTAAATAAACTATAAATGCACCAAAAAAATATATTAACTTTTGTCATTACCTAATTGCTAAAAATAATAGAAATGGATTGTGTAAAGTGTGTAAACTGTGTAAAAATAATAATAATAATTCTTTACAATAAAAAGTCAGCACTGGCTTCGTCAATTATTAAAATAGCTAGTTAAATAATTAAATAAACCACATACATTGATAGATAGCAGTGATTCTTATATGGAGAACTGACATCTTGCGTTATTTTTTTTTCACATACAAAAATATTATATATTAAATTTTAAACTTATCTACCCTTGTCAATTTGTAAATTATTTAAAAATGCATTATAAATATTCATTTGGCATAACTAGCACAACATTTCGTCAATATAGAAAAAAAGAAAGAAATTGAGTCTATATAAATTACTGCAAATAATGAACCGTATGTCCGATCAGTATAAAGATGCGTTTATGGCCTCTTGAAATTTGCCCTTGGCTGATATTAATTATTTTGGGAGATTCTGCTTCCTTCGCTTCCTGAAACAAAAAAAGGGATTTATTTAAATTAATCCAGCTAATGCGTTAGTTTTACGCGGTATATTTATATGAATCTTAAATTGTTATTGAAGTCAACTAGTTATTAGAATTAAATATTAATATAAAATCTATACTAAGAGGCAAAGTTTGTATGTAGGTTTGTTTATATGAATACTAAAAATCAAGACCCAACGTTTGGCAAAGGTATAAAATGTCAGGCGTCAATGTATGTAAGCCGCGATATTACTTTACATATCTTTTATTTTTCAACGCGAATGAAGTCGCGCGAACAAGCAGTTGTTGGTTATTTTGGATTACAATTGAAGACGTGAGTGGATGAAGGTTTGAATTTTGAATAAATCGAGGTTAAAGTTTTAGTTTTAATTGTTGAGATAAGTCGCCACGGAACTGATTTTGTACTAAATTATGATACAAAGTTGTGTAAACAACCTAAAATATTAATGGTATGATAGCAAGTAAACACTTTTATTATTTGATTTAACAAACTGTACATATTTTTATTTTCCAAAAAGGTCTATCTTAAGGGCTGTGACATATCACCTTCACCCACTGACGTCTTCAATTTATATAGAAATACACTTACTGATCAGCGGCTTTGAGTGCCTGATGTGCCTCTCGTTGGGCTTTCATCTGCAAATATTCGGCTACAACTTTAGCTTGCCCCTCCGCTGAAAAGAGACAAACATAATGTTAAAATAAAAATACTTGTAATCAGTATATTCTAATGTCAAAACAAGTCAAAAGTAAGTGGCCACAGTCGACTATCAAAAAAGACATTGCTAACAACAACTTTATTTTACAAACTTTATTAGAGGGGGCGTTCAAGTATTACATAACGCAATTTTCAACTATTTTTAGGCCTCCCTCCCCCCCATGTAACGCTTTTCTCTAGATGCAAAAAAAAATAAAAATAATAAATAAACTCATAATGATATGTGTATAATTTATTTTATTCTAAAAATGTTGGTTAATTTTAAAATTCAACTAGACTTAAGGGCGCGTATAAAGAGAAATAGCCAAATCCTAGACTTGAATTTTATCTAAGTAAACAAAGTCCAATTTAAAAACTTTTTCAAAATAGATAAATATATTATAAATGAAAGTGAAGGACAGAAAACATAATATAATGAAATGATAGAAAAAAATCACCAAATAAACTCTCATTTCCATCGATTTTAGTTTTATTTTCAAAATGACACACATTACAAAGCTAAAAGTGTATCAGTAATTTAATGCTCTATATATCAATTTTTCATTTGACATTGTAGTTTACGAATAATTAATATTTAATACTTTTGTGTCACTGTCACTGTCAATCTTATGTATTGTATAAGATCAATCTTATACAATACATGATCTGATTAGATGTTTCGCCAAGTGCCTGCAGAATTAAGGCGTATAATGAAACATGCAAGTTTTGAGACATTCAATTATTTATTATATGGATAATATTACCTGATGTCTGTTTGGACAGCTTCTTTTGAAGGCTGGCTCGGCGTACCTGCTTTGACTTGTACGCAGCGAATTTTTCTCTGACTTCTCTCCCTGTTTCCGGATCTTGGCTGTAACCTAATAAGACAAACATATATGGTGAGTAGGGAATGCTATATCATGAGGCTATAAGACAATTCTGGAATCCAGCATGTTAAAGGCAGGGTTTATTTCCCCTACCGTGAAATAAAACTATCAAAAATAAAGAAAATAACAAAAGACGTTAAAAATAATTCGTTTCAATAAGTTATTCACATACCAGGCACTATAAACGGACTTGGAGGCAGAGGGCCTAATATATCCGTGATTCGGGGCACCGGAGGCGCCAACGTCTGCATGGCACCCGGGGATTCCAGATTTTCCAGTGTCTCTAGTGGTGGAGTCATCTGCAATTATTAATGTTACTTGTACCAGTTAAACGTATTAGTATTAGTAATTAACTTTTTAGAAAAGTTCCATGGTATCCATTAATGGAATACAGCAGAATTTAAAGCGGTTAATAATTTAATTGAAAAAATTTATCAGGATTCATACGATATCCTGAGGTTGTTGAAATGAAATGTTGGCTTGACCGTTGGTGACTTGACTGCCGGGTATCTCAAGAGATTTCCCAACGTTGAAAGAAGGCTTTACCTCTGCTACTTTTTTGTTTGATGCATGCCTTCCAATAATGAATAAATGAAAATATATTAATAAAACTCAATTCTAAAAAGGTTCAAAAACGATATCCTGAGATTAATATGCGACAAATTTAAAATACGTAAAATTATATTAGAATATAGTTATAATACGCACAACGAGATAAGAAGGTGCGATTAAGAATAGTTCCACACTAATTTACCGTCTAAGGATGGCTGGATTTATATACAATATGAACAATATACATTTATGAAATGCACCATTATCGTTCATAATTTTCTTTTATAATATATTTATAAAAGTAATATTATTATAGTATAATTGTGCAAAGTATTAATTAAAGAATAACACAAAAGCGCCATCAAAAAAAAAATCTGAACATTTTATTTCACTTACAGCTTTGAATCGACTCATTTATTTTCTTACTAGCAATCTAATATTATATTAAGTACTAGGCGGTTTCCCGCGACTTCGTCCGCGTTCTAAATGTTATATAGCCTAAAGCCTTTCTCGATAAATGGGCTATCCAACACACAATATAATAGTACCTAGTATAGATATAGATAGATATTATATATAAATTATCCCTTCTCATCATAAAAGTGAAAACCCCATCAAAATTTACAAAATTTACGATTCTTATTGAATCTATACTAATATTTTGATTGTTTGTTTGTATTGAATAGGCTCCGAAACTACTGGACCTATTTGATGAACATAGGCTACTTTTTATCGCGGGAAAATGCTTCGTACCTACGGGATAACGGGTATTTCGATAGTTTCCTGGATGATTTAAAAATACAATTGGACCCGGTAGATGGCGCTTCTGTCGGTATGTCAACTACTAAACGGCTTGACCGATTGGGTTAAAATTTTGTATGTGTTTTTCCATGGTTTCACAGTTTTTATAAAATTACGCGGACGAAGTCGCGTGCAACAGCTAGTGTTAAATAAATAGCTAATTTTTTTTTCACAAAAATAAATCCTTTTAAATATCGATAAACGATTCCGGCGTGAAGCATCACGAGGTGGCTGCGCGTCGTCAAACGATTCTATTTTGTAATATACATATAAATAATACATAAATTATATTCTTCTTTATTTATACTATTGGGTAAAAGCGTCACTTCAGCATTCATCTTAAAAATGTAGCAGGTGTCCTGTGTGAACCGTGCAATGTGAAATTATCTCCATGATTTGTTGCAACGTAAATGGTCGGAGAGCGAAGAAACTGAACAACGCCGATGAAACACTATAATTCGAATTAGAAAGACCACTACAGAACTGATATTCGTATGAATCGATTCAAAGCCAGTAAGTGTCAAGGAGACGGAAGTTAGTGTGGGCAAAAACACATTCACTGCGTCCTGAACGCCGCCCCTTCTGTTAAACTAGCGATGATAAAAGGATCACTTTAGTGACTGGGCAATGTAAAAGATCCGTTTTGACAAGTGTTATTCAAATATAATTACGAATTTACAAATAATAAAACAAAATATTATAAAACTAATCTTTCAGTTTTCAATTTATTCTCAATAGTGTTTACTCACTGTCAAGTCCAGGTGTAAAGGTTGACAGAGGTTTAAAAATGACATACGTCAAAAACGGACCTGTTTACTTGTGTATGTGGCATTTTTATATAACGTGGACGGATGAATAGCTTTTTTTGGGGCGGCACGTGTTTGGGACGCAGTTCGTGTGGCGCATCTCCTTATGAGCGCGGGTGATGTACATACCGTGCTATCGGACGAAGCCGGCGAAATGTGGATGGACGGCACTTCCGTGCGTCGTCCTTCCGAGACCAAAAAGGACGATGCATCAGAAGACGCATCTATCACTGGAAAAAGAGACCATCTAAACTTTAGACTAAAGTAAAGCCATGGATACAAAACGAACAATGTAAAAAATAACAGCCCATTTCTTAAATATTATTAGTTTTAGAGTTATTAGCAAGAAGAGTTGTTTTTTTATGTTTATCTAATTGTTAATAACTTTTGCAATTTTTTTCGTGCTGGAAAATCCTTCCAATATTTTTTTCTAGACGTCATTCCGAATCCAATGAGCTATCGCTCATATTTTTAGGAGCTTTATCACTATTTAACACGAATATGAGTTTGTTGATTAAACTACGCCCATGCAGCTCCTTGCCCTTCCATACGTTCCTTCGGTCTTAGGTGCTTAGAACCAAAATATAATAATATAAAAATATATTATTATTATTATACTTCGCTGCATCGGCGTAATCTACTACATCGCTGCAAAATATTAATGCAAAAATGCTATCACTATGCAAGCAAGACTCACCTATTACTTCTTCGTCTTCATCAATCTCATCTTCATCAATCTCATCTTCATCGCTTAGGATGACGACTCTAGCATTATTACGCGTTTCTGCAATCAACACAACTTATTATCAATCAATACTAATAATAAATCTGTATGTATGTATGTTCCTCTATAACTCTTAAACGAACCAAGTGATTTTCATGAAAATTGATAGAACATTTAGACGTACGGGACACAGGATAGGCTCCTTTTTCTTTTTCAACGCGGGCGAAGTCGCGGGCACCAGATTCCAGTGTCATAACCTAGCATATCGCCCCGTGCCCGCTTGGCGTTGATTTTTCGGACACCTGTATATGTTATGCTATCGTTTGTTTGGTTTTTTGGTTTACTTGGTTCTCTTACATTTCGATATTGGTTTGATTGTAATTTCAAACAGTTTTAATTACAAAGTGCTCCACTGTTTTTTCTTTATAGAACGATAGATAGAATATGTTTGCTATCATGAGCTGTCAAACAATATTTAATGAATATACTATCAGAATATTTAAAATAAGCCCATAAAATAGATAGAAAAGTAATCTTAGGTTGGAACATATTGTAGTCAACCGTCATATTTAGCAAATAATATTCAATTATTAGGTTTTCTGCCATTGGAAGTAACCTGCATTTAAAATACAGGCTCGGCCTAGTGGAGATGTAAGAATTACCTAATTTAAATCTCACAAAATAATTAAGTAAAAAATGTGATACTTATATAATTTTCTGGAACAAATAAATATTTTATTATTATTATTCACTCATTTAAGAAAACCCTGTGCAAAAAGGGTTATTATAGGATATTAGATTATATAAATGATGAACGTCCTTGGAGTTGAATATAGTTGAATATTGTGTTATTAGATTGATATATATGTATTGTTACGTGTTACATGTTGTAAATTGATTTATGAAAAGAGCAACTAGGGGGTTTCTTGCCGAGTTCTTCCCCCTAGAAACAGCTTTCCGAACCGGTGGTAGTTTGTAATTTTGACGAAGATAAATGTTTTGTAAAAACTTACATCTAATAAATGATTTGAATTTTGAATTTGAATTTTGAATTTAACTCGTCTCCCGCTCAGAATCCCAACTATCTCAGGTTATCACTGAGTTATTATTATTATTATTATCATACTCAGCTGCATCGGCGTACCTAATCAATATGCAAGCAAGACTTCGTTATACAAAAATTAGCAAAAATTCTATCATTATGCAAGCAAAACTCACCGCTCTCATCATCACTTTCTTCTGTTTCGTCACTTATTGTTACAATAGTACTGTACAACTCCTCTTCATCGCTTAGGGTGACGACGCTAGCATTATTTCGCGTTTCTGCAATCAACACAACTTATTATCAATCAGTACTAATAATAAATCTGTAAGGGTTGGTAATGGAGTAAGTTACTTTGTTTTCAGAGATATCGTGTTTATACGCTCTATACATGATACTGAAACTAAATTGACTATTTTTAGAATTTTTTTCTGTATGTGTGTATGTATGTATGTACTCACCGCCATCACCATCATCACTCCCCTCGTCAGTGTCATCAGTTATTGACACAACACTTTCTCTTATTCGTCGATTGTGTACTGCAATAAAAAAAAAAAAAATTTTTTTCTCTGAAGAGGGTTGATATGAGGCTCGTGAAGAGCCTTGTAAAGTACTCCGCAAAAATTCTACATTTTTAAGAGCATTCATCCGTCAGAATCACGCTGGAGTCAAAATTTATGATTTCCGATGGAAAATACGAGTAAATCTGTAGTTTTTATAATCTTTTCATTGTTTTTAAACAGCCCTTTTTATAAACTAGCGGTCGACGTACGTACTAGCTGCTGCCCGCGACTTCGCCCGCGTATAAAAAAATACATAAAAAAACTATCAAAATTTTATCAAAATCGGTTAAGCCGTTTCGGAGGAGTTTGGCAACTAACATTGTGACACGAGAATTTTATATATTGGATTGATTGATTTTTAAAAAAATCATATAATTTATTAGTACAAGGCTGAAAAAACATACGATTTATGTAAAAGAAGTGTAACTTTTAGTAATTTTTCGTGATATTAAACGTGTTATTTTATGACCAAAGAGATATTTCTGCTTTTTCTTCGATTTTTTTAATAATTTGTATTAAAATCTACGTAGGCCGTCGACCACTATTTCAAAAAAAGGGCTATTTAAAAACTGTTCTAATGAGAATTCATTTTAAAATATTATTAAGCCATTTACTAGATAGATTATAGTACTACAAATAATATGACATTAACAAACTAAACATCTGAAACCAATGAAATGATGAAAAGACTCCTGTGTGATTTTAATCGGTGAATGCTCTTAAGTTAAATCTCTTCAAAATATCTTATGATTTATGTTTAGTTGAACACTTTTAAACTCTTAGGATCACTCGAGTTTGGAAATCATGAGCTCTGCATTTGAATTCTTGAAATCTTATAAAACTATCAAAAAAATAAAGAAAAAATTATAAAGCAAAATAAAAAATAGGCAAGCACGAATGAGTGAACAAAACTTTCTGGAACAACCTGTATAAGTACATATACTTATACATATACAAATACTTGGTTCCAAAAAGCGATCAACAGATAATTCCCTTCAATAATTTACATACCTGACAGCAAACAAGGACTTGGAAGTGGGCTTAGGGCGGATAGTCTTAGTACTGGAAGCGCCAACACTTCCAAGGCGCCTGTCGATCTCTGCAATTATTAATTTTATATTAGCATAAAAAAATACCATGAATCCCAAACAGAAATTTTTATTAGAAAACTTAAAACGAAACACAAGTATTTGAACTACATATCTATCTATATCTATATATACACTCGACACCCGTTACTTTGGAACTCTGATTCGATTTTCTCAATAAGTATAAAACTTACAACTATTAAAGTTATACCTGCAGAAAGTGCGTTTCATGATGAATAAATTGAATGGAAACTTATTGGAGATAATCAATTTATTAAGAATTTTTTAGGGATTTTACCAAGAAGAGTCGTTTTTCAGTCGTGTTAATCGTTAGTAATCATAAAGTGAAAAAATAATGAAATAAAAATAAGCCCTCTTTGGCGTCGATCACTTCCATATAGTCTCATCAGTGAACAGTACATTACCTAACCTAAGCTCTAACGTCCAATCCCTATGCTCTCAAACAAATTGAAGTAGTGCTCGGCGGTGTGCTCTTTATAGTCAGATTCCGTTCAGAAAGTCTCCTTCTGACGGTATCTGAAGTTATGAAAACTTGGCGTACGTCAATCAGACTTTGTTTGCCTTAAACTGCGTTGAGGCGATGATTTCTCAGAACAGTAAGTTGGATAAAACGATGCCTGCTGTACCTGGACGGAGATCGAATGCACCACTCTCTAGGTATCGTTTGTAAGCTCGTTGCAACAGAACAGCAAAAATACACGCGTCCTAGCAAACGATGGACAAAAACTAAAGAAATGATAAGAATTATCCGACTATCATCACTGTAGAAAAAAGAATGCTAATCGCGATCTCTAGTCAAAAAAGAGCAAATCAAGCAACAAACACAATGTTATGAAACTTACTTTCTGTAGGTATAACTGATAGTTGTAAGTATTATACTTTTTGAGAAAATCGAATCAAGAGTTCCAAGGTAGCGGGTGGCGGCATTTGCCGTCGAGGTATACTCGTATATACAGATATTAAAAGATTAAATTAAATGTTGGCAGATATTTAAGAGTTTTTAATTGACGCTTTAAGAGACGACATGCCACACAGTATTGTAATAACTTTCTTACTTGTTGTAACAAATCCGACTCCGAATGCCACTGAAAAATCAATGTGCGTTAGTAACCTTAAGTACCTTCATTGCTATGTTAATGATTTGCTACATAATAGTAAATTTAATCCATAAAAACCCATTTTATTATTAGCGACTCTGTACAGTAGTACAGTTCTGATTGTGACTATTAGTAGCTTTATTATTACAGTTAAAGCTATCTTAAATTTCAAGTTATAATGTTTCCACGTGAATCTACGTTATTTTAAATTGGACACGACTTTGACTTTAGCATGGATAAACGCAGGCATAATAATGTAATAAGTGATTAGTGGAGCTGTTTCGTTTTTTGACAGAAAAAATAACAAGTGAAATCATGTTAGATGGATACAAATGTGGGTACTCTGTTTAAGTCTACAATTTTTTTTGAGGACAAGGCGTTGAATAGCGATGGAAGTTTTATTTTACCCGGATACCATCCTAATTGATTTAATAACTAAAATGTTAACTAAATGTTAAAAGCATATTCTGGGGAGAGAAAATATTGTTTTCTTTGCCTGGGTTTAACATGCCATATGCGCATAATCTAAGATATAATGTATCTACTATAATATGGGTTTTTGTAGATTAAACAAGTAACAAGTGTGGTAGTTTCAACAGTTTAGAAGATGAAGGCAATGTACGCTTACGCTCCTAAAACACATTTCACCGATTTTTTATTTCTCCTCACAAACTATGCTCGATGACGATGACCCGAAATAATAGGGAGTGTGCCAAAACTAATTGAGAAAGCACTTATGAAGTGTTAATGTCAATTTGAAGCGTTAAAATTGGTTATGAACGTTTTCACCAACATACACCTATAGTTAAGGAACATTTAACTGCTATTTTAGCCGGCTAAATGGAGAATTATGAATGTGACTGCCATGAATGGCCGGCTTAAGTAGCTGTTATACGTTTCCTAACTGTAGGTGAGTGTTGGGACCTTTTCTTTGGTATTTACCTTGTTCCGAGGTCTGAAATGCCTGTTGAGGTATTTGGTTATACTGTTTAAGAAGCTTTTGTTTCTCTTCTCTTTCGTTAATTCTGGGTCTGAGAGGGAGGGCATAACGGGCAAAGGCATTACAGGAGGCGCAGGGCGAGGAGGAGGTAAACATGTGTCCAGCGACGGCGGAGTTTGTGGTGGAGTCATTTGAAATGTAGGAAGTGGAGGTACAGGGGGCGGAACATTTGATACTACGGTCATGCGTGGCCTTTTTGAACACCTTCTATTCAATCTCGGTCCATTACCAAGCCTCTCCAAAACTAGCCCTCTAACAACCTCCATCTGTTTCTCTCTATCTTTATTAATCTCAAGTACTTTATTTTGTTGCGGGGACGGCAATGACACTGACGATTTTTCAATCGTTGACGGCATTGAATAAGCACGCGGCGACAATATACTTAAATTATTTGAAGTAGCGCTACTACCCGTAGAAGTTCCGATGACATGACATTTTCATTTAAATTGACCGTACATGAAGATTCAGAAGTTAAAGGTGCGGTATTTGCAAATAAATCCTCCGTACGAGGTGGCGTAGAATGAGATGTATTTAGATGGTGAAAATTTTCACTCCGGCATATGGCAGGAGAGTATACCCTAAAAGTACAGGGTGTCGTTTTGGAGGGTGCGTGGTAATGCTCATCTGTAAGAGGTGGTGAAATCATTTCTTCTTATTGTTAGTTTTATTGTGATTTGTTCTTTTTGGTGTGTCTATGAAATCTTCAATTTTACTGTGCTCTAAAGGCGGTGACATATCTGAATTAAATGATTCAGTGTAATTAGTTCCATTCAATACTTGTTTTTTATTAATATATTTTTTATTAATATATTTTATGTCGTTAAGGAATCGTCAGGTCGGTTTAATGTAGAATTCAAATTAGGTTCAACTATCATTTGAACTGAAAGCTCAGTTTCAGTCAGAGCTAATGTTGTGGCATCACGACATGATTCAGACGATTCAGATTCCGCCGCAACCACAGTAGTTCCAGAAACGTCTCCAGATACTTTCTCATCGGCGTTGTATGTACTAATATTTATTAAAGTTCTGTCATGTTCAATTAGTTCGCCGCCTTCATTGGGCACTTCTACTATTGGCACTGTCTGACTAGGCATTCTTTGCGTATGTGATTCCTCTGAAAGAGAATCGGAATCTAATTTCCTATCACTTTTCACCTCTTCGAGAGGCTTTTACACGTTAACGTGAAATGCAACAGTTATATTCCGTGCCGCAGTGATGGGTGCTGGGTGCAACGTCTTCTGGAATTCAGTAATATTTGTGCGAAACGCTTCAATTTTTGTGTCTAATTGTGAAGTGGAATCCGATTTGCGAACCGCCTGTGGAGATGGTTCACCTAATAGATAGCGTCGTTTGAGCTCAAGGGCACGTTTTGTGGCTAGACCACCAGCAGACCTGGTTCTACTGAGTGGATAATCTGGAGGTCGGGGTGGCGGAGGTGGTGGTATTGGTTCAGTTACAAGAATTGCGGGGGGAGAGGGTTGGGCAGGGATTTCCTCGCGAGCAAACTCGCTATCGGTAGATAATTCCGTAGCGGAAGATACCTCCTCTGAACTTGATTCGGACTCCTCATCAGACTCGACCTGAATCCAGAATTGCTGTTATTCCATTCCATGTTATGACACCTGGCATTAAGATGACACAAGTACTAAGGCTGATCCCTCAGTACTGAGTCTTCTAGAGCTCTCAGTACCTCGGACAGCCAATTGTGTTTATCCCGATTCATCATTCTGTGCATACTGGTTTTCGCCTCCTTCTCTAAAAATAGATGCAGAGGCGGTAGGCCCAGGATTGCCTCCAGAGATGCTCCGTGGGAACTCGACATGGCTCCTGTTATCATCAGACATGCCAAACGCTGTAAGCCATTAAGCTTGTCAATAATTGTCTTCTGGTTGGCTTTTCTGTACCATACTATAGAGGCGTATGCGATCATCGGCCTCACAATAGCAGTGTACTTCCAATGGGTGAGCTTGGAACACGGACCCCAGCTCTTCCCTACCATTCGACGACTGATACATAAGGCTGCCTTAGCCTTATTTATCACATTTCCAATGTGTGCATTCCACGTTAGTCTCTGGTCGAATGTCACTCCCAGATATTTGACCTCTGAGGAAAATTCAACTCGTTTGCCATTTACTAGATGTGGCTTTAATTTGTCTAGCAACCTCTTCCTGATAAACGGTACTATAACGGTTTTGTCACCGTTAACTGACAGTTCATTTGCTGTGCACCACTCGCAAATGACGTTTAGAGCTTTCTGTAGTATAGCCGAAATTGTGCTTTGGCAGAAGCCTCTTATGATCACCACTAGGTCATCAGCATAACCTATGGTATCGGGGGGAAAGCCTTGAGCATATACTCTTTTTGACAAAACTACTGCATATATCTATTTCGCGTAGTTATTTGAACTTTTGAATAACTAATCAATGTTTGTAGGCAAAGTATTTTGGAGTTTTTGTACACTAGTGACCTACTCACCCTCAAAGTTGCATTAAAACTTGTGTTAAAATACGGATTTTTCAAGGATCATATCTTTTAAATTAATACCTTTTTTTAAGTTTGTATGCCAAGAAACCTAGTTAACGACAAGATAAATCGGTATCATACTTACTTTTGTAAATTAAACATAAAACAGCGGAGTAATAATCATTTTACGTTTGTAAGGAGGAAAGCTGACTTGTATCACCTTAAATGCAAAACACGTGCTTCAAATAATTTTGATATGACAATGTACCAAAACTTTCACACACACACATGATTGATGTGATTCAAATCATGTGTGCTTATGTGTATTGAAAAGTTAAACAAAAGTAACACAGACTCTGTCTAATTAATTGACCTGTCACACAACAAGCGCATTTCAAATGTTATTCTGTTTCGTTTAAAATGAAATGTTGGCTTGACTGTTGGTGACTTGACTGCCGGGTATCTCTGTGTAACTTGTAACTCTGTAACTTTTTTGTTTGATGCATGCCTTCCAATAATAAATAAATGAAAATATATTAATAAAACTTAATTCTAAAAAGGTTCATAATACGACATCCTGAGATTAACATGCGAGAAATTTAAAATACGTAAAATTATATTAGAATATAGTTAAATATAGTTTAAAAACAGTTATAATACGCACAACGAGATAAGAAGGTGCGATTAAGAATAGTTCCACACTAATTTACCGTCTAAGGATGGCTGGATTTATATACAATATGAACAATATACATTTATTATGAAATGCACCATTATCGTTCATAATTTTCTTTTATAATATATTTACTTATATATTATAAAAGCAATATTATTATAGTATAATTGTGCAAAGTATTAATTAAAGCATAAAAAACACAAAAGCGCCATCAAAAAAATCTAAACATTTTATTTCACTTACTGCATTGAATCGACTCATTTATTTCTTACTAGCAATCTAATATTATATTAAGCATAGCTAATATTATATATGAACCAGCTGCTACCCGCGACTTTGCCCGCGTAACTGTAAATTATATACTAAAACTTTCCTCGAGAACCACTACCCATTGATGAAAATAGCATGAAAATAGGTGCAGTAGTTTTTGAGTTTATCGCGAACAGACAGATGGACGGACAGAAAGACGCGGCGGAGGACTTTGTTTTATAATATGTAAAGATTATCCATTCTCAATATAAAAGTTAAAACCCCATCAAAAATTGTATGTCGGTTGCGTAGTTTACAATTCTTGGACAAAGTTTTCCATAAATATAACTCAAATCCCTTAAAATCTCGATAAGCAATTCCGGCGCGACGATCACGAGGTGGCTGTGCGTGGTCTAACGATTCAATTTTATAAGTAATAAATTAATACATAAATTAAAGACTTTATTTATACTATTGGGTAAAAGCGTAATTTCAGTATTCATCTTAAAAAATGTAGCAGGACAGAATACTGTGTGAACTGTTCAAATTATCTTCATGATTTTTTGCAACGTAAATGGTCGGAGAGCGAAGAAACTGAACAACGCCGATGAAACACTATAATTCGAATTAGAAAAATGACTAAAGAACTGATATTCGTATGAATCGATTCAAAGCCAGTAAGTGTCAAGGAGACGGAAGTTAGTGTGGACAAAAACACATTCACTGCGTCCTGAACGCCGCCCCTTCTGTTAAACTAGCGATGATAAAAGGATCACTTTAGTGACTGGGCAATGTAAAAGATCCGTTTTGAGTTTTGTCAAGTGTCATTCAAATATAATTACGAATTTACAAATAATAAAACAAAAACAAACGCTTATTATAAATTTGTTATACTAATATTATAAAACTAATCTCAGTTTTCAATTTATTCTCAATAGTGTTTACTCACTGTCAAGTCCAGGTGACAGTGACAGGTTGACAGTGCTTTAAAAATGACAAACGTCAAAAACGGACCCGTTTACTTGTGTATGTGGCATTTTTATATAATGTGGACGGATGAATAATAGCTTTTTTTTGGGGCGGCACGTGTTTGGGACGCAGTTCGTGTGGCGCACCTCCTTATGAGCGCGGTTGACGTCACGCCGCGAGTGACGTCACGCCGCGTTCTCTCGCCGGCGATGGTATCTAGGCAATGCGGCAGCGATGTACCTCACTACTGTCTGTTGGGGCCGGAACTTCTATCCGTCGCGCTTCTGTAGCTGTCGTCATTCTAGAGCAAGATTCGTTTCCAGACGACTCTACCACTAGAAAAAGAAAACGTCTAAATTTTAGACTCTAAAGTAAAGCCAAAACGCCAAAAGAAAATAAAGCCAATGTTTCAGAATCCAAAGACCGAGACTAAAGGCTTCATGTGGAGAGAGATATATCTACCGCCTGAAGACTGGATACAAGGTAGCGTTGGTGATAGCTGGTAGCACGAACAGTGCACCAATTTTGAATATGGTATTTTCGAATGTGATAACTGTGCTATTAAAATTTATTAATTAAACCTATTGATCTCATTTGTTGGTACTTATTTGATTTTTGTTTTACCATTTAATCGTTACTGAAACATAATTAGATAGTTAAGTAAAAATAATAAGTTCACAACTCAAAATGTTGTTATTTATGTGGCGTACACTTACCACCACTACTGCGCACAGTTACCCCCCTACTCGGGTAAGAGTGCGCATTTTGACTACCTTTGTATTTTATAAGTTCAAATAATTTTGTGCAATTATAGATGACTATTTTCATACTTAAATTGTTGATTGATAAATAGTCTAACTAATAAATACTGTTAATTTTCATTTCAGAGAGGTTTCAAACACTTGACCCACATGACTCATGCAAGCAATTTGACGACACGTTTGGTCTAGAGGCTAGTAACCCTAGCTGTTAACCAAACGGTCGCGGGTTCGAATCCCGCTAGGGGCAAATGTTTATGTGTTAACATTTTACCTTTGTACCTGAGTCATGGATGTTTTGTATTTACAATATGTATGTATTTACAAAAAAAAAGTAATCTACTAGTATGTATTATATGAACTGTCTGGTATCCATAATACAAGCATTAGTTGCTTACTTTGGAACTAGATGGTGCTGTGTGGAATGTGTGAAGATATTTATATTAAGACTCACCATCGTCTGAAGCGTCGTCATAGCCAAAGGAATCGTCTGAATCATGTATAGCGTAGTTCTTGTGTATCAATGCTAAAGCACCATAACGGTCATTTTCCGCGTCGTCATACTCAGCTGCCTCTTCATCATCTTCCTCTTCGTCATCATCCTCAGAACTGGATTCACTTATATCGCTGCAAAATATTGATACAAAGATCACTATCAGTGTTCATGAGTGATAAATCTTAAAAAATAGATACCGTGTGTTTTACGTGAATACGTGTACGTTATACCGGTAATATTTTCTTTGAGCGTATTATATGACTTGAGTATTATGAACTCGGAAACACATACTCCGGAAGGGAGTTCCAATCCTGTTATAATATTATGTTTCGGAATTTTTCGATAGATGAAACAGCCATGATGGAAATTTTACTAGAAATTTGTATTGAAGAGCAGATAATGCTAATCTGTGGGGCCCGCGTCTTATGACACGTCCCACTCACGCGTTACACCGTTAAAAATGTATGTAATTATTTTTTGTGTTTGTGCTTATACGAGTCTGTCACGTACGGTGTCTGCGTCACGTAAGATATAAGCGAAGCTTTGGATGGACCAAAGCCGGTCGCATTTTGTGGTTAATGAAACTGCAGTGGCAAAAAGTGAAAACTTACCTGAGCCCTCCAGCGCCTGAAGTTTCGGACTGCAAGAAATTACGGTCCGTCCACTCGTCTTCGTCTATTTTAGTAGATCCTGTTGATAGTCGGATGCTAATTCTTTCCGGAGGATTTGTAACTGTGCGCGTCGTTGGTATATCTGATGTAATCGCATCTGCAGTACCGGACAGTGCAGTATCGGCCACTGCAGTATCGGCCTCTGCAGTACCGGTCAGCGCAGTATCGGCCTCTGCAGTACCTGACAGTGCAGTATCGGCCACTGCAGTACCGGACACTGCAGTATCGGCCACTGCAGTACCGGACAGTGCAGTATCGGCCACTGCAGTAAAAGCCACAGCAGTAATGGACACTACAGTGTCGGGTACGGACAGGCCACCGTGACGCAAGCACACCAATCGTGTGCCATTCCTTTCTGTGAGGTAGTTGCTGAAAACAATTGACGATAATGTAAAATAATCAACAGTCGCAAGGCAGTCTCGCGGCTTTGGTTTATGAAAGTTTAGGTATATTGACGTGCCTCGCGAGTCTCGCGACAGTTACGGGTAAATACTAATATCCCGAAACTAGCCTCGCGAGGCAGGCTAAGCCAGAAGCTCTCGAACATTCAGCAATGGACAACCATGTATTGTTTAAAAAAACAGACACGTTAAAGAAAGACCAACACTAAAAACTTTATGAGAATTGCAGCTAAAATCGCAAAACGATAGTTCCAGGTTTGCAATTATCACTGACTCCTTAATTGAAAAGAGGGTTTATGTAAGAAATATGTCCATAGTAGTCCTTACCCTGGTCTCAGAGTTGTTTTGCATACGGCACAGCGAAAGCAGCTACGGTGCAAATGAATGCCGTCTGCTGTAACGGCTTCAGCAGCGAAAACGCTCTTTGAACATGAAAGGCATGTCATACCCGAAGTTGTGGGCCTTTGCCAAATTTTTTTAGGCTGTAACAAAAAGAAAAACATTTTACAGTACATACTTATATAAAATATCACTACATAATTATAAAATAAAGTCCTCCGCCGCGTCTGTCTGTCTGTTCGCGATAAACTGAAAAACTATTGCATCGATTTTCGTACTGTTTTGTTTTGTAAACAAAGTTACGAGGGCGAAGTCGCGGACAGACAGCGGAAGTTTATATTTTATATATAAAAAAATATATAAAAAACGGTTTTTTAAATATTTTGTCTAGGTCTGTATTGCCTGACATTTGTTAATCCTTTACCTCAAAAGCATTTCGCCGCGATCAATGTTTTTTGGTGCTCGAATTAATTTGACGTTTTAATTGATGTTAGCACTAAAATTCTGTAACATTTTTTTAAATGTGTTTTGTACCTGTAGCTTCATACTTTAAGTACTCTCAAACCTGTCTCGAACTCATTGAAATAATTGTGACTAATCAATAATTGATAATACTCTTGACTTGACCTAATTCGATAATGCCAAAGAATTTAAATATCATACAATTATTTTTGTGAAGCTAGGTTTTTACTTCTGACGTGCAGTCGCGGCTGACATGTTTTAAACCTATTAACTTTTGCCCATTGTTATACAAACGGTACCAGGCGTATTATATTATGTGAATAGTGATAGAATAGTAAGGATTCATCTATTATATTTTGTGTGCCGAAATCTATTAACGATTATCTATTAAATCTATTAATAATTAAAAAAATAAAACAATAAAAGCTCACTGTTACACGTTCTCTGTCAGGTGTCAATTTCCCGCAACCCTGGAATTTATCGGCGAACGTCTTGGCCAAATTCGCCACCTAAAACATATGAAATACTCATTGAATGTTGGATGTAATATGGGTGTGCAGGTTGGATTTTGAATTATGTACATCCGTTTTTTAAGGTGTTTTTATGGAAAATTAGTTAGGAATGGTCATATTTTTATAAAAATATTTTTTATATGTATAGGAAATCCATTTACAGTTATTTTATAAACATTTTAAAACATAACCTCAATACCAGGTTCATTGAACTATCAGCATCGGCATCACTTAAAAACATGAAATACCTACTGGTTGTAGCAGAACGATTGTGCGCTTATAACAAAATGGTTACAAGACTTATTTGCACTGGAAACAAATAGGTTAGGTTAGGTTCACCCGATTACAAAATGTGTTACAAGACTTTGCAATGGAAAAAATAGGTTAGATTGGGTACTGGATTACTGGTTGTAGCAAAACAATTGTGCGCTCATTACAAAATGTGTTACTCTGTGGTTAGTATGTCGTAATGTTTATGACTAGGTTATATTTTAAAATAATTATAAAATTAATTGTAAATTGATTTCCTAGACATGAAAACTATTTTTTTATAAAAATATGACCATTCCTAACTAAATTAGCACAAAAACACCTTAAAAACGGATGTACATAATTCAAATCATTACCCGAGTGTGCTTCTTTAGATACAATTGAAAATAGATTATATCAATTAATCAGTAGAATAATGAGTAATATTTTTTTACCAAATTCCTTCCTAGTTCCGGTCGACCGCTATCTCTCCTTTTTTTGTCTATTTTTTTCAATGTCTCGTCAATGTCTTTACTGCCTTCTTTGAGACGTTTCTGGCGATCTAGAAACTGTAACATAAAAAAATATTTACACAGTAAACATGTATACTTTTTGAGTAGTCACAGACACCCATAATGAAAATAAGCCAAAATTGAAATATTGTGGTTGTTCTAAAAAATAGACAATAATACAAATTATATATTATCATTGAAGTTAGATCACTAATCCCATATTATTATTAGATATACTTTTACTTCTTTTGCCCGCGTCTTAGCCTGCGTCTCTTTTTCTCAAGTGTTGCAAAATAAAGAATAAAAACAAAACCAGACAAAAATATATGAACGATAAAATCATTAAGGATGCTAGCAGTTTATTATTTAGATACATGAAATAAAACTAATTAAACTCATTTAAAAGTAAAAATAAATATTTTATATTTTGACTATCTGTTGCTGTCATAGCTTTTTTGGCCCAATACTGTTGACGAAGGTGGCGCCGTCACAAATTTATTCCATATTTATTGTTCAATCTATATAGTATATAAAAACGTTGTGTTTTGGTTTATTTTTCAAAAACTAAATAGCCAACAATAACCCCTGTCACATTTAAAGTGGCAGTTAGCCGTTGTCATAGCAGCCGCTGACCGTTTAACGTCAAAGAAAACCACAGCGAAGCGTGGTCGGGGTCAGCTAGTCTATATCCTATACTTACTAATATTGTAAAGAAGAAAGATTTGATTGTATGTTTGTTTGAATTGAATAAGCTCCGAAACTACTGGACCGATTTGAAAAATTCCTTCACTTTTGGGAAGCTATATTATCAGCAAGTAACATAGGCTATATTTTATAAAGTTAAGCGGACGAAGTCGCGTGCAAGAGCTAGTTTTATATATTTTTAGATAGATGATCCCTAACGAACAGTATTTTTTTTATTGATTAAAAATACCTCATCTCTGATCCCACTCCTTTCGCCTGTCCTTTTCTGAGTCCCTGACAACGTTTCACAATGACCGGTCGATTGGTTAGGACGTGAAAGCGTAACAAATAATATAATCAAATTCACTTTCGCATCATCAATACTAATAATAAATCTGTAAGGGTTGGTCGTGGAGTAAATTACTTTGTTTTCAGAGATATCGTGTTTATAGGCCCTATACATGATACTGAAACTAGATTGACGATTTTTAGAACTTTTTTTCTGAATGAATGTATGTATGTTCCTCCCATAACTCTTAAAAAAATTAACCGATTTTCATGAAACTTGGTATATAAAGAATTAGACGTACGGGAGACAGGATAGGCTATTGTTTTCTTTTTTAACGCGGATGAAGTCGCGGGCGCCAGCTAGTTTATAATAAACTACCTCTTTCCTATCCCACTTTGGAACTCGTTCGTCGGTTCCTGGTTCGGGCCGACCCAACCTGTTCTCTAAAATTCTCTTTTCGATTTCTTTCACATTCCAATCGTCACGTTCAAGTGTTCCCACTGCACGTAATAAATCCTTCGGCTTGGACGGAGGCGCAAGGTTTGTAACTGGCGATGGGACAGAAAGATTTGCGGCTAATTCAATGATACGGTGTCCTCTTCTAGTAGCTCGAGTTTCGCTACCTACTGCACGCGCTTCCGCCTATTAGGTAAATACAGAATAATGTTCAAAAACAAAATTACTGCGGTAGGAGAGCCCATGATGCTAAATGTGGAGTTTTTTACTCGAGCGTCGTGGGGACTAATTGGATTTTAAAGAAAAATTGGTTGTAATCTTTTCTCCGGTGGAGGGAACTTTCAAGAGCACGTAGAAGCTATATTAAGAAAAATCCTTCACATAATAGTCAGATTACGAAACAGTATGATCAGGTACTTAAGCTGAACCACTCTGACTCGCTGGACTATTTCAAAATAGCGATTTATTTTTGCATTTTCAAACAGCTGCCACGAATTTTTCTAACATCCGAATCTTCAGTCTTTTAAATGTGAACTTAATTTGGATTCACTTAACATTCCTTTTGGAAATCTAACGCGTTAAAACAGGCTTTATATTTTTCTCATTTGTAGCCCCTATTTCCGAACAGCCGAAACCATAATCGGAGACACATTACCAATATTTGTCGCGCTCGAGTAAATTCCCAAATACCTTCTAGGGCTTTCTCTATTAACAAAAACGAAAAGCCGCACTTAAGTTAGCGACTAGATTGAATTAGAATAAAACTAGAATTGTTCAATGTTAACCAAATAGATATCAAACAAAGTTAGTTAAAAAAATAATGTAAAAATGAACACACCACAAACGTGATCTGTTTTTATAAGCGATTCAATTCAAACAAACAAAATCTGATATTTTAAACGAGTTATTAGTTCATGCACACACATTTCGTATATTTTTTAATGTAGGAGAGTATTAAGAATTGACAGTTTCAACGAGAGTTATGTTACTAGAAATATGGGAACGCTTTCTGGAAAATCGCATACAACACCAATCACACTTATTCTCACTTGATGCTGCAATTTTTTTCTAATTTTTTAACTCGTTCCACGAATTGTAGAGCGCTGACTCTGTAACTGTTGCAAACCATAATCGTTTTCCAGATCGGTTGTAGCAAAATCAAACCGTGGTTCGGTTGCTAACATCTGCACACTTTTCTCAAAGCGTTGTTTCATTATTTGTTTAGCCGCTTTTCGTCTGCTAGTTTTCGGTCGTTTTTCGTTTCGTTTTTGCATCATATCAGACACTCTTTGAACCCTAAATGAAATTTCTCCGGAGTTCCTCCGCAAGGGAATTTGTTCGTGGCTTATAACCTTCGATAAGTTCCGCAACTTTTTGCCTTCGTAACGCCATCTCTGGATTTCCAATAGATTCTGAACGCTTGGAGCGGTCCAGACTAGGGCTGTTTATACGTTTTCCCTCAATTATTTCTTCCATTCGTTGTAAACGTAAAACAATTTCTGGGTTCGGAATCGAAGCTGACCTAACAAATCGTGAATCAGGGCTCGGGGTGTGCCTTCGTTTGTTTCCTTCAAATATTTGGGCAATACGTGTCGTGTTATGTTCAATCTCCACTGCTCCAATAGAATTTGATCTTACCTTATGAATTTGTATTTCTGGACTTTGTGAACTTCTTGTCCTATGTCCTATTACTACTTCAGATAGTCTTCTGTTGTTGGAGCTATTAGTCGATGCTGAGCGAACGAATTGTTTTTTTCTTTACATTTATAGTCGTTTTTATCTTAGAGTTAAGCTTTGGTCCAGTTATATCAATGTCTGCTGAGTCATCAAATATGTCTGAAAAATCTGACACTTTGATTGATTCTACGTCTAAGCCCTTTAATTTCCTGGGGGGTTTACTTGGCTTTTGTTCTGTTGCAATATCTTGAAAGAACTTCTTCTTTAGGCTTCAATTTAGTTTTTGTAGTACCTTGTAGAAGATGACTAACCGATTCCCTTAAAATTTTTGGATCAGGAGAATCTTCTGGATCTAACAAGGCAATGATTTGTTCTTGAAGTTCTTTTTGTTTAGTATTGTGTTCATCATTATTTTGTATCGCATCATGTCCTTCGATCAATCTCGCTAATTTAGTAATATCGTTTATTTCAAGATTCCCTATCATTTTACGTAAAAACTCTGCCGATCCTTTACTTACATCTGTTTTAATGCTGCGTCTTTTCTTATTGGGCTGTTCCGCAGCATCTGTAAAAAAAAGTAGAACATTACAATTGATTTATAATAATAATAATAATAATCATTTATTTCAGACATAGAACATCCATAATTATTAACTATGTATTAACAAAATGATAACAAATATATACATCTATGTGAATTATAATATATAAATATTATTATATCCTTACTAATCCTTATGTGAATGTGAGTATGTTTGTTTTAATTTAATTTAATATTTTGACAGTACAAACAACATAATTAAATGCCAAATTATGTTGGAGTTACGTTTTAATGTCGTTTCGAGATATTAATTATTACTAGAACTAATTTAAATATACAAATATTAACAATCACGTAAGTAATTAAATTATCAATACTAATAATAAATCTGTAAGGGTTGGTCGTGGAGTAAATTACTTTGTTTTCAGAGATATCGTGTTTATAGGCTCTATACATGATACTGAAACTAAATTGACCATTTTTAGAATTTTTTTCTGTATGTACATATGTTCCTCCATAACTCAACGAATTAACTGATCTTCACGAAACTTGGTAGATAAACATTTAAACGCACAGGACACAGGATTGGCTACTTTTTTCTTTTTCAACGCGGACGAAGTCGCGGGCGCCAGCTAGTAGTTAAATATATCGGTAACTTGAAGAAAATTTAATCTAGCTTTTATATCCAAATGAAAGATAAGATACTCACCGGAAGGCGTAGCGCGTTTTCGTTTTTTTTGGGTCTCTTGGAGTGGTATTGGGTCATCTGCATCATAAAACCCCATGACCTTCGGGTTTTCAGGTAAAATCAAGGTTAGATTCAAATTCGGGTAGCGACTGCCAGGATCAATCGTGTACGCTCGAATATTTCGACTAAGGGTATCTGGTGTTGTTTGACCTGAAAAATAGGTTGTGTATATATTACATACTCATGTATTGGTTACGAAATTTAAAGGTAAATGGAATACTTTTCATGTGAACAAATTTTCAATTTGAATTATACTTAAAAAATTTATTTCCAAAGTTGGCCCACCCGGGAATCTAACCCGAAATCCGGTAAGCCTTAACCACTGGTCAATCAATTATATTATATTCTTATATCAACTTTACTAGTCTCCCTCTGCATTTTTGAAAATATTATTTTTCTTATTTCTACTACTTTATAAAGCTTTAATTGTTAATCACAAAGTCATTAAAATTCTATAGTAGTAGTACTGTGCTCTACGGTTAGACGGACTTTGGAAGATTAACTTAGGAAAAATGATCTTACCCAAAAGTTTGTATATCGATTCCCTCTCCGCTATAATTTCGAGTGGGTGTGGTGACGGAGTTTGTCCAAAAGACCTTATAGCCTACGCAGCGTCAAAGGTAGAGAGAAATCCGCGAGCACAACCCGACCCGGTGGGCCAAAACGGCTCTGACAGACTATCTCCTACTAACTGACACAATAGGCGATGGCCTTTGCGTTCCAATATCTGTGGAAATGAATTTAAATCACATTAAACTGTTGTGTTAATTGTAACTAAACATGTTTAGTAACTATTAATATCATTCCAGATGCCAAGATGGAGTCATACCTCTGACCTGCATCGCCTTCTTGCCTACTTCCTAATTCGTCCTCTTACATCGTCTCTTTTTCTATATTGTCACCATTCAAACCGTTATTAGTCCACTTCCCTAAAGAGTTATAATCTTAATTGCCCAATGAGTCAAATCCTAATTTGGGCGTTTCGTCCAATACAAGTTTCAAAACGCAGTTCAACAAGAATTGTGATGTACGATCAGCTGAGTAGTGATCAAACTATATACATAGTGAAATTGAAAAAATAAAATCTTTAAAAAATGTACATAAAACCTATGCAGGTATGCAACTTAGGTTTTGCCTATGCAGATCCTCGGTGTTACCAAGCGCGGTACAACCGGAAGTAACATGTCGGAAAGTCTCCTGGAAAGCGGCAAGCTTGACTTATTATAATTATTTTTATTAAGTATATCGCTGCTTAAAAACTAAACGGCCACAAATCAAAATTACACTTTTTACAGGAGAGCTAATCGAAAAGAATTAAATTATTTTGTCTATTTTTTTTTCTTATTAGATTTATATCAAATATTATACACAGTTTGAAGCGTATTTTTAAGTAGTATTAAATGTTTCAAGTCCTTTTATAAGAAACTGAATATTGAAGAGATATAAGCATATAAGTTACTTTTGAATATATAAAAAATGATCAAAACATACTACATATGGAATAAAACAACTATAAGTATTTTTGCAACATACACTATGAAGGATTGTGTAATTGTATTTTTGCAATAAAAACATTTTTGGATTTTTTGTTTTATGGCCCTTTAGTTTTTAAGCAGCGATATAATAACACATTATTTAACTCACCGAACTAGCGTTTTCGGAAAAAAACATCGAGGTAAAATCAAACAAGGCCACATCGGGATCACCATAATGGTTTAAAGCGAATTCAAGTGGCAACTCGCCATCTGTGGCGAAATGCGCTGCTCTTTTTGCATAATCTATTACCATATCCCGGTCCACGTTATCAACACCGAGCAATTTGGCTACATCGGTGTAATCCTGAAAAATATCATAACAAATAAAGTATCAACCTTTGAAGTTGTCGCAATAGCTAAACTAACCCCAAATGTTTGGCTTGAATGTAATGCTCGAATCTGTAACTTTGCGTTACATGCAAATGCTCCCACTTTCGATCGAGCTTTAGTTAGTTGTTCTACTCAAATAACATGAGAACTATAGATAGAACCTTGTGGACAGCAGAGTGCAGGCGGTAAAACTACGTTTCGTTGTAATCAAAATACGCCTCGCCTTCTTAAAAACTAGCTGGTGCCCGCGAAACCTATAGCCTTTATTCTCTATAGCCTTAGCTTATAGCCTTCCTCGATAAATGGACTATCCAACAAAAAAAGAAATTTACAATTCGAACCAGTAGTTCCTGAGATTAGCGCGTACAACCAAACAAACAAACAAACTCTTCAGCTTTAAGTATATTGGTATAGATACTGGAATGAATATGGAGAATTGCTCATTGAAAAGGTATAAAAACAGTCTTCAAAAAAATAAAAAGCAGGATTGAACAAATCCAACAATTAAACAAAAATTGAAGTTATACAAAAATCGCCTTCTCTATATTGTCCGAAAAATTCTGTCTATAGTCCTTATTTGGTTTGATGTTCAAAACCAGAGCAGTGAGTACTTTGTGAGTACAATAACTTACGAACAATAATGAACTCACCTTTTTTAGGACTCCTTGACTCAGCAAACTGTGTTTTTTCGCTGTCATGACAAAATAATGTGTGTCGTCCTTATAGTATACTATGTTCTCCAAATCTATGCCGATTTGTCGATTCATGTCTTTAAAAAATTTTGGGCGGTAAATAGATGAAACACCGCTTATTTCGGGCACCTGTCAAACAAGAAAAAGTAACAATGAAATATTAGCATATAGTGAAGGTGCATAAGAGAATAAGAGACTATAAGAGAAGTCCATATTGAAAAAACATGATAATTAAAAATTATAAACTCCCGACTTTTTATTGAGTTGGCTAAAGCAGACTACTTGATGCTGCAGCATCAGGTCAAGGTTACCATGTCATGGATATACCACCGAAGTAACAAATCTATGGAAAAATTTAACGGGACCAAAAAGATTAGATGGGGAAAAAATATTCATATTTTACATACCGATGCTTCCTGGTTTGTACGTCGATTAATAAAATTTGCTGTAATAGCTAGCGCCAATTTCCCCCTGAACTCGGTCCTTTTGAAGTTCTGTAAGGTGTTACGTTTACCATCTGCCCCGATTAAAACATCGAATTCGTATTGAGAGACAGGGTGGTTATCAGGCGAGACTCGAGCTCTCCAGCCAAGCACTGTGAAATAACAAGAATTTATGCAATAACGAACGTTCTTTTTTACATAACGAGGACAATCTTCACAATTATTGGATATGCTAGTTTCTTTGTTACTTTACATATATTTTTTTCAGTCATTACTTAGAAATTTTTAACCGACGAAAACGAAAAAACAAAACGGAGGAGGTTCTCAATTCGACGCGTATATATATATTTTTTTTATGTATGATCACGCATAACTTTTAACAGGGTGGTCCGATTTTGATAATTCTTTTTTTATTTGAAAGGGTGCGCCCCCAAGGGGGTCCTATTTTAATTTGGAAATAATTCCAACCCTAAGGGTAGGAAAACAGGGGATGATTGATTGTTCACTCACCGATTGTAGCGTATAACCACGCATAACTTTTTACAAAGTAGTCCGATTTTGATAATTCTTTTTTTAATGGATAGGGTATACCTCGAAGTTGGTCTCGTATAATTTAAAATAAAAATTCCTACCCTAAGGGTGGGAAAATGGGGGTGGGAAAATTAAAAATTAAGCATATAGTAAATATTAGATTATAAACACAAAAAATATAAAATAAAACTTTTTAACAAAAAATAAAACCGCCGAAAAAACTGAAAAGCATTAAATAATCTTATTATTTTACCTAAGCAATTTTGAATCGGCGCCAAACAAACAAAAATTACGTAAAGAGTGATGCGCGGCGGCGACTCAAAATTACTTAGGTAAAATAATAAGATTATTTAATGCTTTTCAGTTTTTTCGGCGGTTTCATTTTTTGTTAAAAAGTTTTTGTCATGTATAAATTACTTGTCACGTTGCTTGTCTCGAATGAACTCCACTACTGAACTAATTTTGATAAAACTTCGTAACTATGTGTGATTTAGTCCAACTTAAAAGATGTGAATTTTATTGTGAATCCGGGCGAAGCCGGGAGCGTGTAGCTGGTAACATATAAAAATAAAGAATAAAATAGATTTGGACAAATTACCCTCAGAATTCACCGTTACTGTAGGCTCCAGTAGTTGTTCAAAGGTCACTGATTCATGGAACTCAACACCTAATAGTAAGGCCACCTGTAACAGCACAAAAACATACCAAATTAAATCTAAAACGTGTATGTAATTAACTGCATTATTTACATTATTATGACTCTGGTTTTCAATATTTATGTTGCTGTAAAAAACTGTAACAATTATTATAAAGAAAAATAAAGCCAATTTTGTAAGTTATTATGAAGATAGAAAGCCACGTTATCAGGGAGTAACATAATCTATATTTTATAAATAGGGTCGGAGATGGGACGGGCCAGTCTGTAAAATATATAAAGGTTAAAACTCTAATGTCATACTTACTTTCAGCAAAATATATTGAAGTTGTCTAATACTAATATGATTAATATCTCCGGCACAAAATTTTCCGAAGAATTGCTTCGCTCCCAATGCCCTTAAGTCTTCGATTACAAAAGGCCACAAATGCAATACGTTATTGCGCGACATACGATCTCGTTTCTCTACAACCACCTGAAAATACATTTAACAATATATTAATTCATTCACACGCCATATAACCAGTGTAGGGTGTCACATTGGAAATATTGTTTGGAGACAAAATATCTCGTTAAAATACTCACTACTTTAGCTCCAAGCAGTTGACACTCTATAGCAGTACGAAGGCCGGCAGGACCAGCCCCAATTATGAGCACTTTGTTTCGTGGGCAAGCACGCCCCATAGCGTACACTTTTTGATTTGCACGGAGATCAATTTTTTTGAATACAGCTGCAGCTCTCCACGACTTGGCTAAATAAATCTGAAAACAAAGAAGATTTAGAGAAAATGGTCGTTTGGTATGACCATTTACAAATGCTAAGAACCAGTAAATGATGTCGATACCTTAATTCCCAAAATGAATAACTCCACTTTTGGTTGAAAATGACAATTAGAATTTAATTTTTAAAAGGTCTATCGGTTATTACGAGCCATAATTTCCAATGTAAAATTGTCTTTTTTCTTTTCTCGTATCATACAAAAAAGTTTGCCTCAGAGGAGTTATTTGGTTTGCGAATTAAGGTATCGATATGAAATGTATGTTATTTTATATAATAATGTTGATCTTATCTTATATTAAAATTAACAATTTAAAAACTAAACTAAATTAAAGACACTACTTGTATAATTGTCCTAATTTGTCAACGATCTTCTTATGTAAAGACAATAATTAAATGCGTTTTAATCTGTAAAGATTTAAACATAATAACTAATAAACATTGTTTACAAAATAAAAGTTCCCGCCGTGATATGCTTGTCAATTAGTAAACATATTTTATACTAGCTGTTGCCCGCGACTCCGACCGCGTTCAAATGGACTATCGAACTCAAAAATAATTTTAAATTCGAACCCGTAGTTCGTGAGATTAGCGCGTTCAACCAAACAAACAAACAAACAAGATCTTCAGCTTTATATAATAGGTATACATTAAAAGTTAATATTCTTTGATAAAAATAGTTTGCTGGCGTAAAATTATGACTATCAATCAAAAAAATTATCGTCAAATGATTTAAAAATAGGAACTAATACTTATTGGTTTTTGATAAGATAAGTTTAACTTTAAAACTTCCCAGTCACTTTCAAATAAATTGTTGTAGGAAAATGTCGAATCCTCAAGCCATTGCAGAGATCCATAGCTCGTTGAACCTACCTAACTGTAACCTATACTATAAATAGTTTAAATTGTAATTGTATACAAGCAATGCTTTCTAAATGTTAATATTTAAATTGTGATATTTCTTGTTTTAAATTGTATAGTTATTTTAAATTTTATTGTATAATTGTAATTTATTGTAGGTATTATTGTATATTCACTGTATTATTGAGTCGAAAGTTTATTAAATGAAAGTATTGTGTATCAAATCATTACCCCAACCGCAATCAAAGAAAATAAATAAGACAGTTAGTTAGAGTAGGGAATGAGACGGGCATCCCACCCGTAATGGAATAAAAGAAAAGATGGATGAAAGAAAGACCAAGTATGCAGAATGAATGTGCGAGAGGTAACCAAGCGAGAACTGGAATGAAAGATATCGTAAACATAGGCTTCAGCGTATGATGCTGGAGGGGTTCTAGTATAAAAAAAAAAAAAAAAAACCCTATACTATAAAAAAGCAGCGTATGTTCATATGACAAAATGTTATCGCAATCGCAATTCATTTATGACAAAACGCAAGCAAATGTTATCGCACCTTTATAACGATTCATGAAATATAAGAAGCGGAAATAATTACTGGTGTTGCTTGGATCTCATCGTGCCTTTAAAAAATAAATAAAAAAACGCAATAATTTTCGCTTCAGTTAGTTAATCTATGAGTCAAAGAGATAACTTTGGATAACACAAATTGTGTTTCAACGTAGTGTTTACAATTTTCATATTCATCAGAGACGATGTTATCAACACATATCTAATAAAAAAATCGTCACTTCATATGCTTAATGCACAGACTTTTCCGTCTTCCGGTTTGAGTAGTGCGGTTATTGTAAATAGAAGGAGTATACAGTGAATTGATAAAGATCATTAACTACAGACATACATAGGTGTCAAATAATATAGATAATAAGGTGAAGTATGTTTTATTCATGAAAATACTCGCAATTGTTACTTACTTTAATGTGAAAGAAAATATTTTATAAATAGAAGAAAGTTTGTGTGATTGAAGCATCGATGGATTGAAGTGTACAAACTTGATAATAATTGGTAGAAAATCACTAGGGATCCGGCCATGCAAAGAGGGAATTAGATGTTAATCACATACCAATGTTAATCTCATGTTGCATGCGCTTTATAATCGCAATTTATGTACAAGTTGCACTTCATACAAAAAGGAAGTCCAATGTCTTACGCAGAAGAACTTAGGACAATTCAAACAAAGGTGTATCGCTACGATAAACAATAGCTTCTCGAAGCGGAGGTTCAGATTAATTTATATTCTAAAAAAACTTTTGTTACACAAAAGAATCTGACGGAAGTTGCAATAATTGGCAAACATTTTGCGGCTTTGGACAGATGACGCTGAAAGCGGGAACCAGCAGAAATTTTTTAGCAAACAGAACATATAATAGACCTGAAAATTTCAGTACAATTGTTCGCAGTGGCTGCAGAAGAACACATCACAACAAGAAAACTAGTTGTTTGGCGATAGCTGTTCGTTGAGTATTCAGAATAAGACAGACCATTCACAATATAATTGTATCTCGCAACGGATAGACAATTATACTATTAAGTTAAAGTTAAGCCCACTTGGTAACCCATTTTTAGTGTACTAGACGTGACTATTCCAAGTATATTTTTCGAGAAAGTTCTTAATTACTCGATGTAAGATCTGGAGCGCATTTACACACATAATACACACTTTCCTACTACTTATGCCGGGTGCGAATTATTTTTAAATGAGAGAACCACAGACGTTTAAACTTTAAAGTAAAACATTAACGAACGTCGTTTTAATTACATAAATGGATAGCTAGAAGAGCGGGCCGTGATGAATGCCTCGCAATCCTAGTAACTAATATGAAAAAGTGAGTTGGTTTTCACGCCTTAACTGCTCAATATCATTATGAAATTTTTGGCCTTCGAAAAATAATACCAAGTTAACTACGAGACAGAGATACGTTAATATCATCAACAAAGGTAAATTTTTACTACCGGAAAGCAACAAATAATGTTATCGGGCATTGTGTCGAGTCGAGTTTATAACAAACAATAATTTATCAAGTATTGAATCAACAAAGAATTTTGGCTAAACGCGCGAGCTTATATTACTATCGAGTGTAATCTGCATAGTGTATATATATATATATATATCCTGTCCTAAAAAAATTCGGGATAGTATACAATAATTCTATTCCTAAATAATAATATAAATACGACAGTGAGTTTATTTGTTTGTTAGTTTTTTTTTTTGTTAAACTCTCAGCCGCTTTGCTTATCTGACTTGTTACTTGACCGATTTATTATAAAACTTTGCATACCCGTTGTCAGAGATGCAGAGATGCAAAGTACTGTTAAATACGAAAAACGAAAATAACTAAAACTTATTAATTATACCTTAATTACAGTGTATTATAGTATATTAAATACAATTTCTATACTACACAATATTAAAATATATATTATTATTATAATTACTTAAATAAGGCAATAATAGATATTTACCTTTAATTTGGGATAAAAATCTAAAAGTCTACTGGACTTCAGATTAAGACAGTGGCACAACTCTCTATGAAGAGCCAATATAATTTTTTGAGTGCCAGCCGATACGAAATTATCAAATATGTTCGAGGCTATTTGGCACTGCTCTTCAGTCGGCCCTGCTGCTGCGTGCTTGCCTGCCATTTTTAATTCTGAAACAATGAAAATTCGAATTCTTAAATAATTACAAACATATTAAAATAATAAAAACTCACGATGTGCAAAATAAACCAGCGATATATCTTATTGAGTTGAGGGTCGATGCGGATTCTGTAGTGGCTCGGACTTGCTTCAAAGCATAAACAATGTGCATTACTCGTTAGGCGAGTGCGGGGTAGTTCCAATAAAGTTCTGTCGATGATCGCTGTCGACTTGAAAATTTTATACTAATCCGTACTTAATATTATAAATGCGAAAGTTTGTATGGATGTTTGAAAAACTACTGAACCGATCAACATGAAATTTTGCATACACCTTGTCTGGGACACCAGAAAGGACATAGGGTAACTTTCCTTTCAGTACCAGCTAGTATTTAATAATGTCAACATATTGATCAATTTGACTTAAAATGAATGAATTTATAAACTAAACACTGTTGGGCAAGGTTTATGAACAACTCTTTTAGAGTTTAGTCGATGAAACTGGGGTTTACTCTTTACGGACGATTATAAAATACATAATAAAAATTTTAAAAATATTTCATAACGAATTAATATCAGTGATATTGTGTAGATGGCGCAATATCTTCAGAGATATTCGAAAATATTCGAAAATAGACAACGCGCACCGTGTGACAATTTTGATTTTATATGGCTTATATTTGAAAAAGGATAACGTCAAAAGTAACGAAATAATATTAGAAGTGCGTATATCTTCCACGGTTCCACTGCGCCCACTCTATCCACCTAAAATTCAGCCTGTCTAGAAAGTTAAAATTGGAAATATAGATTTATTTAGTTACGTAAACATCCGCTCAGAAAGGATTTTTGAAAATTTCAACTTGAAGGCCTTAATTGATGGTGACACTCCAGTGAGCTATGTTGAAATTATCAAATCAATTATGCATTATGCATCTACGGTTAAACCTATTCAAAAGTGCAAGCTTTATCGGGCGGAATTTAATATTATCTATATTCATTTAATATTTTGCTAATTGGGCGTTATTTACTTTCTACTCTTTCCGATTTTTAAATAAACTATAATTACAGCAAAAGTGAAAGTAATTTTTAATTGTTATAATGAGTAAGTATCTAAGAACGAGAGTCTCCTACGAGTATAATAAAATATTGTACCGTGAAAATTAACAATATTTTATGAACGTATATTGTAAGGACAAAAGGACGTTGACCAACCTCAACTCAAGGGTGTAGACTTGTAACGCGATTCCCCTGTGTGTGTCAACATTGA
This sequence comes from Synanthedon formicaeformis, assembly GCA_945859745.1. Taxonomy (NCBI): domain Eukaryota; kingdom Metazoa; phylum Arthropoda; class Insecta; order Lepidoptera; family Sesiidae; genus Synanthedon; species Synanthedon formicaeformis. Next base: position 6,200,139 of record OX243953.1, on the reverse strand, counting down.
TAATTGAATACAGTAATGATCTTTCTCATTATTAAAGCACCTTTTTTATAAAAAGTGTTGCATTGGTTCTTGGCCACTGCGCCTAAGAAACAATGCAACTCGTAGTAAATGAGAAATGGCAGGACAAAGAAACTATTGAAAAAAAATTGTGTGTGTCAGCTCAGACACACGTTTGGGAGTTTACTTCTTACGAACGATTATAAAGATGACGCAACATCTCTGAAACTTCAGATATTCTAAAATAGCATTCGTGTAACAATTGTGATTTTACTCCCATAAATTTTCATACCACGGGCTTTTATATATATGCAAATAGATTGTTATGGAGTAAACTCTAATAAAAATTAAATTTAGGCACTGGACCCCTAATAAAGACGCCTTATCTGTAACCCAGTGATGACGTGCTGTACTCCAACTATTGTTTGAATTAAAATTTCCTGGAGCGGCGTTGTCGTGTGATCGCCGTATGTATACATCGCATTACTAAAATTTATTTATTTATTTATTTATTCAAAATCCACAGCTCTCAAAAATTACTAACAAAAACAAAAACACACCCTACAGCCAATTATGGATTTTACATTTATACAAAAAATATATATATAACAAAAATACAAAATTCCCTACAATACTATTCCCTACAATCTAAACAAATTATAAAAATCACATATTAAATATAAATACATATATACATACATACACACACATTAAATATAATACATATATACCTATTACATAGAACAGCCACTGCCTTAAAAATTATAACATAAGTAAACATAAACATAATTAATGTAGACGCTAGCCTGTAAGAATGTTGCCAATGCTATTCCTGACTTTTGAGCATAATTGCTATGGACGAACCTACAATTGAAGTCGAGCGTCTCGTTCCGACCGCTGGAGCCCACAAATTCAATGTATTATTTACCAGGTCAATGCTGTCAACCATGCCGTTGCAGATTTTGTACAAGAACATCACTCGGTACATGCTACAGGCATCCTTATAGTCCGAATATGTGCGAAAGCTGCGGTAGCACATTTGTTTGAGAAACTTTCGCTGTATTTTCTCTATGCCATGTATATGCGAGACATACAGAGGACTCCATATGCTACTACAATACTCAAGGCTTGGATGCTCCCCTAACGTATGTGCAGTAGAGAATTTTCAAACAGTGTATGTCTGTGAAGGGTCTAGTCACTCGCATAATGAAGCCAAGGTTCTTAAAGGCTTTGGATGTTATCTTTTCAATATGGTCTGTAAACGTTAATTTAGAATCCAGTAGAATACCTAAATCGCTGACCAGTTTTGTCTCTTGTATAACTGTACTGTTGATACTGTAATTAAATTTTATGGGCTTTAGTTTCCTACTGAAGGTTATGAAGGAGCATTTATTGACATTGACATTGATTCTGTTTTCATTATAGTACACACTCAATCTATCTAAATCATCCTGTATGGCGCGACAATCACGAATGTTCTTTATTTTCTTGTAAATTTTTATGTCATCCGCATACATTAGGAATTTAGCACATCGAAAACACAGCGAAATATCGTACAAATAACAGGAGTAGAGTAAAGGCCCAAGTATAGGCACTCCTGATGGAACTTTAACATAATTTGAACGTCTTTCATCCGTCTTTCATAAAGAGCTGTCTTTCATCCGGTATTACTAAAAACATTAGTGGTCAAAGAACAGTAACATTAGGTCTCCTGTGACACGAAAGATTTAAGGTTGGTTTCTAACGGATACTCAATAAACTAGAACAACATATTATAATTGGAGTCAAGTCGGATGTTGCACTCAATGTAATCAAAACTTTATTTAAACAAAACAGTATATACCGGAAGTGAAGGCATTAATATGTATTAGCTTGATTGAAGAAGAATGTATATACATAAGTGGAGTACCTATTATAGGTGTATAAAAAAATCAGTAATTGTAATACTAATATAGAAGTAAAGATAGTCTTCCTGTTATCCAAATAAAACTAATGGAAATAGATAAATCATTTAGAGAAATATATTGTGAATTGCAATTTTAAAAAAATTATAAAAATTATTAATATTATAAAGAGAGATTTGTTTGTTTGTAATGAATAAACTCAAAAACTACTGGACCGATTTTGAATAATTCTTTCATCTAAAGAAAGCTACATTATGCGAGTAACACATAAGTCCTATTCTATTTGTCCAGACTAATCTTTTCAAATTATAAAGAGGAAAAAACTATACATAAAGTAAATTCTAATCCCTTTAGATACTAAACTGTATTCTGAGTGAGACGTTTTCACCATTAGACAACTTGTCAGTTATCAATGAAAATCAGTAGAGACCATATCAGTAAATTATCAGTATAGACTATTATCCCCAACATGAACTTCCCTACGATTGAGTATGTAAGGTGTAAAGATGGAGTATGTGCAGTTACTGTACTTAATATGTCTCATATTAATAAATATCTTTGTTATAATGTCCTATGATTTTAAATAACAAATTAAATAAAATACCCACATACCAAATTTGACGTTAAAATTAATTGTTGCCTCATTCAAAAGTAAATCATATGAAAAATCTAATAAAACCTATTGCAATTAGTGTCCGACCGAAGGTTTAGCCAAAAAACTACCTTCGGTGAAACAATTTCACCGATGATTCCTAAATAAATAAAACGTTATATATAATTCACATTTCAAATGTTATTATTTTAGAAAATTAAATTGCAAGGTAATTTTTTTTTCATATCTAGATCAACTTCTGGAGATGATTTAAATTACCTTTCTATATTATACAGTTGATATAAACCTTTAATAGGAAAGTTTTAAAATCATTTACATTATTAAATGTAGCTTGTAGCCAATATTGAACAAAATTTCTCAGAACTTTTAAGCCTTCAGCTTCAGCTTTAACCAAAGGTTGTGGTAAAAGCCGATTAATTGGGTTCAGCTTCAGCCAGGGCACTATTCGGTTGGACACTATAGACAACATTTAAAAAAAGAAATGTTATACACATCCACAATTGTTTAAACCTACCTACCAACTGTCCTAAAAATATTAATTACTAGATGCGCTGTAGTTTATTTTTTGGAACCAAAAATTTACAAGTATCTATAATCAAATTGGTTAATCTGTTTCTGAAATTAGCCTGCACAAACGTACAGACAAAAAGATAAGCAGACAAAGCAAGATAAATAAATTCTAAAAACTTATTCTCTTTTTGAAGGTCCGTAAGGTCCGGAGGTCTCTTTTGGAAAATATTTTTCATGTACAGATACGGTAATTTTACTTGTATATATGTAGGTAGGAAAAATAAAATAAAATAAATTCTCAAATTATACAAAAATGGTAGTAGGTAAGTTACAAAAACTAAATTCAAACCAAAATTAAAATGTCCAAAAACCCTATGGGTAAGATTAAAATTTTCATTTATCAAATTAAATGCATATTTATAATGATTCACCATACACAATATTGACAAAGATAAAGCGTATTAATATGAAATTAACTAACCTGAATCCTCTATGAATCTGTTACGCCTTCTATTTTAACTTGCTAATAGCCGACTCGATGTCACCACTGTGCTCCGTAGTCCGTACTGCACTGCTCTGGTTGCGTTTAGGTCTAATTATTACTTCCCCCACTCACCCAATTCACTCGGTCAATCAACTTCGCAATGCGCATGCCCGTCATGGACCGACCGAACGAATTGTAGTTTTTTTGGAGTTTTGTTGCCTGGTTACTTGACTTTATTGCCACTAAAAGATAGAGTACTTTATTGTGTGTTTTCATTAATTTAATTGTTTTTAAGTCATATTCTTACGCTTTTTAAAAACGATAGTGTAACATAAAATTTGTAATTAAGGAGCGTAGAGATAAGGAGCGCCATCTTACATGGGTGTTAAACTTAAAAAGTGGCAACAAAATCCGATAGTGTGAACAGAGAGAGTTTGAGAGTATGGAGAGTATGGAATGAATTTAGCAGTAGTTGACGGAATGAAGTGCGCCGAGTTGAATTTTGGTTGAACACTAGCCTCACCAGCGCCACCAATTTATCCTAAATAAAATTAGTCTGTTCTGAATATACATTCCTTCATCAGTAATGTCAGTTTGACATCAACAAATCAACAATGTCAATGTCATTCATGTTATTGAAAACTTCTAAAAAGAAAAAAGTAATAAATCAGAATAAATAAATAAATAAAGCAAAAATAAAGTTATGCTTGATTAGCTTTGGTTATATATATTAATTAGAATGGGTAATTAATCTAGTGTGTCAGATAAAAGGAAGAGAACAATTATTGATTCACAAACATTTTGATGAAAAAACAGATGGCTCAACTAACGGTTTCTATTTCACATAAAAAACATGCAGGTAAATAAATATCTATGTGCTTGTTACATAAATTTTTAGCTTTAATTCACATAAATTTCAATTATATGGCGTTGCTTGTGTCTTAGGCGACAGTAGCCACCTACCGTCAGTGGACCCTGAGCCTGTCTGTAGATTTTAACATTAAAAAGTAGATAGAAGCAAAAAGGAAGTTTAATGACCCACTATTCACGCAAAGACCATCTTTGTCCTAATACTAAAGAACCACTTGTAATAAGTTCCCAGAGAACCCATGCAGATATTGCAACTGTGTCTAGACAAAGATCGAGTCAACAAATAAAGACATAAAATCATAAATTAAGTTTAGTTAGATATTTATATATGTAATAGAAATTAGGCGACATATTACATATCGCTGCTTAAAAACTAAAGGGCCATAAAACAAAAAAATATTTTTATTGCAAAAATACAATCACAATCCTTCATATTGTAATTATGTTTTTTATATATTCAAAAGTAACTGCTTATATCTCTTCTAGTATTCATTTTATTATAAAAGTAGCATTTAATGCTACCTAAAAATACGCTTCTAACGATGTATAACATGCATATATTTGATATATATCTAATAAGAAAAAATAGACAAAAATTAATTTAATTTTTTTTTTCGATTAGCTCTCCTGTAAAAAGTGTAATTTTGATTTGTGGCCCTTTAAGCAGCGATATGGGCATTGTGCGGTTGTATTGTCGGACAATGCATAAAATGTATGTTTTTTTCTTTCTACCTACGTATAAATAGCGGCTACCGAATAAAGCAATGAATATTTTGGTCTCTTCATTATCATTATGAACCAAATCCACTATAATATGGTTTATCTATAATATTACAGAAATGTGAACTTAATAGGACAAAACATATATTTTAACATGTAATACATCTAATACAAATATTTGATTGTTTGTTTGAATTAAATAGGCTCCGAAACTACTAAACAGGTTTGAAAAATTCTTTCACTATTGGGAAGCTATATCATTGACTATATTTTGTAAAGTTAAGCAGACAAAGTAGCGTCTACCGTAGAAACTACCCGACTAGGCCTATAGTCCGGGGCGGCAGCATTCGCTTCTCAGTGCTCTTGAGCCATTTAATTTATTAAAGAATAGCTAGTATCGTGTGTGATAGTTTACCATCTTTTCTAACAATATTTATATTTTGGCAAATTAATTCATTTTCTCCATAGTGCCATTACCACTACATTCCTAGTTTTAATATGGGATTCGTTGTATTTGTGCTGTAAAATGTATAAAAAATTGTTTATTGTTCACAGGTTGAGGTGTGAAGTTTATTTGGTCTCACAGTACTTGCACCGGTTCAAAAAAAAATCCATCCCGGACTGTGTCTGTGAGCCTTCAATTGAAAAAATTAATAAATATGTAAAACAAGTTACATTGGAAAACATTAAAAGCCACTCAGTAAAGTCTCCGATTATGTTGGAGGTAGAAATTTAAAAAGGCTAAAACGTGTACAAGATAAATACAATATTATAGGAAAAGAATTTATTAATCTTGGAAAAAAATGTGTCTGTGTGCACACAACAAAGATAAGTTATGAGAAGAAGCAAGACAACTAACTAAAAATAATATAAAGAAAAGAACTACTGGAATTTAAGTGAATTCTTAACAATTTAAGTGACATCTAAATGTTTTTTAGTTAAGTGGGTATAGATTCTAGATAAAAATAGATTTAGCTTTTAGTATTGTAGGATTGTACTTAATTGTTTATAATGTATTATCAATTAAATAGTGTTTAATAAGGGTGGGTAGATCCTTTTTTTATTTCAAAGGTGCCATTATGTCCGCCGCGACTTCTCACTGTATTCGAGACTAGCAAGTATTCGAGTGGTCCACTTTTTAATGACTAAGGCTTAAGGCCCGGGTTATGTTGACTTCAAGGGCCATTACCATTGCCCCACTACTTGAGGACGCTTGAAAGGAGACATGAAAAAACTTGGTCTTGGTGGCCAATTAACATCACCACTGCGAGAGGTAACCATGTGTTTATATCTATGTTTCTCCATAGCAGTATACGCGGACCAAGTCGCGGGCGCTCTATATTAAAATCTATACTAATATTATAAAAAGGAAAGATTTAATTGTTTCGAACTACTGGACCGATTTGAAAAATTCTTTCACGCGGACGTAGTCGCATGCAACAGCTATAAAGAGGTTTTTAAAAGTATTCGTTACGTAACTCTTACGAGGATTTCTAAAAATTTGTTAAATCGAGTTAAGCATCCTCTACAATGAAATCTTGATACTTTTAACATATATAAATATTTATATTCTATTTGAAATGAAATACAAGATTCAACAAGGTTTTTCTCATTAAAATGAATCACTCATTAAAATATTAGAAGATTTTGTTTATAATCTATTAGGATCAAAACAATTAACCTGCCTCATTAAAAATTATGTTACGGTTTGCTCTTTGAATTTTGTGTATTCGTTGATACTTGAAATACATAGGTAGGAGTTTCTTCTGCACCATTTAAAATTATTTCACGTTAAATGACACGTTACAATTATGCCACTTCCTTAAATAACTTTATTGACCTCTTTCTGAACTATACGAGTCCCGAGCGGATCTCGTTAAACTTAATGAAATTTTCTCTGGCGTTTCATGTAGGGTTTATAATATCAGGACACAAGGAAATGACGAAAATTGATATTCTCACGTGTTTACATTTTGTTATTTATTTGAATCTTATTTACAACTGTTCTCAATAATAAATTGTAAGTGAGTACCTACTGAGTCTTGATTGCTTATCAATTTTTATCCTTTTGCGCATCATTTTTTATATATATTTGGATTTCCATTTACAAAACACGTATTACCTGTATAATTTATAATTTTATTCTATGGTGCTTTTTGAATGGTATGAAAGTAAAATTGTTCATAATAATAATAATTTATATTTATCAATTAACAAATCTATAACATGTGCATTGTAAGTTGAAATTTAAACATTTAATTAGTTTGAGTACTAAGCGTCTACACTAGGCCTGTATATTAGATGAGGGTGATATTCTTTATTTAATTAAAGAATTTGTTAAATAAAAGATTATTCAATGTGTCCATATTTATTACTTAATTCTTAATGACAGTTACAGAGTATCTGAACCACAGCTCAACTTATACTAACTAATCTATGACACTCAAACAAAATAAAAACAATTCTAAAGAAAAACTTAAAACTTATCTTCTAACATTCTAATATTCTTATGTTATGTATTCATTTAAGTACGCTGGTTTTTTACTTACTCTCCCACTTCTAGTACGAGTAACCGGAGTAACATTATTATCCTTAAAGTTAATGTTTACATTTTCATCAATATTATTATCCTTAAAACTAATGTTTACATTTTCATCATTTGAACCGAAATTATCTTCATAATATTTTTCTTTACTAATATATTTTCCTCCTTTTATTAAACTTTTCCTTTTAAGTGCATGAATTAACGCGTCCCGAACACCAGTTTCCTGTCTTATTTGTTTATTTTTGATTTTATCTTTTTTCTTTATCTTAAGTATGCTTCTCTCCATGGCTCTTTGGGTGGTTTCAATCTTCTGTTTTATTTTGTTGGTGAGGGACCATGTTTGGCATCCATAGAGAAGACTAGGTAGGAGACATGTATCCATCACAATTTTTTTTAGTTTTGTGGAATAACATCCCTTTAAAATTTCTTTTTGGGACCAAAATTTTTTCCAAGTTATGTTTATTCGTCTCTCGATCTCTTCCTCGTTGCTGTTTTTCGCAAAGGATACTTGCCTCCCCAGGTATATGTACTTGTCAACATAGTCGATATTTAAGCCTTTAATACTTATTACATTTTGACGGCTATTAGTCATAACCTTAGTTTTTTCCGCATTCATCTGTAGACCTACTTTAATGCTTTCCTCATTCAGCTGATTTAATAGCTCATTTAATTCTTTCGCAGTTTCTGTCATAATAACTATATCATCAGCAAATCTGAGGTGACTTAAATAAGAGCCGTTAATAAAAATTCCCTTCTTTTTCCATTTAATGTTTTGGAATATATGTTCGAGCACTGCAATAAAGATTTTGGGCGACAACGGATCTCCTTGTCTGACACCCCTTTCTATCTTTATTGGGTCTCCCCTTTTTTCCAATTTGACTCTGCTCGAGCTATTTCCATATATATATTTAATAATATTGATATATTTTTGGTCTACATTTATTTGTTTTAGTGCTTCCCATATTGAGCTGTGGCTAATACTATCAAAAGCTTTAGTATAGTCTACGAATGCTATATATAGTGGTCTGTTAAATTCTTTATATTTTTCAAAGATTTGTTCCAAAGTTTGTATTGTACTAAATCCGGCTCGGAACCCTGCCTGCTCCCTTGGCTGAGCATCGTCTATTTCTTTTGAAATTCTTTTTAAAATGATTGAGGAAAAGAGTTTGTAAGTACTCGCAAGCAAACTGATAGGTCTATAGTTGTTTATGTCCAGTGGGTTACCTTTCTTGTATAGCAGTATTATATCAGAGGTACACCATTGTAACGGCACTGTTTCTGAATCCAGTATCATATTAAATAAAAGTGTGAGATGATGAGTGAGAACTGGTGCTCCTAGTTTCAGAACTTCATTTGTTAAACCATCAGGACCAGGACTTTTTTCTGTTTTTAAATGGGCAGGACACATAGCCCGCTGCAGAGACCAAAGATGGACTTTAATAGCAACTAGCTGGAAAGGACCCACAGGGGCAAGGAAGGTCGGCCGGCCATACAAAAGGTGGGTTGATGACCTTATATACACAGCAGGAAGTGATTGGATTGACGTGGCCAAAGACAAGGATAGATGGAAGAAGCTGGAGGAGGCCTACACCCAAAGAGGGGTCCAAACAAATAAATAGTAAACAGTGTAATTACATTACTAGTGCTGTTTAATTAGTTATACTATTTAATAAGAAAAAAAAATGTAATTGTAAGATAAGTTTTGGATAAATAAAGGCTTTATTATTATTATTATTATTATTATTAAACTTTTCCTATTCCTAGTTATTATTTCTCCCTTATCATTTTTTAATATGTAAGATCTAGGACCTTTACCATTATCTAATACAATTCCACTTTGATTAGGTTCATTTTTTATTTTAACTATATCCCCTGTCATTCCTCTATCATAATACTTCTTTTGAACTCTCTGCCTATCTATCAATTCTTTATTAAAATTACATGTCATGTCCTGTTTCTTATTTTTAACATAATGTGGTAACACACTTTTTATGTTTCTATTGTACAACAGTTCTGCAGAATTTATTGGTGTATTTCTGTATAACAAAAGACCTAAATGTATGTCCTTATTGTCATATATAAGCTTTTTTAAAATATTCTTTACTGTTTGTATATATCTCTCAGCTAACCCATTTGCCTGATGATGTTTAGGACTAACAACCTTATGTTCAAAATTCCAGTAAATTGTGATCCAGCATCTGTATAAATTATTTCTGGTACCCCATTTCTAGACAAAATTTCTTTGAAATTAATAATTGTTTCTTTAGCATACAAATTTTTTAATTGTTTAATTTCAACAAATCTACTGTATGAATCTACAACTAAAAGATAAGGATTTTTGTATAAGAAAAATATATCTACAGCTAATATTTGCCATGGACTCTCTGGTATTTCTTTACAAATCATAGGTTCTTTTTTATTATTATGCTGAAAAGCTTTACATACATCACAATTCTGTATCATATTTTCAATGTCTTTTGACATATTGGGCCAAAATACTGTTTTTCTAGCTAACGCTTTACACTTATCCATACCTAGATGTGCGTAGTGTATATTACCTAAAATTCCTTTTTGCAATGATTTAGGTACTACTATCTGTAAACCCTTGAATATTAAACCATCATTTTCACTTAACTCATCTACATATGAATGATACATTTTAACTTCACTCTCCAATTCGTTTTTGTTTTGTGGCCACCCTTGCCTAATATATTTTAACAAAATTGTCAACTCTTTATCACTTTTAGTCTCTTCTATAAATTCTTTTAATTTTTTGTCAGTTATTTTAAAACTTTCCATTATCATAGCTACATGAGCTTTAATATCAACATCTATGATATCCTTTACATCATCCTTGTTATTAATAAAAAATCCTGAATTATCATCTAAAGTACTAAAGACCGTACAATCACTTAATTTAGAAGTAATTTCCTCTATTGTAGGTATCATTATTATCTCTCTTTCTATTTGTGTATTTAAATATTGTGGATCTAAACAAATCCTAAGTGAACCATTTGGTTTTGTTGTCATTACTAAAGAACTAACAAATGAAGTAGGTTTCTCAATCTTCGATATTATACTTTTATTTTCTAATGAGTGCAACTCATTTTTTAATTTTTTCATTAATTTAAATGGAACATGTCTACATGGTTATTTTGTATTCAAAATCTTTAATTTTACCTATTCCTTGAAAAACATCCTTATATTTATTTATTAAACCAGTTTTATCCTCACTACAAATATTTTAGGCAATCCTAAAATAGGTGTAAAATTACCTGTACAAACTTGAAATATTATATTCTCAATGTTACCTTTAATTTTACACTTAATATTTATTTGACCGACCGTTTCTATATTGTCACCATTATAATTTGTGATTTGTAACTTCAAATGTGATTTACTGAAAGAATAAATTTGCATACTATGTCAAAAACTTTTTGGTATCACATTACACTGTGCGCCAGTATCTAACTTGAAATTTATTTTTCTTTTCTTTTCCACAAATTCTACCCATTCGTACCAACTAGTTTCTATATTGTCTATAACTATACTACACATATTAATATCAGTATCACTAGAGTCACTATCAGAGTCCTTTGTTGCACAAACAATTTCTTTCACTATTTTCCTTGTTTTACACTTTCTTGCAAAATGACCTAATTTTTCACACTTTAAGCACTTCTTTTTATATGCAGGACACTCTCTTGGCTTATATACATATCCACAACGATCACATTCTTGCATTTTGTATTTTCCCGTCGAACCTTTATATTGGTGATCAAAATTTTGTACCTTTCTATTATTTTTGTAATTCTGCGACGTTCCTTCTCCTTCCTGTTTTTTCTTAATTACTTGTACCTCCTGTTTATTATCCATTTGCTTGATCTGTTGACTAGTTAATTGGTATGCCTTACAGATTTGAATAGCTTTTTGTAAGGTTAAGTCAATTTCTCTCAACAATCTATCCTTTAATTTAACATCCAAAATCCCTGTCACCAACCTATCTTTTATCATTCGATCTGTTAAGTTTCCAAATTCACAATCTGGCCAATTTTTTCAGCTCTGTTAAATAGCATTCAAATGTTTCTCCATCATATTGATCCCTTTTGAAAAACATGTGCGATGATACACTTTCATTTTTCATAGGTATAAAATACTCATTAAACTTTTCCAAGACTTTCTGATAGTCATTTTGATCTGTTTCCGACAAATCAAACGTGCTAAATATTTCAATACATTCTTCTCCCATACAATGTAATAGTAGGGCAACTTGTGTTTCCTGTGATTTTTCTTGAACTCCTGACTTTTTAAATTCTTCAGCGTTAAGTTCTTTTAAAGATGTTGGGGGTTTTAATCCAATTACACCTTGAACTTCCGCCATTTTTCTGTATAATATTTTACGATATTTTATTTGTTAGGATAACACACAATTTTGTTAACCTTACATTTTCAATCCTGTATTCAGCGCCATGTTATATTCTTTATTTAATTAAAGAATTTGTTAAATAAAAGATTATTCAATGTGTCCATATTTATTACTTAATTCTTAATGACAGTTACAGACTACAGAGTATCTGAAGCACAGCTCAACTTATACTAACTAATCTATGACAAAGGCCTAGTAATAGTAACCACCCTCTGCAGTCGTTCGGAAGAGTGAACTGCAGTCGTCCGGCCTAGTAACTCTTCCGACGATATCACGAGGTGAAGCCTGTCTCGGGCTGCCGCGATTGATGTGGCCACCCTTAATGCCTCCAACTCTGCGGTAGGTTGTGCCGCAGAGAAGAGGTTATGGGGTGCTTGATGAGTGAAGCCCCTCGCTGGCTGCCTGCTGCGAGAGGTGGAGAATAGGCGGCCTGTGCCGCTTTGCCCAGGGGCGGCGGACATGGGGTCGTCCGCCGTCATCACAACACCATACTGGATTACTGCTACAACCAGTAATCCAGTACCCAATCTAACCTATTTTCTGACCTATCGGGTGAGCATTTATATTCATAATAACATTCCGGAACCTAACCTATTTGTTTTCAGTACAAATAAGTCTTGTAACACATCAATACTAATAATAAATCTGTAAGGGTTGGTCATGGAGTAAGTTACTTTGTTTTCAGAGATATCGTGTTTATAGGCTCTATACATGATACTGAAACTAAATCGACCATTTTTACAATTTTTATCTGCATGTATGTATGTTCCTCCATAACTCTTAAACGTATTAACTGATTTTCATGAAACTTGATAGATAAACATTTAGACGTACAGGACACAGGATAGGCTACTTTTTTCTTTTTCAAACTTAATTAACGCCAGCTAGTTTTGAGTTTGTAGTGTACTTGTTTTGTATTTCAACTTTTCTCTGTTTAAAACCAATGTACCAATTCGTGGAAAATGTCGTTAATTGCACTAATGTATGTTTCTCTTTTTTTTTTAATTTACTTTGTTTGTTTTTGCAAATAAAATAAATAAGAGTTATGGAGGAACATACATACATACAATACCTACACTTTAACAGATTTATTATTCATATTGATTGACGATGTTTCATATTTCGAATTGTGTATGATTTTAGGCTAATTTAAGTAAATAAATAAATATGATTAAAGAACTATTGCCTTATTAGAATATTGTTGCTGTTGTTGCATATGTAAAGTTAATAAATCGATAGTCGAGTAATAATACTCATACATTTATTTTATTACCTTACATTTTATCATAAGTAAAAAAGCTACTGGCTCTGACTATATTTTAGTTCGTACGTGTCGTACGGCAAACGCTAGAAACCTTATAAGCGCTAGTATCGCGCGCGTCCGACTCCCTCATCCCTGTGACTAGTCCGCTCGGGTTTGCCGAGGCCGCCCGAAGATATCTCTCGGCTCACGTTCGTGAACCCATTGGTGCAGGGGAGAGGGCAAGTGGGTGGGGTGTAGAGGGCTCAGTTGCCCAAGGTAATTCGCATAGTACAAAAAATTAAAGAAAAATGTAAATCTACAAGGATAAAATGAAAACACATAAATGATTTTGTAATTTTGTAATTCGAAATTTAATAATTTTAAACAATACAAAGTAGGTAATCTCAAATTTGTAACAATTCATTTCCAATAATTATTTAAAAAACACGTAAGATGTCGAATTCGGCCAATTGTAAATAAACTATAAATGCACCAAAAAAATATATTAACTTTTGTCATTACCTAATTGCTAAAAATAATAGAAATGGATTGTGTAAAGTGTGTAAACTGTGTAAAAATAATAATAATAATTCTTTACAATAAAAAGTCAGCACTGGCTTCGTCAATTATTAAAATAGCTAGTTAAATAATTAAATAAACCACATACATTGATAGATAGCAGTGATTCTTATATGGAGAACTGACATCTTGCGTTATTTTTTTTTCACATACAAAAATATTATATATTAAATTTTAAACTTATCTACCCTTGTCAATTTGTAAATTATTTAAAAATGCATTATAAATATTCATTTGGCATAACTAGCACAACATTTCGTCAATATAGAAAAAAAGAAAGAAATTGAGTCTATATAAATTACTGCAAATAATGAACCGTATGTCCGATCAGTATAAAGATGCGTTTATGGCCTCTTGAAATTTGCCCTTGGCTGATATTAATTATTTTGGGAGATTCTGCTTCCTTCGCTTCCTGAAACAAAAAAAGGGATTTATTTAAATTAATCCAGCTAATGCGTTAGTTTTACGCGGTATATTTATATGAATCTTAAATTGTTATTGAAGTCAACTAGTTATTAGAATTAAATATTAATATAAAATCTATACTAAGAGGCAAAGTTTGTATGTAGGTTTGTTTATATGAATTTCAGGGTGAACATAGGGTAGGTACTAAAAATCAAGACCCAACGTTTGGCAAAGGTATAAAATGTCAGGCGTCAATGTATGTAAGCCGCGATATTACTTTACATATCTTTTATTTTTCAACGCGAATGAAGTCGCGCGAACAAGCAGTTGTTGGTAATTTTGGATTACAATTGAAGACGTGAGTGGATGAAGGTGATATGTCGCATAATTCCAATTTTGAATAAATCGAGGTTAAAGTTTTAGTTTTAATTGTTGAGATAAGTCGCCACGGAACTGATTTTGTACTAAATTATGATACAAAGTTGTGTAAACAACCTAAAATATTAATGGTATGATAGCAAGTAAACACTTTTATTATTTGATTTAACAAAAGTAAACAAAAGTAAAATTTACTGTACATATTTTTATTTTCCAAAAAGGTCTATCTTAAGGGCTGTGACATATCACCTTCACCCACTGACGTCTTCAATTTATATAGAAATACACTTACTGATCAGCGGCTTTGAGTGCCTGATGTGCCTCTCGTTGGGCTTTCATCTGCAAATATTCGGCTACAACTTTAGCTTGCCCCTCCGCTGAAAAGAGACAAACATAATGTTAAAATAAAAATACTTGTAATCAGTATATTCTAATGTCAAAACAAGTCAAAAGTAAGTGGCCACAGTCGACTATCAAAAAAGACATTGCTAACAACAACTTTATTTTACAAACTTTATTAGAGGGGGCGTTCAAGTATAACTATTTTTAGGCCTCCCTCCCCCCCATGTAACGCTTTTCTCTAGATGCAAAAAAAATTAAAAATAATAAATAAACTCATAATGATATGTGTATAATTTATTTTATTCTAAAAATGTTGGTTAATTTTAAAATTGAACTAGACTTAAGGGCGCGTATAAAGAGAAATAGCCAAATCCTAGACTTGAATTTTATCTAAGTAAACAAAGTCCAATTTAAAAACTTTTTCAAAATAGATAAATATATTATAAATGAAAGTGAAGGACAGAAAACATAATATAATGAAATGATAGAAAAAAATCACCAAATAAACTCTCATTTCCATCGATTTTAGTTTTATTTTCAAAATGACACACATTACAAAGCTAAAAGTGTATCAGTAATTTAATGCTCTATATATCAATTTTTCATTTGACATTGTAGTTTACGAATAATTAATATTTAATACTTTTGTGTCACTGTCACTGTCAATCTTATGTATTGTATAAGATCAATCTTATACAATACATGATCTGATTAGATGTTTCGCCAAGTGCCTGCAGAATTAAGGCGTATAATGAAACATGCAAGTTTTGAGACATTCAATTTATTATATGGATAATATTACCTGATGTCTGTTTGGACAGCTTCTTTTGAAGGCTGGCTCGGCGTACCTGCTTTGACTTGTACGCAGCGAATTTTTCTCTGACTTCTCTCCCTGTTTCCGGATCTTGGCTGTAACCTAATAAGACAAACATATATGGTGAGTAGGGAATGCTATATCATGAGGCTATAAGACAGGGTTTATTTCCCCTACCGTGAAATAAAACTATCAAAACTAAAGAAAATAACAAAAGACGTTAAAAATAATTCGTTTCAATAAGTTATTCACATACCAGGCACTATAGCCGGACTTGGAGGCAGAGGGCCTAATATATCCGTGATTCGGGGCACCGGAGGCGCCAACGTCTGCATGGCACCCGGGGATTCCAGATTTTCCAGTGTCTCTAGTGGTGGAGTCATCTGCAATTATTAATGTTACTTGTACCAGTTAAACGTATTAGTATTAGTAATTAACTTTTTAGAAAAGTTCCATGGTATCCATTAATGGAATACAGCAGAATTTAAAGCGGTTAATAATTTAATTGAAAAAATTTATCAGGATTCATACGATATCCTGAGGTTGTTGAAATGAAATGTTGGCTTGACCGTTGGTGACTTGACTGCCGGGTATCTCAAGAGATTTCCCAACGTTGAAAGAAGGCTTTACCTCTGCTACTTTTTTGTTTGATGCATGCCTTCCAATAATGAATAAATGAAAATATATTAATAAAACTCAATTCTAAAAAGGTTCAAAAACGATATCCTGAGATTAATATGCGACAAATTTAAAATACGTAAAATTATATTAGAATATAGTTAAATATAGTTATAATACGCACAACGAGATAAGAAGGTGCGATTAAGAATAGTTCCACACTAATTTACCGTCTAAGGATGGCTGGATTTATATACAATATGAACAATATACATTTATGAAATGCACCATTATCGTTCATAATTTTCTTTTATAATATATTTATAAAAGTAATATTATTATAGTATAATTGTGCAAAGTATTAATTAAAGCATAACAAACACAAAAGCGCCATCAAAAAAAAATCTGAACATTTTATTTCACTTACAGCTTTGAATCGACTCATTTATTTTCTTACTAGCAATCTAATATTATATTAAGTACTAGGCGGTTTCCCGCGACTTCGTCCGCGTTCTAAATGTTATATAGCCTAAAGCCTTTCTCGATAAATGGGCTATCCAACACACAAAGAATTTTTCAATTCGAACCAATAGTTCCTGAGATTAGCGCATTCAACCAAACAAACTCTTCAAATTTATATAATAGTACCTAGTATAGATATAGATAGATATTATATATAATTTATCCCTTCTCATCATAAAAGTGAAAACCCCATTAAAATTTACAAAATTTACGATTCTTATTGAATCTATACTAATATTTTGATTGTTTGTTTGTATTGAATAGGCTCCGAAACTACTGGACCTATTTGATGAACATAGGCTACTTTTTATCGCGGGAAAATGCTTCGTACCTACGGGATAACGGGTATTTCGATAGTTTCCTGGATGATTTAAAAATACAATTGGACCCGGTAGATGGCGCTTCTGTCGGTATGTCAACTACTAAACGGCTTGACCGATTGGGTTAAAATTTTGTATGTGTTTTTCCATGGTTTCACAGTTTTTATAAAATTACGCGGACGAAGTCGCGTGCAACAGCTAGTGTTAAATAAATAGCTAATTTTTTTTCACAAAAATAAATCCTTTTAAATATCGATAAACGATTCCGGCGTGAAGCATCACGAGGTGGCTGCGCGTCGTCAAACGATTCTATTTTGTAATATACATATAAATAATACATAAATTATATTCTTCTTTATTTATACTATTGGGTAAAAGCGTCACTTCAGCATTCATCTTAAAAAATGTAGCAGGTGTCCTGTGTGAACCGTGCAATGTGAAATTATCTCCATGATTTTTTGCAACGTAAATGGTCGGAGAGCGAAGAAACTGAACAACGCTGATGAAACACTATAATTCGAATGAGAAAGACAACTACAGAACTGATATTCGTATGAATCGATTCAAAGCCAGTAAGTGTCAAGGAGACGGAAGTTAGTGTGGGCAAAAACACATTCACTGCGTCCTGAATGCCGCCCCTTCTGTTAAACTAGCGATGATAAAAGGATCACTTTAGTGACTGGGCAATGTAAAAGATCCGTTTTGACAAGTGTTATTCAAATATAATTACGAATTTACAAATAATAAAACAAAAACAAACGCTTATTTGTTATACTAAGCGCCTGTTTCTCAAACGTCAAGTAGGCCAAAATGTCATTTAAAGTCACCGGTAACCGGGGATAATGGAGCTGATATATCTTTGTTTGTACGGTAAACGTCCTAAACATTAAATAGAAAATAATAATAAAAAATCGGCTATCAAATGATGCAGTAAACCGAGTGCATAATTCAATATAACAGAAAATGGTTTCTAAAAGTAACTAATCAACACTTTACTTGAAGTTTGAGAAAGAGGCCCTAATATTATAAAACTAATCTTTCAGTTTTCAATTTATTCTCAATAGTGTTTACTCACTGTCAAGTCCAGGTGTAAAGGTTGACAGAGGTTTAAAAATGACAAACGTCAAAAACGGACCTGTTTACTTGTGTATGTGGCATTTTTATATAACGTGGACGGATGAATAGCTTTTTTTGGGGCGGCACGTGTTTGGGACGCAGTTCGTGTGGCGCATCTCCTTATGAGCGCGGGTGATGTACATACCGTGCTATCGGACGAAGCCGGCGAAATGTGGATGGACGGCACTTCCGTGCGTCGTCCTTCCGAGACCAAAAAGGACGATGCATCAGAAGACGCATCTATCACTGGAAAAAGAGACCACCTAAACTTTAGACTAAAGTAAAGTCATGGATACAAAACGAACAATGTAAAAAATAACAGCCCATTTCTTAAATATTATTAGTTTTAGAGTTATTAGCAAGAAACGAATGTTTTTTTATGTTTATCTAATTGTTAATAACTTTTGCAATTTTTTTCGTGCTGGAAAATCCTTCCAATATTTTTTTCTAGACGTCATTCCGAATCCAATGAGCTATCGCTCATATTTTTAGGAGCTTTATCACTATTTAACACGAATATGAGTTTGTTGATTAAACTACGCCCATGCAGCTCCTTGCCCTTCCATACGTTCCTTCGGTCTTAGGTGCTTAGAACCAAAATATAATAATATAAAAATATATTATTATTATTATACTTCGCTGCATCGGCGTAATCTACTACATCGCTGCAAAATATTAATGCAAAAATGCTATCACTATGCAAGCAAGACTCACCTATTACTTCTTCGTCTTCATCAATCTCATCTTCATCAATCTCATCTTCATCGCTTAGGATGACGACTCTAGCATTATTACGCGTTTCTGCAATCAACACAACTTATTATCAATCAATACTAATAATAAATCTGTATGTATGTATGTTCCTCTATAACTCTTAAACGAACCAAGTGATTTTCATGAAAATTGATAGAACATTTAGACGTACGGGACACAGGATAGGCTCCTTTTTCTTTTTCAACGCGGGCGAAGTCGCGGGCACCAGATTCCAGTGTCATAACCTAGCATATCGCCCCGTGCCCGCTTGGCGTTGATTTTTCGGACACCTGTATATGTTATGCTATCGTTTGTTTGGTTTTTTGGTTTACTTGGTTCTCTTACATTTCGATATTGGTTTGATTGTAATTTCAAACAGTTTTAATTACAAAGTGCTCCACTGTTTTTTCTTTATAGAACGATAGATAGAATATGTTTGCTATCATGAGCTGTCAAACAATATTTAATGAATATACTATCAGAATATTTAAAATAAGCCCATAAAATAGATAGAAAAGTAATCTTAGGTTGGAACATATTGTAGTCAACCGTCATATTTAGCAAATAATATTCAATTATTAGGTTTTCTGCCATTGGAAGTAACCTGCATTTAAAATACAGGCTCGGCCTAGTTGAGATGTAAGAATTACCTAATTTAAATCTCACAAAATAATTAAGTAAAAAATGTGATACTTATATAATTTTCTGGAACAAATAAATATTTTATTATTATTATTCACTCATTTAACTCGTCTCCCGCTCAGAATCCCAACTATCTCAGGTTATCACTGAGTTATTATTATTATTATTATCATACTCAGCTGCATCGGCGTACCTAATCAATATGCAAGCAAGACTTCGTTATACAAAAATTAGCAAAAATTCTATCATTATGCAAGCAAAACTCACCGCTCTCATCATCACTTTCTTCTGTTTCGTCACTTATTGTTACAATAGTACTGTACAACTCCTCTTCATCGCTTAGGGTGACGACGCTAGCATTATTTCGCGTTTCTGCAATCAACACAACTTATTATCAATCAGTACTAATAATAAATCTGTAAGGGTTGGTAATGGAGTAAGTTACTTTGTTTTCAGAGATATCGTGTTTATACGCTCTATACAAATGATACTGAAACTAAATTGACTATTTTTAGAATTTTTTTCTGTATGTGTGTATGTATGTATGTACTCACCGCCATCACCATCATCACTCCCCTCGTCAGTGTCATCAGTTATTGACACAACACTTTCTCTTATTCGTCGATTGTGTACTGCAATAAAAAAAAAAAAATTTTTTTTTCTCTGAAGAGGGTTGATATGAGGCTCGTGAAGAGCCTTGTAAAGTACTCCGCAAAAATTCTACATTTTTAAGAGCATTCATCCGTCAGAATCACGCTGGAGTCAAAATTTATGATTTCCGATGGAAAATACGAGTAAATCTGTAGTTTTTATAATCTTTTCATTGTTTTTAAACAGCCCTTTTTATAAACTAGCGGTCGACGTACGTACTAGCTGCTGCCCGCGACTTCGCCCGCGTATAAAAAAATACATAAAAAAACTATCAAAATTTTATCAAAATCGGTTAAGCCGTTTCGGAGGAGTTTGGCAACTAACATTGTGACACGAGAATTTTATATATTAGATTGATTGATTTTTAAAAAAATCATATAATTTATTAGTACAAGGCTGAAAAAACATACGATTTATGTAAAAGAAGTGTAACTTTTAGTAATTTTTCGTGATATTAAACGTGTTATTTAAAAACTGTTCTAATGAGAATTCATTTTAAAATATTATTAAGCCATTTACTAGATAGATTATAGTACTACAAATAATATGACATTAACAAACTAAACATCTGAAACCAATGAAATGATGAAAAGACTCCTGTGTGATTTTAATCGGTGAATGCTCTTAAGTTAAATCTCTTCAAAATATCTTATGATTTATGTTTAGTTGAACACTTTTAAACTCATTAGCTTTTAAAATCATGAGCTCTGCATTTGAATTCTTGAAATCTTATAAAACTATCAAAAAAATAAAGAAAAAATTATAAAGCAAAATAAAAAATAGGCAAGCACGAATGAGTGAACAAAACTTTCTGGAACAACCTGTATAAGTACATATACTTATACATATACAAATACTTGGTTCCAAAAAGCGATCAACAGATAATTCCCTTAAATAATTTACATACCTGACAGCAAACAAGGACTTGGAAGTGGGCTTAGGGCGGACAGTCTTAGTACTGGAAGCGCCAACACTTCCAAGGCGCCTGTTGATCTCTGCAATTATTAATTTTATATTAGCATAAAAAAATACCATGAATTCCAAACAGAAATTTTTATTAGAAAACTTAAAACGAAACACAAGTATTTGAACTACATATCTATCTATATATACACTCGACACCCGTTACTTTGGAACTCTGATTCGATTTTCTCAATAAGTATAAAACTTACAACTATTAAAGTTATACCTGCAGAAAGTGCGTTTCATGATGAATAAATTGAATGGAAACTTATTGGAGATAATCAATTTATTAAGAATTTTTTAGGGATTTTACCAAGAAGAGTCGTTTTTCAGTCGTGTTAATCGTTAGTAATCATAAAGTGAAAAAATAATAAAATAAAAATAAGCCCTCTTTGGCGTCGATCACTTCCATATAGTCTCATCAGTGAACAGTACATTACCTAACCTAAGCTCTAACGTCCAATCCCTATGCTCTCAAACAAATTGAAGTAGTGCTCGGCGGTGTGCTCTTTATAGTCAGATTCCGTTCAGAAAGTCTCCTTCTGACGGTATCTGAAGTTATGAAAACTTGGCGTACGTCACGCAGACTTTGTTTGACTTAAACTGCATTGAGGCGATGATTTCTCAGAACAGTAAGTTGGATAAAACGATCATCTGCTGCTAATGTAGCCCTAGGTCTGCCTGTACCTGGACGGAGATCGAATGCACCACTCTCTAGGTATCGTTTGTAAGCTCGTTGCAACAGAACAGCAAAAATACACGCGTCCTAGCAAACGATGGACAAAAACTAAAGAAATGATAAGAATTATCCGACTATCATCACTGTAGAAAAAAGAATGCTAATCGCGATCTCTAGTCAAAAAAGAGCAAATCAAGCAACAAACACAATGTTATGAAACTTACTTTCTGTAGGTATAACTGATAGTTGTAAGTATTATACTTTTTGAGAAAATCGAATCAAGAGTTCCAAGGTAGCGGGTGGCCGCATTTGCCGTCGAGGTATACTCGTATATACAGATATTAAAAGATTATATTAAATGTTGGCAGATATTTAAGAGTTTTTAATTGACGCTTTAAGAGACGACATGAAACACAGTATTGTAATAACTTTCTTACTTGTTGTAACAAATCCGACTCCGAATGCCACTGAAAAATCAATGTGCGTTAGTAACCTTAAGTACCTTCATTGCTATGTTAATGATTTGCTACATAATAGTAAATTTAATCCATAAAAACCCATTTTATTATTAGCGACTCTGTACAGTAGTACAGTTCTGATTGTGACTATTAGTAGCTTTATTATTACAGTTAAAGCTATCTTAAATTTCAAGTTATAATGTTTCCACGTGAATCTACGTTATTTTAAATTGGACACGACTTTGACTTTAGCATGGATAAACGCAGGCATAATAATGTAATAAGTGATTAGTGGAGCTGTTTCGTTTTTTGACTGAAAAAATAACAAGTGAAATCATGTTAGATGGATACAAATGTGGGTACTCTGTTTAAGTCTACAATTTTTTTTGAGGACAAGGCGTTGAATAGCGATGGAAGTTTTATTTTACCCGGATACCATCCTAATTGATTTAATAACTAAAATGTTAACTAAATGTTAAAAGCATATTCTGGGGAGAGAAAATATTGTTTTCTTTGCCTGGGTTTAACATGCCATATGCGCATAATCTAAGATATAATGTATCTACTATAATATGGGTTTTTGTAGATTAAACAAGTAACAAGTGTGGTAGTTTCAACAGTTTAGAAGATGAAGGCAATGTACGCTTACGCTCCTAAAAACACATTTCATCGATTTTTTATTTCTCCTCACAAACTATGCTCGATGACGATGACCCGAAATAATAGGGAGTGTGCCAAAACTAATTGAGAAAGCACTTATGAAGTGTTAATGTCAATTTGAAGCGTTAAAATTGGTTATGAACGTTTTCACCAACATACACCTATAGTTAAGGAACATTTAACTGCTATTTTAGCCGGCTAAATGGAGAATTATGAATGTGACTGCCATGAATGGCCGGCTTAAGTAGCTGTTATACGTTTCCTAACTGTAGGTGAATGTTGGGACCTTTTCTTTGGTATTTACCTTGTTCCGAGGTCTGAAATGCCTGTTGAGGTATTTGGTTATACTGTTTAAGAAGCTTTTGTTTCTCTTCTCTTTCGTTAATTCTGGGTCTGAGAGGGAGGGCATAACGGGCAAAGGCATTACAGGAGGCGCAGGGCGAGGAGGAGGTAAACATGTGTCCAGCGACGGCGGAGTTTGTGGTGGAGTCATTTGAAATGTAGGAAGTGGAGGTACAGGGGGCGGAACATTTGATACTACGGTCATGCGTGGCCTTTTTGAACACCTTCTATTCAATCTCGGTCCATTACCAAGCCTCTCCAAAACTAGCCCTCTAACAACCTCCATCTGTTTCTGTCTATCTTTATTAATCTCAAGTACTTTATTTTGTTGCGGGGACGGCAATGACACTGACGATTTTTCAATCGTTGACGGCATTGAATAAGCACGCGGCGACAATATACTTAAATTATTTGAAGTAGCGCTACTACCCGTAGAAGTTCCGATGACATGACATTTTCATTTAAATTGACCGTACATGAAGATTCAGAAGTTAAAGGTGCGGTATTTGCAAATAAATCCTCCGTACGAGGTGGCGTAGAATGAGATGTATTTAGATGGTGAAAATTTTTACTCCTTGACCGGCATATGGCAGGAGAGTATACCCTAAAAGTACAGGGTGTCGTTTTGGAGGGTGCGTGGTAATGCTCATCTGTAAGAGGTGGTGAAATCATTTCTTCTTATTGTTAGTTTTATTGTGATTTGTTCTTTTTGGTGTGTCTATGAAATCTTCAATTTTACTGTGCTCTAAAGGCGGTGACATATCTGAATTAAATGATTCAGTGTAATTAGTTCCATTCAATACTTGTTTTTTATTAATATATTTTATGTCGTTAAGGAATCGTCAGGTCGGTTTAATGTAGAATTCAAATTAGGTTCAACTATCATTTGAACTGAAAGCTCAGTTTCAGTCAGAGCTAATGTTGTGGCATCACGACATGATTCAGACGATTCAGATTCCGCCGCAACCACAGTAGTTCCAGAAACGTCTCCAGATACTTTCTCATCGGCGTTGTATGTACTAATATTTATTAAAGTTCTGTCATGTTCAATTAGTTCGCCGCCTTCATTGGGCACTTCTACTATTGGCACTGTCTGATTAGGCATTCTTTGCGTATGTGATTCCTCTGAAAGAGAATCGGAATCTAATTTCCTATCACTTTTCACCTCTTCGAGAGGCTTTTACACGTTAACGTGAAATGCAACAGTTATATTCCGTGCCGCAGTGATGGGTGCTGGGTGCAACGTCTTCTGGAATTCAGTAATATTTGTGCGAAACGCTTCAATTTTTGTGTCTAATTGTGAAGTGGAATCCGATTTGCGAACCGCCTGTGGAGATGGTTCACCTAATAGATAGCGTCGTTTGAGCTCAAGGGCACGTTTTGTGGCTAGACCACCAGCAGACCTGGTTCTACTGAGTGGATACTGAGTGGAGTGGTCGGGGTGGCGGAGGTGGTGGTATTGGTTCAGTTACAAGAATTGCGGGGGGAGAGGGTTGGGCAGGGATTTCCTCGCGAGCAAACTCGCTATCGGTAGATAATTCCGTAGCGGAAGATACCTCCTCTGAACTTGATTCGGACTCCTCATCAGACTCGACCTGAATCCAGAATTGCTGTTATTCCATTCCATGTTATGACACCTGGCATTAAGATGACACAAGTACTAAGGCTGATCCCTCAGTACTGAGTCTTCTAGAGCTCTCAGTACCTCGGACAGCCAATTGTGTTTACCCCGATTCATCATTCTGTGCATACTGGTTTTCGCCTCCTTCTCTAAAAATAGATGCAGAGGCGGTAGGCCCAGGATTGCCTCCAGAGATGCTCCGTGGGAACTCGACATGGCTCCTGTTATCATCAGACATGCCAAACGCTGTAAGCCATTAAGCTTGTCAATAATTGTCTTCTGGTTGGCTTTTCTGTACCATACTATAGAGGCGTATGCGATCATCGGCCTCACAATAGCAGTGTACTTCCAATGGGTGAGCTTGGAACACGGACCCCAGCTCTTCCCTACCATTCGACGACTGATACATAAGGCTGCCTTAGCCTTATTTATCACATTTCCAATGTGTGCATTCCACGTTAGTCTCTGGTCGAATGTGACTCCCAGATATTTGACCTCTGAGGAAAATTCAACTCGTTTGCCATTTACTAGATGTGGCTTTAATTTGTCTAGCAACCTCTTCCTGATAAACGGTACTATAGCGGTTTTGTCACCGTTAACTGTCAGTTCATTTGCTGTGCACCACTCGCAAATGACGTTTAGAGCTTTCTGTAGTATAGCCGAAATTGTGCTTTGGCAGAAGCCTCTTATGATCACCACTAGGTCATCAGCATAACCTATGGTATCGGGGGGAAAGCCTTGGGCATATACTCTTTTTGACAAAACTACTGCATATATCTATTTCGCGTAGTTATTTGAACTTTTGAATAACTAATCAATGTTTGTAGGCAAAGTATTTTGGAGTTTTTGTACACTAGTGACCTACTCACCCTCAAAGTTGCATTAAAACTTGTGTTAAAATACGGATTTTTCAAGGATCATATCTTTTAAATTAATACCTTTTTTTAAGTTTGTATGCCAAGAAACCTAGTTAACGACAAGATAAATCGGTATCATACTTACTTTTGTAAATTAAACATAAAACAGCGGAGTAATAATCATTCTACGTTTGTAAGGAGGAAAGCTGACTTGTATCACCTTAATTAATTGACCTGTCACACAACAAGCGCATTTCAAATGTTATTCTGTTTCGTTTAAAATGAAATGTTGGCTTGACTGTTGGTGACTTGACTGCCGGGTATCTCTGTGTAACTTGTAACTCTGTAACTTTTTTGTTTGATGCATGCCTTCCAATAATAAATAAATGAAAATATATTAATAAAACTTAATTCTAAAAAGGTTCATAATACGACATCCTGAGATTAACATGCGAGAAATTTAAAATACGTAAAATTATATTAGAATATAGTTAAATATAGTTTAAAAACAGTTATAATACGCACAACGAGATAAGAAGGTGCGATTAAGAATAGTTCCACACTAATTTACCGTCTAAGGATGGCTGGATTTATATACAATATGAACAATATACATTTATTATGAAATGCACCATTATCGTTCATAATTTTCTTTTATAATATATTTACTTATATATTATAAAAGCAATATTATTATAGTATAATTGTGCAAAGTATTAATTAAAGCATAAAAAACACAAAAGCGCCATCAAAAAAATCTAAACATTTTATTTCACTTACTGCATTGAATCGACTCATTTATTTCTTACTAGCAATCTAGTATTATATTAAGCATAGCTAATATTATATATGAACCAGCTGCTACCCGCGACTTTGCCCGCGTAACTGTAAATTATATACTAAAACTTCCTCGAGAACCACTATCCATTGATGAAAATAGCATGAAAATAGGTGCAGTAGTTTTTGAGTTTATCGCGAACAGACAGATGGACGGACAGAAAGACGCGGCGGAGGACTTTGTTTTATAATATGTAAAGATTATCCATTCTCAATATAAAAGTTAAAACCCCATCAAAAATTGTATGTCGGTTGCGTAGTTTACAATTCTTGGACAAAGTTTTCCATAAATATAACTCAAATCCCTTAAAATCTCGATAAGCAATTCCGGCGCGACGATCACGAGGTGGCTGTGCGTGGTCTAACGATTCAATTTTATAAGTAAATTAATTAATACATAAATTAAAGACTTTATTTATACTATTGGGTAAAAGCGTAATTTCAGTATTCATCTTAAAAAATGTAGCAGGACAGAATACTGTGTGAACTGTTCAATGTGAAATTATCTTCATGATTTTTTGCAACGTAAATGGTCGGAGAGCGAAGAAACTGAACAACGCCGATGAAACACTATAATTCGAATTAGAAAAATGACTAAAGAACTGATATTCGTATGAATCGATTCAAAGCCAGTAAGTGTCAAGGAGACGGAAGTTAGTGTGGACAAAAACACATTCACTGCGTCCTGAACGCCGCCCCTTCTGTTAAACTAGCGATGATAAAAGGATCACTTTAGTGACTGGGCAATGTAAAAGATCCGTTTTGAGTTTTGTCAAGTGTCATTCAAATATAATTACGAATTTACAAATAATAAAACAAAAACAAACGCTTATTATAAATTTGTTATACTAATATTATAAAACTAATCTCAGTTTTCAATTTATTCTCAATAGTGTTTACTCACTGTCAAGTCCAGGTGACAGTGACAGATTGACAGTGCTTTAAAAATGACAAACGTCAAAAACGGACCCGTTTACTTATGTATGTGGCATTTTTATATAATGTGGACGGATGAATAATAGCTTTTTTTGGGGCGGCACGTGTTTGGGACGCAGTTCATGTGGCGCACCTCCTTATGAGCGCGGTTGACGTCACGCCGCGAGTGACGTCACGCCGCATTCTCTCGCCGGCGATGGTATCTAGGCAATGCGGCAGCGATGTACCTCACTACTGTCTGTTGGGGCCGGAACTTCTATCCGTCGCGCTTCTGTAGCTGTCCTCATTCTAGAGCAAGATTCGTTTCCAGACGACTCTACCACTAGAAAAAGAAAACGTCTAAATTTTAGACTCTAAAGTAAAGCCAAAACGCCAAAACAAAATAAAGCCAATGTTTCAGAATCCAAAGACCGAGACTAAAGGCTTCATGTGGAGAGAGATATATCTACCGCCTGAAGACTGGATACAAGGTAGCGTTGGTGATAGCTGGTAGCAGGAACAGTGCACCAATTTTGAATATGGTATTTTCTAATGTGATAACTGTGCTATTAAAATTTATTAATTAAACCTATTGATCTCATTTGTTGGTACTTATTTGATTTTTTTTTTACCATTTAATCGTTACTGAAACATAATTAGATAGTTAAGTAAAAATAATAAGCTTTTGAGCATGTTCACAACTCAGAATGTTGTTATTCATGTGGCGTACACTTACCACCACTACTGCGCACAGTTACCCGCGCACAGTACTCGGGTAAGAGTGCGCATTTTGACTACCTTTGTATTTTATAAGTTCAAAGATGTTTTGCCATTATAGATGACTATTTTCATACTTAAATTGTTGAATGATAAATAGTCTAACTAATAAATACTGTTAATTTTCATTTCAGAGAGGTTTCAAACACTTGACCCACATGACTCATGCAAGCAATTTGACGACACGTTTGGTCTAGAGGCTAGTAACCCTAGCTGTTAACCAAACGGTCGCGGGTTCGAATCCCGCTAGGGGCAAATGTTTATGTGTTAACATTTTACCTTTGTACCTGAGTCATGGATGTTTTGTATTTACAATATGTATGTATTTACAAAAAAAAAGTAATCTACTAGTATGTATACTAGTATGAACTGTCTGGTATCCATAATACAAGCATTAATTGCTTACTTTGGAACTAGATGGTGCTGTGTGGAATGTGTGAAGATATTTATATTTAAGACTCACCATCGTCTGAAGCGTCGTCATAGCCAAAGGAATCGTCTGAATCATGCGTATTGTAGTTTTTGCGTATCAATGCTAAAGCACCATAACGGTCATTTTCCGCGTCGTCATACTCAGCTGCCTCTTCATCATCTACCTCTTCGTCATCATCCTCAGAACTGGATTCACTTATATCGCTGCAAAATATTGATACAAAGATCACTATCAGTGTTCATGAGTGATAAATCTTAAAAAATAGATACCGTGTGTTTTACGTGAATACGTGTACGTTATACCGGTAATATTTTCTTTGAGCGTATTATATGACTTGAGTATTATGAACTCGGAAACACATACTCCGGAAGGGAGTTCCAATCCTGTTATAATATTATGTTTCGGAATTTTTCGATAGATGAAACAGCCATGATGGAAATTTTACTAGAAATTTGTATTGAAGAGCAGATAATGTTGATCTGTGGGGCCCGCGTCTTATGACACGTCCCACTCACGCGTTACACCGTTAAAAATGTATGTAATTATTTTTTGTGTTTGTGCTTATACGCGTCTGTCACGTACGGTGTCTGCGTCACGTAAGATATAAGCGAAGCTTTGGATGGACCAAAGCCGGTCGCATTTTGTGGTTAATGAAACTGCAGTGGCAAAAAGTGAAAACTTACCTGAGCTCTCCAGCGCCTGAAGTTTCGGACTGCAAGAAATTACGGTCCGTCCACTCGTCTTCGTCTATTTGAGTAGATCCTGTTGATAGTGGGATGCTAATTCTTTCCGGAGGATTTGTAACTGTGCGCGTCGTTGGTATATCTGATGTAATCGCATCTGCAGTACAGGACAGTGCAGTATCCTCCTCTGCAGTACCGTCATCATCCTCAGAACTGGATTCACTTATATCGCTGCAAAATATTGATACAAAGATCACTATCAGTGTTCATGAGTGATAAATCTTAAAAAATAGATACCGTGTGTTTTACGTGAATACGTGTACGTTATACCGGTAATATTTTCTTTGAGCGTATTATATGACTTGAGTATTATGAACTCGGAAACACATACTCCAGAAGGGAGTTCCAATCCTGTTATAATATTATGTTTCGGAATTTTTCGATAGATGAAACAGCCATGATGGAAATTTTACTAGAAATTTGTATTGAAGAGCAGATAATGCTGATCTGTGGGGCCCGCGTCTTATGACACGTCCCACTCACGCGTTACACCGTTAAAAATGTATGTAATTATTTTTTGTGTTTGTGCTTATACGCGTCTGTCACGTACGGTGTCTGCGTCACGTAAGATATAAGCGAAGCTTTGGATGGACCAAAGCCGGTCGCATTTTGTGGTTAATGAAACTGCAGTGGCAAAAAGTGAAAACTTACCTGAGCTCTCCAGCGCCTGAAGTTTCGGACTGCAAGAAATTACGGTCCGTCCACTCGTCTTCGTCTATTTTAGTAGATCCTGTTGATAGTGGGATGCTAATTCTTTCCGGAGGATTTGTAACTGTGCGCGTCGTTGGTATATCTGATGTAATCGCATCTGCAGTACAGGACAGTGCAGTATCCTCCTCTGCAGTACCGTCATCATCCTCAGAACTGGATTCACTTATATCGCTGCAAAATATTGATACAAAGATCACTATCAGTATTCATGAGTGATAAATCTTAAAAAATAGATACCGTGTGTTTTACGTGAATACGTGTACGTTATACCGGTAATATTTTCTTTGAGCGTATTATATGACTTGAGTATTATGAACTCGGAAACACATACTCCGGAAGGGAGTTCCAATCCTGTTATAATATTATGTTTCGGAATTTTTCGATAGATGAAACAGCCATGATGGAAATTTTACTAGAAATTTGTATTGAAGAGCAGATAATGCTGATCTGTGGGGCCCGCGTCTTATGGCACGTCCCACTCACGCGTTACACCGTTAAAAATGTATGTAATTATTTTTTGTGTTTGTGCTTATACGCGTCTGTCACGTACGGTGTCTGCGTCATGTAAGATATAAGCGAAGCTTTGGATGGACCAAAGCCGGTCGCATTTTGTGGTTAATGAAACTGCAGTGGCAAAAAGTGAAAACTTACCTGAGCTCTCCAGCGCCTGAAGTTTCGGACTGCAAGAAATTACGGTCCGTCCACTCGTCTTCGTCTATTTGAGTAGATCCTGTTGATAGTGGGATGCTAATTCTTTCCGGAGGATTTGTAACTGTGCGCGTCGTTGGTATATCTGATGTAATCGCATCTGCAGTACAGGACAGTGCAGTATCCTCCTCTGCAGTACCGTCATCATCCTCAGAACTGGATTCACTTATATCGCTGCAAAATATTGATACAAAGATCACTATCAGTGTTCATGAGTGATAAATCTTAAAAAATAGATACCGTGTGTTTTACGTGAATACGTGTACGTTATACCGGTAATATTTTCTTTGAGCGTATTATATGACTTGAGTATTATGAACTCGGAAACACATACTCCGGAAGGGAGTTCCAATCCTGTTATAATATTATGTTTCGGAATTTTTCGATAGATGAAACAGCCATGATGGAAATTTTACTAGAAATTTGTATTGAAGAGCAGATAATGCTGATCTGTGGGGCCCGCGTCTTATGGCACGTCCCACTCACGCGTTACACCGTTAAAAATGTATGTAATTATTTTTTGTGTTTGTGCTTATACGCGTCTGTCACGTACTGTGTCTGCGTCATGTAAGATATAAGCGAAGCTTTGGATGGACCAAAGCCGGTCGCATTTTGTGGTTAATGAAACTGCAGTGACAAAAAGTGAAAACTTACCTGAGCTCTCCAGCGCCTGAAGTTTCGGACTGCAAGAAATTACGGTCCGTCCACTCGTCTTCGTCTATTTGAGTAGATCCTGTTGATAGTGGGATGCTAATTCTTTCCGGAGGATTTGTAACTGTGCGCGTCGTTGGTATATCTGATGTAATCGCATCTGCAGTACAGGACAGTGCAGTATCCTCCTCTGCAGTACCGTCATCATCCTCAGAACTGGATTCACTTATATCGCTGCAAAATATTGATACAAAGATCACTATCAGTGTTCATGAGTGATAAATCTTAAAAAATAGATACCGTGTGTTTTACGTGAATACGTGTACGTTATACCGGTAATATTTTCTTTGAGCGTATTATATGACTTGAGTATTATGAACTCGGAAACACATACTCCGGAAGGGAGTTCCAATCCTGTTATAATATTATGTTTCGGAATTTTTCGATAGATGAAACAGCCATGATGGAAATTTTACTAGAAATTTGTATTGAAGAGCAGATAATGCTGATCTGTGGGGCCCGCGTCTTATGGCACGTCCCACTCACGCGTTACACCGTTAAAAATGTATGAAATTATTTTTTGTGTTTGTGCTTATACGCGTCTGTCACGTACGGTGTCTGCGTCACGTAAGATATAAGCGAAGCTTTGGATGGACCAAAGCCGGTCGCATTTTGTGGTTAATGAAACTGCAGTGGCAAAAAGTGAAAACTTACCTGAGCTCTCCAGCGCCTGAAGTTTCGGACTGCAAGAAATTACGGTCCGTCCACTCGTCTTCGTCTATTTTAGTAGATCCTGTTGATAGTGGGATGCTAATTCTTTCCGGAGGATTTGTAACTGTGCGCGTCGTTGGTATATCTGATGTAATCGCATCTGCAGTACCAGTTGCAGTTAGTTGGCTGTTTGGCATGGTCAGATGGTCAGAGGCTATTTGGCACTGCTCCTCAGTCAGCCCTGCTGCTGCGTGCTTGCCTGCCATTTTTAATTCTGAAACAATGAAAATTCGAATTCTTAAATAATTACATGTTGCATATTTTATAGTCTGTGATCAGTCGGTCAATCTATGTAATGTCTGTGGTATTGAAGTTTCTTATTAAAATATGTCTTCCGAACTAGTAGTGTGTCTTCATTTTAAAATATAAATATAAAAGCCCTAAAAGCAACCCACGCATTAAAATATGGTGTCAGAATTGACAAAAATATATTCTAGAAAAGAAGAACAATGACGGAACAAACCATATTCATGAGTAATATAAAACCATTATCCATCGATGGGGGTAATGAAGCGGAGATATGGCGTCAATGGAAGCAGAAGTTTGAAATATTTTGCGATGCAAACGACATAATGAAGCATGAACAGACAAAACAAGTGGCAATATTTCTGAACATTATTGGTGGTTACGGATTACAAATATTTAACTCATTCGGGGTCGATAGAAAATCCACTACCCTTGAAGAATTAATAAAACTATACGATGAATTTTAATCCTCAAAGCAATGTTACTGTGGAAAGGTATAAATTTTTCACAAGGACACAACAGACAGATGAAACACTGGATAATTATGTGACAATTCTGAACAATTTGGCGATGTCTTGCGAATTTGAAAGTCTAAAGGAATCATTGGTAAGGGTCATGTTTGTCATAGGTACCCTCAATCCAAAAATCCGAGAAAAATTGTTACAACAAGAAAAATTAACCTTGGAGGAAGCAATAAAAATGGCTAAAAGCATGGAACTATCACAAGAACGTTCTTCGAGAAAAAATCAAACTAAAAATAGCAGTATGTTGAATGAAACAACAGCTATCCAGTCAATCAAATGTAATGATCACGGAGGTAGATCAATGTCTAGGAATGGAAGGAAGAACAAAAGAAGTCCAAGTCAACAAAATCAAGACTCAGTAAAAAGAAATCAGTATTCAAAGTCATCAGGAACAAAGAATTGTACGAGATGCGGACAAGTGCATAAATTCAGATGCCCAGCAGATGGAAAGACGTGCAATATATGTAAAAAGCGAAATCATTTTGCCTACTATTGTTTTTTCAACAAAAATAACAAACAGAACAAAAAACAAGTTAGTAGTATTGACTATAGTAAGGATAATAACTATTTTGTAATGACGAATGGAAAATTAATGTAAATTGTAATAATTATTTAGTAAAAATGTTAATTGACACAGGAGCAGATACAAATATTATATCTAAAGATACACTTAATAAAATTATGACTTGCACTAATAAGAAAATACCTATTCAAAGAACAAATAATAAAATTTTCTCATTTTCAGGACAAATAGTACCCAATTTAGGCAGCTGTTTTCTGAAATGTAAATTTGAAAATGGTCTTACCACTAATATTTATTTTATTGTTGTCGATTGTAAATGTCAGACTATCCTAGGATGTAATACATGTGAAAAAATAGGAATAGTAAAAAGGATATTCAAAATTCAAAAGGATGTTCAACAGGATTCTGTAAGGTCAGTACAAAAAATTGTAAATAACTACTCACACACATTTGAAGGTATAGGATGTCTTCCAAACGAAGTACACTTAGATATTGATGAAAGTGTAAAACCAAAGATTTGCCCAGTGCGCAGAATACCATTTACTTTACAAAATCGTTTAAAGTCTGAATTAGAAAATATGGTAAAAATGAATATTATTGCTAAAGTCATAAAACCAACAAAATGGGTTAATTCCATAGTTCTCGTTGAGAAACCTAATGGATTATTGCGTATTTGTCTCGATCCAAGAAATTTGAATGTGGCAATTAAAAGACCTCATTTCCCATATCCTACTTTTAATGATCTGCGATCACAAATAGCAGGTAGCACTATGTTTTCTAAACTAGATGCTAGTTCAGGATATTGGACCTTAAAATTAGATGAGGAAAGTAGTGACTTATGTACATTTAATACACCTTTTGGACGATATAAGTTTCTCAGACTTCCATATGGTATCAATTCCAGTGGAGAAATTTTTCATAGAGCAATGAATGAATTGTTTAATGATATACCAGGAATTGTAATATTTGTCGATGATATATTAATACATGGAAAAAATGAAAAAGAACACAATCAAAGACTTGAGGCTGTGTTCAAGCGCGCTTCTGAAATAAACTTAAAATTTAACAGAGAAAAATGTCAGTTTGGTCTAGCAGAAATTTGTTATGTAGGACATATTTTTAATAAAGATGGAGTGAGTGTCTCCTGATAGGTCTAAAATTGAGGCTATAATTAAAATGCCCAGTCCTAAAAATGTTAAGGAACTACAAAGATTCCTTGGGATGGTTAATTATTTGGGTTCATTTATTCCAAATTTGTCAGAAGAAACTAGTATATTTCGTGACTTATTGAAAAAACAAAATACTTGGAATTGGACTGAAAATCATGAAATCATGAGATTTGCAAATCTCCAGTATTAATTCATTATGATGTTAATAAATCTGTGAGAATGTCGGTCGATGCTTCTCAAAATGCTGTCGGTGCAGTGATATCTCATGGCAATAACCCAATAGCATATGCATCTAAATCTCTTACTAAATGCCAGGAACATTATGCTCAAATAGAAAAAGAACTTTTTGCAATAGTTTTCGGTTGTAAAAAATTCCATCAATATATATATATGGAAAACCAATTCAAGTAGAAACAGACCATCAACCTTTAGTAACACTTTTCAAAAAACCATTGTCCGAAGTACCTACAAGACTTCAGAGAATGATGATAACTTTACAAGCATATCATTTAAATGTCTCATATACAAAGGGCTCAGAAATGTATATATCAGATACTCTTTCAAGAGCACCCATTGATGATACGATAAATGAATCATCATATTCATTAGATAGTTTGTCAGATTTTGAGCAAAATTTAAATATACATGTTAATTTATTGAAATCAAACTTAGCAATTTCTCAAGAAAAATTAGAATTTTTTTTAAATCATTCTGAGAAAGATTTAACATTACAAAAACTTAAAGATTATTTTATGAATGGATGGCCTAAATGTAAAAAACATTGTGATAATTTAGTACTTCCATATTGGAACATAAAAGAAGAAATTCATATAATACATAATTTACTTTTCAAAAATAATTCTGTCATAATTCCTAAATCAATGAGATTTGAAATCTTAAACATATTACATGAAGGACACTTAGGTTTAGAAAAGACTAAAATTTTAGCTCGTGGTATTGTTTATTGGCCTGGTATGAACCATGACATAGAAAATAAAATAAAGCAATGCGAAACATGTGCTACGTATAGTGCAAATAAGTCAAAGGAAACTCTTTTATCTCATGAAGGATCATTATTTCCTTGGCAGAGACTAGCTACTGATTTATTTGAATATAAAAATCAGAAATATTTATTAGTTGTCGATTATTATTCTAATTATATTGAGATAGCAAATTTAAAAAATGACAGTAGAAGTTCAGCAATAATTAATAGTCTAAAGTCAATTATGGCAAGGCATGGAATCCCATTGCAATTAGTCAGCGATGGTGGACCTCCATATAATTTGAAAGAATTCAAACAATTTCTATATGAATGGGACATTGAACACATTGTTACAAGCCCATATATGTCTCGATCAAATGGATTAGCCGAAGTCTCAGTCAAAACAGTTAAAAATATTTTCAGAAAATGCGAAGAGTCCGGAACAGACCCGCATATAGGACTATTACAACATAGAACAACTCAGAGAGGAAATATGTATTCTCCTTCTCAGTTACTTATGTCAAGACAATTAAGAACTAAGTTACCTAGTAAATTCAGTCATCTAAGACCTAAAATTGTAAAATTTTCAGAATATTCTACAATAAAAGAAAAAAATTTACAAAAAACTAAATCGTATTATAATAAAAATTGTAAAAAATACCAAGAATTTAAAGTTAATGACAAAGTCTATTTTAAGAAAAATCCTAAAGATATAATATGGACAAAAGGTTCAATCATATCTAAAACTAAATTCCCTAGATCATTTATAATAAAAGATAATTTAAGTGCAACATATAGACGAAGATCTCAGCACATAAAACCTGATTATAGTCAAAATAAGTCTTATCTGTTAAAATTGATAATTTTAACAACTGTCAAAAAAATGCTGACTGTGCAGCAAAATGGTCATTTCAATCAAAGAATATGTCTCAAAAAACCTTTCAAGAAAGGAAGGATGATGATTGTATATTCATAATAACTCAAAAGAAAATAAATACGTCTCCAAGTCCCGGTCTTTATTCAAGTCCTGTACTAGTAGGAGAAACAAGCAATCATAATATTGACAGTAATTGTAGCGATTCAGAAACATATCAGTCAATGGATTCTGAACAAAGTGAAACGAATCAGTTGATAAAATCTCCTGAATTTGTTAATGTAGATAAAGATGTGTCAAATCAAAGTTTGTGTGATTATAGTGAATATCAAGAGGAAATTACTTTGTCTACTCCTCCTGAATCTTGTTTACAGGATAATCAGAAAATTGTCATATCACCTAAATATGACAATAATACACTAGAAAATGTAAATCAATTTAGTTCTAGAGGTAGATTATAAAAAAAGACACAGAAATTAAATTTGTAGTAATAAATTTATTAATAAAAAGAAAGACATTGTATAATTTTATAACATAGATTTATGACATGGATGTATATATTGTATAATTAATTAATTTCAAAGAATCACAGATGTTTGACATAATTACAGTATTGTTCAATAGTTATAAGCATTGTATATGTTTGTATTCAAAATAATATAAGTGAAATAATTATTAAATATGTTTAAATGTGATGTAAACAATGTTTGACAGCAAGCCCAATTGTCAATTTCAAAACATTATTGTCAGCGTGTCATGTGTCAAAATTCTTTTTTTAAAAAGGGGCATGTTGCATATTGTATAGTCTGTGGTCAATCGGTCAATCTATGTAATGGCTATGGTAACTAGTGTGTCTTCATTTTAAATATAAATACAAAAGCCCTAAAAGCAACCCACGCATTAAAATAAAGTGAAAGTAATTTTTAATTGTTATAATGAGGACTCTTGCACTAGAGTTTTATTTTATTTGGAGGCTTTATCTCTGAAATTATTTACCGAACAAATAGTAAGTATCTAAGAATGAGAGTCTTCTTCGAGTATAATAAAATATTGTACCGTGAAAATTAACAATATTTTATGAACGTATATTGTAAGGACAAAAGGACGTTGACCAACCTCAACTCAAGGGTGTAGACTTGTAACGCGATTCCCCTGTGTGTGTCAACATTGATAATTGAATACAGTAATGATCTTTCTCATTATTAAAGCACCTTTTTTATAAAAAGTGTTGCATTGGTTCTTGGCCACTGCGCCTAAGAAACAATGCAACTCGTAGTAAATGAGAAATGGCAGGACAAAGAAACTATTGAAAAAAAATTGTGTGTGTCAGCTCAGACACACGTTTGGGAGTTTACTTCTTACGAACGATTATAAAATTAAATTTTCACAATTCTAACACGCCGAAAAAACAACATTGTTCTTTTTTTAAATAATATTGTGTAGATGACGCAACATCTCTGAAACTTCAGATATTCTAAAATAGCATTCGTGTAACAATTGTGATTTTACTCCCATAAATTTTCATACCACGGGCTTTTATATATATGCAAATAGATTGTTATGGAGTAAACTCTAATAAAAATTAAATTTAGGCACTGGACCCCTAATAAAGACGCCTTATCTGTAACCCAGTGATGACGTGCTGTACTCCAACTATTGTTTGAATTAAAATTTCCTGGAGAGGCGTTGTCGTGTGATCGCCGTATGTATACATCGCATTACTAAAATAAAGAGCTGTCTTTCATCCGGTATTACTAAAAACATTAGTGGTCAAAGAACAGTAACATTAGGTCTCCTGTGACACGAAAGATTTAAGGTTGGTTTCTAACGGATACTCAATAAACTAGAACAACATATTATAATTGGAGTCAAGTCGGATGTTGCACTCAATGTAATCAAAACTTTATTTAAACAAAACAGTATATACCGGAAGTGAAGGCATTAATATGTATTAGCTTGATTGAAGAAGAATGTATATACATAAGTGGAGTACCTATTATAGGTGTATAAAAAAATCAGAAAATCAGATAAATCATTTAGAGAAATATATTGTGAATTGCAATTTTAAAAAAATTATAAAAATTATTAATATTATAAAGAGAGATTTGTTTGTTTGTAATGAATAAACTCAAAAACTACTGGACCGATTTTGAATAATTCTTTCATCTAAAGAAAGCTACATTATGCGAGTAACACATAAGTCCTATTCTATTTGTCCAGACTAATCTTTTCAAATTATAAAGAGGAAAAAACTATACATAAAGTAAATTCTAATCCCTTTAGATACTAAACTGTATTCTGAGTGAGACGTTTTCACCATTAGACAACTTGTCAGTTATCAATGAAAATCAGTAGAGACCATATCAGTAAATTATCAGTATAGACTATTATCCCCAACATGAACTTCCCTACGATTGAGTATGTAAGGTGTAAAGATGGAGTATGTGCAGTTACTGTACTTAATATGTCTCATATTAATAAATATCTTTGTTATAATGTCCTATGATTTTAAATAACAAATTAAATAAAATACCCACATACCAAATTTGACGTTAAAATTAATTGTTGCCTCATTCAAAAGTAAATCATATGAAAAATCTAATAAAACCTATTGCAATTAGTGTCCGACCGAAGGTTTAGCCAAAAAACTACCTTCGGTGAAACAATTTCACCGATGATTCCTAAATAAATAAAACGTTATATATAATTCACATTTCAAATGTTATTATTTTAGAAAATTAAATTGCAAGGTAATTTTTTTTTCATATCTAGATCAACTTCTGGAGATGATTTAAATTACCTTTCTATATTATACAGTTGATATAAACCTTTAATAGGAAAGTTTTAAAATCATTTACATTATTAAATGTAGCTTGTAGCCAATATTGAACAAAATTTCTCAGAACTTTTAAGCCTTCAGCTTCAGCTTTAACCAAAGGTTGTGGTAAAAGCCGATTAATTGGGTTCAGCTTCAGCCAGGGCACTATTCGGTTGGACACTATAGACAACATTTAAAAAAAGAAATGTTATACACATCCACAATTGTTTAAACCTACCTACCAACTGTCCTAAAAATATTAATTACTAGATGCGCTGTAGTTTATTTTTTGGAACCAAAAATTTACAAGTATCTATAATCAAATTGGTTAATCTGTTTCTGAAATTAGCCTGCACAAACGTACAGACAAAAAGATAAGCAGACAAAGCAAGATAAATAAATTCTAAAAACTTATTCTCTTTTTGAAGGTCCGTAAGGTCCGGAGGTCTCTTTTGGAAAATATTTTTCATGTACAGATACGGTAATTTTACTTGTATATATGTAGGTAGGAAAAATAAAATAAAATAAATTCTCAAATTATACAAAAATGGTAGTAGGTAAGTTACAAAAACTAAATTCAAACCAAAATTAAAATGTCCAAAAACCCTATGGGTAAGATTAAAATTTTCATTTATCAAATTAAATGCATATTTATAATGATTCACCATACACAATATTGACAAAGATAAAGCGTATTAATATGAAATTAACTAACCTGAATCCTCTATGAATCTGTTACGCCTTCTATTTTAACTTGCTAATAGCCGACTCGATGTCACCACTGTGCTCCGTAGTCCGTACTGCACTGCTCTGGTTGCGTTTAGGTCTAATTATTACTTCCCCCACTCACCCAATTCACTCGGTCAATCAACTTCGCAATGCGCATGCCCGTCATGGACCGACCGAACGAATTGTAGTTTTTTTGGAGTTTTGTTGCCTGGTTACTTGACTTTATTGCCACTAAAAGATAGAGTACTTTATTGTGTGTTTTCATTAATTTAATTGTTTTTAAGTCATATTCTTACGCTTTTTAAAAACGATAGTGTAACATAAAATTTGTAATTAAGGAGCGTAGAGATAAGGAGCGCCATCTTACATGGGTGTTAAACTTAAAAAGTGGCAACAAAATCCGATAGTGTGAACAGAGAGAGTTTGAGAGTATGGAGAGTATGGAATGAATTTAGCAGTAGTTGACGGAATGAAGTGCGCCGAGTTGAATTTTGGTTGAACACTAGCCTCACCAGCGCCACCAATTTATCCTAAATAAAATTAGTCTGTTCTGAATATTTTTTTTAATTTATTCGTTCATCAGTAATGTCAGTTTGACATCAACAAATCAACAATGTCAATGTCATTCATGTTATTGAAAACTTCTAAAAAGAAAAAAGTAATAAATCAGAATAAATAAATAAATAAAGCAAAAATAAAGTTATGCTTGATTAGCTTTGGTTATATATATTAATTAGAATGGGTAAT
Organism: Synanthedon formicaeformis; assembly: GCA_945859745.1. Lineage (NCBI taxonomy): Eukaryota > Metazoa > Arthropoda > Insecta > Lepidoptera > Sesiidae > Synanthedon > Synanthedon formicaeformis. The sequence continues at coordinate 6,158,949 of OX243953.1, read as the reverse complement.
TAATCTAGTGTGTCAGATAAAAGGAAGAGAACAATTATTGATTCACAAACATTTTGATGAAAAAACAGATGGCTCAACTAACGGTTTCTATTTCACATAAAAAACATGCAGGTAAATAAATATCTATGTGCTTGTTACATAAATTTTTAGCTTTAATTCACATAAATTTCAATTATATGGCGTTGCTTGTGTCTTAGGCGACAGTAGCCACCTACCGTCAGTGGACCCTGAGCCTGTCTGTAGATTTTAACATTAAAAAGTAGATAGAAGCAAAAAGGAAGTTTAATGACCATCTTTGTCCTAATACTAAAGAACCACTTGTAATAAGTTCCCAGAGAACCCATGCAGATATTGCAACTGTGTCTAGACAAAGATCGAGTCAACAAATAAAGACATAAAATCATAAATTAAGTTTAGTTAGATATTTATATATGTAATAGAAATTAGGCGACATATTACATATCGCTGCTTAAAAACTAAAGGGCCATAAAACAAAAAAATATTTTTATTGCAAAAATACAATCACAATCCTTCATATTGTAATTATGTTTTTTATATATTCAAAAGTAACTGCTTATATCTCTTCTAGTATTCATTTTATTATAAAAGTAGCATTTAATGCTACCTAAAAATACGCTTCTAACGATGTATAACATGCATCATATATTTGATATATATCTAATAAGAAAAAATAGACAAAAATTAATTTAATTTTTTTTTTCGATTAGCTCTCCTGTAAAAAGTGTAATTTTGATTTGTGGCCCTTTAAGCAGCGATATGGGCATTGTGCGGTTGTATTGTCGGACAATGCATAAAATGTATGTTTTTTTCTTTCTACCTACGTATAAATAGCGGCTTCCGAATAAAGCAATGAATATTTTGGTCTCTTCATTATCATTATGAACCAAATCCACTATAATATGGTTTATCTATAATATTACAGAAATGTGAACTTAATAGGACAAAACATATATTTTAACATGTAATACATCTAATACAAATATTTGATTGTTTGTTTGAATTAAATAGGCTCCGAAACTACTAAACAGGTTTGAAAAATTCTTTCACTATTGGGAAGCTATATCATTGACTATATTTTGTAAAGTTAAGCAGACAAAGTAGCGTCTACCGTAGAAACTACCCGACTAGGCCTATAGTCCGGGGCGGCAGCATTCGCTTCTCAGTGCTCTTGAGCCATTTAATTTATTAAAGAATAGCTAGTATCGTGTGTGATAGTTTACCATCTTTTCTAACAATATTTATATTTTGGCAAATTAATTCATTTTCTCCATAGTGCCATTACCACTACATTCCTAGTTTTAATATGGGATTCGTTGTATTTGTGCTGTAAAATGTATAAAAAATTGTTTATTGTTCACAGGTTGAGGTGTGAAGTTTATTTGGTCTCGCAGTACTTGCACCGGTTCAAAAAAAAATCCAGCCCGGACTGTGTCTGTGAGCCTTCGATTGAAAAAATTAGAGGTAGAAATTTAAAAAGGCTAAAACGTGTACAAGATAAATACAATATTATAGGAAAAAAATGTGTCTGTGTGCACACAACAAAGATAAGTTATGAGAAGAAGCAAGACAACTAACTAAAAATAATATAAAGAAAAGAAATACTGGAATTTAAGTGAATTCTTAACAATTTAAGTGACATCTAAATGTTGGTGAAAATTTATTTTTTAGTTAAGTGGGTAGTGCTACACCTACCTCGTGACTGTAGCAGCTAAGTATGAAGGGCACAGGCGAGCCTTCGGCGCCATAACCGAATACCTGGCTAGGGGAAATCAACCCTGAATTAAAAATAAATAAAAATGGAAGCAACACTTAAAGAAAAACTACCCCAGGAGGGTACCGGCTCCGCCGGAGAATCCCTCCCTGAGCTTAGCTCAGGCTGCCCCTCGTATTCTGGGGGGGGCAAAGTATTGCTTAACCATGAAGGTCATCGGCGCTCTTCAACACTTGTCCAACAAATATTCCACCCAGCACTATTTAACCGGCCTCGATCCACCTCTCTTAGTAATATATCGTCACCTTCGTCTAACATGATGGAAACAGAACACGACAGCCAGGATCAAATAACTGGGACAGACAGACTAACGGCTCTAAATACAAGCTACAATACCACCACCTCCGATAACTTACCACCACCATGGCAACGAGTACCGACTTTAAGAGGCGCCAAGAGGAAAAAAACATCATCCCCCTCACCTGAAAAAATAAGTGTCACAAACAGATTCAGTGGACTTCCGACAGACGAAAAAGAAGAAGATACTGTACTTACAAAAAAAAATCCCAAACCACCACCAATAATTCTCTATGGCATAGAAGACGTTAATAAACTCACGGAGGCTTTGGAAAGCGTTGTGAATAAAAACGACTTCGTCTACAAAGTTGTTAACAAAAACCAACTCCGGATCAGTTGTACTGCTGTAGAAAACTACAAAAAAATAATAACAGCTGTTAGAGAGAAAGGCTTGATAGGACATACATTTAACAGGAAAGACAAACGAACGTATAGAATAGTGATTAGAAATCTACATCACACAACACCAATCGATATAATAAAGGAAACATTGGAAGGCACAGGCAACACTGTTGTTGGCGAAATTATTAATGTCAAGTACGGACCCGAAAAAAAACCAACCTTCACATTCTTTGCCAATCTGGCGCAAGGCCCGAATAACGGAGCAGTTAAAAATTTGAAATACATATATCATCAATCAGTCGTTGTAGAAGATCCGCGCAAACGCAACTCAGTGGCTCAATGTCAAAGATGCCAACAATATGGTCACACTAAAAACTACTGCATGAGGCCATATCGTTGTGTGAAATGCGCACAAGCTCACAAAACTGCGGACTGTCCCAAAACTGATCGCAACACTCCAGCTACATGTGCTTTATGTAACGGCTCTCACCCAGCAAATTACAAAGGGTGTGAAGTATATAAAGAGATTTTGGCCAGAAAATCGAATAGGCAGATATACCCTAAACAAAAAGGAAGCACAACTACAGCTGCTATCCCGGCTACTCAGCTCCCACCACATATCAGCAACGAAAGTGCTAGACCAAATGGGGATCCCGACATCAACAAACGAAAGAGGTACTCTGATTTTTTGAAATCTAGCAAAAATAACGACAATGAAGACAAAGTAATTTCAAACAAAACAATTGAAGAAATGTTTATTAAACAAAATGAAAAAATGGATCTCATCCTTCAACAAATGAGTACACTAATCAGTCTCATAACAACCTTAGTCTCTCAAAAAACAAAATGACTTCTCTCAAGATATGTACCTGGAACCTGGATGGGCTATCACCAAACAAAGATGAAGTTGAAATCCTACTATACACACACAACATCGATATACTATTAGTATCTGAAACACATTTTACGGCAAACAGTAGCGTTAAGATAAGAAACTACGAAATTTATGCCACAAATCACCCTGATGGAACTGCACATGCTGGAGCGGCAATAATAGTGAAATCGAACATAAAACACTGTGAGCAACCCCAATTCAAGAAACCTCACATCCAAGCAGCCACTATCGGAATACAGGATCGAAACGGAACATTCAACGTGTCTGCTGTTTACAGCCCCCCGAAACACAAAATAACTGCAGAGCAATATAATGAACTATTTAACACTCTTGGCCTGCGCTTCATAGTAGGTGTAACGTAGTGTTACTAATTTTATTATATTACCTTATTTGTTTATTTATCTGTTTATACCTATTGATTAAACCTTTTTTATAATTAGTATTCCTTCATTTAAAAGAATTCCGTTCTAAAATATTTGATTTTTGTTTTGGTTCGTCGCAGAGAGCGGTGCGCATTCGGATTTTGGCCGTGAGAGAAGGAGTTTGTTTTTTAACATTGAAAATTTTCATGTTTAAATAGTCTGATTTTTCAATATTAATTCAGTTTAATATATATAAAAACCCCGAATTATATATGGGGTTTTTTTATGCTGGATGCATAATTTCCTTGGATCCAATTTTATTCGTCTAAACGAAGTTTGGACGTTTGGAGAGAAGGCTTCCTGGGTCCATTTTCTTACGGCAGGGCCAATCCACGAGACGCTCGCCGTTTTATTCTTGTGGACGTCTTCAGAGTTTATTTTCTTTATTGGATAGCGTACCAAATTCGTCGACATACAGATAAGTTTTTGTTATTCTCATAGAAGAGTGATTCAAAAATTTAAAATAATATATATATCTATAATTCCGCACTGGGCAAAGAACCACACCCTATTTAAGTTTCTTGTTTTTTTATTTAATGTAATATATTTTTATTTGCTAACTCGATTTTTTATTTGTAGTTAGCTGGCGCCCAATATTTTTTCTTTTCCTATAGCCGTTTACGTTTTTTTTTTGTTTTAAAATATTTACAACGTAACATTGGCGCCCAACCTGTTTTTTTACAGATAACATATATTGTTGTTACTGTAAAGTGCGAGTAATTGTATATATGTATATTAATTTTTATTTTCTTCTCGACATTTGAATCACTTCTCTTGATTTTTTTTTTGTAAGTTATTAATTTCTTCAATTTTCTGTTTTTTTGCTGAATGACATTTTAATTAATTTCCATTTCAGTGATTATTTCTTAATTTTCATTTTTTCATGTTAATTTATTTTATTTTATTTTTTTAAGATGTCATTCGCAATTTTTTTTCTTGTAACAGGCAATAGATTTTTATATTTATTTCTGTTATTATCATCACAAATAAGATGTTGAATTTCTAGAGGGAATTATTATTTTCATCTGGTTTACGTCTATTTAGTTTGAGAAACTCTTTAGTTTAATTCATTAATAATTGTTGACATTTAATTGTCATGTCATATGGTTCATTGACTTCGTTCCAATTTTTTTCAAAATTCTAAAGCACCACTTACACAAGTGAATTGATTAATTATACATTTTTCTGGTTACATTTTTTCGGATTTTCTTATTTTAATTATTAAAATTTTAATATTTAATACTAATAATTAATAATATTATTGTAATATTTTTTGGTCACTTCTTATTAGTGAGTGCTCAATTCATTTACTGTTTTATTTTGGCAACATTTTATTTTTCTTCTCGTTGCTTATTGACTATTAATTAATTTTCAGCTTTTACTATCTTAAACACTTTTAATTAATATTTGTTTATCCCATGACAAATTTTATTTATTAATTTAAGCAAGTTTACATGGTGCATGTTAACTTATTGCACTTATTAACAGTTTTAATTAATAACAATTAATTAATTATTCATAATTATTATTTTTTGTGTTGACATTAAGACATCATCATGTCTAATCCGATTAAGGTTTCTTCGTTACATAAGTTAGAATTAGGTTATGAAATTTCTATTCGTAACCAAATACCAGCTTCTACCGTTCAAGAAATGAGGAAGCAATTGTCAGAATTATTAAAGACTTTGCCTACTGAATCGGTTAAAATTTCAAATATGGAAGCGACCAAGGATGTTACAGACTCTTCTATAACTTTAAACAAAATTAAGTTATATCTACAGGATGATGAAATTGATAGTAATGGTATTAACAGAGCACTTAATCTAGCTTACCATCTTTTCCATAGATTATCTAGAATTTTACCTACAAGTTCTGAGATGAAAGCATTACTAGAGTCTACTAAAGAAGAAGTAGTATCTTTAATTAATAATTTGACTCTGAAGTTATCTAATGTTTGTGAGGATTTACCTAGTTTGCCCTCTACTAGTACTAGTTTTACACCTCAACGGTTACAAATTAATGTAACTTGTGATAAAGGAATTAGTGATCTTATTAAACTAAAGTATGATGGCAAGTCTTGTGTTCGTAATTTTATTCAACGAATTACAGAAATTCAAGCAAGTAGGAACGCTTCAGACTCTCAAATGTTTTCTCTAGCTTCAGAAATATTTTTAGGCAATGCTTTAAATTGGTTTAGGTCTGTTAGAGATACTTTTACGGAGTGGAAGGTTTTGTTATCTTCTCTTAAAGAAACTTTTGACGAGCCTGGTTGTGACTTTAGGTTAATTCAACAGATTTATTCTCATAAACAAAAGGAGGAAGAATCTTTTACTGATTTTATGTCAACTATGTCTAGTTTTTTTTCCAAACTTTCCAAGCCTATGTCGGAAGAGAATAAGTTAGATATTTTGCTTAACAATATTAAACCTTGCTATACGCCAACTTTAGCTACTTTTACAAAGATAGAATCTTTGGAGACTCTTCGTACCATTTGTAAAAACTTTGATGATATTCACACTCGCCTTAGCAATAAGCCATCGTGTAGTAATTCATCTTATAACTTTAATCAGCCTTTTAAAAAGAGTTTTTCTCTTGTCAAGGGTAGTAATGTCACTTCAAATTCTAATGAAGTAAATTTGTCTCCTATTAGTTCACAACATGTTAAAACAAATTCACATGTTGTTAATTTTTGTCGCAAGTGTCGTTCAAGGGAACACAATATTAATAATTGCCCCTTAAAAGATAAGATTTTTTGCTTTAGATGTGGAAATATGGGTGTTAAGACTCCCCAATGTCCTAAGTGTTCCAAGTTTTTTTCTAAGTAGCAATTATCGGAGGGTAATCATAAGGAACTAGTCGATCACCACTCAGTGGAGAACGATTGGTCTAGCTGGTTATCAGTTATTAAGAATTTTTTCAAATTCTATAAACACGTGTCTACCCTCGATATTAAACCAGCTAATGATAACAGGCCTTATATCAATGTAATCATTAACGGTGTTAGTTTTGCCGGTCTTTTGGATTCGGGATCTGCAGTTACGATTCTTGGTAATAACTCGCATTTACTTTTATTCCCTAAAGATTTTAATAATTTAGATCTCATCAAAGATGACTTAGACTTCTTAACAGCAGCAGGTGGACAACGTTTGCACTGTTTAGGTTATCTTAATATACCTATTACTTTTGGAAATTCAGTTAAATTTATGAAAACATATGTTGTTCCAGAGGTTAATAGTAATCTTATACTTGGTGTAGATTTTTGGAATAAATTTAATATTTTTCCTAAATATTTAGGTGGTCTTTCCTTGGTATCTGCTGATAATAAGAAATCATTTAGCACAGAACCTATCGTTAAAGGCTTTGATAATCTTTCCGAATATGAACGCGATATAGCGACTATGGTTATTAAGAAATTTGAAGATATTTCGTTTAAGCATAAGGGTTTAGGTAAGACTAGCTTTATGACACACCATATCAACACTGGTGACTCGAAACCGATTAGACAACGTTATTATCGTCTTTCTCCGGAGAAACAACGCATCATCACTCAACAGGTAGATGAGATGCTTAACTTAAATGTCATAGAACCTTGCGAAAGCGATTGGTCCTCTCCTGTTTTGATAGTTAGTAAAAAGAACGGTGAACCTAGATTTTGTTTAGATAGTCGGAAACTTAATTCTGTTACTATTAAGGATGCGTATAACCTTCCTTACATTTCAGAGATTCTTGACAATCTTAGAGACGCTAGATTTCTGAGTTCCATTGATCTGTCAAAGGCGTTTTGGCAGATTCCTATTGCCAAAGAGGATAGAAAGAAGACTGCGTTTTATATTCCTGGAAAAGGTACTTTTCAATTCAAGCGGACAGCGTTTGGTTTAACGAATGCTCCGGCTTCTCAACAGCGCCTAATAGATTTACTCTTTAGGGAGTTTGATCTCAAAGTATTCGGATATTTAGATGACATTATTTTGATTAGTAATGATTTTGATTCACACGTCTCCTTACTACTCAAAGTCCTGGAAAAATTAAAACAGGCAAATTTGACTGTTAATTTCGACAAATGTCAATTTTTTAGGAATAGTCTCAAATATTTGGGTTATGTCGTGGATAACTTTGGTCTGCGAACAGATCCTGAAAAAGTCGAGGCTATAACTAATTTTCCTACGCCTAAAAATAGGAAAGATCTTAAACGTTTCCTTGGTACAGCTACTTGGTACCGTAGGTTTGTACCAAAATTTTCTACCATAGCTGGTCCGTTAAATAGACTTACTTCAACAAAGAAGTCTGCTCCTCCATTTGTATGGACGGCCGAAGCTGATGCAGCTTTTATTAAGTTAAAAGAATGTTTGGTTTCTGCACCCGTTTTACGCTGTCCTGATTACAGTAAACCTTTTGAGGTTCATACAGATGCCAGTAACTTCGGTATCGGTGCTATGCTTACACAAGTTATCGAAGGCAAGGAGCATCCTGTAGCTTACATGAGTAGGACTCTTTCTCCTACAGAGAGAAATTATAGCGTAACTGAGCGTGAAACTCTTGCAGTCATCACAGCTTTAGAACATTGGAGATGTTACCTTGATAATGGTCAGCAATTCACTGTTTACACTGATCACAGTGCTCTTAAATGGTTTTTGTCTATTTCAAATCCAACAGGCAGACTCGCTAGATGGGGAGTTCGTTTATCTACTTTTAATTTTGTGATGAAACATCGAAGAGGCGTTGATAATGTAATTCCTGACGCTCTCTCACGTGCTCTTCCTGTTAGTGATATTTCAGCATCATCTGTAGTTACTACTACTAATGACTCTTGGTATAATAAAATCAAGAAAGGTTGTATTGATGAACCTCAAAAATTTCCAAATTTTACCCTTAAGAATAATAAATTATTTAGATTATCAAAAAATAAGTGCAATTTAACAAATGAATTTTCTTGGAAAGAAGTTATTATTTGCGAACAAAGACGAGCTATATTAAAAAAGTATCATAGTGAACCTACTGCCGCTCACTTAGGAGTATTTAAAACTTATAAACGTATTTCTTTACATTTCTATTGGCCAGGTTTATATAAGGACGTTGTTAATTTTGTTACTTCTTGTAATACCTGTTTAGCTTATAAACAACAAAATCATTTAACTTTGGGAGAGATGGGACGTCCTAAAGATTGCTCCAGACCTTTCCAGATGATTTCAATAGATATCATGGGTCCTTTACCTCTTACTCGCAAATTAAATTCTTATATCTTTGTGGTTACTTGTTGTTTTAGTAAATATTGCTTAATCTTTCCTATGAAGAAAGCAACATCTTCAATTATTAATAGGATTTTAGAAGATTCTGTGTTTTTAGTTCATGGTATACCACAAACTATTTTAATGGACAATGGTAGTCAATTTATTGGTAAAGGTACTAAAGATTTATTTAATAAATATAATATTCCGAAAGTGTACTATACGCCTAAATATACTCCTCAAGTAAACACGGTTGAAAGATACAATAGAACTATTATTACTTGTATTTCAACGTTTGTTAATAATGATCATAGGTCATGGGATATACTAATTCCTAAAATTAATTTTGCCATTAATAATTCAGTAAATGAATCTACTGGTTTTACACCCACCTTTCTTGTTCATGGTAGGGAATTGGTAGATTGTGGATCTCATTATGTTAATAATGAGGATAGTGACGAAATAGTTTTTCTTCCTAGAGACAAATACGCGGAGAATCTAGGTACTTTAGCCTCTATTTTTGACAAGGTGCAAGCTGCCCTCTGGCAAGCTCACCAAAAGAATTTACAACATTACAACTTAAGGCGGAAAACCGCAAACCTTAATGTTGGTGATGTTGTATGGAAGAGGAATTATTTTCTTAGTAACAAAGGAAAGAGGTTCAGCAAAAAGCTGGCTCCAAAGTTCACAAAGTGTACAGTGGTTAAAAAGCTTTCACCTCTTGTTTTTATTCTTAAAGATATGAACGGTAGGAACTTAGGTTCGTGGCATATTAAAGATATTAAATTGCCAGGCCTAAATAATTCTTAATTTTGTACATACTCAATTTTATTAATTCCTTTATTTATATCGTTATTTAGTTATTTAGTAATGTAAATAAATACAGAGCGGATTACAACTCTTTAAACAAGCCTTAAAGTTCAAATACAGAGCGGATTACAACTCTTTAAACAAGCCTTAAAGTTCATAGACAGAGCGGATTACAACTCTATAAATAAGCCCTAAAGTTATTGTCTAGATATTATCTGGGCGTTTGTTTTTTTGTTGGAACTATGTAGTTGGTTCTCTTGTTAAGAACCACGGTGTTTAGTGTTCCATAGTTGAATACTTATTTTAACTAGGCGTTTTGTTTCGCTTGGCGTTAGTTGGTCCTCTTGTTAGGAACCCATTTTGTTAGTATTCCTTAGTAGAATGCTTACCTTACTAGGCATTTTTGTTTGCTTGGCATAGTTGTTTCCTCTTGTTAGGATTCATTAATGTTTCTTCTCCTTTAGGAAGTAATTTTTTTATTTTAAAATACTCTTCCACATTGTTCCCGAAGCACTTCTGCTATATGGACAGCAGTTATTATACTACTGCCCTATTTTATGCAAGTTTACTTCTTCTAGCTATGATCTTGAATTAGTTTTGTATGAAAGGTAACAGTTTAGTCTCACAACACAGATTTAATAACTTGTGCTGCAAATTCTCACTGTTAATAGTATGGAAGGTTTTTTGAACGTAGGATGAAAGGAGTAGCATTTGTGCAGGGGCACAAAAGAATTTTTTTTCTCTTATCGGAAAAAAATTCTTCCGTAGGAAGAGGGGATATGTAACGTAGTGTTACTAATTTTATTATATTACCTTATTTGTTTATTTATCTGTTTATACCTATTGATTAAACCTTTTTTATAATTAGTATTCCTTCATTTAAAAGAATTCCGTTCTAAAATATTTGATTTTTGTTTTGGTTCGTCGCAGAGAGCGGTGCGCATTCGGATTTTGGCCGTGAGAGAAGGAGTTTGTTTTTTAACATTGAAAATTTTCATGTTTAAATAGTCTGATTTTTCAATATTAATTCAGTTTAATATATATAAAAACCCCGAATTATATATGGGGTTTTTTTATGCTGGATGCATAATTTCCTTGGATCCAATTTTATTCGTCTAAACGAAGTTTGGACGTTTGGAGAGAAGGCTTCCTGGGTCCATTTTCTTACGGCAGGGCCAATCCACGAGACGCTCGCCGTTTTATTCTTGTGGACGTCTTCAGAGTTTATTTTCTTTATTGGATAGCGTACCAAATTCGTCGACATACAGATAAGTTTTTGTTATTCTCATAGAAGAGTGATTCAAAAATTTAAAATAATATATATATCTATAATTCCGCACTGGGCAAAGAACCACACCCTATTTAAGTTTCTTGTTTTTTTATTTAATGTAATATATTTTTATTTGCTAACTCGATTTTTTATTTGTAGTTAGCTGGCGCCCAATATTTTTTCTTTTCCTATAGCCGTTTACGTTTTTTTTTTGTTTTAAAATATTTACAACGTAACATAGGAGGGGACTGGAATGCAAAGAATCTCCATTGGGGCTCTAGACTGACTAACACCAGAGGTAGAGAACTTAAGAAAAGTCTAAATAAGAATAACCTTACTACAATCTCAACAGCAGAACCCACCAACTGGCCTAGTGATCCAAACAGATTGCCAGATGTCGTTGACTTCTTTGTTGTGAAGGGTTTATCAAGCCTCTTCCACAAAATACAAACTTGCCTGGATGCAAACTCAAACCATGTACCGGTTATACTGACAATTGGAACCACAGTAATTAGCACTACAAAGACCACAAAGCTACATAATAAACGTACGGACTGGGTGTCTTTTCAGGAAGTGGTACACCAAAGGCTGGACCTACAAATACCTCTAAAAACAGAATTGGACATTGACAAGGCGGTAAAAACACTAACCACAACCATACAGGAATGTTGTTGGCAGTGCACACCGGAAGCTACCGAACGTCCACCGCAAAGCAAGGTCTACTCGGAAAGCATACGGTTGAAAATAAGGGATAAAAGGAGACTACGAAGAGTGTGGCATACAAGTAGACATCCAAGTGATAAAGCAGCATTCAACAAATCTGCTAAAGAATTGAAGACCCTAATAGCAGAAGCCAATGATATATACCTAAAAACTTATTTGGAGGGCCTTACAGCAACAAAAGCGACGAACTACTCACTATGGAAAGCATGCAAAAACTTCGACCGACCATTGCACCACAAGCCACCACTACGGACGCAGGATGGAGAATGGGCTGGATCTGGACAAAGTAAAGCCGAAGAATTCGCCAAACATCTGAGTCAAGTCTTCAAGCCGAACAACAATGTATCCACCGCAGATGAAGTGGACATCGACTCAGTCCTCAACCAAGACTTCCAGCTCAGTCGTCCTTTAACACCGGTAACGCCCAGCGAGGTTATTAGAAATGTCAAATCGATGGATAATAACAAGGCACCGGGATTCGACCTTATCGACAAAAAAGTCCTCGAAAAATTACCACGCAAGGCTAATGTGTACCTAACCATACTCTTCAACGCTATGCTGAGGGTAGGATACTTCCCAGATTTGTGGAAAGTTTCCCTGGTAATAATGATCCAGAAACCGGGCAAACCACCGCATGAAGTGACTTCTTACAGACCAATTAGCCTGCTGCCCATCATGTCCAAACTCTTTGAGAAGTGTATGCTCCGTAGACTCAACGGTGCCCTAAGGGAAAAATCAATTGTCCCAGACCACCAGTTCGGCTTTCGGAGAGAACATTCCACCATAGAACAGGTCCACAGAGTGTGTAGGAAAATTAGAAAATCGTTCGAGATGAAGGAATACTGCTCCTCGGCTTTCCTCGACATACAGCAAGCCTTTGACAAAGTGTGGCACAAAGGACTGTTATGTAAAATAAAGTCTTTACTACCCCACACATTCTATGGAATCCTGAGGTCGTACATTTCTAACAGAATATTCCAAGTAAGAGAAAGCGATTCAACATCAGGGTTTTACGACATAACCGCAGGAGTGCCACAGGGCTCCGTACTTGGACCTGTTCTATACACACTGTTTACATCTGACCTACCACAGAGCTCAAACACGACGATCGCCACCTTTGCTGACGATACTGCCCTGCTAGCATCGAATAAATGCCCAGTTGAAGCTTCACGAATGCTACAAAGTAGCCTTAATGAAGTGGAGAAGTGGTTAGCTAAGTGGAGAATTGCTGTTAGTGTAACTAAATCAACACACATTACATTCACACTCTGCAAGGAAGACTGTGCTCCTGTCACCCTGAACGGCGTTCAACTGCCACACCAAAACACCGTGAAGTATTTGGGCATGCACCTGGATCGGAGACTGACCTGGCAAAAACATGTCAAGGCGAAAAGAGATGAGATTAACATGAAATACAAGGGTCTTTATTGGCTGATGGGCAGAAATTCGAAGCTCGCGATGGACAACAAGATTCTCGTCTACAAAACCCTGTTAAAGCCAATTTGGACATATGGAATACAACTGTGGGGCATCGCTTGTGCAACCAATCTATCTATACTACAAAGGATGCAGAACGGTATACTCAGACAGATATCGAATGCACCGTGGTATCTCAGAACAACAGAGCTTCACGAAATTCTCGATATGCCAACAGTCGAACAGGAAATTGCTTCTTATGGTGACAAATACAAAGCAAGACTGAAAAAGCACCCAAACCAGCTTGCGGGGCAACTAACAATGCCAGAAACCATTCGTCGGCTTAAGAAGAGGCGAGACATCTTTGACAACAATAGTCAGCATATAGACTGACTACACAAATAAAAGGGTTGTACCCCACTGGGGGTAGCTCCCAAACCGAATAGTAGCTCCATCACATCTGCTTATAGCCGACAGGGCTGATCGCAAGATAAAGATAATAAAAAATAAAAAAAAAAAGTGGGTATAGATTCTAGATAAAAATAGATTTAGCTTTTAGTATTGTAGGATTGTACTTAATTGTTTATAATGTATTATCAATTAAATAGTGTTTAATAAGGGTGGGTAGATCCTTTTTTTATTTCAAAGGTGCCATTATGTCCGCCGCGACTTCTCACTGTATTCGAGACTAGCAAGTATTCGAGTGGTCCACTTTTTAATGACTAAGGCTTAAGGCCCGGGTTATGTTGACTTCAAGGGCCATTACCATTGCCCCACTACTTGAGGACGCTTGAAAGGAGACATGAAAAAACTTCGTCTTGGTGGCCAATTAACATCACCACTGCGAGAGGTAACCATGTGTTTATATCTATGTTTCTCCATAGCAGTATACGCGGACCAAGTCGCGGGCGCTCTATATTAAAATCTATACTAATATTATAAAAAGGAAAGATTTAATTGTTTCGAACTACTGGACCGATTTGAAAAATTCTTTCACGCGGACGTAGTCGCATGCAACAGCTATAAAGAGGTTTTTAAAAGTATTCGTTACGTAACTCTTACGAGGATTTCTAAAAATTTGTTAAATCGAGTTAAGCGTCCTCTACAATGAAATCTTGATACTTTTAACATTTTAACATATATAAATATTTATATTCTATTATAACAATTACCTATTTTGAAATACAAGATTCAACAAGGTTTAACAAGGTGCCTCATTAAAAATTATGTTACGGTTTGCTCTTTGAATTTTGTGTATTCGTTGATACTTGAAATACATAGGTAGGAGTTTCTTCTGCACCATTTAAAATTATTTCACGTTAAATGACACGTTACAATTATGCCACTTCCTTGACTAACTTTATTGACCTCTTTCTGAACTATACGAGTCCCGAGCAGATCTCGTTAAACTTAATGAAATTTTCTCTGGCGTTTCATGTAGGGTTTATAATATCAGGACACAAGGAAATGACGAAAATTGATATTCTCACGTGTTTACATTTTGTTATTTATTTGAATCTTATTTACAACTGTTCTCAATAATAAATTGTAAGTGAGTACCTACTGAGTCTTGATTGCTTATCAATTTTTATCCTTTTGCGCATCATTTTTTATATATATTTGGATTTCCATTTACAAAACACGTATTACCTGTATAATTTATAATTTTATTCTATGGTGCTTTTTGAATGGTATGAAAGTAAAATTGTTCATAATAATAATAATTTTTATTTATCAATTAACAAATCTATAACATGTGCATTGTAAGTTGAAATTTAAACATTTAATTAGTTTGAGTACTAAGCGTCTACACTAGGCCTGTATATTAGATGAGGGTGATATTCTTTATTTAATTAAAGAATTTGTTAAATAAAAGATTATTCAATGTGTCCATATTTATTACTTAATTCTTAATGACAGTTACAGAGTATCTGAACCACAGCTCAACTTATACTAACTAATCTATGACCTCCCCCTCTCAAACAAAATAAAAACAATTCTAAAGAAAAACTTAAAACATCTTCTAACATTCTAATATTCTTATGTTATGTATTCATTTAAGTACGCTGGTTTTTTACTTACTCTCCCACTTCTAGTACGAGTAACCGGAGTAACATTATTATCCTTAAAGTTAATGTTTACATTTTCATCAATATTATTATCCTAATTACATATACCTACACGAAGGTATTCGCCGACGCTGCACTTTTACCTCGGCAGCGCAAATAACCGAATTGACGTCATTGCTGATACAGCATGACGCAATACCGATGTTACTTGATGCATTCACCGGACAGGAAGCGCATTCCATAATCAAACTTCGATTTGGACAATAGGTTAATTAGTTTGTAATTTAAATTGTAATTTCTTTTTTTTTTTATTAAATATTTTAAGTAAATTTGGTTTTTTTTCGAGCCTCCTGCTGCCGCAATCGTAATTGGCGCAGTCGGTAGGATATTCGAGTCAGTGCGCGGCGTGATATAAAGGACATCAAAAATCGTTGCTCCTGTCAGCTCCGTAGCTACTGATTGAGCTTTCAAGCCTTCATCGAGTATCCAGAATCTACGTACTGCTGCAGCTTGGTGGAGAAACTGATCATCGTTTCACGAAGAGAACCAAATTATGAAATTATTGTAAGTACATTTGAATTGCTCTCGTGTGCTTCCTTTTATATCTTAATCCTTACCAGCTCCACGATTTTTCATCCTAGAGCTCATAGTCAACGGAATACTGCATCGCCGCAGATCCGCCCACATAGGTTAGATTTAAATAGAAATTTAGAATCAGTAAATAACGATACTTTAGAAAATAATATGGCTAACCCGGCTCGACCAGTAGACCATTCCGATGCCATCTTCAAATCCCTAAGGGTTGTCCCTGAATTTGATGGGAACCCTAACGTCCTTACTAGATTCATTAACATCTGCGATAGAATCGTCGATACATATATAAGTACAGAACCGGGTAGCGAACTGTCTAACTTGTCCCTGCTTAACGGAATCTTAAATAAAATTACGGGCACTGCCGCGACTACAATCAACTCCAACGGCACCCCCGAAAACTGGCTAGGTATAAGGACCTTATTAATTAATAACTTTTCAGACCAACGAGACGAGACCGCATTGTATAACGACCTTTCATTAGCCACCCAAGGCAACAAGACCCCGCAAGAGTTTTACGACCATTGCAAAAATTTACTTAGTACAATCATGACATACGTAACCCTACATGAAAACTTAGTTACCACCGTTGAGGCTAAACGTAACCTATATAAAAAGGTTGCCATGCAAGCCTTTGTACGCGGGTTGAAAGAACCACTAGGTTCCCGCATAAGATGCATGCGCCCTCCTACTATAGAAAAGGCCTTAGAGTACGTTCAGGAAGAACTCAACGTCATGTATTTGCAACAAAGAAGCGAACCCCCGAAACCGCACTCCACATCAAAATTCACGATTCCATTTTCCCCAATTCAATCCACACCTCATAGGCAACCCCCAGTAGCAAACTGGCCCCTTCCATTAGGCTCGCGTCCTACATTACCTCCTCCGCAACCTTTTAGATTCAACCCTCCACAGAATCCAAACGCTCAAAACCCTTTTAGAATGCCAACGCGCACTCAGCAGATCCTCAGTGCGCCACCCCCAAATTACAACCAACGCAGCAATGTCTTCCGGTTGCCACCGAGACATGTTTCTCCAAACATAGGCGGTCCAACACCGATGAGTGGAGTTATACCCTTTACTCCCAAGCCCCTACCACCAAATGGGCATGATTGGAGAAAAATGGGTAATCCACCGCCCAATAATTACTTTCGCACACGCGAAATGAACTACAACCAATGCGAAAACTACGACGCATACGACTATTCCGACTATAACTGTCCATACAATCAGGGCGAATATTGCAATTACTATCCCGACATAGACTACAACTATTTTAACGAACACTACGACTATCATGACAGTAACAACCTTATAGACGATAACAACTATGACGAGACTCAGACAGAAACGGACGAGCCTCAACCATCGACCAGCCACCAGAAGGATTTTCAGAAGGCT
The DNA here is from genome assembly GCA_945859745.1 of Synanthedon formicaeformis. NCBI lineage: Eukaryota > Metazoa > Arthropoda > Insecta > Lepidoptera > Sesiidae > Synanthedon > Synanthedon formicaeformis. The sequence goes on along the minus strand of OX243953.1, from coordinate 6,141,696 downwards.
ATTACTCCGAAAAAACCAAAATAGAAATAAACCTTCAGACACAGCGCCAGCTTCCTTATATTCAAATCAGTAATCCCCCTCTAAAATTTTTGATAGATACTGGTGCTAATCAATCATTCATTTCTCCTAAAGCCGTCGAAAAATTTTTCCCCCACTCTCAACTAAATTTTGACCCTTTTGAAGTAACAAATGTCCATGCCACCTCACGAAATAATTACTCCATAACTTTACCTTGCTTTTCAGAATTTAATGACCCCGACTATATTAAATTTTTCATATACAAATTCCACAATTACTTTGACGGACTGATTGGACTAGACCTTCTCAGCAAATGGGAAGCGAAAATTGACCTTAAAGACCAAATTCTACATACCCAAACGGCTGACATCCCCATCCTAATGTATAACTCGCGAAACGTAAACCTCTACGAAGACATTATCTCATCCCGTTCTTCCAAATTAATCAGACTACCGGTTAATGCACTAGACGGAGACGTTTACATTAGGGAACAATTAATCTGCAATTGCCTTATTCAGGAATGTATAACATCTGTTAATAATAACCGTGGTTATGTAGAAGTCGCAAACATGACGGACAACGACATCATATTTTCTATGGATAGCCCAGTACAAGCTGAAACATTTAATGTTGAGTGCACAAGCACGCAATATCAGTCAGAGCGTACTAAAGACGTTTTAAGTAAATTACGAATGGACCATTTAAACCCCGAGGAAAAGGCTAACCTTGAGACGTTAATATCTAGATATTCTGACGTTTTCTATATCGAAGGAGAACCTTTGACTTTTACTAACAAAATTAAGCATAGGATTAGAACGACCGATGAAACACCAGTGTATACTAAAAGTTATAGATATCCTTTCGTACATCGCCAGGAAGTTAGTGAACAAATTACTAAAATGTTAGACCAAGGTATCATCAGACCCTCTGACTCAGCTTGGAGCTCCCCCATCTGGGTAGTTCCTAAGAAAATGGACGCCTCAGGAAAACAGAAATGGCGCCTTGTTGTAGACTTCCGAAAACTCAACGAAAAGACCATAGACGACAAGTACCCCATTCCCAACATCACTGACGTACTTGACAAGTTAGGGAAATGTCAATATTTTACCACCCTGGACCTCGCCAGCGGGTTCTACCAAGTGGAAATGAGCCCTGAAGACATTCCTAAGACCGCATTCAATGTTGAGCACGGACACTTCGAATTTTTGCGTATGCCAATGGGACTTAAAAACTCTCCATCTACTTTTCAACGAGTGATGGATAACGTCCTTAAGGGTTTACAAAACGTTATCTGTCTGGTTTATCTCGACGATATTATTGTATTCAGCACATCCCTACAGGAACATATCACCAACTTAGAGAAGGTATTCGACAGACTCAGGGAATCTAACTTTAAAATCCAAATGGATAAGTCAGAATTTCTTAAGCTTGAGACTACTTACCTTGGACACATCATTTGCAAAGACGGTATCAAACCAAACCCAGACAAAATTTCAGCCATCGAAAAGTACCCTATTCCAAAAACTCCAAAAGAAATTAAACAATTTTTAGGTCTTCTAGGATATTACCGAAAATTCATACCTGACTTTGCCCGAATTACAAAACCACTTACACAATGCCTCAAGAAAGGTAAAAGAATCAACTTCGACCCCGAATATGTAAATTGCTTTGAAAAGTGTAAAACACTTCTTACGAACGACCCCATCCTCCAATATCCAGACTTCAGCAAAGATTTCAACCTTACAACTGACGCTTCAAACGTGGCCATTGGCGCCATATTATCTCAGGGACCAATAGGAGCCGATAAGCCTGTGTGCTATGCCTCCCGGACTCTTAACGACAGTGAGACAAATTACAGCACTATAGAAAAAGAATTACTTGCCATAGTTTGGGCTACCAAATATTTTAGACCCTACCTATTTGGGAGAAAATTCACTGTTCTGACGGACCATAAACCATTACAGTGGATGGTAAACTTAAAAGAACCAAACTCACGACTAACAAGATGGAGACTAAGACTTAGCGAATACGACTTCAATGTAGTTTATAAAAAAGGCAAGGCCAACACCAACGTAGACGCTCTTTCAAGGATAGAGATCCACAATGACGAGTCCAAATCCCTCATCAACGAAATTGACGAATTGAACTCTTTAATAGGAAACCCTTCCGAAGTAGCACCCACGTTAGCAAATTCCTCTACTGACACCGCCCATACAAGTAATGAACACCCCATTTTAGAAGTACCAATTACAGAGGAACCCCTTAATAAATACCATCGACAGCTATGCCTTACTGTTGTAAATGGCATAAAACGAAAACCGATCATGACTAAACCCTTTGACACACACACCCGAGTCGACATCCAATTATCCTCATCCAACCTAGAAGAAGACGTTACGAACGCCATAAAAGAATATGTAAACCCAAAAATCAAGACCGGTATCCTTATAAATCCACCTCTTGCTATGTACGATATCATCCCCATCATTCAAAATAATTTTAGAAGTTCATCCATGAACCTAGTTTTAACCAAATCTGAAAAGGAAAACGTAAAGAATTACCTACGTCAACAAGAGATTATAGGACATTATCATAATGGGAAAACTAACCACAGGGGAATAAATGAGTGCTATTTGGCCCTTTCTCAAAAATACTATTGGCCCAAAATGAGAGATCAAATAAGCAAATTTATTAACGAATGTACCATCTGCGGACAAGCTAAATATGACAGAAATCCCATTAGACCCCAATTTAACTTAGTACCACCAGCCACAAAGCCCTTTGAAATTGTCCATATAGACCTATTCACGGTACAAAATGAGAAATATTTGACATTCATTGACGTCTTTACAAAATACGGGCAGGTTTATCATTTACGAGATGGAACAGCTGTTAGTATCTTACAGGCACTACTCAGATATTGTACCCATCACGGTGTCCCCATGACCATTGTAACTGATAACGGCACTGAATTCACCAACCAACTGTTTTCAGAGTTTACTCGATTACATAAAATAAACCACCATAGGATTCTTGCACACTGCCCTAACGACAACGGTAACATAGAACGATTCCACTCCACAATCCTCGAACATTTACGAATCCTAAAATTGGAAAGAAAAGACGAACCCTTAGTTAACCTCATACCATACGCCATCATCGCTTACAATAGTTCTATACATAGTTTCACGAAATGTAGACCTTTCGACCTATTAACAGGACATTTTGACCCCAGAGATTGTCTTGACTTCGATTTCACACACCACTCCTTACAACAATATTCATTAACCCATAAGGAAAGAATGAAAAGAGTATACGAAATTTTGAATAAAACAACCATGACTGACCGTACTAAAATTATAGAAAATAGGAATAAAAACCGCGACCCAGAAATAGAATATGCACCCCAACAGCAAATTTTCATAAAAAATCCCCTTGCAGACCGTCAAAAGACCGCACCCCGTTACACACAGGACACAGTCTTAGCTAATTTACCAATTCACATCTACACCTCTAAAAAACGTGGCCCAGTGGGCAAGTCACGATTAAAACGAGTCCCTAAAACAGCTAACTTGTTACAGAATCTTACTAATAACGACGACGAGCGTGACACATCTTCTTGACATAGAGAACAAGATTGAACTTTTATCAAGGCAATTACAGAACTTTCGCTATCAACTCAACAATGACACATACCAATTATATGAACTCCAAGTAGAGTATCTGACCATAAAACTAGGCAAAGTATCAAATTAGCTAAAATCTTTAGAGCCTAACCGCGCTAAAAGGGGCATTGTAGATGGCCTCGGATCGGTTATAAAAAGTATAACAGGCAATTTAGGTTATCTAGATGCATTAAAATACAATGATGCCATTAAAAATTTATTCTATGATAGACATAAGTATCTTAAAATCAATGTTAGATAAATTAAAACTTTTGTACAGTGAGGATCAAATTTTAAGCCTAGAATTAAGAGAATATTACGATATCATAAGACCAGGATCATACTATTGTAAAAAACAGATAGTTATTATTCTTAAATTTCCAATAGTTTCAGTAAACATCTATGAGTTCTACAAACTTACCATTGTCCCTAATTGAAACCAACAAGCCCTTATTCCTCCCTTTCCTTTTATAGCACTAAACGAGATGTCGTTCATGTACATAGAGACAGAATGTCCGATGTATAGCCAATGGTATCTCTGTGAAACTGACCTTAATCAACAACTTCGTACGAAACCTGATTGCATTCAAGAGCTCATCACCAACCAAGTCATAAAGGAGACATGCCAGTACACGACAGTCAGTATAGAAAAGGAGGCTATGGAGAAACTAGACAACGAACACTTTGTACTATCATTCCCACAATCTACAAAAGTTCAGCTAGTCTGCGACAGGGAAGACTTCACATCGCTTAGGGGTAGTTACCTCATCATCATTCCTGTGACATGCTACCTCAAAACGCCTGAACTCACCATAATTAATGATAACGACGAAGTTAAGGGACAGCCCCTCGTGCTTACGCAAGTACCTTTCAACGCCACAAAGAAGGCTCGTATTTCAAGACACTTCAAACTAAACAGCATTGACTTGCACGGACTACACAGCATCCAAGATAAAATCACAATGGAAGCTCCGATAAGGCTCAACGAAGGCCAGTCCTACAACTCTTTATACCACACCACAATACCATTGTACGGATTCATAATAGTCATAGGAGCGCTCGCCATCATCCTTAAAGTACGACGCTTCTTTATTCGAACTAAAAATCATAAGCCAGAAGAACCCGAAAATCCGGCCACCCACAGTATCGAAGAAACAAATGAAACAAGAGGATCAGAGACCCGAGGAGACTTCCCAGCAACATTTTCTCTCAAAATTCTAAAATAGTTGCTGCTCTAGGGGTGGAGGAATTACATATACCTACACGAAGGTATTCGCCGACGCTGCACTTTTACCTCGGCAGCGCAAATAACCGAATTGACGTCATTGCTGATACAGCATGACGCAATACCGATGTTACTTGATGCATTCACCGGACAGGAAGCGCATTCCATAATCAAACTTCGATTTGGACAATAGGTTAATTAGTTTGTAATTTAAATTGTAATTTCTTTTTTTTTTTATTAAATATTTTAAGTAAATTTGGTTTTTTTTCGAGCCTCCTGCTGCCGCAATCGTAATTTCCTTAAAACTAATGTTTACATTTTCATCATTTGAACCGAAATTATCTTCATAATATTTTTCTTTACTAATATATTTTCCTCCTTTTATTAAACTTTTCCTATTCCTAGTTATTATTTCTCCCTTATCATTTTTTAATATGTAAGATCTAGGACCTTTACCATTATCTAATACAATTCCACTTTGATTAGGTTCATTTTTTATTTTAACTATATCCCCTGTCATTCCTCTATCATAATACTTCTTTTGAACTCTCTGCCTATCTATCAATTCTTTATTAAAATTACATGTCATGTCCTGTTTCTTATTTTTAACATAATGTGGTAACACACTTTTTATGTTTCTATTGTACAACAGTTCTGCAGAATTTATTGGTGTATTTCTGTATAACAAAAGACCTAAATGTATGTCCTTATTGTCATATATAAGCTTTTTTAAAATATTCTTTACTGTTTGTATATATCTCTGAGCTAACCCATTTGCCTGATGATGTTTAGGACTAACAACCTTATGTTCAAAATTCCAGTAAATTGTGATCCAGCATCTGTATAAATTATTTCTGGTACCCCATTTCTAGACAAAATTTCTTTGAAATTAATAATTGTTTCTTTAGCATACAAATTTTTTAATTGTTTAATTTCAACAAATCTACTGTATGAATCTACAACTAAAAGATAAGGATTTTTGTATAAGAAAAATATATCTACAGCTAATATTTGCCATGGACTCTCTGGTATTTCTTTACAAATCATAGGTTCTTTTTTATTATTATGCTGAAAAGCTTTACATACATCACAATTCTGTATCATATTTTCAATGTCTTTTGACATATTGGGCCAAAATACTGTTTTTCTAGCTAACGCTTTACACTTATCCATACCTAGATGTGCGTAGTGTATATTACCTAAAATTCCTTTTTGCAATGATTTAGGTACTACTATCTGTAAACCCTTGAATATTAAACCATCATTTTCACTTAACTCATCTACATATGAATGATACATTTTAACTTCACTCTCCAATTCGTTTTTGTTTTGTGGCCACCCTTGCCTAATATATTTTAACAAAATTGTCAACTCTTTATCACTTTTAGTCTCTTCTATAAATTCTTTTAATTTTTTGTCAGTTATTTTAAAACTTTCCATTATCATAGCTACATGAGCTTTAATATCAACATCTATGATATCCTTTACATCATCCTTGTTATTAATAAAAGATCTACTCAAATGATCAGCCAAAATTAATTCTTTACCTGGTTTATATTTTATCACACAATCATATGGTTGTAACGCCATTCTAATTTTTTGCAATCTTGCAGGACATTTGTTCAATGGTTTACTAAAAATAGACACTAAAGGCTTATGATCTGTCTCAACTACAAATGTTTGACCGAACAAATATTGGTGGAATTTTTTTACATCCATTGAGTATTGCTAGACTTTCTTTCTCTATTTGACTATACATTTTTTCTGTATCTGTCATTGCTCGTGAACTATATCCTATTGGCCTATTTTCTTGAAGCAATACTGCACCTAACCCATTTTTCGAAGCATCTACACTTAAAGTTAATTTTTTATTTATGTCAAAATAAGCTAATATTGGAGGTCAAAATAACCTTTCTATTATTTTTGTAATTCTGCGACGTTCCTTCTCCTTCCTGTTTTTTCTTAATTACTTGTACCTCCTGTTTATTATCCATTTGCTTGATCTGTTGACTAGTTAATTGGTATGCCTTACAGATTTGAATAGCTTTTTGTAAGGTTAAGTCAATTTCTCTCAACAATCTATCCTTTAATTTAACATCCAAAATCCCTGTCACCAACCTATCTTTTATCATTCGATCTGTTAAGTTTCCAAATTCACAATCTGGCCAATTTTTTCAGCTCTGTTAAATAGCATTCAAATGTTTCTCCATCATATTGATCCCTTTTGAAAAACATGTGCGATGATACACTTTCATTTTTCATAGGTATAAAATACTCATTAAACTTTTCCAAGACTTTCTGATAGTAATTTTGATCTGTTTCCGACAAATCAAACGTGCTAAATATTTCAATACATTCTTCTCCCATACAATGTAATAGTAGGGCAACTTGTGTTTCCTGTGATTTTTCTTGAACTCCTGACGCTTTTCTATAAATTTCAAACCTTCTTATCCACTTTTTAAATTCTTCAGCGTTAAGTTCTTTTAAAGATGTTGGGGGTTTTAATCCAATTACACCTTGAACTTCCGCCATTTTTCTGTATAATATTTTACGATATTTTATTTGTTAGGATAACACACAATTTTGTTAACCTTACATTTTCAATCCTGTATTCAGCGCCATGTTATATTCTTTATTTAATTAAAGAATTTGTTAAATAAAAGATTATTCAATGTGTCCATATTTATTACTTAATTCTTAATGACAGTTACAGACTACAGAGTATCTGAAGCACAGCTCAACTTATACTAACTAATCTATGACAAAGGCCTAGTAATAGTAACCACCCTCTGCAGTCGTTCGGAAGAGTGAACTGCAGTCGTCCGGCCTAGTAACTCTTCCGACGATATCACGAGGTGAAGCCTGTCTCGGGCTGCCGCGATTGATGTGGCCACCCTTAATGCCTCCAACTCTGCGGTAGGTTGTGCCGCAGAGAAGAGGTTATGGGGTGCTTGATGAGTGAAGCCCCTCGCTGGCTGCCTGCTGCGAGAGGTGGAGAATAGGCGGCCTGTGCCGCTTTGCCCAGGGGCGGCGGACATGGGGTCGTCCGCCGTCATCACAACACCATACTGGATTACTGCTACAACCAGTAATCCAGTACCCAATCTAACCTATTTTCTGACCTATCGGGTGAGCATTTATATTCATAATAACATTCCGGAACCTAACCTATTTGTTTTCAGTACAAATAAGTCTTGTAACACATCAATACTAATAATAAATCTGTAAGGGTTGGTCATGGAGTAAGTTACTTTGTTTTCAGAGATATCGTGTTTATAGGCTCTATACATGATACTGAAACTAAATCGACCATTTTTACAATTTTTATCTGCATGTATGTATGTTCCTCCATAACTCTTAAACGTATTAACTGATTTTCATGAAACTTGATAGATAAACATTTAGACGTACAGGACACAGGATAGGCTACTTTTTTCTTTTTCAAACTTAATTAACGCCAGCTAGTTTTGAGTTTGTAGTGTACTTGTTTTGTATTTCAACTTTTCTCTGTTTAAAACCAATGTACCAATTCGTGGAAAATGTCGTTAATTGCACTAATGTATGTTTCTCTTTTTTTTTTAATTTACTTTGTTTGTTTTTGCAAATAAAATAAATAAGAGTTATGGAGGAACATACATACATACAATACCTACACTTTAACAGATTTATTATTCATATTGATTGACGATGTTTCATATTTCGAATTGTGTATGATTTTAGGCTAATTTAAGTAAATAAATAAATATGATTAAAGAACTATTGCCTTATTAGAATATTGTTGCTGTTGTTGCATATGTAAAGTTAATAAATCGATAGTCGAGTAATAATACTCATACATTTATTTTATTACCTTACATTTTATCATAAGTAAAAAAGCTACTGGCTCTGACTATATTTTAGTTCGTACGTGTCGTACGGCAAACGCTAGAAACCTTATAAGCGCTAGTATCGCGCGCGTCCGACTCCCTCATCCCTGTGACTAGTCCGCTCGGGTTTGCCGAGGCCGCCCGAAGATATCTCTCGGCTCACGTTCGTGAACCCATTGGTGCAGGGGAGAGGGCAAGTGGGTGGGGTGTAGAGGGCTCAGTTGCCCAAGGTAATTCGCATAGTACAAAAAATTAAAGAAAAATGTAAATCTACAAGGATAAAATGAAAACACATAAATGATTTTGTAATTTTGTAATTCGAAATTTAATAATTTTAAACAATACAAAGTAGGTAATCTCAAATTTGTAACAATTCATTTCCAATAATTATTTAAAAAACACGTAAGATGTCGAATTCGGCCAATTGTAAATAAACTATAAATGCACCAAAAAAATATATTAACTTTTGTCATTACCTAATTGCTAAAAATAATAGAAATGGATTGTGTAAAGTGTGTAAACTGTGTAAAAATAATAATAATAATTCTTTACAATAAAAAGTCAGCACTGGCTTCGTCAATTATTAAAATAGCTAGTTAAATAATTAAATAAACCACATACATTGATAGATAGCAGTGATTCTTATATGGAGAACTGACATCTTGCGTTATTTTTTTTTCACATACAAAAATATTATATATAAAATTTTAAACTTATCTACCCTTGTCAATTTGTAAATTATTTAAAAATGCATTATAAATATTCATTTGGCATAACTAGCACAACATTTCGTCAATATAGAAAAAAAGAAAGAAATTGAGTCTATATAAATTACTGCAAATAATGAACCGTATGTCCGATCAGTATAAAGATGCGTTTATGGCCTCTTGAAATTTGCCCTTGGCTGATATTAATTATTTTGGGAGATTCTGCTTCCTTCGCTTCCTGAAACACAAAAAGGGATTTATTTAAATTAATCCAGCTAATGCGTTAGTTTTACGCGGTATATTTATATGAATCTTAAATTGTTATTGAAGTCAACTAGTTATTAGAATTAAATATTAATATAAAATCTATACTAAGAGGCAAAGTTTGTATGTAGGTTTGTTTATATGAATTTCAGGGTGAACATAGGGTAGGTACTAAAAATCAAGACCCAACGTTTGGCAAAGGTATAAAATGTCAGGCGTCAATGTATGTAAGCCGCGATATTACTTTACATATCTTTTATTTTTCAACGCGAATGAAGTCGCGCGAACAAGCAGTTGTTGGTAATTTTGGATTACAATTGAAGACGTGAGTGGATGAAGGTGATATGTCGCATAATTCCAATTTTGAATAAATCGAGGTTAAAGTTTTAGTTTTAATTGTTGAGATAAGTCGCCACGGAACTGATTTTGTACTAAATTATGATACAAAGTTGTGTAAACAACCTAAAATATTAATGGTATGATAGCAAGTAAACACTTTTATTATTTGATTTAACAAACTGTACATATTTTTATTTTCCAAAAAGGTCTATCTTAAGGGCTGTGACATATCACCTTCACCCACTGACGTCTTCAATTTATATAGAAATACACTTACTGATCAGCGGCTTTGAGTGCCTGATGTGCCTCTCGTTGGGCTTTCATCTGCAAATATTCGGCTACAACTTTAGCTTGCCCCTCCGCTGAAAAGAGACAAACATAATGTTAAAATAAAAATACTTGTAATCAGTATATTCTAATGTCAAAACAAGTCAAAAGTAAGTGGCCACAGTCGACTATCAAAAAAGACATTGCTAACAACAACTTTATTTTACAAACTTTATTAGAGGGGGCGTTCAAGTATTACGTAACGCAATTTTCAACTATTTTTAGGCCTCCCTCCCCCCCATGTAACGCTTTTCTCTAGATGTAAAAAAATTAAAAATAATAAACTCATAATTATATGTGTATAATTTATTTTATTCTAAAAATGTTGGTTAATTTTAAAATTGAACTAGACTTAAGGGCGCGTATAAAGAGAAATAGCCAAATCCTAGACTTGAATTTTATCTAAGTAAACAAAGTCCAATTTAAAAACTTTTTCAAAATAGATAAATATATTATAAATGAAAGTGAAGGACAGAAAACATAATATAATGAAATGATAGAAAAAAATCACCAAATAAACTCTCATTTCCATCGATTTTAGTTTTATTTTCAAAATGACACACATTACAAAGCTAAAAGTGTATCAGTAATTTAATGCTCTATATATCAATTTTTCATTTGACATTGTAGTTTACGAATAATTAATATTTAATACTTTTGTGTCACTGTCACTGTCAATCTTATGTATTGTATAAGATCAATCTTATACAATACATGATCTGATTAGATGTTTCGCCAAGTGCCTGCAGAATTAAGGCGTATAATGAAACATGCAAGTTTTGAGACATTCAATTATTTATTATATGGATAATATTACCTGATGTCTGTTTGGACAGCTTCTTTTGAAGGCTGGCTCGGCGTACCTGCTTTGACTTGTACGCAGCGAATTTTTCTCTGACTTCTCTCCCTGTTTCCGGATCTTGGCTGTAACCTAATAAGACAAACATATATGGTGAGTAGGGAATGCTATATCATGAGGCTATAAGACAATTCTGGAATCCAGCATGTTAAAGGCAGGGTTTATTTCCCCTACCGTGAAATAAAACTATCAAAAATAAAGAAAATAACAAAAGACGTTAAAAATAATTCGTTTCAATAAGTTATTCACATACCAGGCACTATAAACGGACTTGGAGGCAGAGGGCCTAATATATCCGTGATTCGGGGCACCGGAGGCGCCAACGTCTGCATGGCACCCGGGGATTCCAGATTTTCCAGTGTCTCTAGTGGTGGAGTCATCTGCAATTATTAATGTTACTTGTACCAGTTAAACGTATTAGTATTAGTAATTAACTTTTTAGAAAAGTTCCATGGTATCCATTAATGGAATACAGCAGAATTTAAAGCGGTTAATAATTTAATTGAAAAAATTTATCAGGATTCATACGATATCCTGAGGTTGTTGAAATGAAATGTTGGCTTGACCGTTGGTGACTTGACTGCCGGGTATCTCAAGAGATTTCCCAACGTTGAAAGAAGGCTTTACCTCTGCTACTTTTTTATTTGATGCATGCCTTCCAATAATGAATAAATGAAAATATATTAATAAAACTCAATTCTAAAAAGGTTCAAAAACGATATCCTGAGATTAATATGCGACAAATTTAAAATACGTAAAATTATATTAGAATATAGTTATAATACGCACAACGAGATAAGAAGGTGCGATTAAGAATAGTTCCACACTAATTTACCGTCTAAGGATGGCTGGATTTATATACAATATGAACAATATACATTTATGAAATGCACCATTATCGTTCATAATTTTCTTTTATAATATATTTATAAAAGTAATATTATTATAGTATAATTGTGCAAAGTATTAATTAAAGCATAACAAACACAAAAGCGCCATCAAAAAAAAAATCTGAACATTTTATTTCACTTACAGCTTTGAATCGACTCATTTATTTTCTTACTAGCAATCTAATATTATATTAAGTACTAGGCGGTTTCCCGCGACTTCGTCCGCGTTCTAAATGTTATATAGCCTAAAGCCTTTCTCGATAAATGGGCTATCCAACACACAATATAATAGTACCTAGTATAGATATAGATAGATATTATATATAAATTATCCCTTCTCATCATAAAAGTGAAAACCCCATCAAAATTTACAAAATTTACGATTCTTATTGAATCTATACTAATATTTTGATTGTTTGTTTGTATTGAATAGGCTCCGAAACTACTGGACCTATTTGATGAACATAGGCTACTTTTTATCGCGGGAAAATGCTTCGTACCTACGGGATAACGGGTATTTCGATAGTTTCCTGGATGATTTAAAAATACAATTGGACCCGGTAGATGGCGCTTCTGTCGGTATGTCAACTACTAAACGGCTTGACCGATTGGGTTAAAATTTTGTATGTGTTTTTCCATGGTTTCACAGTTTTTATAAAATTACGCGGACGAAGTCGCGTGCAACAGCTAGTGTTAAATAAATAGCTAATTTTTTTTTCACAAAAATAAATCCTTTTAAATATCGATAAACGATTCCGGCGTGAAGCATCACGAGGTGGCTGCGCGTCGTCAAACGATTCTATTTTGTAATATACATATAAATAATACATAAATTATATTCTTCTTTATTTATACTATTGGGTAAAAGCGTCACTTCAGCATTCATCTTAAAAATGTAGCAGGTGTCCTGTGTGAACCGTGCAATGTGAAATTATCTCCATGATTTGTTGCAACGTAAATGGTCGGAGAGCGAAGAAACTGAACAACGCCGATGAAACACTATAATTCGAATTAGAAAGACCACTACAGAACTGATATTCGTATGAATCGATTCAAAGCCAGTAAGTGTCAAGGAGACGGAAGTTAGTGTGGGCAAAAACACATTCACTGCGTCCTGAACGCCGCCCCTTCTGTTAAACTAGCGATGATAAAAGGATCACTTTAGTGACTGGGCAATGTAAAAGATCCGTTTTGACAAGTGTTATTCAAATATAATTACGAATTTACAAATAATAAAACAAAATATTATAAAACTAATCTTTCAGTTTTCAATTTATTCTCAATAGTGTTTACTCACTGTCAAGTCCAGGTGTAAAGGTTGACAGAGGTTTAAAAATGACATACGTCAAAAACGGACCTGTTTACTTGTGTATGTGGCATTTTTATATAACGTGGACGGATGAATAGCTTTTTTTGGGGCGGCACGTGTTTGGGACGCAGTTCGTGTGGCGCATCTCCTTATGAGCGCGGGTGATGTACATACCGTGCTATCGGACGAAGCCGGCGAAATGTGGATGGACGGCACTTCCGTGCGTCGTCCTTCCGAGACCAAAAAGGACGATGCATCAGAAGACGCATCTATCACTGGAAAAAGAGACCATCTAAACTTTAGACTAAAGTAAAGCCATGGATACAAAACGAACAATGTAAAAAATAACAGCCCATTTCTTAAATATTATTAGTTTTAGAGTTATTAGCAAGAAGAGTTGTTTTTTTATGTTTATCTAATTGTTAATAACTTTTGCAATTTTTTTCGTGCTGGAAAATCCTTCCAATATTTTTTTCTAGACGTCATTCCGAATCCAATGAGCTATCGCTCATATTTTTAGGAGCTTTATCACTATTTAACACGAATATGAGTTTGTTGATTAAACTACGCCCATGCAGCTCCTTGCCCTTCCATACGTTCCTTCGGTCTTAGGTGCTTAGAACCAAAATATAATAATATAAAAATATATTATTATTATTATACTTCGCTGCATCGGCGTAATCTACTACATCGCTGCAAAATATTAATGCAAAAATGCTATCACTATGCAAGCAAGACTCACCTATTACTTCTTCGTCTTCATCAATCTCATCTTCATCAATCTCATCTTCATCGCTTAGGATGACGACTCTAGCATTATTACGCGTTTCTGCAATCAACACAACTTATTATCAATCAATACTAATAATAAATCTGTATGTATGTATGTATGTATGTTCCTCTATAACTCTTAAACGAACCAAGTGATTTTCATGAAAATTGATAGAACATTTAGACGTACGGGACACAGGATAGGCTCCTTTTTCTTTTTCAACGCGGGCGAAGTCGCGGGCACCAGATTCCAATGTCATAACCTAGCATATCGCCCCGTGCCCGCTTGGCGTTGATTTTTCGGACACCTGTATATGTTATGCTATCGTTTGTTTGGTTTTTTGGTTTACTTGGTTCTCTTACATTTCGATATTGGTTTGATTGTAATTTCAAACAGTTTTAATTACAAAGTGCTCCACTGTTTTTTCTTTATAGAACGATAGATAGAATATGTTTGCTATCATGAGCTGTCAAACAATATTTAATGAATATACTATCAGAATATTTAAAATAAGCCCATAAAATAGATAGAAAAGTAATCTTAGGTTGGAACATATTGTAGTCAACCGTCATATTTAGCAAATAATATTCAATTATTAGGTTTTCTGCCATTGGAAGTAACCTGCATTTAAAATACAGGCTCGGCCTAGTGGAGATGTAAGAATTACCTAATTTAAATCTCACAAAATAATTAAGTAAAAAATGTGATACTTATATAATTTTCTGGAACAAATAAATATTTTATTATTATTATTCACTCATTTAAGAAAACCCTGTGCAAAAAGGGTTATTATAGGATATTAGATTATATAAATGATGAACGTCCTTGGAGTTGAATATAGTTGAATATTGTGTTATTAGATTGATATATATGTATTGTTACGTGTTACATGTTGTAAATTGATTTATGAAAAGAGCAACTAGGGGGTTTCTTGCCGAGTTCTTCCCCCTAGAAACAGCTTTCCGAACCGGTGGTAGTTTGTAATTTTGACGAAGATAAATGTTTTGTAAAAACTTACATCTAATAAATGATTTGAATTTTGAATTTGAATTTTGAATTTAACTCGTCTCCCGCTCAGAATCCCAACTATCTCAGGTTATCACTGAGTTATTATTATTATTATTATCATACTCAGCTGCATCGGCGTACCTAATCAATATGCAAGCAAGACTTCGTTATACAAAAATTAGCAAAAATTCTATCATTATGCAAGCAAAACTCACCGCTCTCATCATCACTTTCTTCTGTTTCGTCACTTATTGTTACAATAGTACTGTACAACTCCTCTTCATCGCTTAGGGTGACGACGCTAGCATTATTTCGCGTTTCTGCAATCAACACAACTTATTATCAATCAGTACTAATAATAAATCTGTAAGGGTTGGTAATGGAGTAAGTTACTTTGTTTTCAGAGATATCGTGTTTATACGCTCTATACATGATACTGAAACTAAATTGACTATTTTTAGAATTTTTTTCTGTATGTGTGTATGTATGTATGTACTCACCGCCATCACCATCATCACTCCCCTCGTCAGTGTCATCAGTTATTGACACAACACTTTCTCTTATTCGTCGATTGTGTACTGCAATAAAAAAAAAAAAAATTTTTTTCTCTGAAGAGGGTTGATATGAGGCTCGTGAAGAGCCTTGTAAAGTACTCCGCAAAAATTCTACATTTTTAAGAGCATTCATCCGTCAGAATCACGCTGGAGTCAAAATTTATGATTTCCGATGGAAAATACGAGTAAATCTGTAGTTTTTATAATCTTTTCATTGTTTTTAAACAGCCCTTTTTATAAACTAGCGGTCGACGTACGTACTAGCTGCTGCCCGCGACTTCGCCCGCGTATAAAAAAATACATAAAAAAACTATCAAAATTTTATCAAAATCGGTTAAGCCGTTTCGGAGGAGTTTGGCAACTAACATTGTGACACGAGAATTTTATATATTGGATTGATTGATTTTTAAAAAAAATCATATAATTTATTAGTACAAGGCTGAAAAAACATACGATTTATGTAAAAGAAGTGTAACTTTTAGTAATTTTTCGTGATATTAAACGTGTTATTTTATGACCAAAGAGATATTTCTGCTTTTTCTTCGATTTTTTTAATAATTTGTATTAAAATCTACGTAGGCCGTCGACCACTATTTCAAAAAAAGGGCTATTTAAAAACTGTTCTAATGAGAATTCATTTTAAAATATTATTAAGCCATTTACTAGATAGATTATAGTACTACAAATAATATGACATTAACAAACTAAACATCTGAAACCAATGAAATGATGAAAAGACTCCTGTGTGATTTTAATCGGTGAATGCTCTTAAGTTAAATCTCTTCAAAATATCTTATGATTTATGTTTAGTTGAACACTTTTAAACTCTTAGGATCACTCGAGTTTGGAAATCATGAGCTCTGCATTTGAATTCTTGAAATCTTATAAAACTATCAAAAAAATAAAGAAAAAATTATAAAGCAAAATAAAAAATAGGCAAGCACGAATGAGTGAACAAAACTTTCTGGAACAACCTGTATAAGTACATATACTTATACATATACAAATACTTGGTTCCAAAAAGCGATCAACAGATAATTCCCTTCAATAATTTACATACCTGACAGCAAACAAGGACTTGGAAGTGGGCTTAGGGCGGATAGTCTTAGTACTGGAAGCGCCAACACTTCCAAGGCGCCTGTCGATCTCTGCAATTATTAATTTTATATTAGCATAAAAAAATACCATGAATCCCAAACAGAAATTTTTATTAGAAAACTTAAAACGAAACACAAGTATTTGAACTACATATCTATCTATATCTATATATACACTCGACACCCGTTACTTTGGAACTCTGATTCGATTTTCTCAATAAGTATAAAACTTACAACTATTAAAGTTATACCTGCAGAAAGTGCGTTTCATGATGAATAAATTGAATGGAAACTTATTGGAGATAATCAATTTATTAAGAATTTTTTAGGGATTTTACCAAGAAGAGTCGTTTTTCAGTCGTGTTAATCGTTAGTAATCATAAAGTGAAAAAATAATGAAATAAAAATAAGCCCTCTTTGGCGTCGATCACTTCCATATAGTCTCATCAGTGAACAGTACATTACCTAACCTAAGCTCTAACGTCCAATCCCTATGCTCTCAAACAAATTGAAGTAGTGCTCGGCGGTGTGCTCTTTATAGTCAGATTCCGTTCAGAAAGTCTCCTTCTGACGGTATCTGAAGTTATGAAAACTTGGCGTACGTCACGCAGACTTTGTTTGCCTTAAACTGCGTTGAGGCGATGATTTCTCAGAACAGTAAGTTGGATAAAACGATGCCTGCTGTACCTGGACGGAGATCGAATGCACCACTCTCTAGGTATCGTTTGTAAGCTCGTTGCAACAGAACAGCAAAAATACACGCGTCCTAGCAAACGATGGACAAAAACTAAAGAAATGATAAGAATTATCCGACTATCATCACTGTAGAAAAAAGAATGCTAATCGCGATCTCTAGTCAAAAAAGAGCAAATCAAGCAACAAACACAATGTTATGAAACTTACTTTCTGTAGGTATAACTGATAGTTGTAAGTATTATACTTTTTGAGAAAATCGAATCAAGAGTTCCAAGGTAGCGGGTGGCGGCATTTGCCGTCGAGGTATACTCGTATATACAGATATTAAAAGATTAAATTAAATGTTGGCAGATATTTAAGAGTTTTTAATTGACGCTTTAAGAGACGACATGCCACACAGTATTGTAATAACTTTCTTACTTGTTGTAACAAATCCGACTCCGAATGCCACTGAAAAATCAATGTGCGTTAGTAACCTTAAGTACCTTCATTGCTATGTTAATGATTTGCTACATAATAGTAAATTTAATCCATAAAAACCCATTTTATTATTAGCGACTCTGTACAGTAGTACAGTTCTGATTGTGACTATTAGTAGCTTTATTATTACAGTTAAAGCTATCTTAAATTTCAAGTTATAATGTTTCCACGTGAATCTACGTTATTTTAAATTGGACACGACTTTGACTTTAGCATGGATAAACGCAGGCATAATAATGTAATAAGTGATTAGTGGAGCTGTTTCGTTTTTTGACAGAAAAAATAACAAGTGAAATCATGTTAGATGGATACAAATGTGGGTACTCTGTTTAAGTCTACAATTTTTTTTGAGGACAAGGCGTTGAATAGCGATGGAAGTTTTATTTTACCCGGATACCATCCTAATTGATTTAATAACTAAAATGTTAACTAAATGTTAAAAGCATATTCTGGGGAGAGAAAATATTGTTTTCTTTGCCTGGGTTTAACATGCCATATGCGCATAATCTAAGATATAATGTATCTACTATAATATGGGTTTTTGTAGATTAAACAAGTAACAAGTGTGGTAGTTTCAACAGTTTAGAAGATGAAGGCAATGTACGCTTACGCTCCTAAAACACATTTCACCGATTTTTTATTTCTCCTCACAAACTATGCTCGATGACGATGACCCGAAATAATAGGGAGTGTGCCAAAACTAATTGAGAAAGCACTTATGAAGTGTTAATGTCAATTTGAAGCGTTAAAATTGGTTATGAACGTTTTCACCAACATACACCTATAGTTAAGGAACATTTAACTGCTATTTTAGCCGGCTAAATGGAGAATTATGAATGTGACTGCCATGAATGGCCGGCTTAAGTAGCTGTTATACGTTTCCTAACTGTAGGTGAGTGTTGGGACCTTTTCTTTGGTATTTACCTTGTTCCGAGGTCTGAAATGCCTGTTGAGGTATTTGGTTATACTGTTTAAGAAGCTTTTGTTTCTCTTCTCTTTCGTTAATTCTGGGTCTGAGAGGGAGGGCATAACGGGCAAAGGCATTACAGGAGGCGCAGGGCGAGGAGGAGGTAAACATGTGTCCAGCGACGGCGGAGTTTGTGGTGGAGTCATTTGAAATGTAGGAAGTGGAGGTACAGGGGGCGGAACATTTGATACTACGGTCATGCGTGGCCTTTTTGAACACCTTCTATTCAATCTCGGTCCATTACCAAGCCTCTCCAAAACTAGCCCTCTAACAACCTCCATCTGTTTCTCTCTATCTTTATTAATCTCAAGTACTTTATTTTGTTGCGGGGACGGCAATGACACTGACGATTTTTCAATCGTTGACGGCATTGAATAAGCACGCGGCGACAATATACTTAAATTATTTGAAGTAGCGCTACTACCCGTAGAAGTTCCGATGACATGACATTTTCATTTAAATTGACCGTACATGAAGATTCAGAAGTTAAAGGTGCGGTATTTGCAAATAAATCCTCCGTACGAGGTGGCGTAGAATGAGATGTATTTAGATGGTGAAAATTTTCACTCCGGCATATGGCAGGAGAGTATACCCTAAAAGTACAGGGTGTCGTTTTGGAGGGTGCGTGGTAATGCTCATCTGTAAGAGGTGGTGAAATCATTTCTTCTTATTGTTAGTTTTATTGTGATTTGTTCTTTTTGGTGTGTCTATGAAATCTTCAATTTTACTGTGCTCTAAAGGCGGTGACATATCTGAATTAAATGATTCAGTGTAATTAGTTCCATTCAATACTTGTTTTTTATTAATATATTTTTTATTAATATATTTTATGTCGTTAAGGAATCGTCAGGTCGGTTTAATGTAGAATTCAAATTAGGTTCAACTATCATTTGAACTGAAAGCTCAGTTTCAGTCAGAGCTAATGTTGTGGCATCACGACATGATTCAGACGATTCAGATTCCGCCGCAACCACAGTAGTTCCAGAAACGTCTCCAGATACTTTCTCATCGGCGTTGTATGTACTAATATTTATTAAAGTTCTGTCATGTTCAATTAGTTCGCCGCCTTCATTGGGCACTTCTACTATTGGCACTGTCTGACTAGGCATTCTTTGCGTATGTGATTCCTCTGAAAGAGAATCGGAATCTAATTTCCTATCACTTTTCACCTCTTCGAGAGGCTTTTACACGTTAACGTGAAATGCAACAGTTATATTCCGTGCCGCAGTGATGGGTGCTGGGTGCAACGTCTTCTGGAATTCAGTAATATTTGTGCGAAACGCTTCAATTTTTGTGTCTAATTGTGAAGTGGAATCCGATTTGCGAAACGCCTGTGGAGATGGTTCACCTAATAGATAGCGTCGTTTGAGCTCAAGGGCACGTTTTGTGGCTAGACCACCAGCAGACCTGGTTCTACTGAGTGGATAATCTGGAGGTCGGGGTGGCGGAGGTGGTGGTATTGGTTCAGTTACAAGAATTGCGGGGGGAGAGGGTTGGGCAGGGATTTCCTCGCGAGCAAACTCGCTATCGGTAGATAATTCCGTAGCGGAAGATACCTCCTCTGAACTTGATTCGGACTCCTCATCAGACTCGACCTGAATCCAGAATTGCTGTTATTCCATTCCATGTTATGACACCTGGCATTAAGATGACACAAGTACTAAGGCTGATCCCTCAGTACTGAGTCTTCTAGAGCTCTCAGTACCTCGGACAGCCAATTGTGTTTATCCCGATTCATCATTCTGTGCATACTGGTTTTCGCCTCCTTCTCTAAAAATAGATGCAGAGGCGGTAGGCCCAGGATTGCCTCCAGAGATGCTCCGTGGGAACTCGACATGGCTCCTGTTATCATCAGACATGCCAAACGCTGTAAGCCATTAAGCTTGTCAATAATTGTCTTCTGGTTGGCTTTTCTGTACCATACTATAGAGGCGTATGCGATCATCGGCCTCACAATAGCAGTGTACTTCCAATGGGTGAGCTTGGAACACGGACCCCAGCTCTTCCCTACCATTCGACGACTGATACATAAGGCTGCCTTAGCCTTATTTATCACATTTCCAATGTGTGCATTCCACGTTAGTCTCTGGTCGAATGTCACTCCCAGATATTTGACCTCTGAGGAAAATTCAACTCGTTTGCCATTTACTAGATGTGGCTTTAATTTGTCTAGCAACCTCTTCCTGATAAACGGTACTATAACGGTTTTGTCACCGTTAACTGACAGTTCATTTGCTGTGCACCACTCGCAAATGACGTTTAGAGCTTTCTGTAGTATAGCCGAAATTGTGCTTTGGCAGAAGCCTCTTATGATCACCACTAGGTCATCAGCATAACCTATGGTATCGGGGGGAAAGCCTTGAGCATATACTCTTTTTGACAAAACTACTGCATATATCTATTTCGCGTAGTTATTTGAACTTTTGAATAACTAATCAATGTTTGTAGGCAAAGTATTTTGGAGTTTTTGTACACTAGTGACCTACTCACCCTCAAAGTTGCATTAAAACTTGTGTTAAAATACGGATTTTTCAAGGATCATATCTTTTAAATTAATACCTTTTTTTAAGTTTGTATGCCAAGAAACCTAGTTAACGACAAGATAAATCGGTATCATACTTACTTTTGTAAATTAAACATAAAACAGCGGAGTAATAATCATTTTACGTTTGTAAGGAGGAAAGCTGACTTGTATCACCTTAAATGCAAAACACGTGCTTCAAATAATTTTGATATGACAATGTACCAAAACTTTCACACACACACATGATTGATGTGATTCAAATCATGTGTGCTTATGTGTATTGAAAAGTTAAACAAAAGTAACACAGACTCTGTCTAATTAATTGACCTGTCACACAACAAGCGCATTTCAAATGTTATTCTGTTTCGTTTAAAATGAAATGTTGGCTTGACTGTTGGTGACTTGACTGCCGGGTATCTCTGTGTAACTTGTAACTCTGTAACTTTTTTGTTTGATGCATGCCTTCCAATAATAAATAAATGAAAATATATTAATAAAACTTAATTCTAAAAAGGTTCATAATACGACATCCTGAGATTAACATGCGAGAAATTTAAAATACGTAAAATTATATTAGAATATAGTTAAATATAGTTTAAAAACAGTTATAATACGCACAACGAGATAAGAAGGTGCGATTAAGAATAGTTCCACACTAATTTACCGTCTAAGGATGGCTGGATTTATATACAATATGAACAATATACATTTATTATGAAATGCACCATTATCGTTCATAATTTTCTTTTATAATATATTTACTTATATATTATAAAAGCAATATTATTATAGTATAATTGTGCAAAGTATTAATTAAAGCATAAAAAACACAAAAGCGCCATCAAAAAAATCTAAACATTTTATTTCACTTACTGCATTGAATCGACTCATTTATTTCTTACTAGCAATCTAATATTATATTAAGCATAGCTAATATTATATATGAACCAGCTGCTACCCGCGACTTTGCCCGCGTAACTGTAAATTATATACTAAAACTTTCCTCGAGAACCACTACCCATTGATGAAAATAGCATGAAAATAGGTGCAGTAGTTTTTGAGTTTATCGCGAACAGACAGATGGACGGACAGAAAGACGCGGCGGAGGACTTTGTTTTATAATATGTAAAGATTATCCATTCTCAATATAAAAGTTAAAACCCCATCAAAAATTGTATGTCGGTTGCGTAGTTTACAATTCTTGGACAAAGTTTTCCATAAATATAACTCAAATCCCTTAAAATCTCGATAAGCAATTCCGGCGCGACGATCACGAGGTGGCTGTGCGTGGTCTAACGATTCAATTTTATAAGTAATAAATTAATACATAAATTAAAGACTTTATTTATACTATTGGGTAAAAGCGTAATTTCAGTATTCATCTTAAAAAATGTAGCAGGACAGAATACTGTGTGAACTGTTCAAATTATCTTCATGATTTTTTGCAACGTAAATGGTCGGAGAGCGAAGAAACTGAACAACGCCGATGAAACACTATAATTCGAATTAGAAAAATGACTAAAGAACTGATATTCGTATGAATCGATTCAAAGCCAGTAAGTGTCAAGGAGACGGAAGTTAGTGTGGACAAAAACACATTCACTGCGTCCTGAACGCCGCCCCTTCTGTTAAACTAGCGATGATAAAAGGATCACTTTAGTGACTGGGCAATGTAAAAGATCCGTTTTGAGTTTTGTCAAGTGTCATTCAAATATAATTACGAATTTACAAATAATAAAACAAAAACAAACGCTTATTATAAATTTGTTATACTAATATTATAAAACTAATCTCAGTTTTCAATTTATTCTCAATAGTGTTTACTCACTGTCAAGTCCAGGTGACAGTGACAGGTTGACAGTGCTTTAAAAATGACAAACGTCAAAAACGGACCCGTTTACTTGTGTATGTGGCATTTTTATATAATGTGGACGGATGAATAATAGCTTTTTTTTGGGGCGGCACGTGTTTGGGACGCAGTTCGTGTGGCGCACCTCCTTATGAGCGCGGTTGACGTCACGCCGCGAGTGACGTCACGCCGCGTTCTCTCGCCGGCGATGGTATCTAGGCAATGCGGCAGCGATGTACCTCACTACTGTCTGTTGGGGCCGGAACTTCTATCCGTCGCGCTTCTGTATCTGTCGTCATTCTAGAGCAAGATTCGTTTCCAGACGACTCTACCACTAGAAAAAGAAAACGTCTAAATTTTAGACTCTAAAGTAAAGCCAAAACGCCAAAAGAAAATAAAGCCAATGTTTCAGAATCCAAAGACCGAGACTAAAGGCTTCATGTGGAGAGAGATATATCTACCGCCTGAAGACTGGATACAAGGTAGCGTTGGTGATAGCTGGTAGCACGAACAGTGCACCAATTTTGAATATGGTATTTTCGAATGTGATAACTGTGCTATTAAAATTTATTAATTAAACCTATTGATCTCATTTGTTGGTACTTATTTGATTTTTGTTTTACCATTTAATCGTTACTGAAACATAATTAGATAGTTAAGTAAAAATAATAAGTTCACAACTCAAAATGTTGTTATTTATGTGGCGTACACTTACCACCACTACTGCGCACAGTTACCCCCCTACTCGGGTAAGAGTGCGCATTTTGACTACCTTTGTATTTTATAAGTTCAAATAATTTTGTGCAATTATAGATGACTATTTTCATACTTAAATTGTTGATTGATAAATAGTCTAACTAATAAATACTGTTAATTTTCATTTCAGAGAGGTTTCAAACACTTGACCCACATGACTCATGCAAGCAATTTGACGACACGTTTGGTCTAGAGGCTAGTAACCCTAGCTGTTAACCAAACGGTCGCGGGTTCGAATCCCGCTAGGGGCAAATGTTTATGTGTTAACATTTTACCTTTGTACCTGAGTCATGGATGTTTTGTATTTACAATATGTATGTATTTACAAAAAAAAAGTAATCTACTAGTATGTATTATATGAACTGTCTGGTATCCATAATACAAGCATTAGTTGCTTACTTTGGAACTAGATGGTGCTGTGTGGAATGTGTGAAGATATTTATATTAAGACTCACCATCGTCTGAAGCGTCGTCATAGCCAAAGGAATCGTCTGAATCATGTATAGCGTAGTTCTTGTGTATCAATGCTAAAGCACCATAACGGTCATTTTCCGCGTCGTCATACTCAGCTGCCTCTTCATCATCTTCCTCTTCGTCATCATCCTCAGAACTGGATTCACTTATATCGCTGCAAAATATTGATACAAAGATCACTATCAGTGTTCATGAGTGATAAATCTTAAAAAATAGATACCGTGTGTTTTACGTGAATACGTGTACGTTATACCGGTAATATTTTCTTTGAGCGTATTATATGACTTGAGTATTATGAACTCGGAAACACATACTCCGGAAGGGAGTTCCAATCCTGTTATAATATTATGTTTCGGAATTTTTCGATAGATGAAACAGCCATGATGGAAATTTTACTAGAAATTTGTATTGAAGAGCAGATAATGCTAATCTGTGGGGCCCGCGTCTTATGACACGTCCCACTCACGCGTTACACCGTTAAAAATGTATGTAATTATTTTTTGTGTTTGTGCTTATACGAGTCTGTCACGTACGGTGTCTGCGTCACGTAAGATATAAGCGAAGCTTTGGATGGACCAAAGCCGGTCGCATTTTGTGGTTAATGAAACTGCAGTGGCAAAAAGTGAAAACTTACCTGAGCCCTCCAGCGCCTGAAGTTTCGGACTGCAAGAAATTACGGTCCGTCCACTCGTCTTCGTCTATTTTAGTAGATCCTGTTGATAGTCGGATGCTAATTCTTTCCGGAGGATTTGTAACTGTGCGCGTCGTTGGTATATCTGATGTAATCGCATCTGCAGTACCGGACAGTGCAGTATCGGCCACTGCAGTATCGGCCTCTGCAGTACCGGTCAGCGCAGTATCGGCCTCTGCAGTACCTGACAGTGCAGTATCGGCCACTGCAGTACCGGACACTGCAGTATCGGCCACTGCAGTACCGGACAGTGCAGTATCGGCCACTGCAGTAAAAGCCACAGCAGTAATGGACACTACAGTGTCGGGTACGGACAGGCCACCGTGACGCAAGCACACCAATCGTGTGCCATTCCTTTCTGTGAGGTAGTTGCTGAAAACAATTGACGATAATGTAAAATAATCAACAGTCGCAAGGCAGTCTCGCGGCTTTGGTTTATGAAAGTTTAGGTATATTGACGTGCCTCGCGAGTCTCGCGACAGTTACGGGTAAATACTAATATCCCGAAACTAGCCTCGCGAGGCAGGCTAAGCCAGAAGCTCTCGAACATTCAGCAATGGACAACCATGTATTGTTTAAAAAAACAGACACGTTAAAGAAAGACCAACACTAAAAACTTTATGAGAATTGCAGCTAAAATCGCAAAACGATAGTTCCAGGTTTGCAATTATCACTGACTCCTTAATTGAAAAGAGGGTTTATGTAAGAAATATGTCCATAGTAGTCCTTACCCTGGTCTCAGAGTTGTTTTGCATACGGCACAGCGAAAGCAGCTACGGTGCAAATGAATGCCGTCTGCTGTAACGGCTTCAGCAGCGAAAACGCTCTTTGAACATGAAAGGCATGTCATACCCGAAGTTGTGGGCCTTTGCCAAATTTTTTTAGGCTGTAACAAAAAGAAAAACATTTTACAGTACATACTTATATAAAATATCACTACATAATTATAAAATAAAGTCCTCCGCCGCGTCTGTCTGTCTGTTCGCGATAAACTGAAAAACTATTGCATCGATTTTCGTACTGTTTTGTTTTGTAAACAAAGTTACGAGGGCGAAGTCGCGGACAGACAGCGGAAGTTTATATTTTATATATAAAAAAATATATAAAAAACGGTTTTTTAAATATTTTGTCTAGGTCTGTATTGCCTGACATTTGTTAATCCTTTACCTCAAAAGCATTTCGCCGCGATCAATGTTTTTTGGTGCTCGAATTAATTTGACGTTTTAATTGATGTTAGCACTAAAATTCTGTAACATTTTTTTAAATGTGTTTTGTACCTGTAGCTTCATACTTTAAGTACTCTCAAACCTGTCTCGAACTCATTGAAATAATTGTGACTAATCAATAATTGATAATACTCTTGACTTGACCTAATTCGATAATGCCAAAGAATTTAAATATCATACAATTATTTTTGTGAAGCTAGGTTTTTACTTCTGACGTGCAGTCGCGGCTGACATGTTTTAAACCTATTAACTTTTGCCCATTGTTATACAAACGGTACCAGGCGTATTATATTATGTGAATAGTGATAGAATAGTAAGGATTCATCTATTATATTTTGTGTGCCGAAATCTATTAACGATTATCTATTAAATCTATTAATAATTAAAAAAATAAAACAATAAAAGCTCACTGTTACACGTTCTCTGTCAGGTGTCAATTTCCCGCAACCCTGGAATTTATCGGCGAACGTCTTGGCCAAATTCGCCACCTAAAACATATGAAATACTCATTGAATGTTGGATGTAATATGGGTGTGCAGGTTGGATTTTGAATTATGTACATCCGTTTTTTAAGGTGTTTTTATGGAAAATTAGTTAGGAATGGTCATATTTTTATAAAAATATTTTTTATATGTATAGGAAATCCATTTACAGTTATTTTATAAACATTTTAAAACATAACCTCAATACCAGGTTCATTGAACTATCAGCATCGGCATCACTTAAAAACATGAAATACCTACTGGTTGTAGCAGAACGATTGTGCGCTTATAACAAAATGGTTACAAGACTTATTTGCACTGGAAACAAATAGGTTAGGTTAGGTTCACCCGATTACAAAATGTGTTACAAGACTTTGCAATGGAAAAAATAGGTTAGATTGGGTACTGGATTACTGGTTGTAGCAAAACAATTGTGCGCTCATTACAAAATGTGTTACTCTGTGGTTAGTATGTCGTAATGTTTATGACTAGGTTATATTTTAAAATAATTATAAAATTAATTGTAAATTGATTTCCTAGACATGAAAACTATTTTTTTATAAAAATATGACCATTCCTAACTAAATTAGCACAAAAACACCTTAAAAACGGATGTACATAATTCAAATCATTACCCGAGTGTGCTTCTTTAGATACAATTGAAAATAGATTATATCAATTAATCAGTAGAATAATGAGTAATATTTTTTTACCAAATTCCTTCCTAGTTCCGGTCGACCGCTATCTCTCCTTTTTTTGTCTATTTTTTTCAATGTCTCGTCAATGTCTTTACTGCCTTCTTTGAGACGTTTCTGGCGATCTAGAAACTGTAACATAAAAAAATATTTACACAGTAAACATGTATACTTTTTGAGTAGTCACAGACACCCATAATGAAAATAAGCCAAAATTGAAATATTGTGGTTGTTCTAAAAAATAGACAATAATACAAATTATATATTATCATTGAAGTTAGATCACTAATCCCATATTATTATTAGATATACTTTTACTTCTTTTGCCCGCGTCTTAGCCTGCGTCTCTTTTTCTCAAGTGTTGCAAAATAAAGAATAAAAACAAAACCAGACAAAAATATATGAACGATAAAATCATTAAGGATGCTAGCAGTTTATTATTTAGATACATGAAATAAAACTAATTAAACTCATTTAAAAGTAAAAATAAATATTTTATATTTTGACTATCTGTTGCTGTCATAGCTTTTTTGGCCCAATACTGTTGACGAAGGTGGCGCCGTCACAAATTTATTCCATATTTATTGTTCAATCTATATAGTATATAAAAACGTTGTGTTTTGGTTTATTTTTCAAAAACTAAATAGCCAACAATAACCCCTGTCACATTTAAAGTGGCAGTTAGCCGTTGTCATAGCAGCCGCTGACCGTTTAACGTCAAAGAAAACCACAGCGAAGCGTGGTCGGGGTCAGCTAGTCTATATCCTATACTTACTAATATTGTAAAGAAGAAAGATTTGATTGTATGTTTGTTTGAATTGAATAAGCTCCGAAACTACTGGACCGATTTGAAAAATTCCTTCACTTTTGGGAAGCTATATTATCAGCAAGTAACATAGGCTATATTTTATAAAGTTAAGCGGACGAAGTCGCGTGCAAGAGCTAGTTTTATATATTTTTAGATAGATGATCCCTAACGAACAGTATTTTTTTTATTGATTAAAAATACCTCATCTCTGATCCCACTCCTTTCCCCTGTCCTCTTCTGAGTCCCTGACAACGTTTCACAATGACCGGTGGATTAGTTAGGACGTGAAAGCGTAACAAATAATATAATCAAATTCACTTTCGCATCATCAATACTAATAATAAATCTGTAAGGGTTGGTCGTGGAGTAAATTACTTTGTTTTCAGAGATATCGTGTTTATAGGCCCTATACATGATACTGAAACTAGATTGACGATTTTTAGAACTGTTTTTCTGAATGAATGTATGTATGTTCCTCCCATAACTCTTAAAAAAATTAACCGATTTTCATGAAACTTGGTATATAAAGAATTAGACGTACGGGAGACAGGATAGGCTATTGTTTTCTTTTTTAACGCGGATGAAGTCGCGGGCGCCAGCTAGTTTATAATAAACTACCTCTTTCCTATCCCACTTTGGAACTCGTTCGTCGGTTCCTGGTTCGGGCCGACCCAACCTGTTCTCTAAAATTCTCTTTTCGATTTCTTTCACATTCCAATCGTCACGTTCAAGTGTTCCCACTGCACGTAATAAATCCTTCGGCTTGGACGGAGGCGCAAGGTTTGTAACTGGCGATGGGACAGAAAGATTTGCGGCTAATTCAATGATACGGTGTCCTCTTCTAGTAGCTCGAGTTTCGCTACCTACTGCACGCGCTTCCGCCTATTAGGTAAATACAGAATAATGTTCAAAAACAAAATTACTGCGGTAGGAGAGCCCATGATGCTAAATGTGGAGTTTTTTACTCGAGCGTCGTGGGGACTAATTGGATTTTAAAGAAAAATTGGTTGTAATCTTTTCTCCGGTGGAGGGAACTTTCAAGAGCACGTAGAAGCTATATTAAGAAAAATCCTTCACATAATAGTCAGATTACGAAACAGTATGATCAGGTACTTAAGCTGAACCACTCTGACTCGCTGGACTATTTCAAAATAGCGATTTATTTTTGCATTTTCAAACAGCTGCCACGAATTTTTCTAACATCCGAATCTTCAGTCTTTTAAATGTGAACTTAATTTGGATTCACTTAACATTCCTTTTGGAAATCTAACGCGTTAAAACAGGCTTTATATTTTTCTCATTTGTAGCCCCTATTTCCGAACAGCCGAAACCATAATCGGAGACACATTACCAATATTTGTCGCGCTCGAGTAAATTCCCAAATACCTTCTAGGGCTTTCTCTATTAACAAAAACGAAAAGCCGC
This sequence comes from Synanthedon formicaeformis, assembly GCA_945859745.1. NCBI lineage: Eukaryota > Metazoa > Arthropoda > Insecta > Lepidoptera > Sesiidae > Synanthedon > Synanthedon formicaeformis. The sequence goes on along the minus strand of OX243953.1, from coordinate 6,111,723 downwards.
ACTTAAGTTAGCGACTAGATTGAATTAGAATAAAACTAGAATTGTTCAATGTTAACCAAATAGATATCAAACAAAGTTAGTTAAAAAAATAATGTAAAAATGAACACACCACAAACGTGATCTGTTTTTATAAGCGATTCAATTCAAACAAACAAAATCTGATATTTTAAACGAGTTATTAGTTCATGCACACACATTTCGTATATTTTTTAATGTAGGAGAGTATTAAGAATTGACAGTTTCAACGAGAGTTATGTTACTAGAAATATGGGAACGCTTTCTGGAAAATCGCATACAACACCAATCACACTTATTCTCACTTGATGCTGCAATTTTTTTCTAATTTTTTAACTCGTTCCACGAATTGTAGAGCGCTGACTCTGTAACTGTTGCAAACCATAATCGTTTTCCAGATCGGTTGTAGCAAAATCAAACCGTGGTTCGGTTGCTAACATCTGCACACTTTTCTCAAAGCGTTGTTTCATTATTTGTTTAGCCGCTTTTCGTCTGCTAGTTTTCGGTCGTTTTTCGTTTCGTTTTTGCATCATATCAGACACTCTTTGAACCCTAAATGAAATTTCTCCGGAGTTCCTCCGCAAGGGAATTTGTTCGTGGCTTATAACCTTCGATAAGTTCCGCAACTTTTTGCCTTCGTAACGCCATCTCTGGATTTCCAATAGATTCTGAACGCTTGGAGCGGTCCAGACTAGGGCTGTTTATACGTTTTCCCTCAATTATTTCTTCCATTCGTTGTAAACGTAAAACAATTTCTGGGTTCGGAATCGAAGCTGACCTAACAAATCGTGAATCAGGGCTCGGGGTGTGCCTTCGTTTGTTTCCTTCAAATATTTGGGCAATACGTGTCGTGTTATGTTCAATCTCCACTGCTCCAATAGAATTTGATCTTACCTTATGAATTTGTATTTCTGGACTTTGTGAACTTCTTGTCCTATGTCCTATTACTACTTCAGATAGTCTTCTGTTGTTGGAGCTATTAGTCGATGCTGAGCGAACGAATTGTTTTTTTCTTTACATTTATAGTCGTTTTTATCTTAGAGTTAAGCTTTGGTCCAGTTATATCAATGTCTGCTGAGTCATCAAATATGTCTGAAAAATCTGACACTTTGATTGATTCTACGTCTAAGCCCTTTAATTTCCTGGGGGGTTTACTTGGCTTTTGTTCTGTTGCAATATCTTGAAAGAACTTCTTCTTTAGGCTTCAATTTAGTTTTTGTAGTACCTTGTAGAAGATGACTAACCGATTCCCTTAAAATTTTTGGATCAGGAGAATCTTCTGGATCTAACAAGGCAATGATTTGTTCTTGAAGTTCTTTTTGTTTAGTATTGTGTTCATCATTATTTTGTATCGCATCATGTCCTTCGATCAATCTCGCTAATTTAGTAATATCGTTTATTTCAAGATTCCCTATCATTTTACGTAAAAACTCTGCCGATCCTTTACTTACATCTGTTTTAATGCTGCGTCTTTTCTTATTGGGCTGTTCCGCAGCATCTGTAAAAAAAAGTAGAACATTACAATTGATTTATAATAATAATAATAATAATCATTTATTTCAGACATAGAACATCCATAATTATTAACTATGTATTAACAAAATGATAACAAATATATACATCTATGTGAATTATAATATATAAATATTATTATATCCTTACTAATCCTTATGTGAATGTGAGTATGTTTGTTTTAATTTAATTTAATATTTTGACAGTACAAACAACATAATTAAATGCCAAATTATGTTGGAGTTACGTTTTAATGTCGTTTCGAGATATTAATTATTACTAGAACTAATTTAAATATACAAATATTAACAATCACGTAAGTAATTAAATTATCAATACTAATAATAAATCTGTAAGGGTTGGTCGTGGAGTAAATTACTTTGTTTTCAGAGATATCGTGTTTATAGGCTCTATACATGATACTGAAACTAAATTGACCATTTTTAGAATTTTTTTCTGTATGTACATATGTTCCTCCATAACTCAACGAATTAACTGATCTTCACGAAACTTGGTAGATAAACATTTAAACGCACAGGACACAGGATTGGCTACTTTTTTCTTTTTCAACGCGGACGAAGTCGCGGGCGCCAGCTAGTAGTTAAATAAATACGGTAACTTGAAGAAAATTTAATCTAGCTTTTATATCCAAATGAAAGATAAGATACTCACCGGAAGGCGTAGCGCGTTTTCGTTTTTTTTGGGTCTCTTCGAGTGGTATTGGGTCATCTGCATCATAAAACCCCTTGACCTTCGGGTTTTCAGGTAAAATCAAGGTTAGATTCAAATTCGGGTAGCGACTGCCAGGATCAATCGTGTACGCTCGAATATTTCGACTAAGGGTATCTGGTGTTGTTTGACCTGAAAAATAGGTTGTGTATATATTACATACTCATGTATTGGTTACGAAATTTAAAGGTAAATGGAATACTTTTCATGTGAACAAATTTTCAATTTGAATTATACTTAAAAAATTTATTTCCAAAGTTGGCCCACCCGGGAATCTAACCCGAAATCCGGTAAGCCTTAACCACTGGTCAATCAATTATATTATATTCTTATATCAACTTTACTAGTCTCCCTCTGCATTTTTGAAAATATTATTTTTCTTATTTCTACTACTTTATAAAGCTTTAATTGTTAATCACAAAGTCATTAAAATTCTATAGTAGTAGTACTGTGCTCTACGGTTAGACGGACTTTGGAAGATTAACTTAGGAAAAATGATCTTACCCAAAAGTTTGTATATCGATTCCCTCTCCGCTATAATTTCGAGTGGGTGTGGTGAAGGAGTTTGCCCAAAAGACCTTATAGCCCACGCAGCGTCAAAGGTAGAGAGAAATCCGCGAGCACAACCCGACCCGGTGGGCCAAAACGGCTCTGACAGACTATCTCCTACTAACTGACACAATAGGCGATGGCCTTTGCGTTCCAATATCTGTGGAAATGAATTTAAATCACATTAAACTGTTGTGTTAATTGTAACTAAACATGTTTAGTAACTATTAATATCATTCCAGATGCCAAGATGGAGTCATACCTCTGACCTGCATCGCCTTCTTGCCTACTTCCTAATTCGTCCTCTTACATCGTCTCTTTTTCTATATTGTCACCATTCAAACCGTTATTAGTCCACTTCCCTAAAGAGTTATAATCTTAATTGCCCAATGAGTCAAATCCTAATTTGGGCGTTTCGTCCAATACAAGTTTCAAAACGCAGTTCAACAAGAATTGTGATGTACGATCAGCTGAGTAGTGATCAAACTATATACATAGTGAAATTGAAAAAATAAAATCTTTAAAAAATGTACATAAAACCTATGCAGGTATGCAACTTAGGTTTTGCCTATGCAGATCCTCGGTGTTACCAAGCGCGGTACAACCGGAAGTAACATGTCGGAAAGTCTCCTGGAAAGCGGCAAGCTTGACTTATTATAATTATTTTTATTAAGTATATCGCTGCTTAAAAACTAAACGGCCACAAATCAAAATTACACTTTTTACAGGAGAGCTAATCGAAAAGAATTAAATTATTTTGTCTATTTTTTTTTCTTATTAGATTTATATCAAATATTATACACAGTTTGAAGCGTATTTTTAAGTAGTATTAAATGTTTCAAGTCCTTTTATAAGAAACTGAATATTGAAGAGATATAAGCATATAAGTTACTTTTGAATATATAAAAAATGATCAAAACATACTACATATGGAATAAAACAACTATAAGTATTTTTGCAACATACACTATGAAGGATTGTGTAATTGTATTTTTGCAATAAAAACATTTTTGGATTTTTTGTTTTATGGCCCTTTAGTTTTTAAGCAGCGATATAATAACACATTATTTAACTCACCGAACTAGCGTTTTCGGAAAAAAACATCGAGGTAAAATCAAACAAGGCCACATCGGGATCACCATAATGGTTTAAAGCGAATTCAAGTGGCAACTCGCCATCTGTGGCGAAATGCGCTGCTCTTTTTGCATAATCTATTACCATATCCCGGTCCACGTTATCAACACCGAGCAATTTGGCTACATCGGTGTAATCCTGAAAAATATCATAACAAATAAAGTATCAACCTTTGAAGTTGTCGCAATAGCTAAACTAACCCCAAATGTTTGGCTTGAATGTAATGCTCGAATCTGTAACTTTGCGTTACATGCAAATGCTCCCACTTTCGATCGAGCTTTAGTTAGTTGTTCTACTCAAATAACATGAGAACTATAGATAGAACCTTGTGGACAGCAGAGTGCAGGCGGTAAAACTACGTTTCGTTGTAATCAAAATACGCCTCGCCTTCTTAAAAACTAGCTGGTGCCCGCGAAACCTATAGCCTTTATTCTCTATAGCCTTAGCTTATAGCCTTCCTCGATAAATGGACTATCCAACAAAAAAAGAAATTTACAATTCGAACCAGTAGTTCCTGAGATTAGCGCGTACAACCAAACAAACAAACAAACTCTTCAGCTTTAAGTATATTGGTATAGATACTGGAATGAATATGGAGAATTGCTCTTTGAAAAGGTATAAAAACAGTCTTCAAAAAAATAAAAAGCAGGATTGAACAAATCCAACAATTAAACAAAAATTGAAGTTATACAAAAATCGCCTTCTCTATATTGTCCGAAAAATTCTGTCTATAGTCCTTATTTGGTTTGATGTTCAAAACCAGAGCAGTGAGTACTTTGTGAGTACAATAACTTACGAACAATAAATATATTTATTATATAATGAACTCACCTTTTTTAGGACTCCTTGACTCAGCAAACTGTGTTTTTTCGCTGTCATGACAAAATAATGTGTGTCGTCCTTATAGTATACTATGTTCTCCAAATCTATGCCGATTTGTCGATTCATGTCTTTAAAAAATTTTGGGCGGTAAATAGATGAAACACCGCTTATTTCGGGCACCTGTCAAACAAGAAAAAGTAACAATGAAATATTAGCATATAGTGAAGGTGCATAAGAGAATAAGAGACTATAAGAGAAGTCCATATTGAAAAAACATGATAATTAAAAATTATAAACTCCCGACTTTTTATTGAGTTGGCTAAAGCAGACTACTTGATGCTGCAGCATCAGGTCAAGGTTACCATGTCATGGATATACCACCGAAGTAACAAATCTATGGAAAAATTTAACGGGACCAAAAAGATTAGATGGGGAAAAAATATTCATATTTTACATACCGATGCTTCCTGGTTTGTACGTCGATTAATAAAATTTGCTGTAATAGCTAGCGCCAATTTCCCCCTGAACTCGGTCCTTTTGAAGTTCTGTAAGGTGTTACGTTTACCATCTGCCCCGATTAAAACATCGAATTCGTATTGAGAGACAGGGTGGTTATCAGGCGAGACTCGAGCTCTCCAGCCAAGCACTGTGAAATAACAAGAATTTATGCAATAACGAACGTTCTTTTTTACATAACGAGGACAATCTTCACAATTATTGGATATGCTAGTTTCTTTGTTACTTTACATATATTTTTTTCAGTCATTACTTAGAAATTTTTAACCGACGAAAACGAAAAAACAAAACGGAGGAGGTTCTCAATTCGACGCGTATATATATATTTTTTTTATGTATGATCACGCATAACTTTTAACAGGGTGGTCCGATTTTGATAATTCTTTTTTTATTTGAAAGGGTGCGCCCCCAAGGGGGTCCTATTTTAATTTGGAAATAATTCCAACCCTAAGGGTAGGAAAACAGGGGATGATTGATTGTTCACTCACCGATTGTAGCGTATAACCACGCATAACTTTTTACAAAGTAGTCCGATTTTGATAATTCTTTTTTTAATGGATAGGGTATACCTCGAAGTTGGTCTCGTATAATTTAAAATAAAAATTCCTACCCTAAGGGTGGGAAAATGGGGGTGGGAAAATTAAAAATTAAGCATATAGTAAATATTAGATTATAAACACAAAAAATATAAAATAAAACTTTTTAACAAAAAATAAAACCGCCGAAAAAACTGAAAAGCATTAAATAATCTTATTATTTTACCTAAGCAATTTTGAATCGGCGCCAAACAAACAAAAATTACGTAAAGAGTGATGCGCGGCGGCGACTCAAAATTACTTAGGTAAAATAATAAGATTATTTAATGCTTTTCAGTTTTTTCGGCGGTTTCATTTTTTGTTAAAAAGTTTTTGTCATGTATAAATTACTTGTCACGTTGCTTGTCTCGAATGAACTCCACTACTGAACTAATTTTGATAAAACTTCGTAACTATGTGTGATTTAGTCCAACTTAAAAGATGTGAATTTTATTGTGAATCCGGGCGAAGCCGGGAGCGTGTAGCTGGTAACATATAAAAATAAAGAATAAAATAGATTTGGACAAATTACCCTCAGAATTCACCGTTACTGTAGGCTCCAGTAGTTGTTCAAAGGTCACTGATTCATGGAACTCAACACCTAATAGTAAGGCCACCTGTAACAGCACAAAAACATACCAAATTAAATCTAAAACGTGTATGTAATTAACTGCATTATTTACATTATTATGACTCTGGTTTTCAATATTTATGTTGCTGTAAAAAACTGTAACAATTATTATAAAGAAAAATAAAGCCAATTTTGTAAGTTATTATGAAGATAGAAAGCCACGTTATCAGGGAGTAACATAATCTATATTTTATAAATAGGGTCGGAGATGGGACGGGCCAGTCTGTAAAATATATAAAGGTTAAAACTCTAATGTCATACTTACTTTCAGCAAAATATATTGAAGTTGTCTAATACTAATATGATTAATATCTCCGGCACAAAATTTTCCGAAGAATTGCTTCGCTCCCAATGCCCTTAAGTCTTCGATTACAAAAGGCCACAAATGCAATACGTTATTGCGCGACATACGATCTCGTTTCTCTACAACCACCTGAAAATACATTTAACAATATATTAATTCATTCACACGCCATATAACCAGTGTAGGGTGTCACATTGGAAATATTGTTTGGAGACAAAATATCTCGTTAAAATACTCACTACTTTAGCTCCAAGCAGTTGACACTCTATAGCAGTACGAAGGCCGGCAGGACCAGCCCCAATTATGAGCACTTTGTTTCGTGGGCAAGCACGCCCCATAGCGTACACTTTTTGATTTGCACGGAGATCAATTTTTTTGAATACAGCTGCAGCTCTCCACGACTTGGCTAAATAAATCTGAAAACAAAGAAGATTTAGAGAAAATGGTCGTTTGGTATGACCATTTACAAATGCTAAGAACCAGTAAATGATGTCGATACCTTAATTCCCAAAATGAATAACTCCACTTTTGGTTGAAAATGACAATTAGAATTTAATTTTTAAAAGGTCTATCGGTTATTACGAGCCATAATTTCCAATGTAAAATTGTCTTTTTTCTTTTCTCGTATCATACAAAAAAGTTTGCCTCAGAGGAGTTATTTGGTTTGCGAATTAAGGTATCGATATGAAATGTATGTTATTTTATATAATAATGTTGATCTTATCTTATATTAAAATTAACAATTTAAAAACTAAACTAAATTAAAGACACTACTTGTATAATTGTCCTAATTTGTCAACGATCTTCTTATGTAAAGACAATAATTAAATGCGTTTTAATCTGTAAAGATTTAAACATAATAACTAATAAACATTGTTTACAAAATAAAAGTTCCCGCCGTGATATGCTTGTCAATTAGTAAACATATTTTATACTAGCTGTTGCCCGCGACTCCGACCGCGTTCAAATGGACTATCGAACTCAAAAATAATTTTAAATTCGAACCCGTAGTTCGTGAGATTAGCGCGTTCAACCAAACAAACAAACAAACAAGCTCTTCAGCTTTATATAATAGGTATACATTAAAAGTTAATATTCTTTGATAAAAATAGTTTGCTGGCGTAAAATTATGACTATCAATCAAAAAAATTATCGTCAAATGATTTAAAAATAGGAACTAATACTTATTGGTTTTTGATAAGATAAGTTTAACTTTAAAACTTCCCAGTCACTTTCAAATAAATTGTTGTAGGAAAATGTCGAATCCTCAAGCCATTGCAGAGATCCATAGCTCGTTGAACCTACCTAACTGTAACCTATACTATAAATAGTTTAAATTGTAATTGTATACAAGCAATGCTTTCTAAATGTTAATATTTAAATTGTGATATTTCTTGTTTTAAATTGTATAGTTATTTTAAATTTTATTGTATAATTGTAATTTATTGTAGGTATTATTGTATATTCACTGTATTATTGAGTCGAAAGTTTATTAAATGAAAGTATTGTGTATCAAATCATTACCCCAACCGCAATCAAAGAAAATAAATAAGACAGTTAGTTAGAGTAGGGAATGAGACGGGCATCCCACCCGTAATGGAATAAAAGAAAAGATGGATGAAAGAAAGACCAAGTATGCAGAATGAATGTGCGAGAGGTAACCAAGCGAGAACTGGAATGAAAGATATCGTAAACATAGGCTTCAGCGTATGATGCTGGAGGGGTTCTAGTATAAAAAAAAAAAAAAAAAAACCCTATACTATAAAAAAGCAGCGTATGTTCATATGACAAAATGTTATCGCAATCGCAATTCATTTATGACAAAACGCAAGCAAATGTTATCGCACCTTTATAACGATTCATGAAATATAAGAAGCGGAAATAATTACTGGTGTTGCTTGGATCTCACCGTGCCTTTAAAAAATAAATAAAAAAACGCAATAATTTTCGCTTCAGTTAGTTAATCTATGAGTCAAAGAGATAACTTTGGATAACACAAATTGTGTTTCAACGTAGTGTTTACAATTTTCATATTCATCAGAGACGATGTTATCAACACATATCTAATAAAAAAATCGTCACTTCATATGCTTAATGCACAGACTTTTCCGTCTTCCGGTTTGAGTAGTGCGGTTATTGTAAATAGAAGGAGTATACAGTGAATTGATAAAGATCATTAACTACAGACATACATAGGTGTCAAATAATATAGATAATAAGGTGAAGTATGTTTTATTCATGAAAATACTCGCAATTGTTACTTACTTTAATGTGAAAGAAAATATTTTATAAATAGAAGAAAGTTTGTGTGATTGAAGCATCGATGGATTGAAGTGTACAAACTTGATAATAATTGGTAGAAAATCACTAGGGATCCGGCCATGCAAAGAGGGAATTAGATGTTAATCACATACCAATGTTAATCTCATGTTGCATGCGCTTTATAATCGCAATTTATGTACAAGTTGCACTTCATACAAAAAGGAAGTCCAATGTCTTACGCAGAAGAACTTAGGACAATTCAAACAAAGGTGTATCGCTACGATAAACAATAGCTTCTCGAAGCGGAGGTTCAGATTAATTTATATTCTAAAAAAACTTTTGTTACACAAAAGAATCTGACGGAAGTTGCAATAATTGGCAAACATTTTGCGGCTTTGGACAGATGACGCTGAAAGCGGGAACCAGCAGAAATTTTTTAGCAAACAGAACATATAATAGACCTGAAAATTTCAGTACAATTGTTCGCAGTGGCTGCAGAAGAACACATCACAACAAGAAAACTAGTTGTTTGGCGATAGCTGTTCGTTGAGTATTCAGAATAAGACAGACCATTCACAATATAATTGTATCTCGCAACGGATAGACAATTATACTATTAAGTTAAAGTTAAGCCCACTTGGTAACCCATTTTTAGTGTACTAGACGTGACTATTCCAAGTATATTTTTCGAGAAAGTTCTTAATTACTCGATGTAAGATCTGGAGCGCATTTACACACATAATACACACTTTCCTACTACTTATGCCGGGTGCGAATTATTTTTAAATGAGAGAACCACAGACGTTTAAACTTTAAAGTAAAACATTAACGAACGTCGTTTTAATTACATAAATGGATAGCTAGAAGAGCGGGCCGTGATGAATGCCTCGCAATCCTAGTAACTAATATGAAAAAGTGAGTTGGTTTTCACGCCTTAACTGCTCAATATCATTATGAAATTTTTGGCCTTCGAAAAATAATACCAAGTTAACTACGAGACAGAGATACGTTAATATCATCAACAAAGGTAAATTTTTACTACCGGAAAGCAACAAATAATGTTATCGGGCATTGTGTCGAGTCGAGTTTATAACAAACAATAATTTATCAAGTATTGAATCAACAAAGAATTTTGGCTAAACGCGCGAGCTTATATTACTATCGAGTGTAATCTGCATAGTGTATATATATATATATATATCCTGTCCTAAAAAAATTCGGGATAGTATACAATAATTCTATTCCTAAATAATAATATAAATACGACAGTGAGTTTATTTGTTTGTTAGTTTTTTTTTTTGTTAAACTCTCAGCCGCTTTGCTTATCTGACTTGTTACTTGACCGATTTATTATAAAACTTTGCATACCCGTTGTCAGAGATGCAGAGATGCAAAGTACTGTTAAATACGAAAAACGAAAATAACTAAAACTTATTAATTATACCTTAATTACAGTGTATTATAGTATATTAAATACAATTTCTATACTACACAATATTAAAATATATATTATTATTATAATTACTTAAATAAGGCAATAATAGATATTTACCTTTAATTTGGGATAAAAATCTAAAAGTCTACTGGACTTCAGATTAAGACAGTGGCACAACTCTCTATGAAGAGCCAATATAATTTTTTGAGTGCCAGCCGATACGAAATTATCAAATATGTTCGAGGCTATTTGGCACTGCTCTTCAGTCGGCCCTGCTGCTGCGTGCTTGCCTGCCATTTTTAATTCTGAAACAATGAAAATTCGAATTCTTAAATAATTACAAACATATTAAAATAATAAAAACTCACGATGTGCAAAATAAACCAGCGATATATCTTATTGAGTTGAGGGTCGATGCGGATTCTGTAGTGGCTCGGACTTGCTTCAAAGCATAAACAATGTGCATTACTCGTTAGGCGAGTGCGGGGTAGTTCCAATAAAGTTCTGTCGATGATCGCTGTCGACTTGAAAATTTTATACTAATCCGTACTTAATATTATAAATGCGAAAGTTTGTATGGATGTTTGAAAAACTACTGAACCGATCAACATGAAATTTTGCATACACCTTGTCTGGGACACCAGAAAGGACATAGGGTAACTTTCCTTTCAGTACCAGCTAGTATTTAATAATGTCAACATATTGATCAATTTGACTTAAAATGAATGAATTTATAAACTAAACACTGTTGGGCAAGGTTTATGAACAACTCTTTTAGAGTTTAGTCGATGAAACTGGGGTTTACTCTTTACGGACGATTATAAAATACATAATAAAAATTTTAAAAATATTTCATAACGAATTAATATCAGTGATATTGTGTAGATGGCGCAATATCTTCAGAGATATTCGAAAATATTCGAAAATAGACAACGCGCACCGTGTGACAATTTTGATTTTATATGGCTTATATTTGAAAAAGGATAACGTCAAAAGTAACGAAATAATATTAGAAGTGCGTATATCTTCCACGGTTCCACTGCGCCCACTCTATCCACCTAAAATTCAGCCTGTCTAGAAAGTTAAAATTGGAAATATAGATTTATTTAGTTACGTAAACATCCGCTCAGAAAGGATTTTTGAAAATTTCAACTTGAAGGCCTTAATTGATGGTGACACTCCAGTGAGCTATGTTGAAATTATCAAATCAATTATGCATTATGCATCTACGGTTAAACCTATTCAAAAGTGCAAGCTTTATCGGGCGGAATTTAATATTATCTATATTCATTTAATATTTTGCTAATTGGGCGTTATTTACTTTCTACTCTTTCCGATTTTTAAATAAACTATAATTACAGCAAAAGTGAAAGTAATTTTTAATTGTTATAATGAGTAAGTATCTAAGAACGAGAGTCTCCTACGAGTATAATAAAATATTGTACCGTGAAAATTAACAATATTTTATGAACGTATATTGTAAGGACAAAAGGACGTTGACCAACCTCAACTCAAGGGTGTAGACTTGTAACGCGATTCCCCTGTGTGTGTCAACATTGATAATTGAATACAGTAATGATCTTTCTCATTATTAAAGCACCTTTTTTATAAAAAGTGTTGCATTGGTTCTTGGCCACTGCGCCTAAGAAACAATGCAACTCGTAGTAAATGAGAAATGGCAGGACAAAGAAACTATTGAAAAAAAATTGTGTGTGTCAGCTCAGACACACGTTTGGGAGTTTACTTCTTACGAACGATTATAAAGATGACGCAACATCTCTGAAACTTCAGATATTCTAAAATAGCATTCGTGTAACAATTGTGATTTTACTCCCATAAATTTTCATACCACGGGCTTTTATATATATGCAAATAGATTGTTATGGAGTAAACTCTAATAAAAATTAAATTTAGGCACTGGACCCCTAATAAAGACGCCTTATCTGTAACCCAGTGATGACGTGCTGTACTCCAACTATTGTTTGAATTAAAATTTCCTGGAGAGGCGTTGTCGTGTGATCGCCGTATGTATACATCGCATTACTAAAATTTATTTATTTATTTATTTATTCAAAATCCACAGCTCTCAAAAATTACTAACAAAAACAAAAACACACCCTACAGCCAATTATGGATTTTACATTTATACAAAAAATATATATATAACAAAAATACAAAATTCCCTACAATACTATTCCCTACAATCTAAACAAATTATAAAAATCACATATTAAATATAAATACATATATACATACATACACACACATTAAATATAATACATATATACCTATTACATAGAACAGCCACTGCCTTAAAAATTATAACATAAGTAAACATAAACATAATTAATGTAGACGCTAGCCTGTAAGAATGTTGCCAATGCTATTCCTGACTTTTGAGCATAATTGCTATGGACGAACCTACAATTGAAGTCGAGCGTCTCGTTCCGACCGCTGGAGCCCACAAATTCAATGTATTATTTACCAGGTCAATGCTGTCAACCATGCCGTTGCAGATTTTGTACAAGAACATCACTCGGTACATGCTACAGGCATCCTTATAGTCCGAATATGTGCGAAAGCTGCGGTAGCACATTTGTTTGAGAAACTTTCGCTGTATTTTCTCTATGCCATGTATATGCGAGACATACAGAGGACTCCATATGCTACTACAATACTCAAGGCTTGGATGCTCCCCTAACGTATGTGCAGTAGAGAATTTTCAAACAGTGTATGTCTGTGAAGGGTCTAGTCACTCGCATAATGAAGCCAAGGTTCTTAAAGGCTTTGGATGTTATCTTTTCAATATGGTCTGTAAACGTTAATTTAGAATCCAGTAGAATACCTAAATCGCTGACCAGTTTTGTCTCTTGTATAACTGTACTGTTGATACTGTAATTAAATTTTATGGGCTTTAGTTTCCTACTGAAGGTTATGAAGGAGCATTTATTGACATTGACATTGATTCTGTTTTCATTATAGTACACACTCAATCTATCTAAATCATCCTGTATGGCGCGACAATCACGAATGTTCTTTATTTTCTTGTAAATTTTTATGTCATCCGCATACATTAGGAATTTAGCACATCGAAAACACAGCGAAATATCGTACAAATAACAGGAGTAGAGTAAAGGCCCAAGTATAGGCACTCCTGATGGAACTTTAACATAATTTGAACGTCTTTCATCCGTCTTTCATAAAGAGCTGTCTTTCATCCGGTATTACTAAAAACATTAGTGGTCAAAGAACAGTAACATTAGGTCTCCTGTGACACGAAAGATTTAAGGTTGGTTTCTAACGGATACTCAATAAACTAGAACAACATATTATAATTGGAGTCAAGTCGGATGTTGCACTCAATGTAATCAAAACTTTATTTAAACAAAACAGTATATACCGGAAGTGAAGGCATTAATATGTATTAGCTTGATTGAAGAAGAATGTATATACATAAGTGGAGTACCTATTATAGGTGTATAAAAAAATCAGTAATTGTAATACTAATATAGAAGTAAAGATAGTCTTCCTGTTATCCAAATAAAACTAATGGAAATAGATAAATCATTTAGAGAAATATATTGTGAATTGCAATTTTAAAAAAATTATAAAAATTATTAATATTATAAAGAGAGATTTGTTTGTTTGTAATGAATAAACTCAAAAACTACTGGACCGATTTTGAATAATTCTTTCATCTAAAGAAAGCTACATTATGCGAGTAACACATAAGTCCTATTCTATTTGTCCAGACTAATCTTTTCAAATTATAAAGAGGAAAAAACTATACATAAAGTAAATTCTAATCCCTTTAGATACTAAACTGTATTCTGAGTGAGACGTTTTCACCATTAGACAACTTGTCAGTTATCAATGAAAATCAGTAGAGACCATATCAGTAAATTATCAGTATAGACTATTATCCCCAACATGAACTTCCCTACGATTGAGTATGTAAGGTGTAAAGATGGAGTATGTGCAGTTACTGTACTTAATATGTCTCATATTAATAAATATCTTTGTTATAATGTCCTATGATTTTAAATAACAAATTAAATAAAATACCCACATACCAAATTTGACGTTAAAATTAATTGTTGCCTCATTCAAAAGTAAATCATATGAAAAATCTAATAAAACCTATTGCAATTAGTGTCCGACCGAAGGTTTAGCCAAAAAACTACCTTCGGTGAAACAATTTCACCGATGATTCCTAAATAAATAAAACGTTATATATAATTCACATTTCAAATGTTATTATTTTAGAAAATTAAATTGCAAGGTAATTTTTTTTTCATATCTAGATCAACTTCTGGAGATGATTTAAATTACCTTTCTATATTATACAGTTGATATAAACCTTTAATAGGAAAGTTTTAAAATCATTTACATTATTAAATGTAGCTTGTAGCCAATATTGAACAAAATTTCTCAGAACTTTTAAGCCTTCAGCTTCAGCTTTAACCAAAGGTTGTGGTAAAAGCCGATTAATTGGGTTCAGCTTCAGCCAGGGCACTATTCGGTTGGACACTATAGACAACATTTAAAAAAAGAAATGTTATACACATCCACAATTGTTTAAACCTACCTACCAACTGTCCTAAAAATATTAATTACTAGATGCGCTGTAGTTTATTTTTTGGAACCAAAAATTTACAAGTATCTATAATCAAATTGGTTAATCTGTTTCTGAAATTAGCCTGCACAAACGTACAGACAAAAAGATAAGCAGACAAAGCAAGATAAATAAATTCTAAAAACTTATTCTCTTTTTGAAGGTCCGTAAGGTCCGGAGGTCTCTTTTGGAAAATATTTTTCATGTACAGATACGGTAATTTTACTTGTATATATGTAGGTAGGAAAAATAAAATAAAATAAATTCTCAAATTATACAAAAATGGTAGTAGGTAAGTTACAAAAACTAAATTCAAACCAAAATTAAAATGTCCAAAAACCCTATGGGTAAGATTAAAATTTTCATTTATCAAATTAAATGCATATTTATAATGATTCACCATACACAATATTGACAAAGATAAAGCGTATTAATATGAAATTAACTAACCTGAATCCTCTATGAATCTGTTACGCCTTCTATTTTAACTTGCTAATAGCCGACTCGATGTCACCACTGTGCTCCGTAGTCCGTACTGCACTGCTCTGGTTGCGTTTAGGTCTAATTATTACTTCCCCCACTCACCCAATTCACTCGGTCAATCAACTTCGCAATGCGCATGCCCGTCATGGACCGACCGAACGAATTGTAGTTTTTTTGGAGTTTTGTTGCCTGGTTACTTGACTTTAATGCCACTAAAAGATAGAGTACTTTATTGTGTGTTTTCATTAATTTAATTGTTTTTAAGTCATATTCTTACGCTTTTTAAAAACGATAGTGTAACATAAAATTTGTAATTAAGGAGCGTAGAGATAAGGAGCGCCATCTTACATGGGTGTTAAACTTAAAAAGTGGCAACAAAATCCGATAGTGTGAACAGAGAGAGTTTGAGAGTATGGAGAGTATGGAATGAATTTAGCAGTAGTTGACGGAATGAAGTGCGCCGAGTTGAATTTTGGTTGAACACTAGCCTCACCAGCGCCACCAATTTATCCTAAATAAAATTAGTCTGTTCTGAATATACATTCCTTCATCAGTAATGTCAGTTTGACATCAACAAATCAACAATGTCAATGTCATTCATGTTATTGAAAACTTCTAAAAAGAAAAAAGTAATAAATCAGAATAAATAAATAAATAAAGCAAAAATAAAGTTATGCTTGATTAGCTTTGGTTATATATATTAATTAGAATGGGTAATTAATCTAGTGTGTCAGATAAAAGGAAGAGAACAATTATTGATTCACAAACATTTTGATGAAAAAACAGATGGCTCAACTAACGGTTTCTATTTCACATAAAAAACATGCAGGTAAATAAATATCTATGTGCTTGTTACATAAATTTTTAGCTTTAATTCACATAAATTTCAATTATATGGCGTTGCTTGTGTCTTAGGCGACAGTAGCCACCTACCGTCAGTGGACCCTGAGCCTGTCTGTAGATTTTAACATTAAAAAGTAGATAGAAGCAAAAAGGAAGTTTAATGACCCACTATTCACGCAAAGACCATCTTTGTCCTAATACTAAAGAACCACTTGTAATAAGTTCCCAGAGAACCCATGCAGATATTGCAACTGTGTCTAGACAAAGATCGAGTCAACAAATAAAGACATAAAATCATAAATTAAGTTTAGTTAGATATTTATATATGTAATAGAAATTAGGCGACATATTACATATCGCTGCTTAAAAACTAAAGGGCCATAAAACAAAAAAATATTTTTATTGCAAAAAATACAATCACAATCCTTCATATTGTAATTATGTTTTTTATATATTCAAAAGTAACTGCTTATATCTCTTCTAGTATTCATTTTATTATAAAAGTAGCATTTAATGCTACCTAAAAATACGCTTCTAACGATGTATAACATGCATATATTTGATATATATCTAATAAGAAAAAATAGACAAAAATTAATTTAATTTTTTTTTTCGATTAGCTCTCCTGTAAAAAGTGTAATTTTGATTTGTGGCCCTTTAAGCAGCGATATGGGCATTGTGCGGTTGTATTGTCGGACAATGCATAAAATGTATGTTTTTTTCTTTCTACCTACGTATAAATAGCGGCTACCGAATAAAGCAATGAATATTTTGGTCTCTTCATTATCATTATGAACCAAATCCACTATAATATGGTTTATCTATAATATTACAGAAATGTGAACTTAATAGGACAAAACATATATTTTAACATGTAATACATCTAATACAAATATTTGATTGTTTGTTTGAATTAAATAGGCTCCGAAACTACTAAACAGGTTTGAAAAATTCTTTCACTATTGGGAAGCTATATCATTGACTATATTTTGTAAAGTTAAGCAGACAAAGTAGCGTCTACCGTAGAAACTACCCGACTAGGCCTATAGTCCGGGGCGGCAGCATTCGCTTCTCAGTGCTCTTGAGCCATTTAATTTATTAAAGAATAGCTAGTATCGTGTGTGATAGTTTACCATCTTTTCTAACAATATTTATATTTTGGCAAATTAATTCATTTTCTCCATAGTGCCATTACCACTACATTCCTAGTTTTAATATGGGATTCGTTGTATTTGTGCTGTAAAATGTATAAAAAATTGTTTATTGTTCACAGGTTGAGGTGTGAAGTTTATTTGGTCTCACAGTACTTGCACCGGTTCAAAAAAAAATCCATCCCGGACTGTGTCTGTGAGCCTTCAATTGAAAAAATTAATAAATATGTAAAACAAGTTACATTGGAAAACATTAAAAGCCACTCAGTAAAGTCTCCGATTATGTTGGAGGTAGAAATTTAAAAAGGCTAAAACGTGTACAAGATAAATACAATATTATAGGAAAAGAATTTATTAATCTTGGAAAAAAATGTGTCTGTGTGCACACAACAAAGATAAGTTATGAGAAGAAGCAAGACAACTAACTAAAAATAATATAAAGAAAAGAACTACTGGAATTTAAGTGAATTCTTAACAATTTAAGTGACATCTAAATGTTTTTTAGTTAAGTGGGTATAGATTCTAGATAAAAATAGATTTAGCTTTTAGTATTGTAGGATTGTACTTAATTGTTTATAATGTATTATCAATTAAATAGTGTTTAATAAGGGTGGGTAGATCCTTTTTTTATTTCAAAGGTGCCATTATGTCCGCCGCGACTTCTCACTGTATTCGAGACTAGCAAGTATTCGAGTGGTCCACTTTTTAATGACTAAGGCTTAAGGCCCGGGTTATGTTGACTTCAAGGGCCATTACCATTGCCCCACTACTTGAGGACGCTTGAAAGGAGACATGAAAAAACTTGGTCTTGGTGGCCAATTAACATCACCACTGCGAGAGGTAACCATGTGTTTATATCTATGTTTCTCCATAGCAGTATACGCGGACCAAGTCGCGGGCGCTCTATATTAAAATCTATACTAATATTATAAAAAGGAAAGATTTAATTGTTTCGAACTACTGGACCGATTTGAAAAATTCTTTCACGCGGACGTAGTCGCATGCAACAGCTATAAAGAGGTTTTTAAAAGTATTCGTTACGTAACTCTTACGAGGATTTCTAAAAATTTGTTAAATCGAGTTAAGCATCCTCTACAATGAAATCTTGATACTTTTAACATATATAAATATTTATATTCTATTTGAAATGAAATACAAGATTCAACAAGGTTTTTCTCATTAAAATGAATCACTCATTAAAATATTAGAAGATTTTGTTTATAATCTATTAGGATCAAAACAATTAACCTGCCTCATTAAAAATTATGTTACGGTTTGCTCTTTGAATTTTGTGTATTCGTTGATACTTGAAATACATAGGTAGGAGTTTCTTCTGCACCATTTAAAATTATTTCACGTTAAATGACACGTTACAATTATGCCACTTCCTTAAATAACTTTATTGACCTCTTTCTGAACTATACGAGTCCCGAGCGGATCTCGTTAAACTTAATGAAATTTTCTCTGGCGTTTCATGTAGGGTTTATAATATCAGGACACAAGGAAATGACGAAAATTGATATTCTCACGTGTTTACATTTTGTTATTTATTTGAATCTTATTTACAACTGTTCTCAATAATAAATTGTAAGTGAGTACCTACTGAGTCTTGATTGCTTATCAATTTTTATCCTTTTGCGCATCATTAATAAACTATAAAGCCGAAAGGCCACTCACGGGGGTGACTGACTCATCGAATTGTTCTCCTAGAAGGAGTAGTGGGGGAAATCCCTTTTGTTGTGGATCGTGTAGGGGGTTTCCCCGTGACCTCCAGAAAAATCTGATATCCTCGGTATACCGTTCTGGTAAAAAGTCGGTTAGCGGTTCTCGGAAACGGTGAGGGATGGAAAGGTGGGGTTTGCGGAATGTCATAGGGGGTCAATGGCCGTTGCCACCGGATCACTCATCCCCACCCCTTTCATACATTTTTTTTAAACTCCATACAACTTTTTTGGACTCATCAAAGTTGAACGCCTCCTAAACCGTTGGGGATAGAGGGACAGTTTCTTCGGGGGGTGGCAGTTTCTCCTCGAGGTCCAAGTACCGGGACCCTTGTTCTCCCCCCACCTCCCCCCCTTCGCCCCCCCTCCATACAAAAATGGCCATTTTTTCGGAAAAACGGGAATATCTCCAAAACCATAGAGGATGAAAAGTCGGTGTCTATGGCGCGATTGTGTCCCTCTGTGGGGTCCACCCCCCGGAATAATCGCCCTCCCCCCACTTCACCCCCCCGACCCCCTATAAAGACGAATCACCGTTGTCGGATCTCACGACTAATCGAATTGTACACCCGGAAGGAGCGGTGGGGGGTTTCCCGTTGGTGGCGGGTCGCGTAGGGGATTTCCCGGTGACTTCCAGAAAAATCCGATATCCTCGGTATACCGTCCTGGAAAAAAGTCGGTGAGTGGTCCTCGGCAACGGTGACGAATAGAAAGATGGCGTTTGCGGAATGTCATAGGGGGTCATCGGCCATTACCAGCGGACCACTCATCCCCACCCCTTTCATACATTTTTTTTAAACTCCATACAACTTTTTTGAAATCTTCCAAGTGGAACGCCTCCTAAACCGTTGGGGATAGAGGGGTGGCGTCTTCGGGGGGTGATCACCTGTTGTGGTGGTCCAAGTACCGGAATAGGTTTCATCCCCCCACCTCCCCCTTTTCTCCCCCCCTCCATACAAAAAGTGGCCATTTTTTCGGAAGGATGAGAATATCTCCAAAACCATAGAGGATGCGAAGTCGGTGTCTATGGCGGATAACCATCACATCGCGATATCCACCCCCCGGGACCGTCGCCCTCCCCCCAACTTCCCCCCTTCACCCCCCCTCCATACAAATTTATGGTTTTTCGGAAAAGCGATTTATTTCAACCGGAAAGGGATTTTCCGAAGCGGTATATCCCATCCCATCGTATAGAGGATGGCGTAGCGCACCCCAGGAATTTCCTCGATCCTCGGTCCACCGACCTGGTACAAAGATGGCGACGGGGTCTCGGAAACTATGAGGGATGGAAAGGTGGCGTTTGCGGAATGTCATAAAGGGTCATCGGTCATTACCACTTGACCACTCATCCCCACCCCTTTCATACATTTTTTTTAAACTCCATACAACTTTTTTGAAATCTTCCAAGTGGAACGCCTCCTAAACCGTTGGGGATAGAGGGGCGGTCTCTTCGGGGGGTGGCAGATTCTCCCAGTGGTCCACCTCTTGGGACCGTCTCCCTCCCCCCACCTCCCCCTTTTCTCCCCCCCTCCATACAAAAGTGGCCATTTTTTGGGAAAAACGGGAATATCTCCAAAACCATGCGAGATAGGTGGTCGGTCACTATGGCGGATAACCATCACCCCGCGGGGTCCACCCCCGGGATAAACGCCCTCCCCCCACTCCACCCCCTTCACCCCCCCTCCATACAAATTTATGGTCTTTCGGAAAAGGGATTTATTTCAACCGGAAAGGGATTTTCCGAAGCGGTGTATCCCATCTCATCGTATAGAAGATGGCGTAGCGCACCCCAGGAATTTCCTCGATCCTCGGTCTACCGACCTGGTACAAAGATGGTGCGTGGTCCTCGGAAACTGTGATGGATAGAAAGATGGCGTTTGCTGAATGTCATAGAGGGTCATCGGTACTTGCCACCTGACCGCTCATCCCCACCCCTTTCATACATTTTTTTTAAACTCCATACAACTTTTTTGGACTCATCAAAGTGGAACGCCTCCTAAACCGTTGGGGATAGACGGGTGGCGTCTTTGGGGGATGATCACCTATCGTGGTGGTCCAAGTACCGGAATAGGTTTCATCCCCCCACCTCCCCCCCTTCGCCCCCCCTCCATACAAAAGGTGGCATTTTTTTCGGAAAAACGGGAATATCTCCAAAACCATGCAGGATACGAAGTCAGTCTCTATGGCGGATAACCATCACACCGCGGGTTCCACCCCCCGGGATAATCGCCCTCCCCCCGCTTCACCTCCTTCACCCCCTCTCCATACAAATTTATGGTCTTTCGGAAAATCGATTTATTTCAACCGGAAAGGGATTTTCCGAAGCGGTATATCCCATCCCATCGTATAGAGGATGGCGTAGCGCACCCCAGGAATTTCCTCGATCCTCGGTCCACCGACCTGGTACAAAGATGGCGACGGGGTCTCGGAAACTATGAGGGATGGAAAGGTGGCGTTTGCGGAATGTCATAGAGGGTCAATGGCCGTTGCCACCGGATCACTCATCCCCACCCCTTTCATACATTTTTTTTAAACTTCATACAACTTTTTTGAAATCTTCCAAGTGGAACACCTCCTAAACCGTTGGGAATAGAGGGGCGGTCTCTTCGGGGGGTGGCAGTTTCTGGTCGAGGTCCGAGTACCGGGACCCTTGTTCTCCCCCCACCTCGCCCCCTTCGCCCCCCCTCCATACAAAAATGGCCATTTTTTTCGGAAGGATGGGAAAAACTCCAAAACCATAGAGGATAGGTGGTCGGTCATTTTGGCGGATAACCATCAGCCCGCGGGGTCCACCCCCCGGGATAATCGCCCTTTTCCCGCTTCACCCCCTTCACCCCCCCTCCATACAAATTTATGGTCTTTCGGAAAAGCGATTTATTTCAACCGGAAGGGGATTTTTCGAAGCGGTGTATCCCCTCCCATCGTATAGAGGATGGCATAGCGCACCCCAGGGAATTCCTCTATCCTCGGTCCACCGACCTGGTACAAAGATGGCGATGGGATCTCGGAAACTATGGGGGATGGAAAGATGGCGTTTGCGGAATGTCATAGAGGGTCATCGGCCATTACCACTTGACCAATCATCCTCACCCCTTTCATACATTTTTTTTAAACTCCATACAACTTGTATGGACTTTGTGAGCCCCATAGCTCCTCTAGGGTGGCAGTTACCTGTACGGTCCCTTTGGGTGATAAAAGTTTCCCCCGGAGGTCCACCCCTTGGGACCATTTACCTCCCCCCACCTCCCCCACTTTACACCCCCTTCATACAAAAATCACACCTCAATGGCGATTTTGCACCTTTAAACGAGGGCGGTCGACCCGCCGCGGAGGGTCTCGAGGCCGGGGGGGCGAATGACGAGGAGGGGGGACAGGGGGGATAGGGGAGCGCGCAGCGCGACCCGCCCCCCCGGCCCCCCTCCGAGGAATTTGCGACCCCGGACTCGAGGGCCGCAGCGGCGGCAACGGTGGCCCGAGAGCCGCGAAAGTCCATCCCCTCGCCCCCCCCTTCACTCCCCCCTCCATACAAAATCACACCTAAAAGGGATTTTTCCACCAGCATAAGAGACGGCGGTCGGCCGCAAGGGTCTACCGGGGCACCGAAAAAGCGAAAAGTTTGAGCCCCTCCCCCTCGGACCCCCTCAGTCGTAACTCGGAGACGGCGCGCCGCAGAGGGGTCGTGTTTGAGCTCATCGGAGACGTCTCGAAGAGATAAAAAATTTGAACCCCCCCGCAACCCCCTCCGCCCGTAAAACGGAAACGGCTTGAAGCAACTGCTTCATGTTTGGGCTCATTTGAGACGTCTCGACGAGATAAAAAATTTGAACCCCCCTTCCAACCCCCCCCGGCCGTAGATCGAAAACGGCTTGAAGCAACTGCTTCATGTTTGGGCTCATTGGAGACGTCTCCTCGAGATAAAAAATTTGAACCCCCCTCCAACCCCCCCGGCTGTAAATCGGAAACGACTTGACGCAGCCGGGTCGTGTTTGGGCTCATCGGAGACGTCTCGGAAAGACAAATTTTTTAAAGCAGACCAAATTTTAAAATTTTACAATTTCGGTCTACTCAGTAGACCATGGTCAACGGTTACAGATAGACCCTTCGTGTTGGGTATCATTTGAAAGGTCTCAACGAGAGTGAGCTATTGCCACCACACCCCCTCCCCCCTACCTTCTTTATTACCCCAATTTTTCACGATTTACAAAACAAAGACCCAATACCCACACCTAAACAATTAATCATGGCAAAAGATAAGACAAATAAAACACACAGTACCACCCCCCCGCGGGCTGCAAGCCCGCGGAATCGAGCGACCCGCTAGTTAAAACACTATAAAGCTGAAAACCCACTCACTCAACTAGATAATGACTCATCGAATTGTTCTCCTAGAAGGAGTGGTGGGGGAAATCCCTTTTGTGGTGGATCGTGTAGGGGGTTTCCCCGTGACCTCCAGAAAAATCCGATATCCTCGGTATACCGTTCTGGTAAAAAGTTGGCGACGAGATCTCGGCAAGTATGAGTCGCAGAGGGATCGGGTTTGCGGAATGTCATAGGGGGTCAACGGCCATTGCCACCGGATTACTCATCCCCACCCCTTTTCATACATTTTTTTTAAACTCCATACAACTTTTTTGGACTCATCAAAGTTGAACGCCTCCTAAACCGTTGGGGATAGAGGGGTGGCGTCTTTGGGGGATGATCACCTATCGTGGTGGTCCAAGTACCGGGACAATCTCCCTCCCCCCATCTCCCCCCCTTCGCCCCCCCTCCATACAAAAATGGCGAAAATTTCGGAAAAACGAGAATATCTCCAAAACCATAGAGGATGAAAAGTCGGTGTCTGTGGCGCGTTTCAGTGCCTCGTAGGGTCCACCCCCCGGAATAATCGGCCTCCCCCCACTTCACCCCCCCGCCCCCCTATAAAGCCGAATCACCGCTGGCGGATTTCACGACTCATCGAATTGTACACAAGGAAGGAGCGGTGGGGGGTTTCCCGTTTTTGGCGGGTCGCATAGGGGATTCCCCACTGAGTTCCAGAAAAATCCAATATCCTCGGTATACCGTTCTGGTAAAAAGTCGATGAGTGGTCCTCGGAAACGGTGACGAATAGAAAGATGGCGTTTGCGGAATGTCATAGGGGGTGATCGGCCATTACCAGCGGACCACTCATCCCCACCCCTTTCATACATTTTTTTTAAACTCCATACAACTTTTTTGAAATCTACCAAGTGGAACGCCTCCTAAACCGTTGGGGATAGATGGGTGGCGTCTTCGGGGGGTGATCACCTATCGTGGTGGTCCAAGTACCGGGATAGGTTTCATCCCCCCACCTCCCCCCCTTTCCCCCCCTCCATACAAAAATTGTCATTTTTTTTGGAAAAACGGGAATATCTCCAAAACCATGCGGGATAGGTGGTCGGTCACTATGGCGGGTAACCATCACACCGCGATATCCACCCCCCGGGACCGTCGCCCTCCCCCCAACTTCCCCCCTTCACCCCCCCTCCATACAAATTTGTGGTTTTTCGGAAAAGCGAATTATTTCAACCGAAAAGGGATTTTCCGAAGCGGTATATCCCATCCCATCGTATAGAGGATGGCGTAGCGCACCCCAGGAATTTCCTCGATCCTCGGTCCACCAACCTGGTAAGAAGTTGGTGAGTGGTCCTCTGAAACTGTGAGGGATAGAAAGATGGCATTTGCGGAATGTCATAGAGGGTGATCGGCCATTACCAGCGGACCACTCATCCCCACCCCTTTCATACATTTTTTTTAAACTCCATACAACTTTTTTGGACTCATCAAAGTGGAACGCCTCCTAAACCGTTGGGGATAGATGCATGGCGTCTTTGGGGGGTGATCACCTGTCGTGGTGGTCCAAGTACCGGGATAGGTTTCATCCCCCCACCTCCCCCCCTTCGCCCCCCCTCCATACAAAAAGTGGCCATTTTTTCGGAAGGATGAGAATATCTCCAAAACCATAGAGGATGCGAAGTCGGTGTCTATGGCGGATAACCATTATACCGCGATATCCACCCCCCGGGACCGTCGCCTTCCCCCCAACTTCCCCCCTTCACCCCCCCACCATACAAATTTATGGTCTTTCGGAAAAGCGATTTATTTCAACCGGAAAGGGATTTTCCGAAGCGGTATATCCCATCCCTTCGCATAGAGGATGGCGTAGCGCACCCCAGGAATTTCCTCGATCTTCGGTCCACCGACCTGGTAAGAAGTTGGTGAGTGGTCCTGGGAAACTGTGGGGGATGGAAAGGTGGCGTTTGCGGAATGTCATAGAGGGTCAATGGCCGTTGCCACCGGATCACTCATCCCCACCCCTTTCATACATTTTTTTTAAACTCCATACAACTTTTTTGAAATCTTTTAAGTGGAACACCTCCTAAACCGTTGGGGATAGAGGGGTAGCGTCTTCGGGGGGTGGCAGTTTCTCGTCGAGGTCCACCCCCCGGGACCGCCCCCCTCCCCTCAACTCCCCCCCTTCGCCCCCCCTTCATACAAAAGTGGTCATTTTTTTTGAAGGATGGGAATATCTTCAAAACTATGCGGGATAGGTGGTCGGTCACTATGGCGGATAACCATCACTACGCAGGGTCCACCCCTCGGGATAATCGCCTTCTCCCCGCTCCACCCCCTTCGCCCCCCCTCCATACAAAAAGTGGCCATTTTTTCGGAAAAACGGGAATATCTCCAAAACCATAGAGGATGCAATGTCGGTGTCTATGGCGCGATTGTGTCCCTCTGTAGGGTCCATCCCCCGGAATAATCGCTTTCCCCCCACTTCACCCCCTCGCCCCCCTATAAAGCCGAATCACCGCTGACGGATCTCATGATTCATCGAATTGTTCACCCGGAAGGAGCGGTGGAGGGTTTCCCGTTTTTGACTGGTCGCGTAGGGGGCTTCCCGGTGAGTTCCAGAAAAATGCAATATCATCGGTATACCGTTCTGGTAAAAAGTTGGTGAGTGGTCCTCGGAAACGGTGACGAATAGAAAGATGGCGTTTGCGGAATGTCATAGGGGGTGATCGGCCATTACCAGCGGACCACTCATCCCCACCCGTTTCATACATTTTTTTTAAACTCCATACAACTTTTTTGGACTCATCCAAGTTTAATATCTCCTAAACCGTTGGGGATAGAGGGGTGGCGTCTTCGGGGGATGATCACCTATCGTGGTGGTCCAAGTACCGGGACAGGTTTCATCCCCCCACCTCCCCCCCTTTGCCACCCCTCCATACAAAAGTTGACATTTTTTCGGAAAAATGGGAATATCTCCAAAACCATGCGGGATAGGAGATCGGTCACTATGGCGGATAACCATCACCCCGCGGGGTCCACCCCCGGGACCGTCGCCCTCCCCCCAACTTCCCCCCTTCACCCCCCCTCCATACAAATTTATGGTTTTTCGGGAAAGCTATTTATTTCAACCGGAAAGGGATTTTCCGAAGCGGTATATCTCATCCCATCGTATAGAGGATTGCGTAGCGCACCCCAGGAATTTTTTCGATCCTCGGTCCACCGACCTGGTACAAAGTTGGTTAGTGGTTCTCCGAAACTGTGAGAGATGGAAAGGTGGCGTTTGCGGAATGTCATAGAGGGTCATCGGCCATTACCAGCGGACCACTCATCCCCACCCCTTTCATACATTTTTTTTAACTCCATACAACTTTTTTACCACCGGAGATAGAGGGACGGTGTCTTCGGGAGGTGGCAGTTTCTCGTCGAGGTCCACCTCCCGGGACCGTCGCCCTCCCCCCCCCCCACCTCCCCCTTCGCCCCTCCTCCCTCCATACAAAAGTGGCATTTTCGGCGAAAGGGATGCGAATATCTCCAAAACCATGCGGAATAGAAAGTCGGTGTCTATGGCGGATAACCATCACCCCGCGGGATCCACCCCCCGGGATAATCGCCCTCCCCACACTTTACCCCCTTCACCCCCCCTCCATACAAGTTTATGGTTTTTCGGAAAAGCGGATTTATTTCAACCAGAAGGAGATTTTCTTTTTTCAGTAATAATTCAATAACAGTGCACCGGTGACCCCTGTGTTGGTACTCATTTAAAAGGTCTCGGAGAGACGAATATTAGTGAGTCGAAATTTACATTTTTGCACATTTTTGAAAATATCTCAGAAACGGTGCGTCGTAGACCCTCCGTGTTTGTACTCATTTAAGTGCTACAAGTGCGCTGCCGACCATAGAAGGATAAAGGAGGGATGGGGTAATGAGCTCTGGCATCCCTTACTCACTCACCGAAACACAACAGCACATATGCTGTTATTTCACGGTGATATTCTGTAAGGTGGTGGTTACTGTCGCCAGACGGGCTACCAAAATGACTGCGAAACGCAGTGTGCCCTGCCACTACTTTTCAAATCGAGACCAGAGTAAATTTTGAAAATTATATTAAAATTTTCAAAGTTGACTCCTCCGGGAATCGAACCCGGGGCCCCTGAGACGTTAGGCAAGCACCCTTGCCACTCATCCAACAGGCTCGTCAAAATCAAAGTTATTGGAAACCTACAGCGATTTCATCCAATGTAAATAGAATTCAAAGAGTTCAGAAAATCAAATCCTCAAGCAAATTAGTTATACACCCTGGTTCATTAGAAACAATGAAATACATGAATACATACTTAAACGTGCCAATAGTTGAGAAGAAATAAAGGAATTCTTAAGAAAATAAAGAATAAAATGACAGAACAACCACCCTAACCATTTCGCTATTCAATTTAAAATATACTTACATAATAACTGAATTAGGACAAAATATATGTTTTAAATTAAGGAATAAATGCAACTAAAATTTCTTTACCTACTAAAATGTAGGACCAATTCTAATTAGAGAGTAAAAGTTTAAAAAGTAATTAATGTCAGTCCACTTGATGGTGGGTGGCCACCCTAATACGATAGACTCTGCAAGTGCGCTGCAGACCATAGAAGGATTAGGATCAAGGAAGGGATGGAGAAGTGCAATGTGCTTTTCTATTGTAATACTTCAATCAAATACAATACCCTCCGTCCACTTGGCTCCCACGTCTTGGATCGCATGGAATCCTAGAATAATTTCTTCTCACTTTGGCTCCCATGGGATCCTAGAGTATTTTTTTAATTCCCTTGGCTCCCATGGGATCGTAGGATAATAATTATTTAGAGCTTTTGAATTCCATTTCATTTTATTGATAACAAAGATAAGTAATAACGTGGTCACTTCGTAAAATTAAAAATACAATACAATATAGTTTGTTTAACTTTTAATTTAAGTATACTATAAAGCCGAAATAACACTAATGGATCTAATGACTGACATAATCTTAATTATATTTGTCATCATATTACAGTTATTGTTTGAAAATTAGAAATTTTATTACATGAAAATAGATAAAGTATTTTAGCATTGTACAATAATAAAATTAAATAAAAATCACATTTTATAAGGGAATTTTTTATTTAATTTAAACACATATAAGTATATAAGTAATCATAATATTTTTTATGAAAGGTTCGCTGTGGCCTTAGACTGCATAGTTCAATCGATCAGACTATGTGAACTTTTTTGTCCAGTTGGTTAAGTTATTCCATTGAAGCATCCATAGTTGATTATGTTAATGATTAAATATACTGGAACGGCCTGTTGAAACGCCTGTTGAAACAATACTTTCTGCACACATACTAAAACAAAATTTAAGTATTCATTAAGTTTGATTATATAAATATTCATTCATTCATTCATATTAGATACATAAATTATACATTTTTGGTCACATACATCATACATAAGTACTCTGTCACATACAATAAACGATAGAATAGAGAGCAATTAGCTGCTGCCCGCGACTTCGCCCGCGTAACTTTGTAAATTATATACTAAAATCTTCCTCGGAACTACTCTATCCATTGATGAAAACATCTTGAAAATCGGTGCAGTAGTTTTTGAGTTTATTGCGAAGACAGACAGACGCGGCGGAGAATTTTGTTTTATATTATAATAAATAATATGTATTATATAAGGATGAATGATGAATTCAAAGAAGAATTATTACAAAACAAATAAATAGGTTAAATAACTACATAACTTTTTCACAAATACACCTACATAATTGTTTATTTACGATTATTAAAAATAGAAATACTTATTTACATAAGCTTAGCATTTAACAAAGGGCGAATATAGAAGACAATGACAGTTGTCACTTGTCACTTTGTCAGTCATCAATCACCACAAACTTAGTGAGACCTGGTTACAAACATTTTTCGTCCTATATTTTAAAAAGGTCTTATTAATTTTTTTTTATAATTGTTTATAATTAAATAGAAAACAGAAAAACAGTAACTTATTTTATAAATAAATATTTCCAAACATTTGTTTGTCTAAATTACATTTGTCAAAATAGATTCACTTGAACGCTTTCGAATGCGTTCAAAATAAAATAAAACATTTTAAATTACTATATTTGTAATTATTTTTATTTAAATTATAACAAAACAACTAAAAATAAATTTATTTATTTAAATATTAAAAATAAACCTGTCATTACATTAAATACTTTTTAAAAACGTAACGAAATTACTGGCCGGTAACAACACCTCTATCGCCATAGAATAATCTAGATGGTCACGATAGCTACTAGCGCCACCCCCACCCTGACGTTTTTGTTTTGTTTAATTTAACGTTGGTCGTTGTCCGGTGTTAAATTTCAGTGTTTGTTTGTGAAAAGAAAAAAGAAAAATATGCAGCAAATTAATTGTGTCGCTGTTGGTAAGTGATTAAATTTAAGTAATTATTAATAAATATAATACTACATAAATATATTCATAATAATATACATTATTTTTAACAAAACAATCAATTTCATAATTTTACAATGAAGCGTCATTTCATATAGTTCCAAAATTCAATATCAAATCATTATTATAACTTCAATTGTATATTAATAAGGCTTTATAGCGTATTAAAAATAAAAAAAAGGAAAATTAAATGAGTATATTAATGTAGTCATACAATAATATAATAATAAAATTGGAAATATAATCAATTATTGTGTATTAAAATATGTTACCTACACTGACGCCGCAAATGACGCCACCATTTTGATTGCAATTTACTATGTCCTTACAACAAAATTCTCTCAACTAAATAAATATTTTATAACTATAATTGTCCACGACTTCATCCACGTTGAAAAATGAAAAATATAATGCTTGATCTCTTGTAGCTATAACATTTTAGCCAGTCGTTAAGTTTTTTGTTTTATTTTAGATTATCCTTCAGGAATAATATTTTTTTTTAATGAAAGCTATACTTATATATCCTTTCTTATATCTCTGACATGTATTCATAATTTGATAATGATATGTTTTTTTAAGTATATAAGATGTGAAAAAGTAACAGACAGACAAACAGTTATTTTTAACATTTAAAATATTATTATTACTAACTGGTGCCCGCGACTTCGTCCGCGTTGATCGATGAAAGGTACTCAAAGTCCTTTCAGGTGTCCCATACAACGTGTATGCAAAATTTCATGGTGATCGGTTCAGTAGTTTTTACGTGAAAGCATAATAAACAAACAAACAAATTCTATTCACATTGATATTAGTAAAAAAAGGATAGTATGGATTTTTTTGTTTTAATATGATTTAGATACAGAAAATACTTATTATTATTTTCGAAATGATAAACTTCAAATTTTTAATTTAAATTATTAGAAGCTAAAAAATTCAAAATCAATGTTCTATACACAAAGCTTACATATGAGTATATTATCTTCTATGCATGAACTTTTAAAGTTTTTTTTTTCTTATATTAGTAGTTGTTACCTAATTTTATGACTAATTTTAATTTAAAAGAAGGCCAAGGAAAATTTAATAAGAAAACAAAATTTGAGATTCTCAAATTACACAATATATTTTCTTTCTGTATAATATATGCTTACTAATTTGTGGAAAATGTTGTTGATAGCACTATTATCCTTATTTAACAATAATAAAGCCTTTATGTATATTTATCTTTTTTCTAATTTACCTAATCCTATTGGAAAGTTTTTGAGGAGGCCTACGTCCAGCAGTGGACGTCCTGAGGCTGAGATGATGATTCATTGTGTAATTATTTGTTGTTTCATAAAATAAAATAAATAAATAAATATAAAAATGGTAATTACAAAAAAAATTTAGACAAGTAATTATTGCAGTGAATTTAGTTTTATTCATGTTAACACTTTATAGTTTTTCAAAATTTAAATTAACAGAGTTTGGGAGATTACAAGATGTGGAGTTGATAAGTAAATTTTTAAAAAATCACAGTAAAGGCTTCTTTCACCAACTACAAGTAAAGTGTTGATTAGTTACTTTTAGAATTTTTTTTATGTTTTATTAAATTATGCACTCGGTTTAGTGCATCCTTTTAATTTTTTTTATGTTAAGGTCGACAGACAGGCTGACGGTCCACTTGATGGTAGGTGGCTACCGTTGCCTTTAACACAAGCAACGCCATAAGTGCTACAAGTGCGCTGCCGACCATAGAAGGATAAAGGAGGGATGGGGTAATGAGCTCTGGCATCGCTTACTCACTCACCGAAACACAACAGCACATATGCTGTTATTTCACGGTGGTATTCTGTAAGTGGGTGTTACTGCCGCCAGACGGGTTGCCCAAATGACTGCGAAACGCAGTATGCCCTACCACTACTTTTCAAATCCAGACCAGTCCATTTTAAAAATTATATTAAAATTTCCAAAGTTGAACCCGCCGGGAATCGAACCCGGAGCTCCTGAGATGTTAAGCAAACACTCTTGCCACTCGTCCAACGGGCTCGTCAATTTTCTTTTAAATGTTTGGGACTTTTACCATATAAACAAAGGTATATCAGCTAAATTATTTCCAGTGACAAGTAACTTTAAATGACGGTTAGCCTACTTGACAGATGGTGAGAGGCATTAAGCCAAAGAGAATCAATTCTTATCTTGTAACTTCCCTACCTCTGGCAATTTTAATTTTAGCAAAAAAAAATTATATATATAAAATGTTTAATTTAAAACTAAATTCCCTACAATATTTGTCTAAATCTTTTTTATCTCTTACGATTTTTGGACAATTTAAAGAGAATTTATCAATCCTTTTACAAGCTTGATCTGAAAATTATTATTATTATATTATATAATAAACACTATACATTAAAAAAAAGATCCCCTAAAGAATTCAAATTTTGATTTAATAGTAAATTTTCCTAGATTAAAAAGTTTTTTTACTACTATAATAACTATACAATATATGTTTAAGTACCAAGTACCATTCTTAACATTAAAAAAAATTACATTTCTAATGTTATTATATTATTTTTTGTTATATATTACAAGGATATAATACAGTTATTTTTAATTTTATTTTTTAATTTTATTTAATTAATTAATTAATAAACTATAAAGCCGAAAATTAATTTAATACACTATAAAACCCAAAAGCCACTCACGTCTGACAGAATTCTTTTCCCAGGAGGAATAGGGGGGGAATTCCCCTTTGTTTTATGTTAATATATAATTAAATTAGTCACACATAAACACAGAGTATTTAACACATAGTAACAATAAAATTTTGAATATTAATAAATGTATAGCTACTCACTTTAAATTTTGATATATAAACAATAATACACACCCACACACACACAAACACACACACGCAAACAAACATACACAGACACACACACACATACAGTATTTGTCAGTATTTAAGAATGAGCTAATAAAACTTAGTAACAATAAAAATTTAAATATTAATATAATATTAATATATAATATCACACACACACACATACATAAATCAATATTTAATAATAAGCTAACAAAAAATTGTCTATTAATAAATAAAGACGTGAGTGGATGAAGGTAATATGTCCATATGAATAATTACATACCTTAAGATCGTCGATTTAAGATATTTTTTTTGGAAAAAAAGAGTTTAAAAGTGTTATGTACGGTTAACTTTAAAAAGCAAAAAGTGCAGAAAAGTTTACTTTTGTTAATAGAAGAGGGAGCTATGTATGACTTTTTTTAATGAAATAATAAAAGTGTTTACTTGCTATAATACCATTAATATTTTAGGTTTTTTACACAACTTTGCATCATAATTTAGTAGAAAAATTAATTCAGTGGCGACATCTCAAAAATTAAAAGTAAAACTTTAACTTCATAATTAGAATTATGTGACATATCACTTTCATCCCCACTCACGTCTTCAAATGTAAAGGTATTCACTTTAAATGTTGATATATAATCAATAATGCATTCACACACACATACATACCAACATAGTATTTAAGTAAATATTTAAAAATGAGTTAATAAAAATTAGTAACAATAAAAATTTAGATATTAATTAGTGGGTGCCCGCGACTTCGTCCGGGACCAATTTTTTTTCTTAATACAAACCATTCTCAAATCCCCTTGAACACACACAAAAAATTTCATCAAAATCGGTCCAGCCGTTTAGGATACATGTTCAAGGGGATACACACAAAAAAGGGGATATATATATATATATATATATTCTTATTTTAAATATTATTAATATATAATATCACCCATACACACGTACGATATTAAAATTTAAGGCGTGAAAAGATAATAGACAGAGTTACTTTCACATTTATAATATTAGTAAAGTAAATAAAATAATGAATTATTGTTAAATTATTAATTGCTATATGACTTATTTTAGAAAAAAAATATTATTATTTAATAATACTACTTACAAGTGATTTATTACACGTTACTATTTCAAAAAACATAACAAACTAATTGTTACATACGAATTATATTTTTTTTTTAATATAATTGACAGAGTATAGTCTACATTTTTTTTAAGAATGACCTATTAATCCAAGTTTTAATATTTTTTATTTCCATAGCTTTTATCATAATCTGAAATATTTTTTCTTTAATTTTTTTTTTCATTACCCAGGTTCTTTTAACCAGGGTCAACTCAGAGGTAATAATTCTCAATGCGTAGCTATGTCAGCGTGTGCCTCGATCTATTCAACAATTAAAAATAGACGTATTTTCTCCAGAGAAAATATCGATATTATATTAGAAAGCGGCGACGCTTTATATTTGAAATTAAGACCACCAGGTATACCTCATGCAAACGCGTTATTGTTTCCGGGAGAATTGCCTTCGGAAATTGAAGTAGGGAACCATTTGGCACAAATCCAAAATATGGACGGCGATAACTGGATTACGAATGGGGTTTTTCCAGATAGCAATCTGGATAACTTCATGGTTAGATTAAATGAATTCATCGATATATTAAACTCGCGCGTTTTTAATAATAACAATAATGATTTAACAGATAGCTATTTGTTCACGGGAAATGGTTACACTATTTCATTCTGGAAAAGCGACAATAACTTTTTCCTTTTTAATAGTCACGCAGTCGATCACACCAATAGATATAATAATAATTACGAATTAAATAAAGCGCGTTTGTTTCGTTTCGACAGTTTAGATATTCTCGCTAATTTAATTTTGTCGACTACATCGCAGAGCGGCTCTCAGTATAGCATTAATAAATTAGTTTTTATACGCGAATTGCCCTTATTAACGATACAACCTTCCGTTGTAATCGATCCTTTGGACATAGATGTAGTACGCGAATTGTGCTTAACGATACAACCTTCCGTTGTAATCGATCCTATGGACATAGATGTAGAACAGCAAATAGCTATGTACACACCTGTTGTCGTTTTAAAAGACTTATTCAAAATTAAGCCGTCTCTGAAAACGGATCTAACATTTAATAATCTTAGAGTAGCTGATCCGTTTCATTTAATAAATCCAGTTAACGTTACAGATATAGATATAGAAGAACAAATAGCCATGTACGCACCGGTTGTCGTTTTAAAAGACTTATTCCAAATTAAGCCGTCTCTGAAAACGGATCTAACATTTAATAATCTTAGAGTAGCTGATCCGTTTAATTTACTTAATCCAGTTAGCGTCCAAGATCAAAATTGTATTCCAAAGAAACGAGGCCGGCCTATCAAAAAGAAAAGGGGACGGAAAGCTACTTCCGAAAATAGTAATTTAAAAGCGGTAAAGAAATACACACAAAAAAATCCACAGGTACATAGAGACGCAGTAAAAAAATACATCCAAAACAATCGACAGAAACAAAGAGACGCAGTAAAAAAATATATCCAAAAAAATCCACAGGCACAAAGAGACGCAGTAAAAAAATACGCCCAAAATAATCCACACATATATAGAAATGCTGCTAAAAAGTACACTAAAGCTCACCCGGAAGTAAATAGAGCCGCGGTCGCAAAGTATACAGCTTCCAACCCCCAGGTTAATAAAAATGCGGTTGTCAAGTACAGCTCCTCTAGCCGTAAAATAGACGTAGAATTGCGAAACATACAATTAATAGCTCAACTGTCACACAAAGGGTTAAATAAAGTTAAATTATTTGCCCTGAAACAAACTTCACTGTTAACAGAAAATGTGCATAGATGTCGTCATTGTAACGCTCCTCTATTCCTTGAAGAGAAAAAGCGGGCCAAGTGGTGTTGCGGAGAAGGTGCTTACAACGTTCACCGTTATGCCCCACTAACTAATAATTTTTATCACGATCACTCTTTTCTTGCACACCCTCGAGCTTACAATAACTTATTCGCTTTTAGCGCATTGGGGGTTTCGCACGGGTTCCAGCACCCCGATAGCGGTATTTATTTTCTTAAAATCCAAGGCCGCACTTATCATCGCGTTTTCGACCTGTCATACGCGGAGAGTACAAATCCGATCGGATTGTACATCCACGACAGACAGGAGCGCGAAAGACTAGCCGAGGGTTTAAATTTAGATATTACAGTAATACGAGCTATATTAGATTTTCTTCACCAAGTGAATCCACTTATAAAATGTTTCGAAAGATTGAGTAACGAACCGTCAGATAACGCACATTTGATTTTTGAACCCACATCTCGCCGTACCCACGGCAACATCTTAGGAGATTTGCCGATGGGTACGGAAGTAGCGGCCATCATTAACACTGAAAGGGAGCCTTATGCTCCCCGAAGTATTGCCATTTGGAAGAAAGGTAACAGCAGACCTCACCAAGTAGACATTTTGCATCCTCTCTACGAGAGTTTTCAATTTCCATTGTTATACCCCCAAGGCAACCCTGGTTGGTATCCTAATAAACAGGACAACCACGGGAATAAATTGACTCAGAGTAAATATGTGCGTTGTCTATTATTATCACAATCACGATTTTCACAATTAGGTAAATTATCCGAAGAATGGTTGGTCGATATGTTTTGCAGAATTTCCGAAGAGAGGTTGCGATTCGTGAGTAACATGCAAAATAAGCCCACCAGCGATGCCCCACGGACAGCTCAACTATCGGAAGTAGTAGAAGTTGCGAATATAAATCGCGAAAATGTAAATCGCGAAAATGTAAATCGCGAAAATGTAAATACCGAAAATATAAATCGCGAAAATATAAATAAC
The DNA here is from genome assembly GCA_945859745.1 of Synanthedon formicaeformis. Lineage (NCBI taxonomy): Eukaryota > Metazoa > Arthropoda > Insecta > Lepidoptera > Sesiidae > Synanthedon > Synanthedon formicaeformis. The sequence continues at coordinate 6,074,909 of OX243953.1, read as the reverse complement.
GAAGATATACATCCCGAATTAGCTCGAGACGAAACTATTCAAGGAGAGGAGGTTGTAGCGGGACGCGTTTACCTGCCGAATACTTTTACTGGTGGACCGCGGTACATGAAAACCAGATATATGGACTCAATGGCGGTAGTCTGTCGCATGGGTCCACCGTCTTTTTTTATAACGATGACATGCAATCCAAAGTGGACTGAAATAAAGGAGTCGACTCTCCCCGGTTGCACTCCAGATCCACTTATTTGTGCTAGAGTATTTAATATTAAATTATATGAACTTCTTAAAGATCTCCGTTCCGGTTTTTGGTTCGGAAAACGTGCATACTTAATGCACGTTATTGAATTTCAAAAACGCGGTCTTCCGCATGCACACATTTGCCTCCGAATTGAAGGAGGCGGTCCCAATACTAATATTGAAATAGATAAATTTGTCAGAGCCGATATTCCAAAAGAAGACGAAGCACAGGGGAAACTTCGCAAATTAGTTTTAACTCATATGATTCACGGCCCTTGTGGTGAATCGGGCCGCACTAATTTACCTTGTTGGGACGCCGGAAAACGGAAATGTGCCAAATACTTTCCAAAAGTTGAAACGCAGGTGACTTACACAGATCAAAAAGGCTATATACACTTACGTCGCGACGCCAAAAATTCGGGTACCGTTAAATATTACACAAGAGATATAGCCGTCAATGATCTGTGGGTAGTCCCATACAACGCTGCTCTTTTACTGAAATACGATTGCCATATTAACGTACAACCAACGTCGCAAATCGGTATTGTAAAATACCTCTTCAAATATATCACAAAGGGTCAAGACGAATCTAGGGTTGCTCTGGTTCCGGAGGAGCATTTAAACAACGAGATCGAACAGTATGTCACTAAACGGTACATAGGGTCCTGCGATGCAGCTTGGCGAATTTTAGAGTTCGATATAACATCCCGCGAACCTAACGTCAAACAGCTCTCTGTACACCTTGAAGGTCAACAAACCGTTATCTTTCAAGCGGGCACAGAAGACGCAGTAGCGCGACAAAACCGTACGTCCGATCTTTTAACGTACTTCTGCCGTCCGTCAGGCGAAGAATTCGAAAACTTGACCTATTTAGATTTCTTTGAGAGGTATATGGTTCATCCGTCATATCCGTCGGTGAAAAGGGTGGAAATAATAAAACTAAGTAACGGACGTTATATAACACGACGACAGAAAGGCGAACTTGTAACACGTATGTTTTGGGTACAACCGAATAGGAGCGAACAATTTTATTTGCGATTACTTTTAGCTTCTCATCCGTGCCGTAGTTACGCCGATCTTATACGTCTAGGAGGTGCCGATTGCACGACTTTTCAAGACGCCGCGAAAGCTGTGGGCATCGCTGATGACAATAGCGAGTACAGACAATGTATGCAGGAAGCGAGCGGGTTCATGACCGGTTCGCGACTGCGTAGATTCTTTGTACTTCTCGCAACAACCGGCGCCCCGGTAGCTTCACTCTGGGACGTTTTCAAAAATGTTCTCAGCGAGGATTTCTTACAACGATGTCCGGACGACGTTGAAGAATCCCACCGATTGGCTTTAGTTCAAATTGACAGGTTGTTGCGTAAACATAGTTCTTGTCTCCGAAATCATGGCTTACCCGATGCGACCGATGACACGACAGAATTAGGGCGAGAGCGGTTAGAGTACGACGCGAACAGTTCGCGAGAATTCGTCAATGAATGGTTACCTCGGTTGTCAGACGATCAACGTGCTGTATACACATACATCGACCGAATGATTAGGGACAACGGTTATCGCGAATCAAACTCGAACGCCATATTCGTCGATGGACCCGCGGGATCGGGTAAAACTCTTCTTTTAAATTTAATAACGGCACATATTCGCGGTAATTTAAACGGTATTGTGTTGTGCACGGCGAGTTCAGGTATTGCGGCTCAAAATTACGTAGGCGGTACAACTGCACATAGCATGTTCAAATTTCCCTTAGATCCAGTTGACGATACGGGCTATTGGTATCTTACTACCGGTTCGCAACGTGCCGAGCTCATATCTAAATCTGATTTAATAATTTACGATGAGGCTCCAATGGCACACAAATTTTTAATTCATCTGTTAGACCGATCTTTGCGCGATTTAATGCATATCGATAGATTATTTGGAGGCAAACTTATCATTTTTGCTGGCGACTTTCGCCAAATTCCCCCAGTAATTCCAGGAGCTAAATGTCCATCTGACGTTATTAATTGCTCTATAAAATCTTCTCCCCTTTGGCAACAATTAAAAACATTTCCTTTGGCAACGGCACATAGAAGTAGAAACGATCCACAATTTACAGACTTTTTACTTAATTTAGGCTCCAATAATTTACCATCTAAAGATGTCGTAGACTTGTCTATGATATCTCATGTCACTAAATTAGATGACCTTGTAGATTTTGTTTTTCCAAATTCAATTTTGCCCGACAGTGACATGTGCGCATCACGCACTATTCTTTCGACCCATCATGTAGGTGTTAACGAATTTAATGATAAAATATTATCTCGCGTTCCGGGTGATATGTTACACTTTTTTTCATTAGACAGTGCCGTTGCCGACGACGTCGACTCATTCTTCATTGGTCCAGATATTTTGAATAAAATGACTCCACCTAACGTCCCTCCGCACGATTTAAAGCTTAAAATAAACTCTGTCTGTATGATTATGCGTAATCTTAGCTTCTCCGATAAACTGCTGAATGGAACCAAAGTGATCGTTGTAAATACCTCCGCTCGGGCTATTACCGTCCGCAAACCGCTATCCGATGAACTCTTTTTCGTTCCCCGAATTACCTTTAAAACACAGATAGCTTTTTCTTCACCAATCGAGATGACCCGACGCCAGTTCCCGCTTCAAGTCAGCTATTCTATGACCGTTCATAAGAGTCAAGGGCAAACCATCGATCGCGTAGGTGTCGATTTGCGTGCCGACGTATTCAGTCACGGGCAATTGTACGTAGCTTTGGGACGTGTACGGGATTTACAATCTATAAAAATATTGATCACAACAGACAGAGTGCGCGATGGTGGTAAACCGTACACGAATAACGTAGTTTACCCAGAATTGTTAACTTGAACCTCTCGGCAGACAAACATGACAGACAACATTCCACTTCTTGCTAAATTTGTTCTAGACGTCTCGCACACAAGGAATATAAACACTGGCAACGACAGAGAGATCATGTGGAGGAAACATAGAACACTTAACACATTATTGAACACATTTTCTTCCAAATTTTAATTCTACGTCTATCAAACATAGTTAGGCACATTTTCGTAGGCAATTTCGTAATCATTTGGACCGTTGACGTGGCTGACATTGGGAATTTTTTTATTATTTTTAGGTGCTTCAATTAGTATAGCGTTAGTAATTGTTGTTGTGTTATACGAACACTGTTAATATTGTTTACCATAAGGACGTACTGTCGTGGGGGTGATTTTTGTAGATTCCAAATTATATAATAAAATCATATAAGAAAATGTCTTTTCGATTATAAAATCATGACTTTCGATATAGACTTTTTCGGGCATTAAATTGCATCAGTATATCAACGTAAATTAACTTCGTGCATTTATTGTTACTTGATTAGTATGCAATATGTTCGAGAAAGTTCTTGTGGAACGAATGTCTCACAAATTTTGATTCGAATTTGTAATATTGATAATTGCATGCGTAAGGAATTTACGTTTTGAAATAAGCTATTGCACCCAATCGATGCTTTGCTCATTCAACGACATGGGACCATTACGAGCGAACGTGTAGACGCTCAATCGGTTCGCCTGTCTTTAACCCTTGTTCGAGTTGCGAGACATTTTCCGTGAGGCGATTTGCTTCCGAACTACGAGTGGCGAAAGAGTTTTTCGATAGAGGAATTTGTTGCATTTCAGAATCAGAACACGCATGTCACAACAGGTAAGATTGACCACATTTTTGATTTTGTGCATATTTTCAGGGATTGGACTCGAGAACTACAAAAACGAAATACAATACATAGTTCTTTTATTAGAAATCTCACACGAGTTATATTACTTTTGTAAAAAAATATCATTATTTTGATAGTGATTGTTAAATAAACCTTGCGACCTTCTACTAAATAAAATTTATTCCAACAAATACCGATACGTCGCTCACGGAAACCGTTTAAATCTTGACGTTGTTGAATTTAGGGCATAGTCAACGTATTGTGGCTGAACGATTTCAACTTAACCTCTCTATTGTCAATAGAATGTATCAACGTTATCGAGAAACTGGTATGTTTATTCGCTGCCCAGAATCTGATAGATATCGAGTCACGTCTAAGCAAGATGATCAATATATTGTCAGTTTCTTTAAGAAATCGTCACTAACTTTATTCAAGAGCAGCAGCGATTTCGTGAGGTTCGAGAATTAACTGCGAGCGATTCTACCATTAGAAAGAGATCAACGAAGCGTGGCCTGAAAACTTGTAAAACCAATTAAGGGCCCAATGTTTTTTGATCTGGATCTCGCTAACAATCATTGAATGGATCACGTTACATCGAAGAGTGTCTGGAGTCTCATGTACATGCATGTCCTATGCACGTTTTATTGGCGAAGAGTTCATTTTTATGTAGATCAATGACAGAGTTCCATACTGGAGGCATTGTAAATGAAATACTTGTCTGAAGTCGGTATTACGGTTATGGGCTGATCAGCAGAAAGCCCTGATATGAATCTCATAGAACACCTATGGGATGAATGGAAGAGACGAGTTAGAACATGTGATCCGACTCCGAAAAGGATCGGCCAAATTAAAACAATTATACAGGAAGATTGACACAACATCCCACAACATAACTTTGTGACTCTCATCTGTTCCATGAAGTACCACATGAAAGCATTAAAGCCCGGCGAGAAAATTAAATTACCTTTTTTAAACATTTTTAAATTATGTTAAAATTAACATTTTAAACAACTTCAAAATTACGTTATAAAATAACAAAAAATACATGAACTCTATCATCTTACAATAAAAGTCTTTATATAAATTATCTTTCTATTATCAATCTAATAACTGTTATAAAAATAAATTAAATAAGTAATAAACATTTTTAAAAACTATTTATATAAATGTTTCTATATATGATGCATAAGTTTGTGTAGTACGATTATAGAATATCATTAATTAATTAATTCTATTACATGTTATAAATATATTTTTACTACATAAATATTATTAATAATAATAAAATAATTAATATACATTGTTATATTTTTACATTTAATTTAATATTGTATTATTGTAAAATTGCTTGTAAGATGCTTGAAAAAAAAAAGAAATGAAAAAAAAAATAACAAAAAAAAAAGAAAACAATACAAAAAAATAAAATAAAAATAAAAAAGTAGTAAGATGAAAAAAAAGACAACAAAAGAAAAAAATACAAAAAGAAATAAAAATATATAAAAAAAAAGCATTAAAAAAAAGGATAAAAAAGAGAAATATATAAAAAAAGCATTAAAAAAAAGGATAAAAAAGAAAAATATATAAAAATATATAAAAATATTTCAAGCATCGAAATATTCTTCAAGCTCATTGATTTCAAGCATATAACAAGAAAAAAAAAGAAGCTAATAAGAAAAATATCACGAGAAATAAGAAGAATGAAAGTTAACAGAACAACATACTTACCTTTGCTATACTTTGTTATACTGAGTTCATCTTGAAATTAACAAAATATCAATTACTTTGACAAAAGAATATATACAAATGAAAAAATAACTAATAAAACTAAGAAATCTTCAAATCGATGCTGATCGTTCGCTGGGCCTCCCGAACTTGGGTCTCACCCGGCGGGCTTGATCCATCGATCAAAAATCATCAAGAATATATGGCTAGAAGAAGAAGAATCATTTTCAAATCGATCGACTAGGAGACCGGCCACGAGACCTTTTGCCAAGCACCACCAAGTTTTTTGGTTCTCTGCGGGGCTATGTGCCCAAAATCATTAAAAACTCTTTGATAACAGGTGGCAGATAGTCTTTTCCGAATCGCAAATTGATTGAGGATCGAACTGTTCGTCCTCTTAGCTGTCCATAGAATATGCAACATCCATCTCCAGCACTACGTTTCAAAAACATCTATACTTTTGCACTCCAGAGATCGAATCGTCCAAGACTGAATCTTGCTATAAAAAGAATGTGAAGAAAACCAATGACTAAAATAACATGCGTGAAAAATAAAACTAAAAACAAAAAAATCAGAGGTTGATTCAATCGAAATTTAAATCTCGTAACCACGATCGCCAGTAATGAAAAACGACAATTTGTCTCAGTATGCAAAGATATAAAAACAGTTAGATCAAGAAATTACTTCGGAATCTCCTTGGAAAAAGTAATCTATGCTTATTCTTTTTTTTTTATATTATTTACTGTAGAGTAACAAAGTAATCTTAAACTAACCAAAGTGTTATGTAAATTGAAATTTATATTGTAAAAAAAAAAATTAAAAAACGATCGTGTACGAATGGAAACAAATGTCACTAACAATAGATAAGGGATTCGTGGATGAGTATTGTCAAAATAATTTCTAACACGACCATATTAAAAGGGCATTTTTATTACTATGGTCTTAAGTTTTAATTCTTATATTATTTATTTTTTACCATTTATAATGGTTTATCTTTGTTCAATGATTCAAGCTCAATAATTGTTCAGTAGTAAATTATATGTATATTTGTAATTTTAAAGATTTTGATAGCATAATAACGAATTATTTGTTCAGTGATTATGATCACTATAAAATTATATCTTACATAAAAATTTATAATTGGTTTAACTGTTTTACAATGTATTAATAAACATGATTTTTTCTAATATTATATTATAATTATATATTTATTAATTCTTTTTTCTTTTTGTTTATTATTACACTATGTTACACATATTTATGTTTTCAAGTCCATATTCATATTTTGGGAACCACTCCTTTGTGGTCTCACCCCGCGCAGGCTGATCTACTAATCAGGAAAAGAGAATATGCGACTTAATACTATAATATATATATTCTTTTTTCTTCGTGTTTATTATTTTGTTCGTTCAGCGTTCATACTCGCCATGAAAGGTTCGTTCTACGATACAATAATGAGCAATATTTTTATTAATACTGTATATATTTATACTTTTTTCTTCGTGTTTATTGTTTTGTTTGTTCAGCGTTCATACTCGCCATGAAAGGTTCGTTCTACGATAAAAAATAATTATATTTATTCTTTTTTCTTCGTGTGTTTATTATTTTGTTCGTTCAGCGTCCATACTCGCCATGAAAGGTTCGTTCTGCGATAAAATAATGAGCAATATTTTTACCAATATTATAATTATATTTATTCTTTTTTCTTCATGTTTATTATTACATTAACATTATGTACACACATTTATGTTTTTAAGTCCATATTGATATTTTGGGGACCACACCCATTTGTGGTCTCACCCTGCGCAGGCTTGATCTACCAATCAAGAAAAGAGAATATGCGGCTTAATACATAATTATATTTATTCTTTTTTCTTCGTGTTTATTATTTTGTTCGTTCAGCGTTCATACTCGCCATGAAAGGTTCGTTCTACGTAAAATAATGAGCAACTTTTTTCTTCGTGTTTATTATTTTGTCCGTTCAGCGTTCATACTCGCCATGAAAGGTTCGTTCTACGATAAAATATATTTATACTTTTTTCTTCGTGTTTATTATTTTGTCCGTTCAGCGTTCATACTCGCCATGAAAGGTTCGTTCTACGATAAAATATATTTATACTTATTTCTTCGTGTTTATTATTTTGTTAGTTCAGCGTTCATACTCGCCATGATAGGTTCGTTCTACAATAAAATAATGAGCAACTATTTACTATTTTTTCTTAATACTGTATTTATTTTTTTCCTAATATTATATTTAATATTTAAACTGTTTTAACAATAAAATTTTGTAAATTTGCTATTAAATTGGACATATTAAATGTTAACCACATAACAATAAGAATATAATTTTATAATGATATCATGATCACCATAAAAAGTCCATCCTTCTATTAAAACTGAGATTTCATGTAATAATTAATAATTTTAATATGTATATAAAATTTATTTTGAATCAAAATATGTAACATCTTAAAATTTCACCATTGTAAAAAAAGTTTAAGCAATTTTCGAAATAAAAACATAATGTATTATGTTAATGTTATATTAATTTATTTATGTAGTAAAAATAACATAATATTTAAATACACAGACAATTTTTATTATGTATTATATACCGGGATCGTCATCTTGGCTTTTTTTCCGAAACCCTGGTAAATTTAAATTTATTATGACAATTCATTAGTTTTTTGTAGAAACCAAATTGATAAAAAAAGTTTTGATTTTGATTAAATAATTACACGATGATGATATTAATAAACTATATTATACAATAAATATTATACCCGCTAAATAACTTTAAATTTAGAATGGATCTAATTATACTCATTTAATTCATATTTTTCAACAGTTATTGTAATAATATAAATGTCTTTTATATTATTATAAGTGGTTGATGTTCCCCGGTCACGCACGAAGCGTTATAGTTCCACCTTCCTTGTCCGAATTGCTAAGGAGTGGAACTCATTGCCTGCGTCCGTGTTTCCCCAAAATTACAACCTCGAGGTCTTCAAGTCTAGGGTAAATGGACACTTACTAGGTAAGCGTGGTCCATCTTTGGCCACATCTGCACCTAACATCAAGTGAGATCGCGGCCAAGCGCTGCCTCGATATAGTAAAAATAAATAAATTAATTTCATGTATTTTTACATCTCCTTCTTTAGTTAAATCATAAATTGACCTATTTTTATAAATAACATGTAAAGAATTTTAATATTTCATTTTCATATTAATATTTTTTTGATATCATATTTTGTTCAAAAGGTATGAAAATAGTTTGTAAAATTTCCTTATAAATAAAAGAGTTTGTAAAATGTTACAAACACCTAAATAAAAAAAGAATAAAATAGTTTATTCAGTATCTTGTATTTTCTCCTTGGGCAATGACGGTTCCTCATGGAACAGATGAGAATCACAATGTTATATTGTGGGATGTTGTCTCACTCTTCTTGTATAATTGTTTTAAGCTGGCCGATCCTTTTCGAAATCAGATCTCACGCTCTAACTCGTCTCTTCAATTCGTTCCATAGGTGTTCTATGAAATTCCTATCAGGGCTTCTTTCTGATCAGCCTATAACCGTAATACCGACTTCAGTCAAGTATTCATTTACAAAGCCTGCAGTATGAGTCCTGACATTGATCTGCATAAAAAATGAACTCTTCGCTAATAAAATGTGCATAGGACTTGCATGTACATAAGACTCCAGACACTCTTCGATGTAACGTGATTCATTCAATGATGGTTAGCGAGATCCAGATCAAAAAACAAAATCAGATTTTTCCTTTGTCACTTATATATTACTTTCCCAATTCCAAAACCGTGAATCGGCACTGTAACTAACTCTTTCTTCAATGTAGCACTGTTCAAAACGATCTTCCTCATTTAAACCTTTCTTCCGGCGTTACTATACAGCATAATCTTACTTTCTTAAGAAAATTTTGCTTCATCATTAAAAGTATTACCGATTTAAGTATTCATTTGCAAAATTAAGACGCGCTCTACGGTGATCTATCATCAGTTTTGGGCCATTAGTGGGTTTATGAGGTTTTAAGCCACTCTCCGCCGATCTTCTTCTAATGGTAGAATCGCTCGCAGTTAATCCTCGAACCTTACGAAACGGTGCTGCCGTTGACTAAAGTTAAAGTGACGATTTCTTAAAGAAACTGACAATATATCGATCATCTTGCTCAGACGTGACTCGATATCTACCAAATCCTGAACGGCGAATATACATACCAGTTTTTCGATAATGTTGATACACTCTATTGACAACAGAGCGGTTAAGGCTCTGTTCGCACGTACCACAACCACAACTCGTGGACGGACGCTAATTTGTATGAAAATTAATAGGTGCATTCACACGGACCACATCTTGCCGTCAAATTCAACCGTGTGGTCGGTACCGACAAAATCGCAACCACCTGAGACACCGCGCACTAGCGGACGGCTAACTCGCAAACACAATGTTGCCTCGTCGCAATCACACTGCGTGTACGCCTGCGCCCTCCCTCTCTCTCATTCATTCTGTATTGTAATGAGGTGCGAAAGCACGAAAACCAAAGTCGATCTGTCTGCCTGCAAACACTAGCCACAACGTAACCACATTGCAACTACTAGCGACAACGCAACCACATCTACATTTTGTAGTTACCACAACTTAACCGCAAAATGCTGCAGCGACACTATTCACACGTAACCACACTGCTTGACCACTTTTTGTCGCAGCGATGTGGTGTTGTTGTGGTACGTGTGAACAGAGCCTAAGTTACAATAGTGCAGCACAATACGTTGATTATGCCTTGAATACAGCAACGTTTCAACTCGAACGGCTTTCGTGAACGAGGTATCCATATTTGTTAAGAAAAAATCTTTTTGGTAGTAAGATGTCATAGAGTTTATTTAACAATCACTATTAAAATATATATCGACATTTAATATATCGACAAAATATATTTTGACATTTAATTAAATTTTAAAATTGACTACGACATATTTTATATTATTAATATTATTATTTCATATGTAAATTACAATTTTACACGCCAGACGTGGCAATGCATGAGGTGGCATATTAAAGCCAATAAGAACTGGTTCACATTAACCCATGTCACTTGTAAATAAATGATTTGAATTTGACATGTATAGCCACCAACTTTGCTGAACGGCAAATCGTTCGGGCAAACTCGAACTGTGTTCGTGTTTCCATCGGTTTTCACGGCACATCAAAAGGATTTATCGCAACAAAGTTCATAATCGTGCAAGTGGCCACACTTCAATACTTCATTTCAAGTGTAACATTTGTTTTTTTAAGATACACAACCTTAAAATAGTTACTTAGATACTGTCACGCTGTATGCATATTTTTATAATATTGATTTTTCTTCGATGTATTCGTATGTAGGGGTGGGTCTCAGACGGTCTAGAACGCAATTTGACGTTCGTCCGAAGCTTTTATCGTGCCACATGCACGTATTGCGACAACGCAACACGAATCTTCGACCGATAATCTGGCCGTAGCATAATAAAAGAACTATGTATTGTATTTCGTTTTTGTGGTTCTTAAGTTTAGTCACTGTAAACATGTGCAACGTCAAACATTGGATCAATTTTACCTGTTGGGACATGATCTTCTGATCCCGTTATCCAACAATTTTCTTAAAACTAACGCAAACTCGATGATTGTCACAATGTCTGATTAGTCACTCTTATCCATGTTCGCAGATTGTATGGATATGAGTGTGCTTTGCGATACGGCGGCAACGTCGTTGTCGTAATGCGCACACATATCTATACATATCTACAGACTAGGATAAAAATGACTAAACAGACGATGTGATAGTCATCAGTATGCGTTGGTTCTCATCGAAAAATTTTTTCAACCACTCGTAGCTTTGGTTGCAACTCTTCTCATGGTGAAATGTCTTGTGACTTGAATAAGGGTTTTAGATTAGGTGACCGGAGCGTGTTCACGTATCGCTCGTATTGGTCCTAAATGTCGTTGAAAGGGCAAAGCATGATTGTGTGTTATGGTTTATTTTTAAAACGTTTATTTCTGTTCGTGTGCAATTAGAAATATTACACATTCGAATAAAATTTGTGAGACAAGTTTCGCAAGGAACTCTCTCGGATCGATTGTATACAAAAATCAAGAGCAATCAATGTACAGAGGTATAATTTACGTTGATGTCTGTTGTAGTTTAGTGTTTGAAATTTTGTCTTATCGAATTTCATGCTTTATTGTCGAATTGGCGATTCTTATATGTATATTATATAATGAGTGAATCTACAATTATTTTCTTCATGTATGGTCGTTCTTTTAGAGGTTTATAGTATTAACACGTGACCATTTCATAATACCAATTACTGATACAGTTTCCTTTCATTTCACTTAGATTATTTTCAACTCTTCATTCACTTAGAATACTTTTTTTTTATTAATACATTATATTTTTATCTATATCATTTTATTTAACTCATTCATTACAACCATTTGCTTAATTTATGTATATATATATTATTTCTATATATCTATCTATTCTAAGTAGTTATTGATTTTGTTCCTATATCTCTGTCATAGTTAAGCAACATTCACGACAAATCTTTGTAAAAACGCTGTAGGTACATTAGGTACTCGTATTAGGTATTAAGACTTACTTAGATATATATAAAATTTTAGTTTAGTTCTTTAGTTTAGTTTAATGTTAGTTTACTTCTTGAGTTTAGTTTAGTTTAATTTTAGTTTAGTTTAGTTTTGATTACTTACGTAACTTACAAATATAATGTTTTTATTATTCTAATGAAAATATTATATTTCGTGGAGTAGGCCGAAAAATTTTAATTTTTTGGGATACCACGTTAAAATAAAGCGAGCTGCGGTTCTACCTCCTGGGTGGCATGGAAACGTTCCGAAAATTTACTAAGTCTCATTACAGAATAGCAGTAAACACACAGATACAACAGTCGAACAGCACCAGCAGCAGATGCAGGCACGATGACTGCGAGTGCAGCGAGATACAGACAGAACACATCCGATGCAGCATGGGACTGGGATCACAACCATCCAACAAACACTACGTAACAATTTTTCCACATATTTATCTACATTCTCTAATTGAATATTCATAATCTATTGTTTTTTTTTAATAGATAATCATTAAACAGTAGCTACTACAAATTTAATTAAAACTATTTAACAACGTTGTCTACTCGCATCTCCAATAAGGTAAATTAAAATTATCAAAATTACAGATGCAGCATAAAATGAAAAAAGGAAGGATTTAATAATAAATATCAACAAAGATTATCTATTCTGAACTTCTGATGATCATATAAAGACTCATTACATCATGACGGTAAATATATACATTATTATTACAAAATAATTTTTCGTACTTATAATACATAATAATTATACTGAATATCTAATAATTATCTAAACACATTGTAATAATTTTAATATTTTGTCTTTTATTAAATAAAGATGCTTTTAAAGTTATTAAGTAGATTCCCAGTTAAGGTGCGATTTCACCATACTCGGTTAGTATTTAACATCGCTGTTAAGTCATTTAACAGACGAACACAGTATGCCAGTGACAGCGCTAAATGACTTAACAGCGATGTTAAATACTAACAGAGTATGGTGAAATCGCGCCTAAGACATCTAAATTAAACTGAGGATTTATTCAGTACAATTTCTATTGCAATCTATCTATTCTATGCTATCACATATAAAATGAATGAAAATATAGTTTTCCTCCACGTTTGGTATTCTATAATCACATTCATGAAATACGTCTTTACTTGCTAATGAAATAAATAATATTTTAGCAACAACGGAAACAACTGTAACGAAGACCCACTGACCTATCACCACTTCTCCTGACTCACGCTGCTGTAATATTACAAGGCAAGTATAATAAAACTTCTACTCTTAAATATCAAGCACTATATAATATTAATTAATTAAAAACATATACCTACCACCTACATATCTTTTTTTCTTTTCTTCTTCATTTTTCTTAGAAAAAAATAATATCGTCAAATAATTTAAAAAAAAGGTCACATAAAGTCACACTCATAACAAGAAGAAAGAAATATTTTAAATACATATTTTTAAGTAATTAAAAAATGTATTAAGTATACTAATTAGAGTTTTGCCCAAAAACATAGTATTGTAAGTTAGTAAAGTGTCATTGTTATCATTACAGATACCAATACAAGGAAGGGAACCAGTTATGCTCATCGATCAAGCTCCAGTCCCAAACAGGAGCAGTCCCAGCTCATCGTGCAATTCTCTCTTCGACGGCATACAAGATTTTATTTTATAAATAAATAAAATAAATAATTAATAAATACAATATAAAATTGAAAGCCATTCTTTACTACGAAATAGCAAATTTTTTTGTTATTAACGAATTATAATAAATATCATTAATTAATCATAAAAAAAATTGGAACTGATTTTCTCTATTAATTAATGTCAATGCATATTTAACACTATAGAAATTTTTTTTTGCCTTATTTTGATAATGCAATATTTAGTTTAGTTTGTTATACACTTGTAAACTTTTTACTTATTCATCAATCAATATGTAATTATACTACTAAAAAGAAAGGAGTTTCTTTTAGCTGTTGCATGCGACTTCGTTCGCATAACTTTTTTTATAAAATATGTATAGTCTATGTTACTCACTGATATAATATATGTAATTTTCTATGCGTGAAAGATTTTTTCAAAATAGGTCCAGTAGTTTTGAGTTTATTTATTACAAATGTATAAAAATAAAATAAAAATATTTTTATAATATTAGTATATAGTAATATAAATAAATTAGTATGAATGTAGATACCAGTATTTACCTTTAAATTTTTTATGAAATAAAAGCTTTTTTCATGCTAATACCATCTTTTACTTACTATTTAAAATAAATACATGCTTCAGTTTCTTTCTTCATAATGTAAATTCTTTAAATAGTAAATGTGTCTTTAAATACGCTTATAACATAAATTAAATAAAAATCGTATATAAAATTAATACCTACTCTTTGCAAACATGATCGGAAACGACTTGATGCGGCCATGTCGTGTTTGGGCTCATAGGAGACGGCTCGGGAAGACGAATTTTTTGAGGTAGACCAAATTTCAAAATTTGACAGTTTCGGTCTACTCAGTAGACCATGGTCAACGGTTACAGATAGACCCTCCCCCTCCCCCCTTCCTTACCCCAATTTTTCACGATTTACAAAACAAAGACCCAATACCCACACCTAAACAATTTATCATGGCAAAAGATAAGACAAAAAAACACAGAGCTCCACCACCCCCCCGCGGGCTGCAAGCCCGCGGAATCGAGCGACCCACTAGTTTTTTATATATATTTGGATTTCCATTTACAAAACACGTATTACCTGTATAATTTATAATTTTATTCTATGGTGCTTTTTGAATGGTATGAAAGTAAAATTGTTCATAATAATAATAATTTATATTTATCAATTAACAAATCTATAACATGTGCATTGTAAGTTGAAATTTAAACATTTAATTAGTTTGAGTACTAAGCGTCTACACTAGGCCTGTATATTAGATGAGGGTGATATTCTTTATTTAATTAAAGAATTTGTTAAATAAAAGATTATTCAATGTGTCCATATTTATTACTTAATTCTTAATGACAGTTACAGAGTATCTGAACCACAGCTCAACTTATACTAACTAATCTATGACACTCAAACAAAATAAAAACAATTCTAAAGAAAAACTTAAAACTTATCTTCTAACATTCTAATATTCTTATGTTATGTATTCATTTAAGTACGCTGGTTTTTTACTTACTCTCCCACTTCTAGTACGAGTAACCGGAGTAACATTATTATCCTTAAAGTTAATGTTTACTTTTTCATCAATATTATTATCCTTAAAACTAATGTTTACATTTTCATCATTTGAACCGAAATTATCTTCATAATATTTTTCTTTACTAATATATTTTCCTCCTTTTATTAAACTTTTCCTTTTAAGTGCATGAATTAACGCGTCCCGAACACCAGTTTCCTGTCTTATTTGTTTATTTTTGATTTTATCTTTTTTCTTTATCTTAAGTATGCTTCTCTCCATGGCTCTTTGGGTGGTTTCAATCTTCTGTTTTATTTTGTTGGTGAGGGACCATGTTTGGCATCCATAGAGAAGACTAGGTAGGAGACATGTATCCATCACAATTTTTTTTAGTTTTGTGGAATAACATCCCTTTAAAATTTCTTTTTGGGACCAAAATTTTTTCCAAGTTATGTTTATTCGTCTCTCGATCTCTTCCTCGTTGCTGTTTTTCGCAAAGGATACTTGCCTCCCCAGGTATATGTACTTGTCAACATAGTCGATATTTAAGCCTTTAATACTTATTACATTTTGACGGCTATTAGTCATAACCTTAGTTTTTTCCGCATTCATCTGTAGACCTACTTTAATGCTTTCCTCATTCAGCTGATTTAATAGCTCATTTAATTCTTTCGCAGTTTCTGTCATAATAACTATATCATCAGCAAATCTGAGGTGACTTAAATAAGAGCCGTTAATAAAAATTCCCTTCTTTTTCCATTTAATGTTTTGGAATATATGTTCGAGCACTGCAATAAAGATTTTGGGCGACAACGGATCTCCTTGTCTGACACCCCTTTCTATCTTTATTGGGTCTCCCCTTTTTTCCAATTTGACTCTGCTCGAGCTATTTCCATATATATATTTAATAATATTGATATATTTTTGGTCTACATTTATTTGTTTTAGTGCTTCCCATATTGAGCTGTGGCTAATACTATCAAAAGCTTTAGTATAGTCTACGAATGCTATATATAGTGGTCTGTTAAATTCTTTATATTTTTCAAAGATTTGTTCCAAAGTTTGTATTGTACTAAATCCGGCTCGGAACCCTGCCTGCTCCCTTGGCTGAGCATCGTCTATTTCTTTTGAAATTCTTTTTAAAATGATTGAGGAAAAGAGTTTGTAAGTACTCGCAAGCAAACTGATAGGTCTATAGTTGTTTATGTCCAGTGGGTTACCTTTCTTGTATAGCAGTATTATATCAGAGGTACACCATTGTAACGGCACTGTTTCTGAATCCAGTATCATATTAAATAAAAGTGTGAGATGATGAGTGAGAACTGGTGCTCCTAGTTTCAGAACTTCATTTGTTAAACCATCAGGACCAGGACTTTTTTCTGTTTTTAAATGGGCAGGACACATAGCCCGCTGCAGAGACCAAAGATGGACTTTAATAGCAACTAGCTGGAAAGGACCCACAGGGGCAAGGAAGGTCGGCCGGCCATACAAAAGGTGGGTTGATGACCTTATATACACAGCAGGAAGTGATTGGATTGACGTGGCCAAAGACAAGGATAGATGGAAGAAGCTGGAGGAGGCCTACACCCAAAGAGGGGTCCAAACAAATAAATAGTAAACAGTGTAATTACATTACTAGTGCTGTTTAATTAGTTATACTATTTAATAAGAAAAAAAAATGTAATTGTAAGATAAGTTTTGGATAAATAAAGGCTTTATTATTATTATTATTATTATTATTAAACTTTTCCTATTCCTAGTTATTATTTCTCCCTTATCATTTTTTAATATGTAAGATCTAGGACCTTTACCATTATCTAATACAATTCCACTTTGATTAGGTTCATTTTTTATTTTAACTATATCCCCTGTCATTCCTCTATCATAATACTTCTTTTGAACTCTCTGCCTATCTATCAATTCTTTATTAAAATTACATGTCATGTCCTGTTTCTTATTTTTAACATAATGTGGTAACACACTTTTTATGTTTCTATTGTACAACAGTTCTGCAGAATTTATTGGTGTATTTCTGTATAACAAAAGACCTAAATGTATGTCCTTATTGTCATATATAAGCTTTTTTAAAATATTCTTTACTGTTTGTATATATCTCTCAGCTAACCCATTTGCCTGATGATGTTTAGGACTAACAACCTTATGTTCAAAATTCCAGTAAATTGTGATCCAGCATCTGTATAAATTATTTCTGGTACCCCATTTCTAGACAAAATTTCTTTGAAATTAATAATTGTTTCTTTAGCATACAAATTTTTTAATTGTTTAATTTCAACAAATCTACTGTATGAATCTACAACTAAAAGATAAGGATTTTTGTATAAGAAAAATATATCTACAGCTAATATTTGCCATGGACTCTCTGGTATTTCTTTACAAATCATAGGTTCTTTTTTATTATTATGCTGAAAAGCTTTACATACATCACAATTCTGTATCATATTTTCAATGTCTTTTGACATATTGGGCCAAAATACTGTTTTTCTAGCTAACGCTTTACACTTATCCATACCTAGATGTGCGTAGTGTATATTACCTAAAATTCCTTTTTGCAATGATTTAGGTACTACTATCTGTAAACCCTTGAATATTAAACCATCATTTTCACTTAACTCATCTACATATGAATGATACATTTTAACTTCACTCTCCAATTCGTTTTTGTTTTGTGGCCACCCTTGCCTAATATATTTTAACAAAATTGTCAACTCTTTATCACTTTTAGTCTCTTCTATAAATTCTTTTAATTTTTTGTCAGTTATTTTAAAACTTTCCATTATCATAGCTACATGAGCTTTAATATCAACATCTATGATATCCTTTACATCATCCTTGTTATTAATAAAAAATCCTGAATTATCATCTAAAGTACTAAAGACCGTACAATCACTTAATTTAGAAGTAATTTCCTCTATTGTAGGTATCATTATTATCTCTCTTTCTATTTGTGTATTTAAATATTGTGGATCTAAACAAATCCTAAGTGAACCATTTGGTTTTGTTGTCATTACTAAAGAACTAACAAATGAAGTAGGTTTCTCAATCTTCGATATTATACTTTTATTTTCTAATGAGTGCAACTCATTTTTTAATTTTTTCATTAATTTAAATGGAACATGTCTACATGGTTATTTTGTATTCAAAATCTTTAATTTTACCTATTCCTTGAAAAACATCCTTATATTTATTTATTAAACCAGTTTTATCCTCACTACAAATATTTTAGGCAATCCTAAAATAGGTGTAAAATTACCTGTACAAACTTGAAATATTATATTCTCAATGTTACCTTTAATTTTACACTTAATATTTATTTGACCGACCGTTTCTATATTGTCACCATTATAATTTGTGATTTGTAACTTCAAATGTGATTTACTGAAAGAATAAATTTGCATACTATGTCAAAAACTTTTTGGTATCACATTACACTGTGCGCCAGTATCTAACTTGAAATTTATTTTTCTTTTCTTTTCCACAAATTCTACCCATTCGTACCAACTAGTTTCTATATTGTCTATAACTATACTACACATATTAATATCAGTATCACTAGAGTCACTATCAGAGTCCTTTGTTGCACAAACAATTTCTTTCACTATTTTCCTTGTTTTACACTTTCTTGCAAAATGACCTAATTTTTCACACTTTAAGCACTTCTTTTTATATGCAGGACACTCTCTTGGCTTATATACATATCCACAACGATCACATTCTTGCATTTTGTATTTTCCCGTCGAACCTTTATATTGGTGATCAAAATTTTGTACCTTTCTATTATTTTTGTAATTCTGCGACGTTCCTTCTCCTTCCTGTTTTTTCTTAATTACTTGTACCTCCTGTTTATTATCCATTTGCTTGATCTGTTGACTAGTTAATTGGTATGCCTTACAGATTTGAATAGCTTTTTGTAAGGTTAAGTCAATTTCTCTCAACAATCTATCCTTTAATTTAACATCCAAAATCCCTGTCACCAACCTATCTTTTATCATTCGATCTGTTAAGTTTCCAAATTCACAATCTGGCCAATTTTTTCAGCTCTGTTAAATAGCATTCAAATGTTTCTCCATCATATTGATCCCTTTTGAAAAACATGTGCGATGATACACTTTCATTTTTCATAGGTATAAAATACTCATTAAACTTTTCCAAGACTTTCTGATAGTCATTTTGATCTGTTTCCGACAAATCAAACGTGCTAAATATTTCAATACATTCTTCACCCATACAATGTAATAGTAGGGCAACTTGTGTTTCCTGTGATTTTTCTTGAACTCCTGACTTTTTAAATTCTTCAGCGTTAAGTTCTTTTAAAGATGTTGGGGGTTTTAATCCAATTACACCTTGAACTTCCGCCATTTTTCTGTATAATATTTTACGATATTTTATTTGTTAGGATAACACACAATTTTGTTAACCTTACATTTTCAATCCTGTATTCAGCGCCATGTTATATTCTTTATTTAATTAAAGAATTTGTTAAATAAAAGATTATTCAATGTGTCCATATTTATTACTTAATTCTTAATGACAGTTACAGACTACAGAGTATCTGAAGCACAGCTCAACTTATACTAACTAATCTATGACAAAGGCCTAGTAATAGTAACCACCCTCTGCAGTCGTTCGGAAGAGTGAACTGCAGTCGTCCGGCCTAGTAACTCTTCCGACGATATCACGAGGTGAAGCCTGTCTCGGGCTGCCGCGATTGATGTGGCCACCCTTAATGCCTCCAACTCTGCGGTAGGTTGTGCCGCAGAGAAGAGGTTATGGGGTGCTTGATGAGTGAAGCCCCTCGCTGGCTGCCTGCTGCGAGAGGTGGAGAATAGGCGGCCTGTGCCGCTTTGCCCAGGGGCGGCGGACATGGGGTCGTCCGCCGTCATCACAACACCATACTGGATTACTGCTACAACCAGTAATCCAGTACCCAATCTAACCTATTTTCTGACCTATCGGGTGAGCATTTATATTCATAATAACATTCCGGAACCTAACCTATTTGTTTTCAGTACAAATAAGTCTTGTAACACATCAATACTAATAATAAATCTGTAAGGGTTGGTCATGGAGTAAGTTACTTTGTTTTCAGAGATATCGTGTTTATAGGCTCTATACATGATACTGAAACTAAATCGACCATTTTTACAATTTTTATCTGCATGTATGTATGTTCCTCCATAACTCTTAAACGTATTAACTGATTTTCATGAAACTTGATAGATAAACATTTAGACGTACAGGACACAGGATAGGCTACTTTTTTCTTTTTCAAACTTAATTAACGCCAGCTAGTTTTGAGTTTGTAGTGTACTTGTTTTGTATTTCAACTTTTCTCTGTTTAAAACCAATGTACCAATTCGTGGAAAATGTCGTTAATTGCACTAATGTATGTTTCTCTTTTTTTTTTAATTTACTTTGTTTGTTTTTGCAAATAAAATAAATAAGAGTTATGGAGGAACATACATACATACAATACCTACACTTTAACAGATTTATTATTCATATTGATTGACGATGTTTCATATTTCGAATTGTGTATGATTTTAGGCTAATTTAAGTAAATAAATAAATATGATTAAAGAACTATTGCCTTATTAGAATATTGTTGCTGTTGTTGCATATGTAAAGTTAATAAATCGATAGTCGAGTAATAATACTCATACATTTATTTTATTACCTTACATTTTATCATAAGTAAAAAAGCTACTGGCTCTGACTATATTTTAGTTCGTACGTGTCGTACGGCAAACGCTAGAAACCTTATAAGCGCTAGTATCGCGCGCGTCCGACTCCCTCATCCCTGTGACTAGTCCGCTCGGGTTTGCCGAGGCCGCCCGAAGATATCTCTCGGCTCACGTTCGTGAACCCATTGGTGCAGGGGAGAGGGCAAGTGGGTGGGGTGTAGAGGGCTCAGTTGCCCAAGGTAATTCGCATAGTACAAAAAATTAAAGAAAAATGTAAATCTACAAGGATAAAATGAAAACACATAAATGATTTTGTAATTTTGTAATTCGAAATTTAATAATTTTAAACAATACAAAGTAGGTAATCTCAAATTTGTAACAATTCATTTCCAATAATTATTTAAAAAACACGTAAGATGTCGAATTCGGCCAATTGTAAATAAACTATAAATGCACCAAAAAAATATATTAACTTTTGTCATTACCTAATTGCTAAAAATAATAGAAATGGATTGTGTAAAGTGTGTAAACTGTGTAAAAATAATAATAATAATTCTTTACAATAAAAAGTCAGCACTGGCTTCGTCAATTATTAAAATAGCTAGTTAAATAATTAAATAAACCACATACATTGATAGATAGCAGTGATTCTTATATGGAGAACTGACATCTTGCGTTATTTTTTTTTCACATACAAAAATATTATATATAAAATTTTAAACTTATCTACCCTTGTCAATTTGTAAATTATTTAAAAATGCATTATAAATATTCATTTGGCATAACTAGCACAACATTTCGTCAATATAGAAAAAAAGAAAGAAATTGAGTCTATATAAATTACTGCAAATAATGAACCGTATGTCCGATCAGTATAAAGATGCGTTTATGGCCTCTTGAAATTTGCCCTTGGCTGATATTAATTATTTTGGGAGATTCTGCTTCCTTCGCTTCCTGAAACACAAAAAGGGATTTATTTAAATTAATCCAGCTAATGCGTTAGTTTTACGCGGTATATTTATATGAATCTTAAATTGTTATTGAAGTCAACTAGTTATTAGAATTAAATATTAATATAAAATCTATACTAAGAGGCAAAGTTTGTATGTAGGTTTGTTTATATGAATTTCAGGGTGAACATAGGGTAGGTACTAAAAATCAAGACCCAACGTTTGGCAAAGGTATAAAATGTCAGGCGTCAATGTATGTAAGCCGCGATATTACTTTACATATCTTTTATTTTTCAACGCGAATGAAGTCGCGCGAACAAGCAGTTGTTGGTAATTTTGGATTACAATTGAAGACGTGAGTGGATGAAGGTGATATGTCGCATAATTCCAATTTTGAATAAATCGAGGTTAAAGTTTTAGTTTTAATTGTTGAGATAAGTCGCCACGGAACTGATTTTGTACTAAATTATGATACAAAGTTGTGTAAACAACCTAAAATATTAATGGTATGATAGCAAGTAAACACTTTTATTATTTGATTTAACAAACTGTACATATTTTTATTTTCCAAAAAGGTCTATCTTAAGGGCTGTGACATATCACCTTCACCCACTGACGTCTTCAATTTATATAGAAATACACTTACTGATCAGCGGCTTTGAGTGCCTGATGTGCCTCTCGTTGGGCTTTCATCTGCAAATATTCGGCTACAACTTTAGCTTGCCCCTCCGCTGAAAAGAGACAAACATAATGTTAAAATAAAAATACTTGTAATCAGTATATTCTAATGTCAAAACAAGTCAAAAGTAAGTGGCCACAGTCGACTATCAAAAAAGACATTGCTAACAACAACTTTATTTTACAAACTTTATTAGAGGGGGCGTTCAAGTATCGTTCAAGTATAACTATTTTTAGGCCTCCCTCCCCCCCATGTAACGCTTTTCTCTAGATGCAAAAAAAATTAAAAATAATAAATAAACTCATAATGATATGTGTATAATTTATTTTATTCTAAAAATGTTGGTTAATTTTAAAATTGAACTAGACTTAAGGGCGCGTATAAAGAGAAATAGCCAAATCCTAGACTTGAATTTTATCTAAGTAAACAAAGTCCAATTTAAAAACTTTTTCAAAATAGATAAATATATTATAAATGAAAGTGAAGGACAGAAAACATAATATAATGAAATGATAGAAAAAAATCACCAAATAAACTCTCATTTCCATCGATTTTAGTTTTATTTTCAAAATGACACACATTACAAAGCTAAAAGTGTATCAGTAATTTAATGCTCTATATATCAATTTTTCATTTGACATTGTAGTTTACGAATAATTAATATTTAATACTTTTGTGTCACTGTCACTGTCAATCTTATGTATTGTATAAGATCAATCTTATACAATACATGATCTGATTAGATGTTTCGCCAAGTGCCTGCAGAATTAAGGCGTATAATGAAACATGCAAGTTTTGAGACATTCAATTTATTATATGGATAATATTACCTGATGTCTGTTTGGACAGCTTCTTTTGAAGGCTGGCTCGGCGTACCTGCTTTGACTTGTACGCAGCGAATTTTTCTCTGACTTCTCTCCCTGTTTCCGGATCTTGGCTGTAACCTAATAAGACAAACATATATGGTGAGTAGGGAATGCTATATCATGAGGCTATAAGACAATTCTGGAATCCAGCATGTTAAAGGCAGGGTTTATTTCCCCTACCGTGAAATAAAACTATCAAAAATAAAGAAAATAACAAAAGACGTTAAAAATAATTCGTTTCAATAAGTTATTCACATACCAGGCACTATAAACGGACTTGGAGGCAGAGGGCCTAATATATCCGTGATTCGGGGCACCGGAGGCGCCAACGTCTGCATGGCACCCGGGGATTCCAGATTTTCCAGTGTCTCTAGTGGTGGAGTCATCTGCAATTATTAATGTTACTTGTACCAGTTAAACGTATTAGTATTAGTAATTAACTTTTTAGAAAAGTTCCATGGTATCCATTAATGGAATACAGCAGAATTTAAAGCGGTTAATAATTTAATTGAAAAAATTTATCAGGATTCATACGATATCCTGAGGTTGTTGAAATGAAATGTTGGCTTGACCGTTGGTGACTTGACTGCCGGGTATCTCAAGAGATTTCCCAACGTTGAAAGAAGGCTTTACCTCTGCTACTTTTTTGTTTGATGCATGCCTTCCAATAATGAATAAATGAAAATATATTAATAAAACTCAATTCTAAAAAGGTTCAAAAACGATATCCTGAGATTAATATGCGACAAATTTAAAATACGTAAAATTATATTAGAATATAGTTAAATATAGTTATAATACGCACAACGAGATAAGAAGGTGCGATTAAGAATAGTTCCACACTAATTTACCGTCTAAGGATGGCTGGATTTATATACAATATGAACAATATACATTTATGAAATGCACCATTATCGTTCATAATTTTCTTTTATAATATATTTATAAAAGTAATATTATTATAGTATAATTGTGCAAAGTATTAATTAAAGCATAACAAACACAAAAGCGCCATCAAAAAAAAATCTGAACATTTTATTTCACTTACAGCTTTGAATCGACTCATTTATTTTCTTACTAGCAATCTAATATTATATTAAGTACTAGGCGGTTTCCCGCGACTTCGTCCGCGTTCTAAATGTTATATAGCCTAAAGCCTTTCTCGATAAATGGGCTATCCAACACACAAAGAATTTTTCAATTCGAACCAATAGTTCCTGAGATTAGCGCATTCAACCAAACAAACTCTTCAAATTTATATAATAGTACCTAGTATAGATATAGATAGATATTATATATAATTTATCCCTTCTCATCATAAAAGTGAAAACCCCATTAAAATTTACAAAATTTACGATTCTTATTGAATCTATACTAATATTTTGATTGTTTGTTTGTATTGAATAGGCTCCGAAACTACTGGACCTATTTGATGAACATAGGCTACTTTTTATCGCGGGAAAATGCTTCGTACCTACGGGATAACGGGTATTTCGATAGTTTCCTGGATGATTTAAAAATACAATTGGACCCGGTAGATGGCGCTTCTGTCGGTATGTCAACTACTAAACGGCTTGACCGATTGGGTTAAAATTTTGTATGTGTTTTTCCATGGTTTCACAGTTTTTATAAAATTACGCGGACGAAGTCGCGTGCAACAGCTAGTGTTAAATAAATAGCTAATTTTTTTTCACAAAAATAAATCCTTTTAAATATCGATAAACGATTCCGGCGTGAAGCATCACGAGGTGGCTGCGCGTCGTCAAACGATTCTATTTTGTAATATACATATAAATAATACATAAATTATATTCTTCTTTATTTATACTATTGGGTAAAAGCGTCACTTCAGCATTCATCTTAAAAAATGTAGCAGGTGTCCTGTGTGAACCGTGCAATGTGAAATTATCTCCATGATTTTTTGCAACGTAAATGGTCGGAGAGCGAAGAAACTGAACAACGCTGATGAAACACTATAATTCGAATGAGAAAGACAACTACAGAACTGATATTCGTATGAATCGATTCAAAGCCAGTAAGTGTCAAGGAGACGGAAGTTAGTGTGGGCAAAAACACATTCACTGCGTCCTGAATGCCGCCCCTTCTGTTAAACTAGCGATGATAAAAGGATCACTTTAGTGACTGGGCAATGTAAAAGATCCGTTTTGACAAGTGTTATTCAAATATAATTACGAATTTACAAATAATAAAACAAAAACAAACGCTTATTTGTTATACTAAGCGCCTGTTTCTCAAACGTCAAGTAGGCCAAAATGTCATTTAAAGTCACCGGTAACCGGGGATAATGGAGCTGATATATCTTTGTTTGTACGGTAAACGTCCTAAACATTAAATAGAAAATAATAATAAAAAATCGGCTATCAAATGATGCAGTAAACCGAGTGCATAATTCAATATAACAGAAAATGGTTTCTAAAAGTAACTAATCAACACTTTACTTGAAGTTTGAGAAAGAGGCCCTAATATTATAAAACTAATCTTTCAGTTTTCAATTTATTCTCAATAGTGTTTACTCACTGTCAAGTCCAGGTGTAAAGGTTGACAGAGGTTTAAAAATGACAAACGTCAAAAACGGACCTGTTTACTTGTGTATGTGGCATTTTTATATAACGTGGACGGATGAATAGCTTTTTTTGGGGCGGCACGTGTTTGGGACGCAGTTCGTGTGGCGCATCTCCTTATGAGCGCGGGTGATGTACATACCGTGCTATCGGACGAAGCCGGCGAAATGTGGATGGACGGCACTTCCGTGCGTCGTCCTTCCGAGACCAAAAAGGACGATGCATCAGAAGACGCATCTATCACTGGAAAAAGAGACCACCTAAACTTTAGACTAAAGTAAAGTCATGGATACAAAACGAACAATGTAAAAAATAACAGCCCATTTCTTAAATATTATTAGTTTTAGAGTTATTAGCAAGAAACGAATGTTTTTTTATGTTTATCTAATTGTTAATAACTTTTGCAATTTTTTTCGTGCTGGAAAATCCTTCCAATATTTTTTTCTAGACGTCATTCCGAATCCAATGAGCTATCGCTCATATTTTTAGGAGCTTTATCACTATTTAACACGAATATGAGTTTGTTGATTAAACTACGCCCATGCAGCTCCTTGCCCTTCCATACGTTCCTTCGGTCTTAGGTGCTTAGAACCAAAATATAATAATATAAAAATATATTATTATTATTATACTTCGCTGCATCGGCGTAATCTACTACATCGCTGCAAAATATTAATGCAAAAATGCTATCACTATGCAAGCAAGACTCACCTATTACTTCTTCGTCTTCATCAATCTCATCTTCATCAATCTCATCTTCATCGCTTAGGATGACGACTCTAGCATTATTACGCGTTTCTGCAATCAACACAACTTATTATCAATCAATACTAATAATAAATCTGTATGTATGTATGTTCCTCTATAACTCTTAAACGAACCAAGTGATTTTCATGAAAATTGATAGAACATTTAGACGTACGGGACACAGGATAGGCTCCTTTTTCTTTTTCAACGCGGGCGAAGTCGCGGGCACCAGATTCCAGTGTCATAACCTAGCATATCGCCCCGTGCCCGCTTGGCGTTGATTTTTCGGACACCTGTATATGTTATGCTATCGTTTGTTTGGTTTTTTGGTTTACTTGGTTCTCTTACATTTCGATATTGGTTTGATTGTAATTTCAAACAGTTTTAATTACAAAGTGCTCCACTGTTTTTTCTTTATAGAACGATAGATAGAATATGTTTGCTATCATGAGCTGTCAAACAATATTTAATGAATATACTATCAGAATATTTAAAATAAGCCCATAAAATAGATAGAAAAGTAATCTTAGGTTGGAACATATTGTAGTCAACCGTCATATTTAGCAAATAATATTCAATTATTAGGTTTTCTGCCATTGGAAGTAACCTGCATTTAAAATACAGGCTCGGCCTAGTTGAGATGTAAGAATTACCTAATTTAAATCTCACAAAATAATTAAGTAAAAAATGTGATACTTATATAATTTTCTGGAACAAATAAATATTTTATTATTATTATTCACTCATTTAACTCGTCTCCCGCTCAGAATCCCAACTATCTCAGGTTATCACTGAGTTATTATTATTATTATTATCATACTCAGCTGCATCGGCGTACCTAATCAATATGCAAGCAAGACTTCGTTATACAAAAATTAGCAAAAATTCTATCATTATGCAAGCAAAACTCACCGCTCTCATCATCACTTTCTTCTGTTTCGTCACTTATTGTTACAATAGTACTGTACAACTCCTCTTCATCGCTTAGGGTGACGACGCTAGCATTATTTCGCGTTTCTGCAATCAACACAACTTATTATCAATCAGTACTAATAATAAATCTGTAAGGGTTGGTAATGGAGTAAGTTACTTTGTTTTCAGAGATATCGTGTTTATACGCTCTATACAAATGATACTGAAACTAAATTGACTATTTTTAGAATTTTTTTCTGTATGTGTGTATGTATGTATGTACTCACCGCCATCACCATCATCACTCCCCTCGTCAGTGTCATCAGTTATTGACACAACACTTTCTCTTATTCGTCGATTGTGTACTGCAATAAAAAAAAAAAAAAATTTTTTTTTCTCTGAAGAGGGTTGATATGAGGCTCGTGAAGAGCCTTGTAAAGTACTCCGCAAAAATTCTACATTTTTAAGAGCATTCATCCGTCAGAATCACGCTGGAGTCAAAATTTATGATTTCCGATGGAAAATACGAGTAAATCTGTAGTTTTTATAATCTTTTCATTGTTTTTAAACAGCCCTTTTTATAAACTAGCGGTCGACGTACGTACTAGCTGCTGCCCGCGACTTCGCCCGCGTATAAAAAAATACATAAAAAAACTATCAAAATTTTATCAAAATCGGTTAAGCCGTTTCGGAGGAGTTTGGCAACTAACATTGTGACACGAGAATTTTATATATTAGATTGATTGATTTTTAAAAAAATCATATAATTTATTAGTACAAGGCTGAAAAAACATACGATTTATGTAAAAGAAGTGTAACTTTTAGTAATTTTTCGTGATATTAAACGTGTTATTTTATGACCAAAGAGATATTTCTGCTTTTTCTTCGATTTTTTTAATAATTTGTATTAAAATCTACGTAGGCCGTCGACCACTATTTCAAAAAAAGGGCTATTTAAAAACTGTTCTAATGAGAATTCATTTTAAAATATTATTAAGCCATTTACTAGATAGATTATAGTACTACAAATAATATGACATTAACAAACTAAACATCTGAAACCAATGAAATGATGAAAAGACTCCTGTGTGATTTTAATCGGTGAATGCTCTTAAGTTAAATCTCTTCAAAATATCTTATGATTTATGTTTAGTTGAACACTTTTAAACTCTTAGGATCACTCGAGTTTGGAAATCATGAGCTCTGCATTTGAATTCTTGAAATCTTATAAAACTATCAAAAAAATAAAGAAAAAATTATAAAGCAAAATAAAAAATAGGCAAGCACGAATGAGTGAACAAAACTTTCTGGAACAACCTGTATAAGTACATATACTTATACATATACAAATACTTGGTTCCAAAAAGCGATCAACAGATAATTCCCTTCAATAATTTACATACCTGACAGCAAACAAGGACTTGGAAGTGCTTGGAAGTGGGCTTAGGGCGGACAGTCTTAGTACTGGAAGCGCCAACACTTCCAAGGCGCCTGTTGATCTCTGCAATTATTAATTTTATATTAGCATAAAAAAATACCATGAATTCCAAACAGAAATTTTTATTAGAAAACTTAAAACGAAACACAAGTATTTGAACTACATATCTATCTATATATACACTCGACACCCGTTACTTTGGAACTCTGATTCGATTTTCTCAATAAGTATAAAACTTACAACTATTAAAGTTATACCTGCAGAAAGTGCGTTTCATGATGAATAAATTGAATGGAAACTTATTGGAGATAATCAATTTATTAAGAATTTTTTAGGGATTTTACCAAGAAGAGTCGTTTTTCAGTCGTGTTAATCGTTAGTAATCATAAAGTGAAAAAATAATAAAATAAAAATAAGCCCTCTTTGGCGTCGATCACTTCCATATAGTCTCATCAGTGAACAGTACATTACCTAACCTAAGCTCTAACGTCCAATCCCTATGCTCTCAAACAAATTGAAGTAGTGCTCGGCGGTGTGCTCTTTATAGTCAGATTCCGTTCAGAAAGTCTCCTTCTGACGGTATCTGAAGTTATGAAAACTTGGCGTACGTCACGCAGACTTTGTTTGACTTAAACTGCATTGAGGCGATGATTTCTCAGAACAGTAAGTTGGATAAAACGATCATCTGCTGCTAATGTAGCCCTAGGTCTGCCTGTACCTGGACGGAGATCGAATGCACCACTCTCTAGGTATCGTTTGTAAGCTCGTTGCAACAGAACAGCAAAAATACACGCGTCCTAGCAAACGATGGACAAAAACTAAAGAAATGATAAGAATTATCCGACTATCATCACTGTAGAAAAAAGAATGCTAATCGCGATCTCTAGTCAAAAAAGAGCAAATCAAGCAACAAACACAATGTTATGAAACTTACTTTCTGTAGGTATAACTGATAGTTGTAAGTATTATACTTTTTGAGAAAATCGAATCAAGAGTTCCAAGGTAGCGGGTGGCCGCATTTGCCGTCGAGGTATACTCGTATATACAGATATTAAAAGATTATATTAAATGTTGGCAGATATTTAAGAGTTTTTAATTGACGCTTTAAGAGACGACATGAAACACAGTATTGTAATAACTTTCTTACTTGTTGTAACAAATCCGACTCCGAATGCCACTGAAAAATCAATGTGCGTTAGTAACCTTAAGTACCTTCATTGCTATGTTAATGATTTGCTACATAATAGTAAATTTAATCCATAAAAACCCATTTTATTATTAGCGACTCTGTACAGTAGTACAGTTCTGATTGTGACTATTAGTAGCTTTATTATTACAGTTAAAGCTATCTTAAATTTCAAGTTATAATGTTTCCACGTGAATCTACGTTATTTTAAATTGGACACGACTTTGACTTTAGCATGGATAAACGCAGGCATAATAATGTAATAAGTGATTAGTGGAGCTGTTTCGTTTTTTGACTGAAAAAATAACAAGTGAAATCATGTTAGATGGATACAAATGTGGGTACTCTGTTTAAGTCTACAATTTTTTTTGAGGACAAGGCGTTGAATAGCGATGGAAGTTTTATTTTACCCGGATACCATCCTAATTGATTTAATAACTAAAATGTTAACTAAATGTTAAAAGCATATTCTGGGGAGAGAAAATATTGTTTTCTTTGCCTGGGTTTAACATGCCATATGCGCATAATCTAAGATATAATGTATCTACTATAATATGGGTTTTTGTAGATTAAACAAGTAACAAGTGTGGTAGTTTCAACAGTTTAGAAGATGAAGGCAATGTACGCTTACGCTCCTAAAAACACATTTCATCGATTTTTTATTTCTCCTCACAAACTATGCTCGATGACGATGACCCGAAATAATAGGGAGTGTGCCAAAACTAATTGAGAAAGCACTTATGAAGTGTTAATGTCAATTTGAAGCGTTAAAATTGGTTATGAACGTTTTCACCAACATACACCTATAGTTAAGGAACATTTAACTGCTATTTTAGCCGGCTAAATGGAGAATTATGAATGTGACTGCCATGAATGGCCGGCTTAAGTAGCTGTTATACGTTTCCTAACTGTAGGTGAGTGTTGGGACCTTTTCTTTGGTATTTACCTTGTTCCGAGGTCTGAAATGCCTGTTGAGGTATTTGGTTATACTGTTTAAGAAGCTTTTGTTTCTCTTCTCTTTCGTCAATTCTGGGTCTGAGAGGGAGGGCATAACGGGCAAAGGCATTACAGGAGGCGCAGGGCGAGGAGGAGGTAAACATGTGTCCAGCGACGGCGGAGTTTGTGGTGGAGTCATTTGAAATGTAGGAAGTGGAGGTACAGGGGGCGGAACATTTGATACTACGGTCATGCGTGGCCTTTTTGAACACCTTCTATTCAATCTCGGTCCATTACCAAGCCTCTCCAAAACTAGCCCTCTAACAACCTCCATCTGTTTCTGTCTATCTTTATTAATCTCAAGTACTTTATTTTGTTGCGGGGACGGCAATGACACTGACGATTTTTCAATCGTTGACGGCATTGAATAAGCACGCGGCGACAATATACTTAAATTATTTGAAGTAGCGCTACTACCCGTAGAAGTTCCGATGACATGACATTTTCATTTAAATTGACCGTACATGAAGATTCAGAAGTTAAAGGTGCGGTATTTGCAAATAAATCCTCCGTACGAGGTGGCGTAGAATGAGATGTATTTAGATGGTGAAAATTTTTACTCCTTGACCGGCATATGGCAGGAGAGTATACCCTAAAAGTACAGGGTGTCGTTTTGGAGGGTGCGTGGTAATGCTCATCTGTAAGAGGTGGTGAAATCATTTCTTCTTATTGTTAGTTTTATTGTGATTTGTTCTTTTTGGTGTGTCTATGAAATCTTCAATTTTACTGTGCTCTAAAGGCGGTGACATATCTGAATTAAATGATTCAGTGTAATTAGTTCCATTCAATACTTGTTTTTTATTAATATATTTTATGTCGTTAAGGAATCGTCAGGTCGGTTTAATGTAGAATTCAAATTAGGTTCAACTATCATTTGAACTGAAAGCTCAGTTTCAGTCAGAGCTAATGTTGTGGCATCACGACATGATTCAGACGATTCAGATTCCGCCGCAACCACAGTAGTTCCAGAAACGTCTCCAGATACTTTCTCATCGGCGTTGTATGTACTAATATTTATTAAAGTTCTGTCATGTTCAATTAGTTCGCCGCCTTCATTGGGCACTTCTACTATTGGCACTGTCTGATTAGGCATTCTTTGCGTATGTGATTCCTCTGAAAGAGAATCGGAATCTAATTTCCTATCACTTTTCACCTCTTCGAGAGGCTTTTACACGTTAACGTGAAATGCAACAGTTATATTCCGTGCCGCAGTGATGGGTGCTGGGTGCAACGTCTTCTGGAATTCAGTAATATTTGTGCGAAACGCTTCAATTTTTGTGTCTAATTGTGAAGTGGAATCCGATTTGCGAACCGCCTGTGGAGATGGTTCACCTAATAGATAGCGTCGTTTGAGCTCAAGGGCACGTTTTGTGGCTAGACCACCAGCAGACCTGGTTCTACTGAGTGGATACTGAGTGGAGTGGTCGGGGTGGCGGAGGTGGTGGTATTGGTTCAGTTACAAGAATTGCGGGGGGAGAGGGTTGGGCAGGGATTTCCTCGCGAGCAAACTCGCTATCGGTAGATAATTCCGTAGCGGAAGATACCTCCTCTGAACTTGATTCGGACTCCTCATCAGACTCGACCTGAATCCAGAATTGCTGTTATTCCATTCCATGTTATGACACCTGGCATTAAGATGACACAAGTACTAAGGCTGATCCCTCAGTACTGAGTCTTCTAGAGCTCTCAGTACCTCGGACAGCCAATTGTGTTTACCCCGATTCATCATTCTGTGCATACTGGTTTTCGCCTCCTTCTCTAAAAATAGATGCAGAGGCGGTAGGCCCAGGATTGCCTCCAGAGATGCTCCGTGGGAACTCGACATGGCTCCTGTTATCATCAGACATGCCAAACGCTGTAAGCCATTAAGCTTGTCAATAATTGTCTTCTGGTTGGCTTTTCTGTACCATACTATAGAGGCGTATGCGATCATCGGCCTCACAATAGCAGTGTACTTCCAATGGGTGAGCTTGGAACACGGACCCCAGCTCTTCCCTACCATTCGACGACTGATACATAAGGCTGCCTTAGCCTTATTTATCACATTTCCAATGTGTGCATTCCACGTTAGTCTCTGGTCGAATGTGACTCCCAGATATTTGACCTCTGAGGAAAATTCAACTCGTTTGCCATTTACTAGATGTGGCTTTAATTTGTCTAGCAACCTCTTCCTGATAAACGGTACTATAGCGGTTTTGTCACCGTTAACTGTCAGTTCATTTGCTGTGCACCACTCGCAAATGACGTTTAGAGCTTTCTGTAGTATAGCCGAAATTGTGCTTTGGCAGAAGCCTCTTATGATCACCACTAGGTCATCAGCATAACCTATGGTATCGGGGGGAAAGCCTTGGGCATATACTCTTTTTGACAAAACTACTGCATATATCTATTTCGCGTAGTTATTTGAACTTTTGAATAACTAATCAATGTTTGTAGGCAAAGTATTTTGGAGTTTTTGTACACTAGTGACCTACTCACCCTCAAAGTTGCATTAAAACTTGTGTTAAAATACGGATTTTTCAAGGATCATATCTTTTAAATTAATACCTTTTTTTAAGTTTGTATGCCAAGAAACCTAGTTAACGACAAGATAAATCGGTATCATACTTACTTTTGTAAATTAAACATAAAACAGCGGAGTAATAATCATTCTACGTTTGTAAGGAGGAAAGCTGACTTGTATCACCTTAATTAATTGACCTGTCACACAACAAGCGCATTTCAAATGTTATTCTGTTTCGTTTAAAATGAAATGTTGGCTTGACTGTTGGTGACTTGACTGCCGGGTATCTCTGTGTAACTTGTAACTCTGTAACTTTTTTGTTTGATGCATGCCTTCCAATAATAAATAAATGAAAATATATTAATAAAACTTAATTCTAAAAAGGTTCATAATACGACATCCTGAGATTAACATGCGAGAAATTTAAAATACGTAAAATTATATTAGAATATAGTTAAATATAGTTTAAAAACAGTTATAATACGCACAACGAGATAAGAAGGTGCGATTAAGAATAGTTCCACACTAATTTACCGTCTAAGGATGGCTGGATTTATATACAATATGAACAATATACATTTATTATGAAATGCACCATTATCGTTCATAATTTTCTTTTATAATATATTTACTTATATATTATAAAAGCAATATTATTATAGTATAATTGTGCAAAGTATTAATTAAAGCATAAAAAACACAAAAGCGCCATCAAAAAAATCTAAACATTTTATTTCACTTACTGCATTGAATCGACTCATTTATTTCTTACTAGCAATCTAGTATTATATTAAGCATAGCTAATATTATATATGAACCAGCTGCTACCCGCGACTTTGCCCGCGTAACTGTAAATTATATACTAAAACTTCCTCGAGAACCACTATCCATTGATGAAAATAGCATGAAAATAGGTGCAGTAGTTTTTGAGTTTATCGCGAACAGACAGATGGACGGACAGAAAGACGCGGCGGAGGACTTTGTTTTATAATATGTAAAGATTATCCATTCTCAATATAAAAGTTAAAACCCCATCAAAAATTGTATGTCGGTTGCGTAGTTTACAATTCTTGGACAAAGTTTTCCATAAATATAACTCAAATCCCTTAAAATCTCGATAAGCAATTCCGGCGCGACGATCACGAGGTGGCTGTGCGTGGTCTAACGATTCAATTTTATAAGTAAATTAATTAATACATAAATTAAAGACTTTATTTATACTATTGGGTAAAAGCGTAATTTCAGTATTCATCTTAAAAAATGTAGCAGGACAGAATACTGTGTGAACTGTTCAATGTGAAATTATCTTCATGATTTTTTGCAACGTAAATGGTCGGAGAGCGAAGAAACTGAACAACGCCGATGAAACACTATAATTCGAATTAGAAAAATGACTAAAGAACTGATATTCGTATGAATCGATTCAAAGCCAGTAAGTGTCAAGGAGACGGAAGTTAGTGTGGACAAAAACACATTCACTGCGTCCTGAACGCCGCCCCTTCTGTTAAACTAGCGATGATAAAAGGATCACTTTAGTGACTGGGCAATGTAAAAGATCCGTTTTGAGTTTTGTCAAGTGTCATTCAAATATAATTACGAATTTACAAATAATAAAACAAAAACAAACGCTTATTATAAATTTGTTATACTAATATTATAAAACTAATCTCAGTTTTCAATTTATTCTCAATAGTGTTTACTCACTGTCAAGTCCAGGTGACAGTGACAGATTGACAGTGCTTTAAAAATGACAAACGTCAAAAACGGACCCGTTTACTTATGTATGTGGCATTTTTATATAATGTGGACGGATGAATAATAGCTTTTTTTGGGGCGGCACGTGTTTGGGACGCAGTTCATGTGGCGCACCTCCTTATGAGCGCGGTTGACGTCACGCCGCGAGTGACGTCACGCCGCATTCTCTCGCCGGCGATGGTATCTAGGCAATGCGGCAGCGATGTACCTCACTACTGTCTGTTGGGGCCGGAACTTCTATCCGTCGCGCTTCTGTAGCTGTCGTCATTCTAGAGCAAGATTCGTTTCCAGACGACTCTACCACTAGAAAAAGAAAACGTCTAAATTTTAGACACTAAAGTAAAGCCAAAACGCCAAAACAAAATAAAGCCAATGTTTCAGAATCCAAAGACCGAGACTAAAGGCTTCATGTGGAGAGAGATATATCTACCGCCTGAAGACTGGATACAAGGTAGCGTTGGTGATAGCTGGTAGCAGGAACAGTGCACCAATTTTGAATATGGTATTTTCTAATGTGATAACTGTGCTATTAAAATTTATTAATTAAACCTATTGATCTCATTTGTTGGTACTTATTTGATTTTTTTTTTACCATTTAATCGTTACTGAAACATAATTAGATAGTTAAGTAAAAATAATAAGCTTTTGAGCATGTTCACAACTCAGAATGTTGTTATTCATGTGGCGTACACTTACCACCACTACTGCGCACAGTTACCCGCGCACAGTACTCGGGTAAGAGTGCGCATTTTGACTACCTTTGTATTTTATAAGTTCAAAGATGTTTTGCCATTATAGATGACTATTTTCATACTTAAATTGTTGAATGATAAATAGTCTAACTAATAAATACTGTTAATTTTCATTTCAGAGAGGTTTCAAACACTTGACCCACATGACTCATGCAAGCAATTTGACGACACGTTTGGTCTAGAGGCTAGTAACCCTAGCTGTTAACCAAACGGTCGCGGGTTCGAATCCCGCTAGGGGCAAATGTTTATGTGTTAACATTTTACCTTTGTACCTGAGTCATGGATGTTTTGTATTTACAATATGTATGTATTTACAAAAAAAAAGTAATCTACTAGTATGTATACTAGTATGAACTGTCTGGTATCCATAATACAAGCATTAATTGCTTACTTTGGAACTAGATGGTGCTGTGTGGAATGTGTGAAGATATTTATATTTAAGACTCACCATCGTCTGAAGCGTCGTCATAGCCAAAGGAATCGTCTGAATCATGCGTATTGTAGTTTTTGCGTATCAATGCTAAAGCACCATAACGGTCATTTTCCGCGTCGTCATACTCAGCTGCCTCTTCATCATCTACCTCTTCGTCATCATCCTCAGAACTGGATTCACTTATATCGCTGCAAAATATTGATACAAAGATCACTATCAGTGTTCATGAGTGATAAATCTTAAAAAATAGATACCGTGTGTTTTACGTGAATACGTGTACGTTATACCGGTAATATTTTCTTTGAGCGTATTATATGACTTGAGTATTATGAACTCGGAAACACATACTCCGGAAGGGAGTTCCAATCCTGTTATAATATTATGTTTCGGAATTTTTCGATAGATGAAACAGCCATGATGGAAATTTTACTAGAAATTTGTATTGAAGAGCAGATAATGTTGATCTGTGGGGCCCGCGTCTTATGACACGTCCCACTCACGCGTTACACCGTTAAAAATGTATGTAATTATTTTTTGTGTTTGTGCTTATACGCGTCTGTCACGTACGGTGTCTGCGTCACGTAAGATATAAGCGAAGCTTTGGATGGACCAAAGCCGGTCGCATTTTGTGGTTAATGAAACTGCAGTGGCAAAAAGTGAAAACTTACCTGAGCTCTCCAGCGCCTGAAGTTTCGGACTGCAAGAAATTACGGTCCGTCCACTCGTCTTCGTCTATTTGAGTAGATCCTGTTGATAGTGGGATGCTAATTCTTTCCGGAGGATTTGTAACTGTGCGCGTCGTTGGTATATCTGATGTAATCGCATCTGCAGTACAGGACAGTGCAGTATCCTCCTCTGCAGTACCGTCATCATCCTCAGAACTGGATTCACTTATATCGCTGCAAAATATTGATACAAAGATCACTATCAGTGTTCATGAGTGATAAATCTTAAAAAATAGATACCGTGTGTTTTACGTGAATACGTGTACGTTATACCGGTAATATTTTCTTTGAGCGTATTATATGACTTGAGTATTATGAACTCGGAAACACATACTCCAGAAGGGAGTTCCAATCCTGTTATAATATTATGTTTCGGAATTTTTCGATAGATGAAACAGCCATGATGGAAATTTTACTAGAAATTTGTATTGAAGAGCAGATAATGCTGATCTGTGGGGCCCGCGTCTTATGACACGTCCCACTCACGCGTTACACCGTTAAAAATGTATGTAATTATTTTTTGTGTTTGTGCTTATACGCGTCTGTCACGTACGGTGTCTGCGTCACGTAAGATATAAGCGAAGCTTTGGATGGACCAAAGCCGGTCGCATTTTGTGGTTAATGAAACTGCAGTGGCAAAAAGTGAAAACTTACCTGAGCTCTCCAGCGCCTGAAGTTTCGGACTGCAAGAAATTACGGTCCGTCCACTCGTCTTCGTCTATTTTAGTAGATCCTGTTGATAGTGGGATGCTAATTCTTTCCGGAGGATTTGTAACTGTGCGCGTCGTTGGTATATCTGATGTAATCGCATCTGCAGTACAGGACAGTGCAGTATCCTCCTCTGCAGTACCGTCATCATCCTCAGAACTGGATTCACTTATATCGCTGCAAAATATTGATACAAAGATCACTATCAGTATTCATGAGTGATAAATCTTAAAAAATAGATACCGTGTGTTTTACGTGAATACGTGTACGTTATACCGGTAATATTTTCTTTGAGCGTATTATATGACTTGAGTATTATGAACTCGGAAACACATACTCCGGAAGGGAGTTCCAATCCTGTTATAATATTATGTTTCGGAATTTTTCGATAGATGAAACAGCCATGATGGAAATTTTACTAGAAATTTGTATTGAAGAGCAGATAATGCTGATCTGTGGGGCCCGCGTCTTATGGCACGTCCCACTCACGCGTTACACCGTTAAAAATGTATGTAATTATTTTTTGTGTTTGTGCTTATACGCGTCTGTCACGTACGGTGTCTGCGTCATGTAAGATATAAGCGAAGCTTTGGATGGACCAAAGCCGGTCGCATTTTGTGGTTAATGAAACTGCAGTGGCAAAAAGTGAAAACTTACCTGAGCTCTCCAGCGCCTGAAGTTTCGGACTGCAAGAAATTACGGTCCGTCCACTCGTCTTCGTCTATTTGAGTAGATCCTGTTGATAGTGGGATGCTAATTCTTTCCGGAGGATTTGTAACTGTGCGCGTCGTTGGTATATCTGATGTAATCGCATCTGCAGTACAGGACAGTGCAGTATCCTCCTCTGCAGTACCGTCATCATCCTCAGAACTGGATTCACTTATATCGCTGCAAAATATTGATACAAAGATCACTATCAGTGTTCATGAGTGATAAATCTTAAAAAATAGATACCGTGTGTTTTACGTGAATACGTGTACGTTATACCGGTAATATTTTCTTTGAGCGTATTATATGACTTGAGTATTATGAACTCGGAAACACATACTCCGGAAGGGAGTTCCAATCCTGTTATAATATTATGTTTCGGAATTTTTCGATAGATGAAACAGCCATGATGGAAATTTTACTAGAAATTTGTATTGAAGAGCAGATAATGCTGATCTGTGGGGCCCGCGTCTTATGGCACGTCCCACTCACGCGTTACACCGTTAAAAATGTATGAAATTATTTTTTGTGTTTGTGCTTATACGCGTCTGTCACGTACGGTGTCTGCGTCACGTAAGATATAAGCGAAGCTTTGGATGGACCAAAGCCGGTCGCATTTTGTGGTTAATGAAACTGCAGTGGCAAAAAGTGAAAACTTACCTGAGCTCTCCAGCGCCTGAAGTTTCGGACTGCAAGAAATTACGGTCCGTCCACTCGTCTTCGTCTATTTTAGTAGATCCTGTTGATAGTGGGATGCTAATTCTTTCCGGAGGATTTGTAACTGTGCGCGTCGTTGGTATATCTGATGTAATCGCATCTGCAGTACCAGTTGCAGTTAGTTGGCTGTTTGGCATGGTCAGATGGTCAGAGGCTATTTGGCACTGCTCCTCAGTCAGCCCTGCTGCTGCGTGCTTGCCTGCCATTTTTAATTCTGAAACAATGAAAATTCGAATTCTTAAATAATTACATGTTGCATATTTTATAGTCTGTGATCAGTCGGTCAATCTATGTAATGTCTGTGGTATTGAAGTTTCTTATTAAAATATGTCTTCCGAACTAGTAGTGTGTCTTCATTTTAAAATATAAATATAAAAGCCCTAAAAGCAACCCACGCATTAAAATATGGTGTCAGAATTGACAAAAATATATTCTAGAAAAGAAGAACAATGACGGAACAAACCATATTCATGAGTAATATAAAACCATTATCCATCGATGGGGGTAATGAAGCGGAGATATGGCGTCAATGGAAGCAGAAGTTTGAAATATTTTGCGATGCAAACGACATAATGAAGCATGAACAGACAAAACAAGTGGCAATATTTCTGAACATTATTGGTGGTTACGGATTACAAATATTTAACTCATTCGGGGTCGATAGAAAATCCACTACCCTTGAAGAATTAATAAAACTATACGATGAATTTTAATCCTCAAAGCAATGTTACTGTGGAAAGGTATAAATTTTTCACAAGGACACAACAGACAGATGAAACACTGGATAATTATGTGACAATTCTGAACAATTTGGCGATGTCTTGCGAATTTGAAAGTCTAAAGGAATCATTGGTAAGGGTCATGTTTGTCATAGGTACCCTCAATCCAAAAATCCGAGAAAAATTGTTACAACAAGAAAAATTAACCTTGGAGGAAGCAATAAAAATGGCTAAAAGCATGGAACTATCACAAGAACGTTCTTCGAGAAAAAATCAAACTAAAAATAGCAGTATGTTGAATGAAACAACAGCTATCCAGTCAATCAAATGTAATGATCACGGAGGTAGATCAATGTCTAGGAATGGAAGGAAGAACAAAAGAAGTCCAAGTCAACAAAATCAAGACTCAGTAAAAAGAAATCAGTATTCAAAGTCATCAGGAACAAAGAATTGTACGAGATGCGGACAAGTGCATAAATTCAGATGCCCAGCAGATGGAAAGACGTGCAATATATGTAAAAAGCGAAATCATTTTGCCTACTATTGTTTTTTCAACAAAAATAACAAACAGAACAAAAAACAAGTTAGTAGTATTGACTATAGTAAGGATAATAACTATTTTGTAATGACGAATGGAAAATTAATGTAAATTGTAATAATTATTTAGTAAAAATGTTAATTGACACAGGAGCAGATACAAATATTATATCTAAAGATACACTTAATAAAATTATGACTTGCACTAATAAGAAAATACCTATTCAAAGAACAAATAATAAAATTTTCTCATTTTCAGGACAAATAGTACCCAATTTAGGCAGCTGTTTTCTGAAATGTAAATTTGAAAATGGTCTTACCACTAATATTTATTTTATTGTTGTCGATTGTAAATGTCAGACTATCCTAGGATGTAATACATGTGAAAAAATAGGAATAGTAAAAAGGATATTCAAAATTCAAAAGGATGTTCAACAGGATTCTGTAAGGTCAGTACAAAAAATTGTAAATAACTACTCACACACATTTGAAGGTATAGGATGTCTTCCAAACGAAGTACACTTAGATATTGATGAAAGTGTAAAACCAAAGATTTGCCCAGTGCGCAGAATACCATTTACTTTACAAAATCGTTTAAAGTCTGAATTAGAAAATATGGTAAAAATGAATATTATTGCTAAAGTCATAAAACCAACAAAATGGGTTAATTCCATAGTTCTCGTTGAGAAACCTAATGGATTATTGCGTATTTGTCTCGATCCAAGAAATTTGAATGTGGCAATTAAAAGACCTCATTTCCCATATCCTACTTTTAATGATCTGCGATCACAAATAGCAGGTAGCACTATGTTTTCTAAACTAGATGCTAGTTCAGGATATTGGACCTTAAAATTAGATGAGGAAAGTAGTGACTTATGTACATTTAATACACCTTTTGGACGATATAAGTTTCTCAGACTTCCATATGGTATCAATTCCAGTGGAGAAATTTTTCATAGAGCAATGAATGAATTGTTTAATGATATACCAGGAATTGTAATATTTGTCGATGATATATTAATACATGGAAAAAATGAAAAAGAACACAATCAAAGACTTGAGGCTGTGTTCAAGCGCGCTTCTGAAATAAACTTAAAATTTAACAGAGAAAAATGTCAGTTTGGTCTAGCAGAAATTTGTTATGTAGGACATATTTTTAATAAAGATGGAGTGAGTGTCTCCTGATAGGTCTAAAATTGAGGCTATAATTAAAATGCCCAGTCCTAAAAATGTTAAGGAACTACAAAGATTCCTTGGGATGGTTAATTATTTGGGTTCATTTATTCCAAATTTGTCAGAAGAAACTAGTATATTTCGTGACTTATTGAAAAAACAAAATACTTGGAATTGGACTGAAAATCATGAAATCATGAGATTTGCAAATCTCCAGTATTAATTCATTATGATGTTAATAAATCTGTGAGAATGTCGGTCGATGCTTCTCAAAATGCTGTCGGTGCAGTGATATCTCATGGCAATAACCCAATAGCATATGCATCCAAATCTCTTACTAAATGCCAGGAACATTATGCTCAAATAGAAAAAGAACTTTTTGCAATAGTTTTCGGTTGTAAAAAATTCCATCAATATATATATATGGAAAACCAATTCAAGTAGAAACAGACCATCAACCTTTAGTAACACTTTTCAAAAAACCATTGTCCGAAGTACCTACAAGACTTCAGAGAATGATGATAACTTTACAAGCATATCATTTAAATGTCTCATATACAAAGGGCTCAGAAATGTATATATCAGATACTCTTTCAAGAGCACCCATTGATGATACGATAAATGAATCATCATTCATTAGATAGTTTGTCAGATTTTGAGCAAAATTTAAATATACATGTTAATTTATTGAAATCAAACTTAGCAATTTCTCAAGAAAAATTAGAATTTTTTTTAAATCATTCTGAGAAAGATTTAACATTACAAAAACTTAAAGATTATTTTATGAATGGATGGCCTAAATGTAAAAAACATTGTGATAATTTAGTACTTCCATATTGGAACATAAAAGAAGAAATTCATATAATACATAATTTACTTTTCAAAAATAATTCTGTCATAATTCCTAAATCAATGAGATTTGAAATCTTAAACATATTACATGAAGGACACTTAGGTTTAGAAAAGACTAAAATTTTAGCTCGTGGTATTGTTTATTGGCCTGGTATGAACCATGACATAGAAAATAAAATAAAGCAATGCGAAACATGTGCTACGTATAGTGCAAATAAGTCAAAGGAAACTCTTTTATCTCATGAAGGATCATTATTTCCTTGGCAGAGACTAGCTACTGATTTATTTGAATATAAAAATCAGAAATATTT
The DNA here is from genome assembly GCA_945859745.1 of Synanthedon formicaeformis. Classification (NCBI taxonomy): domain Eukaryota; kingdom Metazoa; phylum Arthropoda; class Insecta; order Lepidoptera; family Sesiidae; genus Synanthedon; species Synanthedon formicaeformis. The sequence continues at coordinate 6,031,443 of OX243953.1, read as the reverse complement.
ATTAGTTGTCGATTATTATTCTAATTATATTGAGATAGCAAATTTAAAAAATGACAGTAGAAGTTCAGCAATAATTAATAGTCTAAAGTCAATTATGGCAAGGCATGGAATCCCATTGCAATTAGTCAGCGATGGTGGACCTCCATATAATTTGAAAGAATTCAAACAATTTCTATATGAATGGGACATTGAACACATTGTTACAAGCCCATATATGTCTCGATCAAATGGATTAGCCGAAGTCTCAGTCAAAACAGTTAAAAATATTTTCAGAAAATGCGAAGAGTCCGGAACAGACCCGCATATAGGACTATTACAACATAGAACAACTCAGAGAGGAAATATGTATTCTCCTTCTCAGTTACTTATGTCAAGACAATTAAGAACTAAGTTACCTAGTAAATTCAGTCATCTAAGACCTAAAATTGTAAAATTTTCAGAATATTCTACAATAAAAGAAAAAAATTTACAAAAAACTAAATCGTATTATAATAAAAATTGTAAAAAATACCAAGAATTTAAAGTTAATGACAAAGTCTATTTTAAGAAAAATCCTAAAGATATAATATGGACAAAAGGTTCAATCATATCTAAAACTAAATTCCCTAGATCATTTATAATAAAAGATAATTTAAGTGCAACATATAGACGAAGATCTCAGCACATAAAACCTGATTATAGTCAAAATAAGTCTTATCTGTTAAAATTGATAATTTTAACAACTGTCAAAAAAATGCTGACTGTGCAGCAAAATGGTCATTTCAATCAAAGAATATGTCTCAAAAAACCTTTCAAGAAAGGAAGGATGATGATTGTATATTCATAATAACTCAAAAGAAAATAAATACGTCTCCAAGTCCCGGTCTTTATTCAAGTCCTGTACTAGTAGGAGAAACAAGCAATCATAATATTGACAGTAATTGTAGCGATTCAGAAACATATCAGTCAATGGATTCTGAACAAAGTGAAACGAATCAGTTGATAAAATCTCCTGAATTTGTTAATGTAGATAAAGATGTGTCAAATCAAAGTTTGTGTGATTATAGTGAATATCAAGAGGAAATTACTTTGTCTACTCCTCCTGAATCTTGTTTACAGGATAATCAGAAAATTGTCATATCACCTAAATATGACAATAATACACTAGAAAATGTAAATCAATTTAGTTCTAGAGGTAGATTATAAAAAAAGACACAGAAATTAAATTTGTAGTAATAAATTTATTAATAAAAAGAAAGACATTGTATAATTTTATAACATAGATTTATGACATGGATGTATATATTGTATAATTAATTAATTTCAAAGAATCACAGATGTTTGACATAATTACAGTATTGTTCAATAGTTATAAGCATTGTATATGTTTGTATTCAAAATAATATAAGTGAAATAATTATTAAATATGTTTAAATGTGATGTAAACAATGTTTGACAGCAAGCCCAATTGTCAATTTCAAAACATTATTGTCAGCGTGTCATGTGTCAAAATTCTTTTTTTAAAAAGGGGCATGTTGCATATTGTATAGTCTGTGGTCAATCGGTCAATCTATGTAATGGCTATGGTAACTAGTGTGTCTTCATTTTAAATATAAATACAAAAGCCCTAAAAGCAACCCACGCATTAAAATAAAGTGAAAGTAATTTTTAATTGTTATAATGAGGACTCTTGCACTAGAGTTTTATTTTATTTGGAGGCTTTATCTCTGAAATTATTTACCGAACAAATAGTAAGTATCTAAGAATGAGAGTCTTCTTCGAGTATAATAAAATATTGTACCGTGAAAATTAACAATATTTTATGAACGTATATTGTAAGGACAAAAGGACGTTGACCAACCTCAACTCAAGGGTGTAGACTTGTAACGCGATTCCCCTGTGTGTGTCAACATTGATAATTGAATACAGTAATGATCTTTCTCATTATTAAAGCACCTTTTTTATAAAAAGTGTTGCATTGGTTCTTGGCCACTGCGCCTAAGAAACAATGCAACTCGTAGTAAATGAGAAATGGCAGGACAAAGAAACTATTGAAAAAAAATTGTGTGTGTCAGCTCAGACACACGTTTGGGAGTTTACTTCTTACGAACGATTATAAAATTAAATTTTCACAATTCTAACACGCCGAAAAAACAACATTGTTCTTTTTTTAAATAATATTGTGTAGATGACGCAACATCTCTGAAACTTCAGATATTCTAAAATAGCATTCGTGTAACAATTGTGATTTTACTCCCATAAATTTTCATACCACGGGCTTTTATATATATGCAAATAGATTGTTATGGAGTAAACTCTAATAAAAATTAAATTTAGGCACTGGACCCCTAATAAAGACGCCTTATCTGTAACCCAGTGATGACGTGCTGTACTCCAACTATTGTTTGAATTAAAATTTCCTGGAGAGGCGTTGTCGTGTGATCGCCGTATGTATACATCGCATTACTAAAATAAAGAGCTGTCTTTCATCCGGTATTACTAAAAACATTAGTGGTCAAAGAACAGTAACATTAGGTCTCCTGTGACACGAAAGATTTAAGGTTGGTTTCTAACGGATACTCAATAAACTAGAACAACATATTATAATTGGAGTCAAGTCGGATGTTGCACTCAATGTAATCAAAACTTTATTTAAACAAAACAGTATATACCGGAAGTGAAGGCATTAATATGTATTAGCTTGATTGAAGAAGAATGTATATACATAAGTGGAGTACCTATTATAGGTGTATAAAAAAATCAGAAAATCAGATAAATCATTTAGAGAAATATATTGTGAATTGCAATTTAAAAAAACTTATAAAAATTATTAATATTATAAAGAGAGATTTGTTTGTTTGTAATGAATAAACTCAAAAACTACTGGACCGATTTTGATTAATTCTTTCACCTAAAGAAAGCTACATTATGCGAGTAACATATAAGTCCTATTCTATTTATCCAGACTAATCTTTTCAAATTATAAAGAGGAAAAAAACTATACATAAAGTAAATTCTAATCCCTTTAGATACTAAACTGTATTCTGAGTGAGACGTTTTCACTATTAGACAACTTGTCAGTTATCAATGAAAATCAGTAGAGACCATATCAGTAAATTATCAGTATAGACTATTATCCCCAACATGAACTTCCCTACGATTGAGTATGTAAGGTGTAAAGATGGAGTATGTGCAGTTACTGTACTTAATATGTCTCATATTAATAAATATCTTTGTTATAATGTCCTATGATTTTAAATAACAAATTAAATAAAATACCCACATACCAAATTTGACGTTAAAATTAATTGTTGCCTCATTCAAAAGTAAATCATATGAAAAATCTAATAAAACCTATTGCAATTAGTGTCCGACCGAAGGTTTAGCCAAAAAACTACCTTCGGTGAAACAATTTCACCGATGATTCCTAAATAAATAAAACGTTATATATAATTCACATTTCAAATGTTATTATTTTAGAAAATTAAATTGCAAGGTAATTTTTTTTTTCATATCTAGATCAACTTCTGGAGATGATTTAAATTACCTTTCTATATTATACAGTTGATATAAACCTTTAATAGGAAAGTTTTAAAATCATTTATATTATTAAATGTAGCTTGTAGCCAATATTGAACAAAATTTCTCAGAACTTTTAAGCCTTCAGCTTCAGCTTTAACCAAAGGTTGTGGTAAAAGCCGATTAATTGGGTTCAGCTTCAGCCAGGGCACTATTCGGTTGGACACTATAGACAACATTTAAAAAAAGAAATGTTATACACATCCACAATTGTTTAAACCTACCTACCAACTGTCCTAAAAATATTAATTACTAGATGCGCTGTAGTTTATTTTTTGGAACCAAAAATTTACAAGTATCTATAATCAAATTGGTTAATCTGTTTCTGAAATTAGCCTGCACAAACGTACAGACAAAAAGATAAGCAGACAAAGCAAGATAAATAAATTCTAAAAACTTATTCTCTTTTTGAAGGTCCGTAAGGTCCGGAGGTCTCTTTTGGAAAATATTTTTCATGTACAGATACGGTAATTTTACTTGTATATATGTAGGTAGGAAAAATAAAATAAAATAAATTCTCAAATTATACAAAAATGGTAGTAGGTAAGTTACAAAAACTAAATTCAAACCAAAATTAAAATGTCCAAAAACCCTATGGGTAAGATTAAAATTTTCATTTATCAAATTAAATGCATATTTATAATGATTCACCATACACAATATTGACAAAGATAAAGCGTATTAATATGAAATTAACTAACCTGAATCCTCTATGAATCTGTTACGCCTTCTATTTTAACTTGCTAATAGCCGACTCGATGTCACCACTGTGCTCCGTAGTCCGTACTGCACTGCTCTGGTTGCGTTTAGGTCTAATTATTACTTCCCCCACTCACCCAATTCACTCGGTCAATCAACTTCGCAATGCGCATGCCCGTCATGGACCGACCGAACGAATTGTAGTTTTTTTGGAGTTTTGTTGCCTGGTTACTTGACTTTATTGCCACTAAAAGATAGAGTACTTTATTGTGTGTTTTCATTAATTTAATTGTTTTTAAGTCATATTCTTACGCTTTTTAAAAACGATAGTGTAACATAAAATTTGTAATTAAGGAGCGTAGAGATAAGGAGCGCCATCTTACATGGGTGTTAAACTTAAAAAGTGGCAACAAAATCCGATAGTGTGAACAGAGAGAGTTTGAGAGTATGGAGAGTATGGAATGAATTTAGCAGTAGTTGACGGAATGAAGTGCGCCGAGTTGAATTTTGGTTGAACACTAGCCTCACCAGCGCCACCAATTTATCCTAAATAAAATTAGTCTGTTCTGAATATACATTCCTTCATCAGTAATGTCAGTTTGACATCAACAAATCAACAATGTCAATGTCATTCATGTTATTGAAAACTTCTAAAAAGAAAAAAGTAATAAATCAGAATAAATAAATAAATAAAGCAAAAATAAAGTTATGCTTGATTAGCTTTGGTTATATATATTAATTAGAATGGGTAATTAATCTAGTGTGTCAGATAAAAGGAAGAGAACAATTATTGATTCACAAACATTTTGATGAAAAAACAGATGGCTCAACTAACGGTTTCTATTTCACATAAAAAACATGCAGGTAAATAAATATCTATGTGCTTGTTACATAAATTTTTAGCTTTAATTCACATAAATTTCAATTATATGGCGTTGCTTGTGTCTTAGGCGACAGTAGCCACCTACCATCAGTGGACCCTGAGCCTGTCTGTAGATTTCAACATTAAAAAGTAGATAGAAGCAAAAAGGAAGTTTAATGACCATCTTTGTCCTAATACTAAAGAACCACTTGTAATAAGTTCCCAGAGAACCCATGCAGATATTGCAACTGTGTCTAGACAAAGATCGAGTCAACAAATAAAGACATAAAATCATAAATTAAGTTTAGTTAGATATTTATATATGTAATAGAAATTAGGCGACATATGACATATCGCTGCTTAAAAACTAAAGGGCCATAAAACAAAAAAATATTTTTATTGCAAAAATACAATCACAATCCTTCATATTGTAATTATGTTTTTTATATATTCAAAAGTAACTGCTTATATCTCTTCTAGTATTCATTTTATTATAAAAGTAGCATTTAATGCTACCTAAAAATACGCTTCTAACGATGTATAACATGCATATATTTGATATATATCTAATAAGAAAAAATAGACAAAAAATAATTTAATTTTTTTTTTTGATTAGCTCTCCTGTAAAAAGTGTAATTTTGATTTGTGGCCCTTTAAGCAGCGATATGGGCATTGTGCGGTTGTATTGTCTGGCATAAAATGTATGTTTTTTCTTTCTACCTACGTATGAATAGCGGCGTCCGAATAAAGCAATGAATATTCATTATCATTATGAACCAAATCCACTATAATATGGTTTATCTATAATATTACAGAAATGTGAACTTAATAGGACAAAACATATATTTTAACATGTAATACATCTAATACAAATATTTGATTGTTTGTTTGAATTAAATAGGCTCCGAAACTACTAAACAGGTTTGAAAAATTCTTTCACTATTGGGAAGCTATATCATTGACTATATTTTGTAAAGTTAAGCAGACAAAGTAGCGTCTACCGTAGAAACTACCCGACTAGGCCTATAGTCCGGGGCGGCAGCATTCGCTTCTCAGTGCTCTTGAAAGTAGTAACATGATCCTAAGATCATTTAACCGAGCTAGTATCGTGTGTGATAGTTTACCATCTTTTCTAACAATATTTATATTTTGGCAAATTAATTCATTTTCTCCATAGTGCCATTACCACTACATTCCTAGTTTTAATATGGGATTCGTTGTATTTGTGCTGTAAAATGTATAAAAAATTGTTTATTGTTCACAGGTTGAGGTGTGAAGTTTATTTGGTCTCGCAGTACTTGCACCGGTTCAAAAAAAAATCCAGCCCGGACTGTGTCTGTGAGCCTTCGATTGAAAAAATTAGAGGTAGAAATTTAAAAAGGCTAAAACGTGTACAAGATAAATACAATATTATAGGAAAAAAATGTGTCTGTGTGCACACAACAAAGATAAGTTATGAGAAGAAGCAAGACAACTAACTAAAAATAATATAAAGAAAAGAAATACTGGAATTTAAGTGAATTCTTAACAATTTAAGTGACATCTAAATGTTGGTGAAAATTTATTTTTTAGTTAAGTGGGTAGTGCTACACCTACCTCGTGACTGTAGCAGCTAAGTATGAAGGGCACAGGCGAGCCTTCGGCGCCATAACCGAATACCTGGCTAGGGGAAATCAACCCTGAATTAAAAATAAATAAAAATGGAAGCAACACTTAAAGAAAAACTACCCCAGGAGGGTACCGGCTCCGCCGGAGAATCCCTCCCTGAGCTTAGCTCAGGCTGCCCCTCGTATTCTGGGGGGGGCAAAGTATTGCTTAACCATGAAGGTCATCGGCGCTCTTCAACACTTGTCCAACAAATATTCCACCCAGCACTATTTAACCGGCCTCGATCCACCTCTCTTAGTAATATATCGTCACCTTCGTCTAACATGATGGAAACAGAACACGACAGCCAGGATCAAATAACTGGGACAGACAGACTAACGGCTCTAAATACAAGCTACAATACCACCACCTCCGATAACTTACCACCACCATGGCAACGAGTACCGACTTTAAGAGGCGCCAAGAGGAAAAAAACATCATCCCCCTCACCTGAAAAAATAAGTGTCACAAACAGATTCAGTGGACTTCCGACAGACGAAAAAGAAGAAGATACTGTACTTACAAAAAAAAATCCCAAACCACCACCAATAATTCTCTATGGCATAGAAGACGTTAATAAACTCACGGAGGCTTTGGAAAGCGTTGTGAATAAAAACGACTTCGTCTACAAAGTTGTTAACAAAAACCAACTCCGGATCAGTTGTACTGCTGTAGAAAACTACAAAAAAATAATAACAGCTGTTAGAGAGAAAGGCTTGATAGGACATACATTTAACAGGAAAGACAAACGAACGTATAGAATAGTGATTAGAAATCTACATCACACAACACCAATCGATATAATAAAGGAAACATTGGAAGGCACAGGCAACACTGTTGTTGGCGAAATTATTAATGTCAAGTACGGACCCGAAAAAAAACCAACCTTCACATTCTTTGCCAATCTGGCGCAAGGCCCGAATAACGGAGCAGTTAAAAATTTGAAATACATATATCATCAATCAGTCGTTGTAGAAGATCCGCGCAAACGCAACTCAGTGGCTCAATGTCAAAGATGCCAACAATATGGTCACACTAAAAACTACTGCATGAGGCCATATCGTTGTGTGAAATGCGCACAAGCTCACAAAACTGCGGACTGTCCCAAAACTGATCGCAACACTCCAGCTACATGTGCTTTATGTAACGGCTCTCACCCAGCAAATTACAAAGGGTGTGAAGTATATAAAGAGATTTTGGCCAGAAAATCGAATAGGCAGATATACCCTAAACAAAAAGGAAGCACAACTACAGCTGCTATCCCGGCTACTCAGCTCCCACCACATATCAGCAACGAAAGTGCTAGACCAAATGGGGATCCCGACATCAACAAACGAAAGAGGTACTCTGATTTTTTGAAATCTAGCAAAAATAACGACAATGAAGACAAAGTAATTTCAAACAAAACAATTGAAGAAATGTTTATTAAACAAAATGAAAAAATGGATCTCATCCTTCAACAAATGAGTACACTAATCAGTCTCATAACAACCTTAGTCTCTCAAAAAACAAAATGACTTCTCTCAAGATATGTACCTGGAACCTGGATGGGCTATCACCAAACAAAGATGAAGTTGAAATCCTACTATACACACACAACATCGATATACTATTAGTATCTGAAACACATTTTACGGCAAACAGTAGCGTTAAGATAAGAAACTACGAAATTTATGCCACAAATCACCCTGATGGAACTGCACATGCTGGAGCGGCAATAATAGTGAAATCGAACATAAAACACTGTGAGCAACCCCAATTCAAGAAACCTCACATCCAAGCAGCCACTATCGGAATACAGGATCGAAACGGAACATTCAACGTGTCTGCTGTTTACAGCCCCCCGAAACACAAAATAACTGCAGAGCAATATAATGAACTATTTAACACTCTTGGCCTGCGCTTCATAGTAGGTGTAACGTAGTGTTACTAATTTTATTATATTACCTTATTTGTTTATTTATCTGTTTATACCTATTGATTAAACCTTTTTTATAATTAGTATTCCTTCATTTAAAAGAATTCCGTTCTAAAATATTTGATTTTTGTTTTGGTTCGTCGCAGAGAGCGGTGCGCATTCGGATTTTGGCCGTGAGAGAAGGAGTTTGTTTTTTAACATTGAAAATTTTCATGTTTAAATAGTCTGATTTTTCAATATTAATTCAGTTTAATATATATAAAAACCCCGAATTATATATGGGGTTTTTTTATGCTGGATGCATAATTTCCTTGGATCCAATTTTATTCGTCTAAACGAAGTTTGGACGTTTGGAGAGAAGGCTTCCTGGGTCCATTTTCTTACGGCAGGGCCAATCCACGAGACGCTCGCCGTTTTATTCTTGTGGACGTCTTCAGAGTTTATTTTCTTTATTGGATAGCGTACCAAATTCGTCGACATACAGATAAGTTTTTGTTATTCTCATAGAAGAGTGATTCAAAAATTTAAAATAATATATATATCTATAATTCCGCACTGGGCAAAGAACCACACCCTATTTAAGTTTCTTGTTTTTTTATTTAATGTAATATATTTTTATTTGCTAACTCGATTTTTTATTTGTAGTTAGCTGGCGCCCAATATTTTTTCTTTTCCTATAGCCGTTTACGTTTTTTTTTTGTTTTAAAATATTTACAACGTAACATTGGCGCCCAACCTGTTTTTTTACAGATAACATATATTGTTGTTACTGTAAAGTGCGAGTAATTGTATATATGTATATTAATTTTTATTTTCTTCTCGACATTTGAATCACTTCTCTTGATTTTTTTTTTGTAAGTTATTAATTTCTTCAATTTTCTGTTTTTTTGCTGAATGACATTTTAATTAATTTCCATTTCAGTGATTATTTCTTAATTTTCATTTTTTCATGTTAATTTATTTTATTTTATTTTTTTAAGATGTCATTCGCAATTTTTTTTCTTGTAACAGGCAATAGATTTTTATATTTATTTCTGTTATTATCATCACAAATAAGATGTTGAATTTCTAGAGGGAATTATTATTTTCATCTGGTTTACGTCTATTTAGTTTGAGAAACTCTTTAGTTTAATTCATTAATAATTGTTGACATTTAATTGTCATGTCATATGGTTCATTGACTTCGTTCCAATTTTTTTCAAAATTCTAAAGCACCACTTACACAAGTGAATTGATTAATTATACATTTTTCTGGTTACATTTTTTCGGATTTTCTTATTTTAATTATTAAAATTTTAATATTTAATACTAATAATTAATAATATTATTGTAATATTTTTTGGTCACTTCTTATTAGTGAGTGCTCAATTCATTTACTGTTTTATTTTGGCAACATTTTATTTTTCTTCTCGTTGCTTATTGACTATTAATTAATTTTCAGCTTTTACTATCTTAAACACTTTTAATTAATATTTGTTTATCCCATGACAAATTTTATTTATTAATTTAAGCAAGTTTACATGGTGCATGTTAACTTATTGCACTTATTAACAGTTTTAATTAATAACAATTAATTAATTATTCATAATTATTATTTTTTGTGTTGACATTAAGACATCATCATGTCTAATCCGATTAAGGTTTCTTCGTTACATAAGTTAGAATTAGGTTATGAAATTTCTATTCGTAACCAAATACCAGCTTCTACCGTTCAAGAAATGAGGAAGCAATTGTCAGAATTATTAAAGACTTTGCCTACTGAATCGGTTAAAATTTCAAATATGGAAGCGACCAAGGATGTTACAGACTCTTCTATAACTTTAAACAAAATTAAGTTATATCTACAGGATGATGAAATTGATAGTAATGGTATTAACAGAGCACTTAATCTAGCTTACCATCTTTTCCATAGATTATCTAGAATTTTACCTACAAGTTCTGAGATGAAAGCATTACTAGAGTCTACTAAAGAAGAAGTAGTATCTTTAATTAATAATTTGACTCTGAAGTTATCTAATGTTTGTGAGGATTTACCTAGTTTGCCCTCTACTAGTACTAGTTTTACACCTCAACGGTTACAAATTAATGTAACTTGTGATAAAGGAATTAGTGATCTTATTAAACTAAAGTATGATGGCAAGTCTTGTGTTCGTAATTTTATTCAACGAATTACAGAAATTCAAGCAAGTAGGAACGCTTCAGACTCTCAAATGTTTTCTCTAGCTTCAGAAATATTTTTAGGCAATGCTTTAAATTGGTTTAGGTCTGTTAGAGATACTTTTACGGAGTGGAAGGTTTTGTTATCTTCTCTTAAAGAAACTTTTGACGAGCCTGGTTGTGACTTTAGGTTAATTCAACAGATTTATTCTCATAAACAAAAGGAGGAAGAATCTTTTACTGATTTTATGTCAACTATGTCTAGTTTTTTTTCCAAACTTTCCAAGCCTATGTCGGAAGAGAATAAGTTAGATATTTTGCTTAACAATATTAAACCTTGCTATACGCCAACTTTAGCTACTTTTACAAAGATAGAATCTTTGGAGACTCTTCGTACCATTTGTAAAAACTTTGATGATATTCACACTCGCCTTAGCAATAAGCCATCGTGTAGTAATTCATCTTATAACTTTAATCAGCCTTTTAAAAAGAGTTTTTCTCTTGTCAAGGGTAGTAATGTCACTTCAAATTCTAATGAAGTAAATTTGTCTCCTATTAGTTCACAACATGTTAAAACAAATTCACATGTTGTTAATTTTTGTCGCAAGTGTCGTTCAAGGGAACACAATATTAATAATTGCCCCTTAAAAGATAAGATTTTTTGCTTTAGATGTGGAAATATGGGTGTTAAGACTCCCCAATGTCCTAAGTGTTCCAAGTTTTTTTCTAAGTAGCAATTATCGGAGGGTAATCATAAGGAACTAGTCGATCACCACTCAGTGGAGAACGATTGGTCTAGCTGGTTATCAGTTATTAAGAATTTTTTCAAATTCTATAAACACGTGTCTACCCTCGATATTAAACCAGCTAATGATAACAGGCCTTATATCAATGTAATCATTAACGGTGTTAGTTTTGCCGGTCTTTTGGATTCGGGATCTGCAGTTACGATTCTTGGTAATAACTCGCATTTACTTTTATTCCCTAAAGATTTTAATAATTTAGATCTCATCAAAGATGACTTAGACTTCTTAACAGCAGCAGGTGGACAACGTTTGCACTGTTTAGGTTATCTTAATATACCTATTACTTTTGGAAATTCAGTTAAATTTATGAAAACATATGTTGTTCCAGAGGTTAATAGTAATCTTATACTTGGTGTAGATTTTTGGAATAAATTTAATATTTTTCCTAAATATTTAGGTGGTCTTTCCTTGGTATCTGCTGATAATAAGAAATCATTTAGCACAGAACCTATCGTTAAAGGCTTTGATAATCTTTCCGAATATGAACGCGATATAGCGACTATGGTTATTAAGAAATTTGAAGATATTTCGTTTAAGCATAAGGGTTTAGGTAAGACTAGCTTTATGACACACCATATCAACACTGGTGACTCGAAACCGATTAGACAACGTTATTATCGTCTTTCTCCGGAGAAACAACGCATCATCACTCAACAGGTAGATGAGATGCTTAACTTAAATGTCATAGAATCTTGCGAAAGCGATTGGTCCTCTCCTGTTTTGATAGTTAGTAAAAAGAACGGTGAACCTAGATTTTGTTTAGATAGTCGGAAACTTAATTCTGTTACTATTAAGGATGCGTATAACCTTCCTTACATTTCAGAGATTCTTGACAATCTTAGAGACGCTAGATTTCTGAGTTCCATTGATCTGTCAAAGGCGTTTTGGCAGATTCCTATTGCCAAAGAGGATAGAAAGAAGACTGCGTTTTATATTCCTGGAAAAGGTACTTTTCAATTCAAGCGGACAGCGTTTGGTTTAACGAATGCTCCGGCTTCTCAACAGCGCCTAATAGATTTACTCTTTAGGGAGTTTGATCTCAAAGTATTCGGATATTTAGATGACATTATTTTGATTAGTAATGATTTTGATTCACACGTCTCCTTACTACTCAAAGTCCTGGAAAAATTAAAACAGGCAAATTTGACTGTTAATTTCGACAAATGTCAATTTTTTAGGAATAGTCTCAAATATTTGGGTTATGTCGTGGATAACTTTGGTCTGCGAACAGATCCTGAAAAAGTCGAGGCTATAACTAATTTTCCTACGCCTAAAAATAGGAAAGATCTTAAACGTTTCCTTGGTACAGCTACTTGGTACCGTAGGTTTGTACCAAAATTTTCTACCATAGCTGGTCCGTTAAATAGACTTACTTCAACAAAGAAGTCTGCTCCTCCATTTGTATGGACGGCCGAAGCTGATGCAGCTTTTATTAAGTTAAAAGAATGTTTGGTTTCTGCACCCGTTTTACGCTGTCCTGATTACAGTAAACCTTTTGAGGTTCATACAGATGCCAGTAACTTCGGTATCGGTGCTATGCTTACACAAGTTATCGAAGGCAAGGAGCATCCTGTAGCTTACATGAGTAGGACTCTTTCTCCTACAGAGAGAAATTATAGCGTAACTGAGCGTGAAACTCTTGCAGTCATCACAGCTTTAGAACATTGGAGATGTTACCTTGATAATGGTCAGCAATTCACTGTTTACACTGATCACAGTGCTCTTAAATGGTTTTTGTCTATTTCAAATCCAACAGGCAGACTCGCTAGATGGGGAGTTCGTTTATCTACTTTTAATTTTGTGATGAAACATCGAAGAGGCGTTGATAATGTAATTCCTGACGCTCTCTCACGTGCTCTTCCTGTTAGTGATATTTCAGCATCATCTGTAGTTACTACTACTAATGACTCTTGGTATAATAAAATCAAGAAAGGTTGTATTGATGAACCTCAAAAATTTCCAAATTTTACCCTTAAGAATAATAAATTATTTAGATTATCAAAAAATAAGTGCAATTTAACAAATGAATTTTCTTGGAAAGAAGTTATTATTTGCGAACAAAGACGAGCTATATTAAAAAAGTATCATAGTGAACCTACTGCCGCTCACTTAGGAGTATTTAAAACTTATAAACGTATTTCTTTACATTTCTATTGGCCAGGTTTATATAAGGACGTTGTTAATTTTGTTACTTCTTGTAATACCTGTTTAGCTTATAAACAACAAAATCATTTAACTTTGGGAGAGATGGGACGTCCTAAAGATTGCTCCAGACCTTTCCAGATGATTTCAATAGATATCATGGGTCCTTTACCTCTTACTCGCAAATTAAATTCTTATATCTTTGTGGTTACTTGTTGTTTTAGTAAATATTGCTTAATCTTTCCTATGAAGAAAGCAACATCTTCAATTATTAATAGGATTTTAGAAGATTCTGTGTTTTTAGTTCATGGTATACCACAAACTATTTTAATGGACAATGGTAGTCAATTTATTGGTAAAGGTACTAAAGATTTATTTAATAAATATAATATTCCGAAAGTGTACTATACGCCTAAATATACTCCTCAAGTAAACACGGTTGAAAGATACAATAGAACTATTATTACTTGTATTTCAACGTTTGTTAATAATGATCATAGGTCATGGGATATACTAATTCCTAAAATTAATTTTGCCATTAATAATTCAGTAAATGAATCTACTGGTTTTACACCCACCTTTCTTGTTCATGGTAGGGAATTGGTAGATTGTGGATCTCATTATGTTAATAATGAGGATAGTGACGAAATAGTTTTTCTTCCTAGAGACAAATACGCGGAGAATCTAGGTACTTTAGCCTCTATTTTTGACAAGGTGCAAGCTGCCCTCTGGCAAGCTCACCAAAAGAATTTACAACATTACAACTTAAGGCGGAAAACCGCAAACCTTAATGTTGGTGATGTTGTATGGAAGAGGAATTATTTTCTTAGTAACAAAGGAAAGAGGTTCAGCAAAAAGCTGGCTCCAAAGTTCACAAAGTGTACAGTGGTTAAAAAGCTTTCACCTCTTGTTTTTATTCTTAAAGATATGAACGGTAGGAACTTAGGTTCGTGGCATATTAAAGATATTAAATTGCCAGGCCTAAATAATTCTTAATTTTGTACATACTCAATTTTATTAATTCCTTTATTTATATCGTTATTTAGTTATTTAGTAATGTAAATAAATACAGAGCGGATTACAACTCTTTAAACAAGCCTTAAAGTTCAAATACAGAGCGGATTACAACTCTTTAAACAAGCCTTAAAGTTCATAGACAGAGCGGATTACAACTCTATAAATAAGCCCTAAAGTTATTGTCTAGATATTATCTGGGCGTTTGTTTTTTTGTTGGAACTATGTAGTTGGTTCTCTTGTTAAGAACCACGGTGTTTAGTGTTCCATAGTTGAATACTTATTTTAACTAGGCGTTTTGTTTCGCTTGGCGTTAGTTGGTCCTCTTGTTAGGAACCCATTTTGTTAGTATTCCTTAGTAGAATGCTTACCTTACTAGGCATTTTTGTTTGCTTGGCATAGTTGTTTCCTCTTGTTAGGATTCATTAATGTTTCTTCTCCTTTAGGAAGTAATTTTTTTATTTTAAAATACTCTTCCACATTGTTCCCGAAGCACTTCTGCTATATGGACAGCAGTTATTATACTACTGCCCTATTTTATGCAAGTTTACTTCTTCTAGCTATGATCTTGAATTAGTTTTGTATGAAAGGTAACAGTTTAGTCTCACAACACAGATTTAATAACTTGTGCTGCAAATTCTCACTGTTAATAGTATGGAAGGTTTTTTGAACGTAGGATGAAAGGAGTAGCATTTGTGCAGGGGCACAAAAGAATTTTTTTTCTCTTATCGGAAAAAAATTCTTCCGTAGGAAGAGGGGATATGTAACGTAGTGTTACTAATTTTATTATATTACCTTATTTGTTTATTTATCTGTTTATACCTATTGATTAAACCTTTTTTATAATTAGTATTCCTTCATTTAAAAGAATTCCGTTCTAAAATATTTGATTTTTGTTTTGGTTCGTCGCAGAGAGCGGTGCGCATTCGGATTTTGGCCGTGAGAGAAGGAGTTTGTTTTTTAACATTGAAAATTTTCATGTTTAAATAGTCTGATTTTTCAATATTAATTCAGTTTAATATATATAAAAACCCCGAATTATATATGGGGTTTTTTTATGCTGGATGCATAATTTCCTTGGATCCAATTTTATTCGTCTAAACGAAGTTTGGACGTTTGGAGAGAAGGCTTCCTGGGTCCATTTTCTTACGGCAGGGCCAATCCACGAGACGCTCGCCGTTTTATTCTTGTGGACGTCTTCAGAGTTTATTTTCTTTATTGGATAGCGTACCAAATTCGTCGACATACAGATAAGTTTTTGTTATTCTCATAGAAGAGTGATTCAAAAATTTAAAATAATATATATATCTATAATTCCGCACTGGGCAAAGAACCACACCCTATTTAAGTTTCTTGTTTTTTTATTTAATGTAATATATTTTTATTTGCTAACTCGATTTTTTATTTGTAGTTAGCTGGCGCCCAATATTTTTTCTTTTCCTATAGCCGTTTACGTTTTTTTTTTGTTTTAAAATATTTACAACGTAACATAGGAGGGGACTGGAATGCAAAGAATCTCCATTGGGGCTCTAGACTGACTAACACCAGAGGTAGAGAACTTAAGAAAAGTCTAAATAAGAATAACCTTACTACAATCTCAACAGCAGAACCCACCAACTGGCCTAGTGATCCAAACAGATTGCCAGATGTCGTTGACTTCTTTGTTGTGAAGGGTTTATCAAGCCTCTTCCACAAAATACAAACTTGCCTGGATGCAAACTCAAACCATGTACCGGTTATACTGACAATTGGAACCACAGTAATTAGCACTACAAAGACCACAAAGCTACATAATAAACGTACGGACTGGGTGTCTTTTCACGAAGTGGTACACCAAAGGCTGGACCTACAAATACCTCTAAAAACAGAATTGGACATTGACAAGGCGGTAAAAACACTAACCACAACCATACAGGAATGTTGTTGGCAGTGCACACCGGAAGCTACCGAACGTCCACCGCAAAGCAAGGTCTACTCGGAAAGCATACGGTTGAAAATAAGGGATAAAAGGAGACTACGAAGAGTGTGGCATACAAGTAGACATCCAAGTGATAAAGCAGCATTCAACAAATCTGCTAAAGAATTGAAGACCCTAATAGCAGAAGCCAATGATATATACCTAAAAACTTATTTGGAGGGCCTTACAGCAACAAAAGCGACGAACTACTCACTATGGAAAGCATGCAAAAACTTCGACCGACCATTGCACCACAAGCCACCACTACGGACGCAGGATGGAGAATGGGCTGGATCTGGACAAAGTAAAGCCGAAGAATTCGCCAAACATCTGAGTCAAGTCTTCAAGCCGAACAACAATGTATCCACCGCAGATGAAGTGGACATCGACTCAGTCCTCAACCAAGACTTCCAGCTCAGTCGTCCTTTAACACCGGTAACGCCCAGCGAGGTTATTAGAAATGTCAAATCGATGGATAATAACAAGGCACCGGGATTCGACCTTATCGACAAAAAAGTCCTCGAAAAATTACCACGCAAGGCTAATGTGTACCTAACCATACTCTTCAACGCTATGCTGAGGGTAGGATACTTCCCAGATTTGTGGAAAGTTTCCCTGGTAATAATGATCCAGAAACCGGGCAAACCACCGCATGAAGTGACTTCTTACAGACCAATTAGCCTGCTGCCCATCATGTCCAAACTCTTTGAGAAGTGTATGCTCCGTAGACTCAACGGTGCCCTAAGGGAAAAATCAATTGTCCCAGACCACCAGTTCGGCTTTCGGAGAGAACATTCCACCATAGAACAGGTCCACAGAGTGTGTAGGAAAATTAGAAAATCGTTCGAGATGAAGGAATACTGCTCCTCGGCTTTCCTCGACATACAGCAAGCCTTTGACAAAGTGTGGCACAAAGGACTGTTATGTAAAATAAAGTCTTTACTACCCCACACATTCTATGGAATCCTGAGGTCGTACATTTCTAACAGAATATTCCAAGTAAGAGAAAGCGATTCAACATCAGGGTTTTACGACATAACCGCAGGAGTGCCACAGGGCTCCGTACTTGGACCTGTTCTATACACACTGTTTACATCTGACCTACCACAGAGCTCAAACACGACGATCGCCACCTTTGCTGACGATACTGCCCTGCTAGCATCGAATAAATGCCCAGTTGAAGCTTCACGAATGCTACAAAGTAGCCTTAATGAAGTGGAGAAGTGGTTAGCTAAGTGGAGAATTGCTGTTAGTGTAACTAAATCAACACACATTACATTCACACTCTGCAAGGAAGACTGTGCTCCTGTCACCCTGAACGGCGTTCAACTGCCACACCAAAACACCGTGAAGTATTTGGGCATGCACCTGGATCGGAGACTGACCTGGCAAAAACATGTCAAGGCGAAAAGAGATGAGATTAACATGAAATACAAGGGTCTTTATTGGCTGATGGGCAGAAATTCGAAGCTCGCGATGGACAACAAGATTCTCGTCTACAAAACCCTGTTAAAGCCAATTTGGACATATGGAATACAACTGTGGGGCATCGCTTGTGCAACCAATCTATCTATACTACAAAGGATGCAGAACGGTATACTCAGACAGATATCGAATGCACCGTGGTATCTCAGAACAACAGAGCTTCACGAAATTCTCGATATGCCAACAGTCGAACAGGAAATTGCTTCTTATGGTGACAAATACAAAGCAAGACTGAAAAAGCACCCAAACCAGCTTGCGGGGCAACTAACAATGCCAGAAACCATTCGTCGGCTTAAGAAGAGGCGAGACATCTTTGACAACAATAGTCAGCATATAGACTGACTACACAAATAAAAGGGTTGTACCCCACTGGGGGTAGCTCCCAAACCGAATAGTAGCTCCATCACATCTGCTTATAGCCGACAGGGCTGATCGCAAGATAAAGATAATAAAAAATAAAAAAAAAAAGTGGGTATAGATTCTAGATAAAAATAGATTTAGCTTTTAGTATTGTAGGATTGTACTTAATTGTTTATAATGTATTATCAATTAAATAGTGTTTAATAAGGGTGGGTAGATCCTTTTTTTATTTCAAAGGTGCCATTATGTCCGCCGCGACTTCTCACTGTATTCGAGACTAGCAAGTATTCGAGTGGTCCACTTTTTAATGACTAAGGCTTAAGGCCCGGGTTATGTTGACTTCAAGGGCCATTACCATTGCCCCACTACTTGAGGACGCTTGAAAGGAGACATGAAAAAACTTGGTCTTGGTGGCCAATTAACATCACCACTGCGAGAGGTAACCATGTGTTTATATCTATGTTTCTCCATAGCAGTATACGCGGACCAAGTCGCGGGCGCTCTATATTAAAATCTATACTAATATTATAAAAAGGAAAGATTTAATTGTTTCGAACTACTGGACCGATTTGAAAAATTCTTTCACGCGGACGTAGTCGCATGCAACAGCTATAAAGAGGTTTTTAAAAGTATTCGTTACGTAACTCTTACGAGGATTTCTAAAAATTTGTTAAATCGAGTTAAGCGTCCTCTACAATGAAATCTTGATACTTTTAACATTTTAACATATATAAATATTTATATTCTATTATAACAATTACCTATTTTGAAATACAAGATTCAACAAGGTTTAACAAGGTGCCTCATTAAAAATTATGTTACGGTTTGCTCTTTGAATTTTGTGTATTCGTTGATACTTGAAATACATAGGTAGGAGTTTCTTCTGCACCATTTAAAATTATTTCACGTTAAATGACACGTTACAATTATGCCACTTCCTTGACTAACTTTATTGACCTCTTTCTGAACTATACGAGTCCCGAGCAGATCTCGTTAAACTTAATGAAATTTTCTCTGGCGTTTCATGTAGGGTTTATAATATCAGGACACAAGGAAATGACGAAAATTGATATTCTCACGTGTTTACATTTTGTTATTTATTTGAATCTTATTTACAACTGTTCTCAATAATAAATTGTAAGTGAGTACCTACTGAGTCTTGATTGCTTATCAATTTTTATCCTTTTGCGCATCATTTTTTATATATATTTGGATTTCCATTTACAAAACACGTATTACCTGTATAATTTATAATTTT
The DNA here is from genome assembly GCA_945859745.1 of Synanthedon formicaeformis. Taxonomy (NCBI): domain Eukaryota; kingdom Metazoa; phylum Arthropoda; class Insecta; order Lepidoptera; family Sesiidae; genus Synanthedon; species Synanthedon formicaeformis. Next base: position 6,011,580 of record OX243953.1, on the reverse strand, counting down.
ATTCTATGGTGCTTTTTGAATGGTATGAAAGTAAAATTGTTCATAATAATAATAATTTTTATTTATCAATTAACAAATCTATAACATGTGCATTGTAAGTTGAAATTTAAACATTTAATTAGTTTGAGTACTAAGCGTCTACACTAGGCCTGTATATTAGATGAGGGTGATATTCTTTATTTAATTAAAGAATTTGTTAAATAAAAGATTATTCAATGTGTCCATATTTATTACTTAATTCTTAATGACAGTTACAGAGTATCTGAACCACAGCTCAACTTATACTAACTAATCTATGACCTCCCCCTCTCAAACAAAATAAAAACAATTCTAAAGAAAAACTTAAAACATCTTCTAACATTCTAATATTCTTATGTTATGTATTCATTTAAGTACGCTGGTTTTTTACTTACTCTCCCACTTCTAGTACGAGTAACCGGAGTAACATTATTATCCTTAAAGTTAATGTTTACATTTTCATCAATATTATTATCCTAATTACATATACCTACACGAAGGTATTCGCCGACGCTGCACTTTTACCTCGGCAGCGCAAATAACCGAATTGACGTCATTGCTGATACAGCATGACGCAATACCGATGTTACTTGATGCATTCACCGGACAGGAAGCGCATTCCATAATCAAACTTCGATTTGGACAATAGGTTAATTAGTTTGTAATTTAAATTGTAATTTCTTTTTTTTTTTATTAAATATTTTAAGTAAATTTGGTTTTTTTTCGAGCCTCCTGCTGCCGCAATCGTAATTGGCGCAGTCGGTAGGATATTCGAGTCAGTGCGCGGCGTGATATAAAGGACATCAAAAATCGTTGCTCCTGTCAGCTCCGTAGCTACTGATTGAGCTTTCAAGCCTTCATCGAGTATCCAGAATCTACGTACTGCTGCAGCTTGGTGGAGAAACTGATCATCGTTTCACGAAGAGAACCAAATTATGAAATTATTGTAAGTACATTTGAATTGCTCTCGTGTGCTTCCTTTTATATCTTAATCCTTACCAGCTCCACGATTTTTCATCCTAGAGCTCATAGTCAACGGAATACTGCATCGCCGCAGATCCGCCCACATAGGTTAGATTTAAATAGAAATTTAGAATCAGTAAATAACGATACTTTAGAAAATAATATGGCTAACCCGGCTCGACCAGTAGACCATTCCGATGCCATCTTCAAATCCCTAAGGGTTGTCCCTGAATTTGATGGGAACCCTAACGTCCTTACTAGATTCATTAACATCTGCGATAGAATCGTCGATACATATATAAGTACAGAACCGGGTAGCGAACTGTCTAACTTGTCCCTGCTTAACGGAATCTTAAATAAAATTACGGGCACTGCCGCGACTACAATCAACTCCAACGGCACCCCCGAAAACTGGCTAGGTATAAGGACCTTATTAATTAATAACTTTTCAGACCAACGAGACGAGACCGCATTGTATAACGACCTTTCATTAGCCACCCAAGGCAACAAGACCCCGCAAGAGTTTTACGACCATTGCAAAAATTTACTTAGTACAATCATGACATACGTAACCCTACATGAAAACTTAGTTACCACCGTTGAGGCTAAACGTAACCTATATAAAAAGGTTGCCATGCAAGCCTTTGTACGCGGGTTGAAAGAACCACTAGGTTCCCGCATAAGATGCATGCGCCCTCCTACTATAGAAAAGGCCTTAGAGTACGTTCAGGAAGAACTCAACGTCATGTATTTGCAACAAAGAAGCGAACCCCCGAAACCGCACTCCACATCAAAATTCACGATTCCATTTTCCCCAATTCAATCCACACCTCATAGGCAACCCCCAGTAGCAAACTGGCCCCTTCCATTAGGCTCGCGTCCTACATTACCTCCTCCGCAACCTTTTAGATTCAACCCTCCACAGAATCCAAACGCTCAAAACCCTTTTAGAATGCCAACGCGCACTCAGCAGATCCTCAGTGCGCCACCCCCAAATTACAACCAACGCAGCAATGTCTTCCGGTTGCCACCGAGACATGTTTCTCCAAACATAGGCGGTCCAACACCGATGAGTGGAGTTATACCCTTTACTCCCAAGCCCCTACCACCAAATGGGCATGATTGGAGAAAAATGGGTAATCCACCGCCCAATAATTACTTTCGCACACGCGAAATGAACTACAACCAATGCGAAAACTACGACGCATACGACTATTCCGACTATAACTGTCCATACAATCAGGGCGAATATTGCAATTACTATCCCGACATAGACTACAACTATTTTAACGAACACTACGACTATCATGACAGTAACAACCTTATAGACGATAACAACTATGACGAGACTCAGACAGAAACGGACGAGCCTCAACCATCGACCAGCCACCAGAAGGATTTTCAGAAGGCTATTACTCCGAAAAAACCAAAATAGAAATAAACCTTCAGACACAGCGCCAGCTTCCTTATATTCAAATCAGTAATCCCCCTCTAAAATTTTTGATAGATACTGGTGCTAATCAATCATTCATTTCTCCTAAAGCCGTCGAAAAATTTTTCCCCCACTCTCAACTAAATTTTGACCCTTTTGAAGTAACAAATGTCCATGCCACCTCACGAAATAATTACTCCATAACTTTACCTTGCTTTTCAGAATTTAATGACCCCGACTATATTAAATTTTTCATATACAAATTCCACAATTACTTTGACGGACTGATTGGACTAGACCTTCTCAGCAAATGGGAAGCGAAAATTGACCTTAAAGACCAAATTCTACATACCCAAACGGCTGACATCCCCATCCTAATGTATAACTCGCGAAACGTAAACCTCTACGAAGACATTATCTCATCCCGTTCTTCCAAATTAATCAGACTACCGGTTAATGCACTAGACGGAGACGTTTACATTAGGGAACAATTAATCTGCAATTGCCTTATTCAGGAATGTATAACATCTGTTAATAATAACCGTGGTTATGTAGAAGTCGCAAACATGACGGACAACGACATCATATTTTCTATGGATAGCCCAGTACAAGCTGAAACATTTAATGTTGAGTGCACAAGCACGCAATATCAGTCAGAGCGTACTAAAGACGTTTTAAGTAAATTACGAATGGACCATTTAAACCCCGAGGAAAAGGCTAACCTTGAGACGTTAATATCTAGATATTCTGACGTTTTCTATATCGAAGGAGAACCTTTGACTTTTACTAACAAAATTAAGCATAGGATTAGAACGACCGATGAAACACCAGTGTATACTAAAAGTTATAGATATCCTTTCGTACATCGCCAGGAAGTTAGTGAACAAATTACTAAAATGTTAGACCAAGGTATCATCAGACCCTCTGACTCAGCTTGGAGCTCCCCCATCTGGGTAGTTCCTAAGAAAATGGACGCCTCAGGAAAACAGAAATGGCGCCTTGTTGTAGACTTCCGAAAACTCAACGAAAAGACCATAGACGACAAGTACCCCATTCCCAACATCACTGACGTACTTGACAAGTTAGGGAAATGTCAATATTTTACCACCCTGGACCTCGCCAGCGGGTTCTACCAAGTGGAAATGAGCCCTGAAGACATTCCTAAGACCGCATTCAATGTTGAGCACGGACACTTCGAATTTTTGCGTATGCCAATGGGACTTAAAAACTCTCCATCTACTTTTCAACGAGTGATGGATAACGTCCTTAAGGGTTTACAAAACGTTATCTGTCTGGTTTATCTCGACGATATTATTGTATTCAGCACATCCCTACAGGAACATATCACCAACTTAGAGAAGGTATTCGACAGACTCAGGGAATCTAACTTTAAAATCCAAATGGATAAGTCAGAATTTCTTAAGCTTGAGACTACTTACCTTGGACACATCATTTGCAAAGACGGTATCAAACCAAACCCAGACAAAATTTCAGCCATCGAAAAGTACCCTATTCCAAAAACTCCAAAAGAAATTAAACAATTTTTAGGTCTTCTAGGATATTACCGAAAATTCATACCTGACTTTGCCCGAATTACAAAACCACTTACACAATGCCTCAAGAAAGGTAAAAGAATCAACTTCGACCCCGAATATGTAAATTGCTTTGAAAAGTGTAAAACACTTCTTACGAACGACCCCATCCTCCAATATCCAGACTTCAGCAAAGATTTCAACCTTACAACTGACGCTTCAAACGTGGCCATTGGCGCCATATTATCTCAGGGACCAATAGGAGCCGATAAGCCTGTGTGCTATGCCTCCCGGACTCTTAACGACAGTGAGACAAATTACAGCACTATAGAAAAAGAATTACTTGCCATAGTTTGGGCTACCAAATATTTTAGACCCTACCTATTTGGGAGAAAATTCACTGTTCTGACGGACCATAAACCATTACAGTGGATGGTAAACTTAAAAGAACCAAACTCACGACTAACAAGATGGAGACTAAGACTTAGCGAATACGACTTCAATGTAGTTTATAAAAAAGGCAAGGCCAACACCAACGTAGACGCTCTTTCAAGGATAGAGATCCACAATGACGAGTCCAAATCCCTCATCAACGAAATTGACGAATTGAACTCTTTAATAGGAAACCCTTCCGAAGTAGCACCCACGTTAGCAAATTCCTCTACTGACACCGCCCATACAAGTAATGAACACCCCATTTTAGAAGTACCAATTACAGAGGAACCCCTTAATAAATACCATCGACAGCTATGCCTTACTGTTGTAAATGGCATAAAACGAAAACCGATCATGACTAAACCCTTTGACACACACACCCGAGTCGACATCCAATTATCCTCATCCAACCTAGAAGAAGACGTTACGAACGCCATAAAAGAATATGTAAACCCAAAAATCAAGACCGGTATCCTTATAAATCCACCTCTTGCTATGTACGATATCATCCCCATCATTCAAAATAATTTTAGAAGTTCATCCATGAACCTAGTTTTAACCCAATCTGAAAAGGAAAACGTAAAGAATTACCTACGTCAACAAGAGATTATAGGACATTATCATAATGGGAAAACTAACCACAGGGGAATAAATGAGTGCTATTTGGCCCTTTCTCAAAAATACTATTGGCCCAAAATGAGAGATCAAATAAGCAAATTTATTAACGAATGTACCATCTGCGGACAAGCTAAATATGACAGAAATCCCATTAGACCCCAATTTAACTTAGTACCACCAGCCACAAAGCCCTTTGAAATTGTCCATATAGACCTATTCACGGTACAAAATGAGAAATATTTGACATTCATTGACGTCTTTACAAAATACGGGCAGGTTTATCATTTACGAGATGGAACAGCTGTTAGTATCTTACAGGCACTACTCAGATATTGTACCCATCACGGTGTCCCCATGACCATTGTAACTGATAACGGCACTGAATTCACCAACCAACTGTTTTCAGAGTTTACTCGATTACATAAAATAAACCACCATAGGATTCTTGCACACTGCCCTAACGACAACGGTAACATAGAACGATTCCACTCCACAATCCTCGAACATTTACGAATCCTAAAATTGGAAAGAAAAGACGAACCCTTAGTTAACCTCATACCATACGCCATCATCGCTTACAATAGTTCTATACATAGTTTCACGAAATGTAGACCTTTCGACCTATTAACAGGACATTTTGACCCCAGAGATTGTCTTGACTTCGATTTCACACACCACTCCTTACAACAATATTCATTAACCCATAAGGAAAGAATGAAAAGAGTATACGAAATTTTGAATAAAACAACCATGACTGACCGTACTAAAATTATAGAAAATAGGAATAAAAACCGCGACCCAGAAATAGAATATGCACCCCAACAGCAAATTTTCATAAAAAATCCCCTTGCAGACCGTCAAAAGACCGCACCCCGTTACACACAGGACACAGTCTTAGCTAATTTACCAATTCACATCTACACCTCTAAAAAACGTGGCCCAGTGGGCAAGTCACGATTAAAACGAGTCCCTAAAACAGCTAACTTGTTACAGAATCTTACTAATAACGACGACGAGCGTGACACATCTTCTTGACATAGAGAACAAGATTGAACTTTTATCAAGGCAATTACAGAACTTTCGCTATCAACTCAACAATGACACATACCAATTATATGAACTCCAAGTAGAGTATCTGACCATAAAACTAGGCAAAGTATCAAATTAGCTAAAATCTTTAGAGCCTAACCGCGCTAAAAGGGGCATTGTAGATGGCCTCGGATCGGTTATAAAAAGTATAACAGGCAATTTAGGTTATCTAGATGCATTAAAATACAATGATGCCATTAAAAATTTATTCTATGATAGACATAAGTATCTTAAAATCAATGTTAGATAAATTAAAACTTTTGTACAGTGAGGATCAAATTTTAAGCCTAGAATTAAGAGAATATTACGATATCATAAGACCAGGATCATACTATTGTAAAAAACAGATAGTTATTATTCTTAAATTTCCAATAGTTTCAGTAAACATCTATGAGTTCTACAAACTTACCATTGTCCCTAATTGAAACCAACAAGCCCTTATTCCTCCCTTTCCTTTTATAGCACTAAACGAGATGTCGTTCATGTACATAGAGACAGAATGTCCGATGTATAGCCAATGGTATCTCTGTGAAACTGACCTTAATCAACAACTTCGTACGAAACCTGATTGCATTCAAGAGCTCATCACCAACCAAGTCATAAAGGAGACATGCCAGTACACGACAGTCAGTATAGAAAAGGAGGCTATGGAGAAACTAGACAACGAACACTTTGTACTATCATTCCCACAATCTACAAAAGTTCAGCTAGTCTGCGACAGGGAAGACTTCACATCGCTTAGGGGTAGTTACCTCATCATCATTCCTGTGACATGCTACCTCAAAACGCCTGAACTCACCATAATTAATGATAACGACGAAGTTAAGGGACAGCCCCTCGTGCTTACGCAAGTACCTTTCAACGCCACAAAGAAGGCTCGTATTTCAAGACACTTCAAACTAAACAGCATTGACTTGCACGGACTACACAGCATCCAAGATAAAATCACAATGGAAGCTCCGATAAGGCTCAACGAAGGCCAGTCCTACAACTCTTTATACCACACCACAATACCATTGTACGGATTCATAATAGTCATAGGAGCGCTCGCCATCATCCTTAAAGTACGACGCTTCTTTATTCGAACTAAAAATCATAAGCCAGAAGAACCCGAAAATCCGGCCACCCACAGTATCGAAGAAACAAATGAAACAAGAGGATCAGAGACCCGAGGAGACTTCCCAGCAACATTTTCTCTCAAAATTCTAAAATAGTTGCTGCTCTAGGGGTGGAGGAATTACATATACCTACACGAAGGTATTCGCCGACGCTGCACTTTTACCTCGGCAGCGCAAATAACCGAATTGACGTCATTGCTGATACAGCATGACGCAATACCGATGTTACTTGATGCATTCACCGGACAGGAAGCGCATTCCATAATCAAACTTCGATTTGGACAATAGGTTAATTAGTTTGTAATTTAAATTGTAATTTCTTTTTTTTTTTATTAAATATTTTAAGTAAATTTGGTTTTTTTTCGAGCCTCCTGCTGCCGCAATCGTAATTTCCTTAAAACTAATGTTTACATTTTCATCATTTGAACCGAAATTATCTTCATAATATTTTTCTTTACTAATATATTTTCCTCCTTTTATTAAACTTTTCCTATTCCTAGTTATTATTTCTCCCTTATCATTTTTTAATATGTAAGATCTAGGACCTTTACCATTATCTAATACAATTCCACTTTGATTAGGTTCATTTTTTATTTTAACTATATCCCCTGTCATTCCTCTATCATAATACTTCTTTTGAACTCTCTGCCTATCTATCAATTCTTTATTAAAATTACATGTCATGTCCTGTTTCTTATTTTTAACATAATGTGGTAACACACTTTTTATGTTTCTATTGTACAACAGTTCTGCAGAATTTATTGGTGTATTTCTGTATAACAAAAGACCTAAATGTATGTCCTTATTGTCATATATAAGCTTTTTTAAAATATTCTTTACTGTTTGTATATATCTCTGAGCTAACCCATTTGCCTGATGATGTTTAGGACTAACAACCTTATGTTCAAAATTCCAGTAAATTGTGATCCAGCATCTGTATAAATTATTTCTGGTACCCCATTTCTAGACAAAATTTCTTTGAAATTAATAATTGTTTCTTTAGCATACAAATTTTTTAATTGTTTAATTTCAACAAATCTACTGTATGAATCTACAACTAAAAGATAAGGATTTTTGTATAAGAAAAATATATCTACAGCTAATATTTGCCATGGACTCTCTGGTATTTCTTTACAAATCATAGGTTCTTTTTTATTATTATGCTGAAAAGCTTTACATACATCACAATTCTGTATCATATTTTCAATGTCTTTTGACATATTGGGCCAAAATACTGTTTTTCTAGCTAACGCTTTACACTTATCCATACCTAGATGTGCGTAGTGTATATTACCTAAAATTCCTTTTTGCAATGATTTAGGTACTACTATCTGTAAACCCTTGAATATTAAACCATCATTTTCACTTAACTCATCTACATATGAATGATACATTTTAACTTCACTCTCCAATTCGTTTTTGTTTTGTGGCCACCCTTGCCTAATATATTTTAACAAAATTGTCAACTCTTTATCACTTTTAGTCTCTTCTATAAATTCTTTTAATTTTTTGTCAGTTATTTTAAAACTTTCCATTATCATAGCTACATGAGCTTTAATATCAACATCTATGATATCCTTTACATCATCCTTGTTATTAATAAAAGATCTACTCAAATGATCAGCCAAAATTAATTCTTTACCTGGTTTATATTTTATCACACAATCATATGGTTGTAACGCCATTCTAATTTTTTGCAATCTTGCAGGACATTTGTTCAATGGTTTACTAAAAATAGACACTAAAGGCTTATGATCTGTCTCAACTACAAATGTTTGACCGAACAAATATTGGTGGAATTTTTTTACATCCATTGAGTATTGCTAGACTTTCTTTCTCTATTTGACTATACATTTTTTCTGTATCTGTCATTGCTCGTGAACTATATCCTATTGGCCTATTTTCTTGAAGCAATACTGCACCTAACCCATTTTTCGAAGCATCTACACTTAAAGTTAATTTTTTATTTATGTCAAAATAAGCTAATATTGGAGGTCAAAATAACCTTTCTATTATTTTTGTAATTCTGCGACGTTCCTTCTCCTTCCTGTTTTTTCTTAATTACTTGTACCTCCTGTTTATTATCCATTTGCTTGATCTGTTGACTAGTTAATTGGTATGCCTTACAGATTTGAATAGCTTTTTGTAAGGTTAAGTCAATTTCTCTCAACAATCTATCCTTTAATTTAACATCCAAAATCCCTGTCACCAACCTATCTTTTATCATTCGATCTGTTAAGTTTCCAAATTCACAATCTGGCCAATTTTTTCAGCTCTGTTAAATAGCATTCAAATGTTTCTCCATCATATTGATCCCTTTTGAAAAACATGTGCGATGATACACTTTCATTTTTCATAGGTATAAAATACTCATTAAACTTTTCCAAGACTTTCTGATAGTAATTTTGATCTGTTTCCGACAAATCAAACGTGCTAAATATTTCAATACATTCTTCTCCCATACAATGTAATAGTAGGGCAACTTGTGTTTCCTGTGATTTTTCTTGAACTCCTGACGCTTTTCTATAAATTTCAAACCTTCTTATCCACTTTTTAAATTCTTCAGCGTTAAGTTCTTTTAAAGATGTTGGGGGTTTTAATCCAATTACACCTTGAACTTCCGCCATTTTTCTGTATAATATTTTACGATATTTTATTTGTTAGGATAACACACAATTTTGTTAACCTTACATTTTCAATCCTGTATTCAGCGCCATGTTATATTCTTTATTTAATTAAAGAATTTGTTAAATAAAAGATTATTCAATGTGTCCATATTTATTACTTAATTCTTAATGACAGTTACAGACTACAGAGTATCTGAAGCACAGCTCAACTTATACTAACTAATCTATGACAAAGGCCTAGTAATAGTAACCACCCTCTGCAGTCGTTCGGAAGAGTGAACTGCAGTCGTCCGGCCTAGTAACTCTTCCGACGATATCACGAGGTGAAGCCTGTCTCGGGCTGCCGCGATTGATGTGGCCACCCTTAATGCCTCCAACTCTGCGGTAGGTTGTGCCGCAGAGAAGAGGTTATGGGGTGCTTGATGAGTGAAGCCCCTCGCTGGCTGCCTGCTGCGAGAGGTGGAGAATAGGCGGCCTGTGCCGCTTTGCCCAGGGGCGGCGGACATGGGGTCGTCCGCCGTCATCACAACACCATACTGGATTACTGCTACAACCAGTAATCCAGTACCCAATCTAACCTATTTTCTGACCTATCGGGTGAGCATTTATATTCATAATAACATTCCGGAACCTAACCTATTTGTTTTCAGTACAAATAAGTCTTGTAACACATCAATACTAATAATAAATCTGTAAGGGTTGGTCATGGAGTAAGTTACTTTGTTTTCAGAGATATCGTGTTTATAGGCTCTATACATGATACTGAAACTAAATCGACCATTTTTACAATTTTTATCTGCATGTATGTATGTTCCTCCATAACTCTTAAACGTATTAACTGATTTTCATGAAACTTGATAGATAAACATTTAGACGTACAGGACACAGGATAGGCTACTTTTTTCTTTTTCAAACTTAATTAACGCCAGCTAGTTTTGAGTTTGTAGTGTACTTGTTTTGTATTTCAACTTTTCTCTGTTTAAAACCAATGTACCAATTCGTGGAAAATGTCGTTAATTGCACTAATGTATGTTTCTCTTTTTTTTTTAATTTACTTTGTTTGTTTTTGCAAATAAAATAAATAAGAGTTATGGAGGAACATACATACATACAATACCTACACTTTAACAGATTTATTATTCATATTGATTGACGATGTTTCATATTTCGAATTGTGTATGATTTTAGGCTAATTTAAGTAAATAAATAAATATGATTAAAGAACTATTGCCTTATTAGAATATTGTTGCTGTTGTTGCATATGTAAAGTTAATAAATCGATAGTCGAGTAATAATACTCATACATTTATTTTATTACCTTACATTTTATCATAAGTAAAAAAGCTACTGGCTCTGACTATATTTTAGTTCGTACGTGTCGTACGGCAAACGCTAGAAACCTTATAAGCGCTAGTATCGCGCGCGTCCGACTCCCTCATCCCTGTGACTAGTCCGCTCGGGTTTGCCGAGGCCGCCCGAAGATATCTCTCGGCTCACGTTCGTGAACCCATTGGTGCAGGGGAGAGGGCAAGTGGGTGGGGTGTAGAGGGCTCAGTTGCCCAAGGTAATTCGCATAGTACAAAAAATTAAAGAAAAATGTAAATCTACAAGGATAAAATGAAAACACATAAATGATTTTGTAATTTTGTAATTCGAAATTTAATAATTTTAAACAATACAAAGTAGGTAATCTCAAATTTGTAACAATTCATTTCCAATAATTATTTAAAAAACACGTAAGATGTCGAATTCGGCCAATTGTAAATAAACTATAAATGCACCAAAAAAATATATTAACTTTTGTCATTACCTAATTGCTAAAAATAATAGAAATGGATTGTGTAAAGTGTGTAAACTGTGTAAAAATAATAATAATAATTCTTTACAATAAAAAGTCAGCACTGGCTTCGTCAATTATTAAAATAGCTAGTTAAATAATTAAATAAACCACATACATTGATAGATAGCAGTGATTCTTATATGGAGAACTGACATCTTGCGTTATTTTTTTTTCACATACAAAAATATTATATATAAAATTTTAAACTTATCTACCCTTGTCAATTTGTAAATTATTTAAAAATGCATTATAAATATTCATTTGGCATAACTAGCACAACATTTCGTCAATATAGAAAAAAAGAAAGAAATTGAGTCTATATAAATTACTGCAAATAATGAACCGTATGTCCGATCAGTATAAAGATGCGTTTATGGCCTCTTGAAATTTGCCCTTGGCTGATATTAATTATTTTGGGAGATTCTGCTTCCTTCGCTTCCTGAAACACAAAAAGGGATTTATTTAAATTAATCCAGCTAATGCGTTAGTTTTACGCGGTATATTTATATGAATCTTAAATTGTTATTGAAGTCAACTAGTTATTAGAATTAAATATTAATATAAAATCTATACTAAGAGGCAAAGTTTGTATGTAGGTTTGTTTATATGAATACTAAAAATCAAGACCCAACGTTTGGCAAAGGTATAAAATGTCAGGCGTCAATGTATGTAAGCCGCGATATTACTTTACATATCTTTTATTTTTCAACGCGAATGAAGTCGCGCGAACAAGCAGTTGTTGGTAATTTTGGATTACAATTGAAGACGTGAGTGGATGAAGGTTTGAATTTTGAATAAATCGAGGTTAAAGTTTTAGTTTTAATTGTTGAGATAAGTCGCCACGGAACTGATTTTGTACTAAATTATGATACAAAGTTGTGTAAACAACCTAAAATATTAATGGTATGATAGCAAGTAAACACTTTTATTATTTGATTTAACAAACTGTACATATTTTTATTTTCCAAAAAGGTCTATCTTAAGGGCTGTGACATATCACCTTCACCCACTGACGTCTTCAATTTATATAGAAATACACTTACTGATCAGCGGCTTTGAGTGCCTGATGTGCCTCTCGTTGGGCTTTCATCTGCAAATATTCGGCTACAACTTTAGCTTGCCCCTCCGCTGAAAAGAGACAAACATAATGTTAAAATAAAAATACTTGTAATCAGTATATTCTAATGTCAAAACAAGTCAAAAGTAAGTGGCCACAGTCGACTATCAAAAAAGACATTGCTAACAACAACTTTATTTTACAAACTTTATTAGAGGGGGCGTTCAAGTATTACGTAACGCAATTTTCAACTATTTTTAGGCCTCCCTCCCCCCCATGTAACGCTTTTCTCTAGATGTAAAAAAATTAAAAATAATAAACTCATAATTATATGTGTATAATTTATTTTATTCTAAAAATGTTGGTTAATTTTAAAATTGAACTAGACTTAAGGGCGCGTATAAAGAGAAATAGCCAAATCCTAGACTTGAATTTTATCTAAGTAAACAAAGTCCAATTTAAAAACTTTTTCAAAATAGATAAATATATTATAAATGAAAGTGAAGGACAGAAAACATAATATAATGAAATGATAGAAAAAAATCACCAAATAAACTCTCATTTCCATCGATTTTAGTTTTATTTTCAAAATGACACACATTACAAAGCTAAAAGTGTATCAGTAATTTAATGCTCTATATATCAATTTTTCATTTGACATTGTAGTTTACGAATAATTAATATTTAATACTTTTGTGTCACTGTCACTGTCAATCTTATGTATTGTATAAGATCAATCTTATACAATACATGATCTGATTAGATGTTTCGCCAAGTGCCTGCAGAATTAAGGCGTATAATGAAACATGCAAGTTTTGAGACATTCAATTATTTATTATATGGATAATATTACCTGATGTCTGTTTGGACAGCTTCTTTTGAAGGCTGGCTCGGCGTACCTGCTTTGACTTGTACGCAGCGAATTTTTCTCTGACTTCTCTCCCTGTTTCCGGATCTTGGCTGTAACCTAATAAGACAAACATATATGGTGAGTAGGGAATGCTATATCATGAGGCTATAAGACAATTCTGGAATCCAGCATGTTAAAGGCAGGGTTTATTTCCCCTACCGTGAAATAAAACTATCAAAAATAAAGAAAATAACAAAAGACGTTAAAAATAATTCGTTTCAATAAGTTATTCACATACCAGGCACTATAAACGGACTTGGAGGCAGAGGGCCTAATATATCCGTGATTCGGGGCACCGGAGGCGCCAACGTCTGCATGGCACCCGGGGATTCCAGATTTTCCAGTGTCTCTAGTGGTGGAGTCATCTGCAATTATTAATGTTACTTGTACCAGTTAAACGTATTAGTATTAGTAATTAACTTTTTAGAAAAGTTCCATGGTATCCATTAATGGAATACAGCAGAATTTAAAGCGGTTAATAATTTAATTGAAAAAATTTATCAGGATTCATACGATATCCTGAGGTTGTTGAAATGAAATGTTGGCTTGACCGTTGGTGACTTGACTGCCGGGTATCTCAAGAGATTTCCCAACGTTGAAAGAAGGCTTTACCTCTGCTACTTTTTTATTTGATGCATGCCTTCCAATAATGAATAAATGAAAATATATTAATAAAACTCAATTCTAAAAAGGTTCAAAAACGATATCCTGAGATTAATATGCGACAAATTTAAAATACGTAAAATTATATTAGAATATAGTTATAATACGCACAACGAGATAAGAAGGTGCGATTAAGAATAGTTCCACACTAATTTACCGTCTAAGGATGGCTGGATTTATATACAATATGAACAATATACATTTATGAAATGCACCATTATCGTTCATAATTTTCTTTTATAATATATTTATAAAAGTAATATTATTATAGTATAATTGTGCAAAGTATTAATTAAAGCATAACAAACACAAAAGCGCCATCAAAAAAAAAATCTGAACATTTTATTTCACTTACAGCTTTGAATCGACTCATTTATTTTCTTACTAGCAATCTAATATTATATTAAGTACTAGGCGGTTTCCCGCGACTTCGTCCGCGTTCTAAATGTTATATAGCCTAAAGCCTTTCTCGATAAATGGGCTATCCAACACACAATATAATAGTACCTAGTATAGATATAGATAGATATTATATATAAATTATCCCTTCTCATCATAAAAGTGAAAACCCCATCAAAATTTACAAAATTTACGATTCTTATTGAATCTATACTAATATTTTGATTGTTTGTTTGTATTGAATAGGCTCCGAAACTACTGGACCTATTTGATGAACATAGGCTACTTTTTATCGCGGGAAAATGCTTCGTACCTACGGGATAACGGGTATTTCGATAGTTTCCTGGATGATTTAAAAATACAATTGGACCCGGTAGATGGCGCTTCTGTCGGTATGTCAACTACTAAACGGCTTGACCGATTGGGTTAAAATTTTGTATGTGTTTTTCCATGGTTTCACAGTTTTTATAAAATTACGCGGACGAAGTCGCGTGCAACAGCTAGTGTTAAATAAATAGCTAATTTTTTTTTCACAAAAATAAATCCTTTTAAATATCGATAAACGATTCCGGCGTGAAGCATCACGAGGTGGCTGCGCGTCGTCAAACGATTCTATTTTGTAATATACATATAAATAATACATAAATTATATTCTTCTTTATTTATACTATTGGGTAAAAGCGTCACTTCAGCATTCATCTTAAAAATGTAGCAGGTGTCCTGTGTGAACCGTGCAATGTGAAATTATCTCCATGATTTGTTGCAACGTAAATGGTCGGAGAGCGAAGAAACTGAACAACGCCGATGAAACACTATAATTCGAATTAGAAAGACCACTACAGAACTGATATTCGTATGAATCGATTCAAAGCCAGTAAGTGTCAAGGAGACGGAAGTTAGTGTGGGCAAAAACACATTCACTGCGTCCTGAACGCCGCCCCTTCTGTTAAACTAGCGATGATAAAAGGATCACTTTAGTGACTGGGCAATGTAAAAGATCCGTTTTGACAAGTGTTATTCAAATATAATTACGAATTTACAAATAATAAAACAAAATATTATAAAACTAATCTTTCAGTTTTCAATTTATTCTCAATAGTGTTTACTCACTGTCAAGTCCAGGTGTAAAGGTTGACAGAGGTTTAAAAATGACATACGTCAAAAACGGACCTGTTTACTTGTGTATGTGGCATTTTTATATAACGTGGACGGATGAATAGCTTTTTTTGGGGCGGCACGTGTTTGGGACGCAGTTCGTGTGGCGCATCTCCTTATGAGCGCGGGTGATGTACATACCGTGCTATCGGACGAAGCCGGCGAAATGTGGATGGACGGCACTTCCGTGCGTCGTCCTTCCGAGACCAAAAAGGACGATGCATCAGAAGACGCATCTATCACTGGAAAAAGAGACCATCTAAACTTTAGACTAAAGTAAAGCCATGGATACAAAACGAACAATGTAAAAAATAACAGCCCATTTCTTAAATATTATTAGTTTTAGAGTTATTAGCAAGAAGAGTTGTTTTTTTATGTTTATCTAATTGTTAATAACTTTTGCAATTTTTTTCGTGCTGGAAAATCCTTCCAATATTTTTTTCTAGACGTCATTCCGAATCCAATGAGCTATCGCTCATATTTTTAGGAGCTTTATCACTATTTAACACGAATATGAGTTTGTTGATTAAACTACGCCCATGCAGCTCCTTGCCCTTCCATACGTTCCTTCGGTCTTAGGTGCTTAGAACCAAAATATAATAATATAAAAATATATTATTATTATTATACTTCGCTGCATCGGCGTAATCTACTACATCGCTGCAAAATATTAATGCAAAAATGCTATCACTATGCAAGCAAGACTCACCTATTACTTCTTCGTCTTCATCAATCTCATCTTCATCAATCTCATCTTCATCGCTTAGGATGACGACTCTAGCATTATTACGCGTTTCTGCAATCAACACAACTTATTATCAATCAATACTAATAATAAATCTGTATGTATGTATGTATGTATGTTCCTCTATAACTCTTAAACGAACCAAGTGATTTTCATGAAAATTGATAGAACATTTAGACGTACGGGACACAGGATAGGCTCCTTTTTCTTTTTCAACGCGGGCGAAGTCGCGGGCACCAGATTCCAGTGTCATAACCTAGCATATCGCCCCGTGCCCGCTTGGCGTTGATTTTTCGGACACCTGTATATGTTATGCTATCGTTTGTTTGGTTTTTTGGTTTACTTGGTTCTCTTACATTTCGATATTGGTTTGATTGTAATTTCAAACAGTTTTAATTACAAAGTGCTCCACTGTTTTTTCTTTATAGAACGATAGATAGAATATGTTTGCTATCATGAGCTGTCAAACAATATTTAATGAATATACTATCAGAATATTTAAAATAAGCCCATAAAATAGATAGAAAAGTAATCTTAGGTTGGAACATATTGTAGTCAACCGTCATATTTAGCAAATAATATTCAATTATTAGGTTTTCTGCCATTGGAAGTAACCTGCATTTAAAATACAGGCTCGGCCTAGTGGAGATGTAAGAATTACCTAATTTAAATCTCACAAAATAATTAAGTAAAAAATGTGATACTTATATAATTTTCTGGAACAAATAAATATTTTATTATTATTATTCACTCATTTAAGAAAACCCTGTGCAAAAAGGGTTATTATAGGATATTAGATTATATAAATGATGAACGTCCTTGGAGTTGAATATAGTTGAATATTGTGTTATTAGATTGATATATATGTATTGTTACGTGTTACATGTTGTAAATTGATTTATGAAAAGAGCAACTAGGGGGTTTCTTGCCGAGTTCTTCCCCCTAGAAACAGCTTTCCGAACCGGTGGTAGTTTGTAATTTTGACGAAGATAAATGTTTTGTAAAAACTTACATCTAATAAATGATTTGAATTTTGAATTTGAATTTTGAATTTAACTCGTCTCCCGCTCAGAATCCCAACTATCTCAGGTTATCACTGAGTTATTATTATTATTATTATCATACTCAGCTGCATCGGCGTACCTAATCAATATGCAAGCAAGACTTCGTTATACAAAAATTAGCAAAAATTCTATCATTATGCAAGCAAAACTCACCGCTCTCATCATCACTTTCTTCTGTTTCGTCACTTATTGTTACAATAGTACTGTACAACTCCTCTTCATCGCTTAGGGTGACGACGCTAGCATTATTTCGCGTTTCTGCAATCAACACAACTTATTATCAATCAGTACTAATAATAAATCTGTAAGGGTTGGTAATGGAGTAAGTTACTTTGTTTTCAGAGATATCGTGTTTATACGCTCTATACATGATACTGAAACTAAATTGACTATTTTTAGAATTTTTTTCTGTATGTGTGTATGTATGTATGTACTCACCGCCATCACCATCATCACTCCCCTCGTCAGTGTCATCAGTTATTGACACAACACTTTCTCTTATTCGTCGATTGTGTACTGCAATAAAAAAAAAAAAAATTTTTTTCTCTGAAGAGGGTTGATATGAGGCTCGTGAAGAGCCTTGTAAAGTACTCCGCAAAAATTCTACATTTTTAAGAGCATTCATCCGTCAGAATCACGCTGGAGTCAAAATTTATGATTTCCGATGGAAAATACGAGTAAATCTGTAGTTTTTATAATCTTTTCATTGTTTTTAAACAGCCCTTTTTATAAACTAGCGGTCGACGTACGTACTAGCTGCTGCCCGCGACTTCGCCCGCGTATAAAAAAATACATAAAAAAACTATCAAAATTTTATCAAAATCGGTTAAGCCGTTTCGGAGGAGTTTGGCAACTAACATTGTGACACGAGAATTTTATATATTGGATTGATTGATTTTTAAAAAAATCATATAATTTATTAGTACAAGGCTGAAAAAACATACGATTTATGTAAAAGAAGTGTAACTTTTAGTAATTTTTCGTGATATTAAACGTGTTATTTTATGACCAAAGAGATATTTCTGCTTTTTCTTCGATTTTTTTAATAATTTGTATTAAAATCTACGTAGGCCGTCGACCACTATTTCAAAAAAAGGGCTATTTAAAAACTGTTCTAATGAGAATTCATTTTAAAATATTATTAAGCCATTTACTAGATAGATTATAGTACTACAAATAATATGACATTAACAAACTAAACATCTGAAACCAATGAAATGATGAAAAGACTCCTGTGTGATTTTAATCGGTGAATGCTCTTAAGTTAAATCTCTTCAAAATATCTTATGATTTATGTTTAGTTGAACACTTTTAAACTCTTAGGATCACTCGAGTTTGGAAATCATGAGCTCTGCATTTGAATTCTTGAAATCTTATAAAACTATCAAAAAAATAAAGAAAAAATTATAAAGCAAAATAAAAAATAGGCAAGCACGAATGAGTGAACAAAACTTTCTGGAACAACCTGTATAAGTACATATACTTATACATATACAAATACTTGGTTCCAAAAAGCGATCAACAGATAATTCCCTTCAATAATTTACATACCTGACAGCAAACAAGGACTTGGAAGTGGGCTTAGGGCGGATAGTCTTAGTACTGGAAGCGCCAACACTTCCAAGGCGCCTGTCGATCTCTGCAATTATTAATTTTATATTAGCATAAAAAAATACCATGAATCCCAAACAGAAATTTTTATTAGAAAACTTAAAACGAAACACAAGTATTTGAACTACATATCTATCTATATCTAAATATACACTCGACACCCGTTACTTTGGAACTCTGATTCGATTTTCTCAATAAGTATAAAACTTACAACTATTAAAGTTATACCTGCAGAAAGTGCGTTTCATGATGAATAAATTGAATGGAAACTTATTGGAGATAATCAATTTATTAAGAATTTTTTAGGGATTTTACCAAGAAGAGTCGTTTTTCAGTCGTGTTAATCGTTAGTAATCATAAAGTGAAAAAATAATGAAATAAAAATAAGCCCTCTTTGGCGTCGATCACTTCCATATAGTCTCATCAGTGAACAGTACATTACCTAACCTAAGCTCTAACGTCCAATCCCTATGCTCTCAAACAAATTGAAGTAGTGCTCGGCGGTGTGCTCTTTATAGTCAGATTCCGTTCAGAAAGTCTCCTTCTGACGGTATCTGAAGTTATGAAAACTTGGCGTACGTCACGCAGACTTTGTTTGCCTTAAACTGCGTTGAGGCGATGATTTCTCAGAACAGTAAGTTGGATAAAACGATGCCTGCTGTACCTGGACGGAGATCGAATGCACCACTCTCTAGGTATCGTTTGTAAGCTCGTTGCAACAGAACAGCAAAAATACACGCGTCCTAGCAAACGATGGACAAAAACTAAAGAAATGATAAGAATTATCCGACTATCATCACTGTAGAAAAAAGAATGCTAATCGCGATCTCTAGTCAAAAAAGAGCAAATCAAGCAACAAACACAATGTTATGAAACTTACTTTCTGTAGGTATAACTGATAGTTGTAAGTATTATACTTTTTGAGAAAATCGAATCAAGAGTTCCAAGGTAGCGGGTGGCGGCATTTGCCGTCGAGGTATACTCGTATATACAGATATTAAAAGATTAAATTAAATGTTGGCAGATATTTAAGAGTTTTTAATTGACGCTTTAAGAGACGACATGCCACACAGTATTGTAATAACTTTCTTACTTGTTGTAACAAATCCGACTCCGAATGCCACTGAAAAATCAATGTGCGTTAGTAACCTTAAGTACCTTCATTGCTATGTTAATGATTTGCTACATAATAGTAAATTTAATCCATAAAAACCCATTTTATTATTAGCGACTCTGTACAGTAGTACAGTTCTGATTGTGACTATTAGTAGCTTTATTATTACAGTTAAAGCTATCTTAAATTTCAAGTTATAATGTTTCCACGTGAATCTACGTTATTTTAAATTGGACACGACTTTGACTTTAGCATGGATAAACGCAGGCATAATAATGTAATAAGTGATTAGTGGAGCTGTTTCGTTTTTTGACAGAAAAAATAACAAGTGAAATCATGTTAGATGGATACAAATGTGGGTACTCTGTTTAAGTCTACAATTTTTTTTGAGGACAAGGCGTTGAATAGCGATGGAAGTTTTATTTTACCCGGATACCATCCTAATTGATTTAATAACTAAAATGTTAACTAAATGTTAAAAGCATATTCTGGGGAGAGAAAATATTGTTTTCTTTGCCTGGGTTTAACATGCCATATGCGCATAATCTAAGATATAATGTATCTACTATAATATGGGTTTTTGTAGATTAAACAAGTAACAAGTGTGGTAGTTTCAACAGTTTAGAAGATGAAGGCAATGTACGCTTACGCTCCTAAAACACATTTCACCGATTTTTTATTTCTCCTCACAAACTATGCTCGATGACGATGACCCGAAATAATAGGGAGTGTGCCAAAACTAATTGAGAAAGCACTTATGAAGTGTTAATGTCAATTTGAAGCGTTAAAATTGGTTATGAACGTTTTCACCAACATACACCTATAGTTAAGGAACATTTAACTGCTATTTTAGCCGGCTAAATGGAGAATTATGAATGTGACTGCCATGAATGGCCGGCTTAAGTAGCTGTTATACGTTTCCTAACTGTAGGTGAGTGTTGGGACCTTTTCTTTGGTATTTACCTTGTTCCGAGGTCTGAAATGCCTGTTGAGGTATTTGGTTATACTGTTTAAGAAGCTTTTGTTTCTCTTCTCTTTCGTTAATTCTGGGTCTGAGAGGGAGGGCATAACGGGCAAAGGCATTACAGGAGGCGCAGGGCGAGGAGGAGGTAAACATGTGTCCAGCGACGGCGGAGTTTGTGGTGGAGTCATTTGAAATGTAGGAAGTGGAGGTACAGGGGGCGGAACATTTGATACTACGGTCATGCGTGGCCTTTTTGAACACCTTCTATTCAATCTCGGTCCATTACCAAGCCTCTCCAAAACTAGCCCTCTAACAACCTCCATCTGTTTCTCTCTATCTTTATTAATCTCAAGTACTTTATTTTGTTGCGGGGACGGCAATGACACTGACGATTTTTCAATCGTTGACGGCATTGAATAAGCACGCGGCGACAATATACTTAAATTATTTGAAGTAGCGCTACTACCCGTAGAAGTTCCGATGACATGACATTTTCATTTAAATTGACCGTACATGAAGATTCAGAAGTTAAAGGTGCGGTATTTGCAAATAAATCCTCCGTACGAGGTGGCGTAGAATGAGATGTATTTAGATGGTGAAAATTTTCACTCCGGCATATGGCAGGAGAGTATACCCTAAAAGTACAGGGTGTCGTTTTGGAGGGTGCGTGGTAATGCTCATCTGTAAGAGGTGGTGAAATCATTTCTTCTTATTGTTAGTTTTATTGTGATTTGTTCTTTTTGGTGTGTCTATGAAATCTTCAATTTTACTGTGCTCTAAAGGCGGTGACATATCTGAATTAAATGATTCAGTGTAATTAGTTCCATTCAATACTTGTTTTTTATTAATATATTTTTTATTAATATATTTTATGTCGTTAAGGAATCGTCAGGTCGGTTTAATGTAGAATTCAAATTAGGTTCAACTATCATTTGAACTGAAAGCTCAGTTTCAGTCAGAGCTAATGTTGTGGCATCACGACATGATTCAGACGATTCAGATTCCGCCGCAACCACAGTAGTTCCAGAAACGTCTCCAGATACTTTCTCATCGGCGTTGTATGTACTAATATTTATTAAAGTTCTGTCATGTTCAATTAGTTCGCCGCCTTCATTGGGCACTTCTACTATTGGCACTGTCTGACTAGGCATTCTTTGCGTATGTGATTCCTCTGAAAGAGAATCGGAATCTAATTTCCTATCACTTTTCACCTCTTCGAGAGGCTTTTACACGTTAACGTGAAATGCAACAGTTATATTCCGTGCCGCAGTGATGGGTGCTGGGTGCAACGTCTTCTGGAATTCAGTAATATTTGTGCGAAACGCTTCAATTTTTGTGTCTAATTGTGAAGTGGAATCCGATTTGCGAACCGCCTGTGGAGATGGTTCACCTAATAGATAGCGTCGTTTGAGCTCAAGGGCACGTTTTGTGGCTAGACCACCAGCAGACCTGGTTCTACTGAGTGGATAATCTGGAGGTCGGGGTGGCGGAGGTGGTGGTATTGGTTCAGTTACAAGAATTGCGGGGGGAGAGGGTTGGGCAGGGATTTCCTCGCGAGCAAACTCGCTATCGGTAGATAATTCCGTAGCGGAAGATACCTCCTCTGAACTTGATTCGGACTCCTCATCAGACTCGACCTGAATCCAGAATTGCTGTTATTCCATTCCATGTTATGACACCTGGCATTAAGATGACACAAGTACTAAGGCTGATCCCTCAGTACTGAGTCTTCTAGAGCTCTCAGTACCTCGGACAGCCAATTGTGTTTATCCCGATTCATCATTCTGTGCATACTGGTTTTCGCCTCCTTCTCTAAAAATAGATGCAGAGGCGGTAGGCCCAGGATTGCCTCCAGAGATGCTCCGTGGGAACTCGACATGGCTCCTGTTATCATCAGACATGCCAAACGCTGTAAGCCATTAAGCTTGTCAATAATTGTCTTCTGGTTGGCTTTTCTGTACCATACTATAGAGGCGTATGCGATCATCGGCCTCACAATAGCAGTGTACTTCCAATGGGTGAGCTTGGAACACGGACCCCAGCTCTTCCCTACCATTCGACGACTGATACATAAGGCTGCCTTAGCCTTATTTATCACATTTCCAATGTGTGCATTCCACGTTAGTCTCTGGTCGAATGTCACTCCCAGATATTTGACCTCTGAGGAAAATTCAACTCGTTTGCCATTTACTAGATGTGGCTTTAATTTGTCTAGCAACCTCTTCCTGATAAACGGTACTATAACGGTTTTGTCACCGTTAACTGACAGTTCATTTGCTGTGCACCACTCGCAAATGACGTTTAGAGCTTTCTGTAGTATAGCCGAAATTGTGCTTTGGCAGAAGCCTCTTATGATCACCACTAGGTCATCAGCATAACCTATGGTATCGGGGGGAAAGCCTTGAGCATATACTCTTTTTGACAAAACTACTGCATATATCTATTTCGCGTAGTTATTTGAACTTTTGAATAACTAATCAATGTTTGTAGGCAAAGTATTTTGGAGTTTTTGTACACTAGTGACCTACTCACCCTCAAAGTTGCATTAAAACTTGTGTTAAAATACGGATTTTTCAAGGATCATATCTTTTAAATTAATACCTTTTTTTAAGTTTGTATGCCAAGAAACCTAGTTAACGACAAGATAAATCGGTATCATACTTACTTTTGTAAATTAAACATAAAACAGCGGAGTAATAATCATTTTACGTTTGTAAGGAGGAAAGCTGACTTGTATCACCTTAAATGCAAAACACGTGCTTCAAATAATTTTGATATGACAATGTACCAAAACTTTCACACACACACATGATTGATGTGATTCAAATCATGTGTGCTTATGTGTATTGAAAAGTTAAACAAAAGTAACACAGACTCTGTCTAATTAATTGACCTGTCACACAACAAGCGCATTTCAAATGTTATTCTGTTTCGTTTAAAATGAAATGTTGGCTTGACTGTTGGTGACTTGACTGCCGGGTATCTCTGTGTAACTTGTAACTCTGTAACTTTTTTGTTTGATGCATGCCTTCCAATAATAAATAAATGAAAATATATTAATAAAACTTAATTCTAAAAAGGTTCATAATACGACATCCTGAGATTAACATGCGAGAAATTTAAAATACGTAAAATTATATTAGAATATAGTTAAATATAGTTTAAAAACAGTTATAATACGCACAACGAGATAAGAAGGTGCGATTAAGAATAGTTCCACACTAATTTACCGTCTAAGGATGGCTGGATTTATATACAATATGAACAATATACATTTATTATGAAATGCACCATTATCGTTCATAATTTTCTTTTATAATATATTTACTTATATATTATAAAAGCAATATTATTATAGTATAATTGTGCAAAGTATTAATTAAAGCATAAAAAACACAAAAGCGCCATCAAAAAAATCTAAACATTTTATTTCACTTACTGCATTGAATCGACTCATTTATTTCTTACTAGCAATCTAATATTATATTAAGCATAGCTAATATTATATATGAACCAGCTGCTACCCGCGACTTTGCCCGCGTAACTGTAAATTATATACTAAAACTTTCCTCGAGAACCACTACCCATTGATGAAAATAGCATGAAAATAGGTGCAGTAGTTTTTGAGTTTATCGCGAACAGACAGATGGACGGACAGAAAGACGCGGCGGAGGACTTTGTTTTATAATATGTAAAGATTATCCATTCTCAATATAAAAGTTAAAACCCCATCAAAAATTGTATGTCGGTTGCGTAGTTTACAATTCTTGGACAAAGTTTTCCATAAATATAACTCAAATCCCTTAAAATCTCGATAAGCAATTCCGGCGCGACGATCACGAGGTGGCTGTGCGTGGTCTAACGATTCAATTTTATAAGTAATAAATTAATACATAAATTAAAGACTTTATTTATACTATTGGGTAAAAGCGTAATTTCAGTATTCATCTTAAAAAATGTAGCAGGACAGAATACTGTGTGAACTGTTCAAATTATCTTCATGATTTTTTGCAACGTAAATGGTCGGAGAGCGAAGAAACTGAACAACGCCGATGAAACACTATAATTCGAATTAGAAAAATGACTAAAGAACTGATATTCGTATGAATCGATTCAAAGCCAGTAAGTGTCAAGGAGACGGAAGTTAGTGTGGACAAAAACACATTCACTGCGTCCTGAACGCCGCCCCTTCTGTTAAACTAGCGATGATAAAAGGATCACTTTAGTGACTGGGCAATGTAAAAGATCCGTTTTGAGTTTTGTCAAGTGTCATTCAAATATAATTACGAATTTACAAATAATAAAACAAAAACAAACGCTTATTATAAATTTGTTATACTAATATTATAAAACTAATCTCAGTTTTCAATTTATTCTCAATAGTGTTTACTCACTGTCAAGTCCAGGTGACAGTGACAGGTTGACAGTGCTTTAAAAATGACAAACGTCAAAAACGGACCCGTTTACTTGTGTATGTGGCATTTTTATATAATGTGGACGGATGAATAATAGCTTTTTTTTGGGGCGGCACGTGTTTGGGACGCAGTTCGTGTGGCGCACCTCCTTATGAGCGCGGTTGACGTCACGCCGCGAGTGACGTCACGCCGCGTTCTCTCGCCGGCGATGGTATCTAGGCAATGCGGCAGCGATGTACCTCACTACTGTCTGTTGGGGCCGGAACTTCTATCCGTCGCGCTTCTGTATCTGTCGTCATTCTAGAGCAAGATTCGTTTCCAGACGACTCTACCACTAGAAAAAGAAAACGTCTAAATTTTAGACTCTAAAGTAAAGCCAAAACGCCAAAAGAAAATAAAGCCAATGTTTCAGAATCCAAAGACCGAGACTAAAGGCTTCATGTGGAGAGAGATATATCTACCGCCTGAAGACTGGATACAAGGTAGCGTTGGTGATAGCTGGTAGCACGAACAGTGCACCAATTTTGAATATGGTATTTTCGAATGTGATAACTGTGCTATTAAAATTTATTAATTAAACCTATTGATCTCATTTGTTGGTACTTATTTGATTTTTGTTTTACCATTTAATCGTTACTGAAACATAATTAGATAGTTAAGTAAAAATAATAAGTTCACAACTCAAAATGTTGTTATTTATGTGGCGTACACTTACCACCACTACTGCGCACAGTTACCCCCCTACTCGGGTAAGAGTGCGCATTTTGACTACCTTTGTATTTTATAAGTTCAAATAATTTTGTGCAATTATAGATGACTATTTTCATACTTAAATTGTTGATTGATAAATAGTCTAACTAATAAATACTGTTAATTTTCATTTCAGAGAGGTTTCAAACACTTGACCCACATGACTCATGCAAGCAATTTGACGACACGTTTGGTCTAGAGGCTAGTAACCCTAGCTGTTAACCAAACGGTCGCGGGTTCGAATCCCGCTAGGGGCAAATGTTTATGTGTTAACATTTTACCTTTGTACCTGAGTCATGGATGTTTTGTATTTACAATATGTATGTATTTACAAAAAAAAAGTAATCTACTAGTATGTATTATATGAACTGTCTGGTATCCATAATACAAGCATTAGTTGCTTACTTTGGAACTAGATGGTGCTGTGTGGAATGTGTGAAGATATTTATATTAAGACTCACCATCGTCTGAAGCGTCGTCATAGCCAAAGGAATCGTCTGAATCATGTATAGCGTAGTTCTTGTGTATCAATGCTAAAGCACCATAACGGTCATTTTCCGCGTCGTCATACTCAGCTGCCTCTTCATCATCTTCCTCTTCGTCATCATCCTCAGAACTGGATTCACTTATATCGCTGCAAAATATTGATACAAAGATCACTATCAGTGTTCATGAGTGATAAATCTTAAAAAATAGATACCGTGTGTTTTACGTGAATACGTGTACGTTATACCGGTAATATTTTCTTTGAGCGTATTATATGACTTGAGTATTATGAACTCGGAAACACATACTCCGGAAGGGAGTTCCAATCCTGTTATAATATTATGTTTCGGAATTTTTCGATAGATGAAACAGCCATGATGGAAATTTTACTAGAAATTTGTATTGAAGAGCAGATAATGCTAATCTGTGGGGCCCGCGTCTTATGACACGTCCCACTCACGCGTTACACCGTTAAAAATGTATGTAATTATTTTTTGTGTTTGTGCTTATACGAGTCTGTCACGTACGGTGTCTGCGTCACGTAAGATATAAGCGAAGCTTTGGATGGACCAAAGCCGGTCGCATTTTGTGGTTAATGAAACTGCAGTGGCAAAAAGTGAAAACTTACCTGAGCCCTCCAGCGCCTGAAGTTTCGGACTGCAAGAAATTACGGTCCGTCCACTCGTCTTCGTCTATTTTAGTAGATCCTGTTGATAGTCGGATGCTAATTCTTTCCGGAGGATTTGTAACTGTGCGCGTCGTTGGTATATCTGATGTAATCGCATCTGCAGTACCGGACAGTGCAGTATCGGCCACTGCAGTATCGGCCTCTGCAGTAC
This sequence comes from Synanthedon formicaeformis, assembly GCA_945859745.1. Classification (NCBI taxonomy): domain Eukaryota; kingdom Metazoa; phylum Arthropoda; class Insecta; order Lepidoptera; family Sesiidae; genus Synanthedon; species Synanthedon formicaeformis. The sequence goes on along the minus strand of OX243953.1, from coordinate 5,983,736 downwards.
CGGTCAGCGCAGTATCGGCCTCTGCAGTACCTGACAGTGCAGTATCGGCCACTGCAGTACCGGACACTGCAGTATCGGCCACTGCAGTACCGGACAGTGCAGTATCGGCCACTGCAGTAAAAGCCACAGCAGTAATGGACACTACAGTGTCGGGTACGGACAGGCCACCGTGACGCAAGCACACCAATCGTGTGCCATTCCTTTCTGTGAGGTAGTTGCTGAAAACAATTGACGATAATGTAAAATAATCAACAGTCGCAAGGCAGTCTCGCGGCTTTGGTTTATGAAAGTTTAGGTATATTGACGTGCCTCGCGAGTCTCGCGACAGTTACGGGTAAATACTAATATCCCGAAACTAGCCTCGCGAGGCAGGCTAAGCCAGAAGCTCTCGAACATTCAGCAATGGACAACCATGTATTGTTTAAAAAAACAGACACGTTAAAGAAAGACCAACACTAAAAACTTTATGAGAATTGCAGCTAAAATCGCAAAACGATAGTTCCAGGTTTGCAATTATCACTGACTCCTTAATTGAAAAGAGGGTTTATGTAAGAAATATGTCCATAGTAGTCCTTACCCTGGTCTCAGAGTTGTTTTGCATACGGCACAGCGAAAGCAGCTACGGTGCAAATGAATGCCGTCTGCTGTAACGGCTTCAGCAGCGAAAACGCTCTTTGAACATGAAAGGCATGTCATACCCGAAGTTGTGGGCCTTTGCCAAATTTTTTTAGGCTGTAACAAAAAGAAAAACATTTTACAGTACATACTTATATAAAATATCACTACATAATTATAAAATAAAGTCCTCCGCCGCGTCTGTCTGTCTGTTCGCGATAAACTGAAAAACTATTGCATCGATTTTCGTACTGTTTTGTTTTGTAAACAAAGTTACGAGGGCGAAGTCGCGGACAGACAGCGGAAGTTTATATTTTATATATAAAAAAATATATAAAAAACGGTTTTTTAAATATTTTGTCTAGGTCTGTATTGCCTGACATTTGTTAATCCTTTACCTCAAAAGCATTTCGCCGCGATCAATGTTTTTTGGTGCTCGAATTAATTTGACGTTTTAATTGATGTTAGCACTAAAATTCTGTAACATTTTTTTAAATGTGTTTTGTACCTGTAGCTTCATACTTTAAGTACTCTCAAACCTGTCTCGAACTCATTGAAATAATTGTGACTAATCAATAATTGATAATACTCTTGACTTGACCTAATTCGATAATGCCAAAGAATTTAAATATCATACAATTATTTTTGTGAAGCTAGGTTTTTACTTCTGACGTGCAGTCGCGGCTGACATGTTTTAAACCTATTAACTTTTGCCCATTGTTATACAAACGGTACCAGGCGTATTATATTATGTGAATAGTGATAGAATAGTAAGGATTCATCTATTATATTTTGTGTGCCGAAATCTATTAACGATTATCTATTAAATCTATTAATAATTAAAAAAATAAAACAATAAAAGCTCACTGTTACACGTTCTCTGTCAGGTGTCAATTTCCCGCAACCCTGGAATTTATCGGCGAACGTCTTGGCCAAATTCGCCACCTAAAACATATGAAATACTCATTGAATGTTGGATGTAATATGGGTGTGCAGGTTGGATTTTGAATTATGTACATCCGTTTTTTAAGGTGTTTTTATGGAAAATTAGTTAGGAATGGTCATATTTTTATAAAAATATTTTTTATATGTATAGGAAATCCATTTACAGTTATTTTATAAACATTTTAAAACATAACCTCAATACCAGGTTCATTGAACTATCAGCATCGGCATCACTTAAAAACATGAAATACCTACTGGTTGTAGCAGAACGATTGTGCGCTTATAACAAAATGGTTACAAGACTTATTTGCACTGGAAACAAATAGGTTAGGTTAGGTTCACCCGATTACAAAATGTGTTACAAGACTTTGCAATGGAAAAAATAGGTTAGATTGGGTACTGGATTACTGGTTGTAGCAAAACAATTGTGCGCTCATTACAAAATGTGTTACTCTGTGGTTAGTATGTCGTAATGTTTATGACTAGGTTATATTTTAAAATAATTATAAAATTAATTGTAAATTGATTTCCTAGACATGAAAACTATTTTTTTATAAAAATATGACCATTCCTAACTAAATTAGCACAAAAACACCTTAAAAACGGATGTACATAATTCAAATCATTACCCGAGTGTGCTTCTTTAGATACAATTGAAAATAGATTATATCAATTAATCAGTAGAATAATGAGTAATATTTTTTTACCAAATTCCTTCCTAGTTCCGGTCGACCGCTATCTCTCCTTTTTTTGTCTATTTTTTTCAATGTCTCGTCAATGTCTTTACTGCCTTCTTTGAGACGTTTCTGGCGATCTAGAAACTGTAACATAAAAAAATATTTACACAGTAAACATGTATACTTTTTGAGTAGTCACAGACACCCATAATGAAAATAAGCCAAAATTGAAATATTGTGGTTGTTCTAAAAAATAGACAATAATACAAATTATATATTATCATTGAAGTTAGATCACTAATCCCATATTATTATTAGATATACTTTTACTTCTTTTGCCCGCGTCTTAGCCTGCGTCTCTTTTTCTCAAGTGTTGCAAAATAAAGAATAAAAACAAAACCAGACAAAAATATATGAACGATAAAATCATTAAGGATGCTAGCAGTTTATTATTTAGATACATGAAATAAAACTAATTAAACTCATTTAAAAGTAAAAATAAATATTTTATATTTTGACTATCTGTTGCTGTCATAGCTTTTTTGGCCCAATACTGTTGACGAAGGTGGCGCCGTCACAAATTTATTCCATATTTATTGTTCAATCTATATAGTATATAAAAACGTTGTGTTTTGGTTTATTTTTCAAAAACTAAATAGCCAACAATAACCCCTGTCACATTTAAAGTGGCAGTTAGCCGTTGTCATAGCAGCCGCTGACCGTTTAACGTCAAAGAAAACCACAGCGAAGCGTGGTCGGGGTCAGCTAGTCTATATCCTATACTTACTAATATTGTAAAGAAGAAAGATTTGATTGTATGTTTGTTTGAATTGAATAAGCTCCGAAACTACTGGACCGATTTGAAAAATTCCTTCACTTTTGGGAAGCTATATTATCAGCAAGTAACATAGGCTATATTTTATAAAGTTAAGCGGACGAAGTCGCGTGCAAGAGCTAGTTTTATATATTTTTAGATAGATGATCCCTAACGAACAGTATTTTTTTTATTGATTAAAAATACCTCATCTCTGATCCCACTCCTTTCCCCTGTCCTCTTCTGAGTCCCTGACAACGTTTCACAATGACCGGTGGATTAGTTAGGACGTGAAAGCGTAACAAATAATATAATCAAATTCACTTTCGCATCATCAATACTAATAATAAATCTGTAAGGGTTGGTCGTGGAGTAAATTACTTTGTTTTCAGAGATATCGTGTTTATAGGCCCTATACATGATACTGAAACTAGATTGACGATTTTTAGAACTGTTTTTCTGAATGAATGTATGTATGTTCCTCCCATAACTCTTAAAAAAATTAACCGATTTTCATGAAACTTGGTATATAAAGAATTAGACGTACGGGAGACAGGATAGGCTATTGTTTTCTTTTTTAACGCGGATGAAGTCGCGGGCGCCAGCTAGTTTATAATAAACTACCTCTTTCCTATCCCACTTTGGAACTCGTTCGTCGGTTCCTGGTTCGGGCCGACCCAACCTGTTCTCTAAAATTCTCTTTTCGATTTCTTTCACATTCCAATCGTCACGTTCAAGTGTTCCCACTGCACGTAATAAATCCTTCGGCTTGGACGGAGGCGCAAGGTTTGTAACTGGCGATGGGACAGAAAGATTTGCGGCTAATTCAATGATACGGTGTCCTCTTCTAGTAGCTCGAGTTTCGCTACCTACTGCACGCGCTTCCGCCTATTAGGTAAATACAGAATAATGTTCAAAAACAAAATTACTGCGGTAGGAGAGCCCATGATGCTAAATGTGGAGTTTTTTACTCGAGCGTCGTGGGGACTAATTGGATTTTAAAGAAAAATTGGTTGTAATCTTTTCTCCGGTGGAGGGAACTTTCAAGAGCACGTAGAAGCTATATTAAGAAAAATCCTTCACATAATAGTCAGATTACGAAACAGTATGATCAGGTACTTAAGCTGAACCACTCTGACTCGCTGGACTATTTCAAAATAGCGATTTATTTTTGCATTTTCAAACAGCTGCCACGAATTTTTCTAACATCCGAATCTTCAGTCTTTTAAATGTGAACTTAATTTGGATTCACTTAACATTCCTTTTGGAAATCTAACGCGTTAAAACAGGCTTTATATTTTTCTCATTTGTAGCCCCTATTTCCGAACAGCCGAAACCATAATCGGAGACACATTACCAATATTTGTCGCGCTCGAGTAAATTCCCAAATACCTTCTAGGGCTTTCTCTATTAACAAAAACGAAAAGCCGCACTTAAGTTAGCGACTAGATTGAATTAGAATAAAACTAGAATTGTTCAATGTTAACCAAATAGATATCAAACAAAGTTAGTTAAAAAAATAATGTAAAAATGAACACACCACAAACGTGATCTGTTTTTATAAGCGATTCAATTCAAACAAACAAAATCTGATATTTTAAACGAGTTATTAGTTCATGCACACACATTTCGTATATTTTTTAATGTAGGAGAGTATTAAGAATTGACAGTTTCAACGAGAGTTATGTTACTAGAAATATGGGAACGCTTTCTGGAAAATCGCATACAACACCAATCACACTTATTCTCACTTGATGCTGCAATTTTTTTCTAATTTTTTAACTCGTTCCACGAATTGTAGAGCGCTGACTCTGTAACTGTTGCAAACCATAATCGTTTTCCAGATCGGTTGTAGCAAAATCAAACCGTGGTTCGGTTGCTAACATCTGCACACTTTTCTCAAAGCGTTGTTTCATTATTTGTTTAGCCGCTTTTCGTCTGCTAGTTTTCGGTCGTTTTTCGTTTCGTTTTTGCATCATATCAGACACTCTTTGAACCCTAAATGAAATTTCTCCGGAGTTCCTCCGCAAGGGAATTTGTTCGTGGCTTATAACCTTCGATAAGTTCCGCAACTTTTTGCCTTCGTAACGCCATCTCTGGATTTCCAATAGATTCTGAACGCTTGGAGCGGTCCAGACTAGGGCTGTTTATACGTTTTCCCTCAATTATTTCTTCCATTCGTTGTAAACGTAAAACAATTTCTGGGTTCGGAATCGAAGCTGACCTAACAAATCGTGAATCAGGGCTCGGGGTGTGCCTTCGTTTGTTTCCTTCAAATATTTGGGCAATACGTGTCGTGTTATGTTCAATCTCCACTGCTCCAATAGAATTTGATCTTACCTTATGAATTTGTATTTCTGGACTTTGTGAACTTCTTGTCCTATGTCCTATTACTACTTCAGATAGTCTTCTGTTGTTGGAGCTATTAGTCGATGCTGAGCGAACGAATTGTTTTTTTCTTTACATTTATAGTCGTTTTTATCTTAGAGTTAAGCTTTGGTCCAGTTATATCAATGTCTGCTGAGTCATCAAATATGTCTGAAAAATCTGACACTTTGATTGATTCTACGTCTAAGCCCTTTAATTTCCTGGGGGGTTTACTTGGCTTTTGTTCTGTTGCAATATCTTGAAAGAACTTCTTCTTTAGGCTTCAATTTAGTTTTTGTAGTACCTTGTAGAAGATGACTAACCGATTCCCTTAAAATTTTTGGATCAGGAGAATCTTCTGGATCTAACAAGGCAATGATTTGTTCTTGAAGTTCTTTTTGTTTAGTATTGTGTTCATCATTATTTTGTATCGCATCATGTCCTTCGATCAATCTCGCTAATTTAGTAATATCGTTTATTTCAAGATTCCCTATCATTTTACGTAAAAACTCTGCCGATCCTTTACTTACATCTGTTTTAATGCTGCGTCTTTTCTTATTGGGCTGTTCCGCAGCATCTGTAAAAAAAAGTAGAACATTACAATTGATTTATAATAATAATAATAATAATCATTTATTTCAGACATAGAACATCCATAATTATTAACTATGTATTAACAAAATGATAACAAATATATACATCTATGTGAATTATAATATATAAATATTATTATATCCTTACTAATCCTTATGTGAATGTGAGTATGTTTGTTTTAATTTAATTTAATATTTTGACAGTACAAACAACATAATTAAATGCCAAATTATGTTGGAGTTACGTTTTAATGTCGTTTCGAGATATTAATTATTACTAGAACTAATTTAAATATACAAATATTAACAATCACGTAAGTAATTAAATTATCAATACTAATAATAAATCTGTAAGGGTTGGTCGTGGAGTAAATTACTTTGTTTTCAGAGATATCGTGTTTATAGGCTCTATACATGATACTGAAACTAAATTGACCATTTTTAGAATTTTTTTCTGTATGTACATATGTTCCTCCATAACTCAACGAATTAACTGATCTTCACGAAACTTGGTAGATAAACATTTAAACGCACAGGACACAGGATTGGCTACTTTTTTCTTTTTCAACGCGGACGAAGTCGCGGGCGCCAGCTAGTAGTTAAATATATCGGTAACTTGAAGAAAATTTAATCTAGCTTTTATATCCAAATGAAAGATAAGATACTCACCGGAAGGCGTAGCGCGTTTTCGTTTTTTTTGGGTCTCTTGGAGTGGTATTGGGTCATCTGCATCATAAAACCCCTTGACCTTCGGGTTTTCAGGTAAAATCAAGGTTAGATTCAAATTCGGGTAGCGACTGCCAGGATCAATCGTGTACGCTCGAATATTTCGACTAAGGGTATCTGGTGTTGTTTGACCTGAAAAATAGGTTGTGTATATATTACATACTCATGTATTGGTTACGAAATTTAAAGGTAAATGGAATACTTTTCATGTGAACAAATTTTCAATTTGAATTATACTTAAAAAATTTATTTCCAAAGTTGGCCCACCCGGGAATCTAACCCGAAATCCGGTAAGCCTTAACCACTGGTCAATCAATTATATTATATTCTTATATCAACTTTACTAGTCTCCCTCTGCATTTTTGAAAATATTATTTTTCTTATTTCTACTACTTTATAAAGCTTTAATTGTTAATCACAAAGTCATTAAAATTCTATAGTAGTAGTACTGTGCTCTACGGTTAGACGGACTTTGGAAGATTAACTTAGGAAAAATGATCTTACCCAAAAGTTTGTATATCGATTCCCTCTCCGCTATAATTTCGAGTGGGTGTGGTGAAGGAGTTTGCCCAAAAGACCTTATAGCCCACGCAGCGTCAAAGGTAGAGAGAAATCCGCGAGCACAACCCGACCCGGTGGGCCAAAACGGCTCTGACAGACTATCTCCTACTAACTGACACAATAGGCGATGGCCTTTGCGTTCCAATATCTGTGGAAATGAATTTAAATCACATTAAACTGTTGTGTTAATTGTAACTAAACATGTTTAGTAACTATTAATATCATTCCAGATGCCAAGATGGAGTCATACCTCTGACCTGCATCGCCTTCTTGCCTACTTCCTAATTCGTCCTCTTACATCGTCTCTTTTTCTATATTGTCACCATTCAAACCGTTATTAGTCCACTTCCCTAAAGAGTTATAATCTTAATTGCCCAATGAGTCAAATCCTAATTTGGGCGTTTCGTCCAATACAAGTTTCAAAACGCAGTTCAACAAGAATTGTGATGTACGATCAGCTGAGTAGTGATCAAACTATATACATAGTGAAATTGAAAAAATAAAATCTTTAAAAAATGTACATAAAACCTATGCAGGTATGCAACTTAGGTTTTGCCTATGCAGATCCTCGGTGTTACCAAGCGCGGTACAACCGGAAGTAACATGTCGGAAAGTCTCCTGGAAAGCGGCAAGCTTGACTTATTATAATTATTTTTATTAAGTATATCGCTGCTTAAAAACTAAACGGCCACAAATCAAAATTACACTTTTTACAGGAGAGCTAATCGAAAAGAATTAAATTATTTTGTCTATTTTTTTTTCTTATTAGATTTATATCAAATATTATACACAGTTTGAAGCGTATTTTTAAGTAGTATTAAATGTTTCAAGTCCTTTTATAAGAAACTGAATATTGAAGAGATATAAGCATATAAGTTACTTTTGAATATATAAAAAATGATCAAAACATACTACATATGGAATAAAACAACTATAAGTATTTTTGCAACATACACTATGAAGGATTGTGTAATTGTATTTTTGCAATAAAAACATTTTTGGATTTTTTGTTTTATGGCCCTTTAGTTTTTAAGCAGCGATATAATAACACATTATTTAACTCACCGAACTAGCGTTTTCGGAAAAAAACATCGAGGTAAAATCAAACAAGGCCACATCGGGATCACCATAATGGTTTAAAGCGAATTCAAGTGGCAACTCGCCATCTGTGGCGAAATGCGCTGCTCTTTTTGCATAATCTATTACCATATCCCGGTCCACGTTATCAACACCGAGCAATTTGGCTACATCGGTGTAATCCTGAAAAATATCATAACAAATAAAGTATCAACCTTTGAAGTTGTCGCAATAGCTAAACTAACCCCAAATGTTTGGCTTGAATGTAATGCTCGAATCTGTAACTTTGCGTTACATGCAAATGCTCCCACTTTCGATCGAGCTTTAGTTAGTTGTTCTACTCAAATAACATGAGAACTATAGATAGAACCTTGTGGACAGCAGAGTGCAGGCGGTAAAACTACGTTTCGTTGTAATCAAAATACGCCTCGCCTTCTTAAAAACTAGCTGGTGCCCGCGAAACCTATAGCCTTTATTCTCTATAGCCTTAGCTTATAGCCTTCCTCGATAAATGGACTATCCAACAAAAAAAGAAATTTACAATTCGAACCAGTAGTTCCTGAGATTAGCGCGTACAACCAAACAAACAAACAAACTCTTCAGCTTTAAGTATATTGGTATAGATACTGGAATGAATATGGAGAATTGCTCATTGAAAAGGTATAAAAACAGTCTTCAAAAAAATAAAAAGCAGGATTGAACAAATCCAACAATTAAACAAAAATTGAAGTTATACAAAAATCGCCTTCTCTATATTGTCCGAAAAATTCTGTCTATAGTCCTTATTTGGTTTGATGTTCAAAACCAGAGCAGTGAGTACTTTGTGAGTACAATAACTTACGAACAATAAATATATTTATTATATAATGAACTCACCTTTTTTAGGACTCCTTGACTCAGCAAACTGTGTTTTTTCGCTGTCATGACAAAATAATGTGTGTCGTCCTTATAGTATACTATGTTCTCCAAATCTATGCCGATTTGTCGATTCATGTCTTTAAAAAATTTTGGGCGGTAAATAGATGAAACACCGCTTATTTCGGGCACCTGTCAAACAAGAAAAAGTAACAATGAAATATTAGCATATAGTGAAGGTGCATAAGAGAATAAGAGACTATAAGAGAAGTCCATATTGAAAAAACATGATAATTAAAAATTATAAACTCCCGACTTTTTATTGAGTTGGCTAAAGCAGACTACTTGATGCTGCAGCATCAGGTCAAGGTTACCATGTCATGGATATACCACCGAAGTAACAAATCTATGGAAAAATTTAACGGGACCAAAAAGATTAGATGGGGAAAAAATATTCATATTTTACATACCGATGCTTCCTGGTTTGTACGTCGATTAATAAAATTTGCTGTAATAGCTAGCGCCAATTTCCCCCTGAACTCGGTCCTTTTGAAGTTCTGTAAGGTGTTACGTTTACCATCTGCCCCGATTAAAACATCGAATTCGTATTGAGAGACAGGGTGGTTATCAGGCGAGACTCGAGCTCTCCAGCCAAGCACTGTGAAATAACAAGAATTTATGCAATAACGAACGTTCTTTTTTACATAACGAGGACAATCTTCACAATTATTGGATATGCTAGTTTCTTTGTTACTTTACATATATTTTTTTCAGTCATTACTTAGAAATTTTTAACCGACGAAAACGAAAAAACAAAACGGAGGAGGTTCTCAATTCGACGCGTATATATATATTTTTTTTATGTATGATCACGCATAACTTTTAACAGGGTGGTCCGATTTTGATAATTCTTTTTTTATTTGAAAGGGTGCGCCCCCAAGGGGGTCCTATTTTAATTTGGAAATAATTCCAACCCTAAGGGTAGGAAAACAGGGGATGATTGATTGTTCACTCACCGATTGTAGCGTATAACCACGCATAACTTTTTACAAAGTAGTCCGATTTTGATAATTCTTTTTTTAATGGATAGGGTATACCTCGAAGTTGGTCTCGTATAATTTAAAATAAAAATTCCTACCCTAAGGGTGGGAAAATGGGGGTGGGAAAATTAAAAATTAAGCATATAGTAAATATTAGATTATAAACACAAAAAATATAAAATAAAACTTTTTAACAAAAAATAAAACCGCCGAAAAAACTGAAAAGCATTAAATAATCTTATTATTTTACCTAAGCAATTTTGAATCGGCGCCAAACAAACAAAAATTACGTAAAGAGTGATGCGCGGCGGCGACTCAAAATTACTTAGGTAAAATAATAAGATTATTTAATGCTTTTCAGTTTTTTCGGCGGTTTCATTTTTTGTTAAAAAGTTTTTGTCATGTATAAATTACTTGTCACGTTGCTTGTCTCGAATGAACTCCACTACTGAACTAATTTTGATAAAACTTCGTAACTATGTGTGATTTAGTCCAACTTAAAAGATGTGAATTTTATTGTGAATCCGGGCGAAGCCGGGAGCGTGTAGCTGGTAACATATAAAAATAAAGAATAAAATAGATTTGGACAAATTACCCTCAGAATTCACCGTTACTGTAGGCTCCAGTAGTTGTTCAAAGGTCACTGATTCATGGAACTCAACACCTAATAGTAAGGCCACCTGTAACAGCACAAAAACATACCAAATTAAATCTAAAACGTGTATGTAATTAACTGCATTATTTACATTATTATGACTCTGGTTTTCAATATTTATGTTGCTGTAAAAAACTGTAACAATTATTATAAAGAAAAATAAAGCCAATTTTGTAAGTTATTATGAAGATAGAAAGCCACGTTATCAGGGAGTAACATAATCTATATTTTATAAATAGGGTCGGAGATGGGACGGGCCAGTCTGTAAAATATATAAAGGTTAAAACTCTAATGTCATACTTACTTTCAGCAAAATATATTGAAGTTGTCTAATACTAATATGATTAATATCTCCGGCACAAAATTTTCCGAAGAATTGCTTCGCTCCCAATGCCCTTAAGTCTTCGATTACAAAAGGCCACAAATGCAATACGTTATTGCGCGACATACGATCTCGTTTCTCTACAACCACCTGAAAATACATTTAACAATATATTAATTCATTCACACGCCATATAACCAGTGTAGGGTGTCACATTGGAAATATTGTTTGGAGACAAAATATCTCGTTAAAATACTCACTACTTTAGCTCCAAGCAGTTGACACTCTATAGCAGTACGAAGGCCGGCAGGACCAGCCCCAATTATGAGCACTTTGTTTCGTGGGCAAGCACGCCCCATAGCGTACACTTTTTGATTTGCACGGAGATCAATTTTTTTGAATACAGCTGCAGCTCTCCACGACTTGGCTAAATAAATCTGAAAACAAAGAAGATTTAGAGAAAATGGTCGTTTGGTATGACCATTTACAAATGCTAAGAACCAGTAAATGATGTCGATACCTTAATTCCCAAAATGAATAACTCCACTTTTGGTTGAAAATGACAATTAGAATTTAATTTTTAAAAGGTCTATCGGTTATTACGAGCCATAATTTCCAATGTAAAATTGTCTTTTTTCTTTTCTCGTATCATACAAAAAAGTTTGCCTCAGAGGAGTTATTTGGTTTGCGAATTAAGGTATCGATATGAAATGTATGTTATTTTATATAATAATGTTGATCTTATCTTATATTAAAATTAACAATTTAAAAACTAAACTAAATTAAAGACACTACTTGTATAATTGTCCTAATTTGTCAACGATCTTCTTATGTAAAGACAATAATTAAATGCGTTTTAATCTGTAAAGATTTAAACATAATAACTAATAAACATTGTTTACAAAATAAAAGTTCCCGCCGTGATATGCTTGTCAATTAGTAAACATATTTTATACTAGCTGTTGCCCGCGACTCCGACCGCGTTCAAATGGACTATCGAACTCAAAAATAATTTTAAATTCGAACCCGTAGTTCGTGAGATTAGCGCGTTCAACCAAACAAACAAACAAACAAGCTCTTCAGCTTTATATAATAGGTATACATTAAAAGTTAATATTCTTTGATAAAAATAGTTTGCTGGCGTAAAATTATGACTATCAATCAAAAAAATTATCGTCAAATGATTTAAAAATAGGAACTAATACTTATTGGTTTTTGATAAGATAAGTTTAACTTTAAAACTTCCCAGTCACTTTCAAATAAATTGTTGTAGGAAAATGTCGAATCCTCAAGCCATTGCAGAGATCCATAGCTCGTTGAACCTACCTAACTGTAACCTATACTATAAATAGTTTAAATTGTAATTGTATACAAGCAATGCTTTCTAAATGTTAATATTTAAATTGTGATATTTCTTGTTTTAAATTGTATAGTTATTTTAAATTTTATTGTATAATTGTAATTTATTGTAGGTATTATTGTATATTCACTGTATTATTGAGTCGAAAGTTTATTAAATGAAAGTATTGTGTATCAAATCATTACCCCAACCGCAATCAAAGAAAATAAATAAGACAGTTAGTTAGAGTAGGGAATGAGACGGGCATCCCACCCGTAATGGAATAAAAGAAAAGATGGATGAAAGAAAGACCAAGTATGCAGAATGAATGTGCGAGAGGTAAGCAAGCGAGAACTGGAATGAAAGATATCGTAAACATAGGCTTCAGCGTATGATGCTGGAGGGGTTCTAGTATAAAAAAAAAAAAAAAAAAACCCTATACTATAAAAAAGCAGCGTATGTTCATATGACAAAATGTTATCGCAATCGCAATTCATTTATGACAAAACGCAAGCAAATGTTATCGCACCTTTATAACGATTCATGAAATATAAGAAGCGGAAATAATTACTGGTGTTGCTTGGATCTCATCGTGCCTTTAAAAAATAAATAAAAAAACGCAATAATTTTCGCTTCAGTTAGTTAATCTATGAGTCAAAGAGATAACTTTGGATAACACAAATTGTGTTTCAACGTAGTGTTTACAATTTTCATATTCATCAGAGACGATGTTATCAACACATATCTAATAAAAAAATCGTCACTTCATATGCTTAATGCACAGACTTTTCCGTCTTCCGGTTTGAGTAGTGCGGTTATTGTAAATAGAAGGAGTATACAGTGAATTGATAAAGATCATTAACTACAGACATACATAGGTGTCAAATAATATAGATAATAAGGTGAAGTATGTTTTATTCATGAAAATACTCGCAATTGTTACTTACTTTAATGTGAAAGAAAATATTTTATAAATAGAAGAAAGTTTGTGTGATTGAAGCATCGATGGATTGAAGTGTACAAACTTGATAATAATTGGTAGAAAATCACTAGGGATCCGGCCATGCAAAGAGGGAATTAGATGTTAATCACATACCAATGTTAATCTCATGTTGCATGCGCTTTATAATCGCAATTTATGTACAAGTTGCACTTCATACAAAAAGGAAGTCCAATGTCTTACGCAGAAGAACTTAGGACAATTCAAACAAAGGTGTATCGCTACGATAAACAATAGCTTCTCGAAGCGGAGGTTCAGATTAATTTATATTCTAAAAAAACTTTTGTTACACAAAAGAATCTGACGGAAGTTGCAATAATTGGCAAACATTTTGCGGCTTTGGACAGATGACGCTGAAAGCGGGAACCAGCAGAAATTTTTTAGCAAACAGAACATATAATAGACCTGAAAATTTCAGTACAATTGTTCGCAGTGGCTGCAGAAGAACACATCACAACAAGAAAACTAGTTGTTTGGCGATAGCTGTTCGTTGAGTATTCAGAATAAGACAGACCATTCACAATATAATTGTATCTCGCAACGGATAGACAATTATACTATTAAGTTAAAGTTAAGCCCACTTGGTAACCCATTTTTAGTGTACTAGACGTGACTATTCCAAGTATATTTTTCGAGAAAGTTCTTAATTACTCGATGTAAGATCTGGAGCGCATTTACACACATAATACACACTTTCCTACTACTTATGCCGGGTGCGAATTATTTTTAAATGAGAGAACCACAGACGTTTAAACTTTAAAGTAAAACATTAACGAACGTCGTTTTAATTACATAAATGGATAGCTAGAAGAGCGGGCCGTGATGAATGCCTCGCAATCCTAGTAACTAATATGAAAAAGTGAGTTGGTTTTCACGCCTTAACTGCTCAATATCATTATGAAATTTTTGGCCTTCGAAAAATAATACCAAGTTAACTACGAGACAGAGATACGTTAATATCATCAACAAAGGTAAATTTTTACTACCGGAAAGCAACAAATAATGTTATCGGGCATTGTGTCGAGTCGAGTTTATAACAAACAATAATTTATCAAGTATTGAATCAACAAAGAATTTTGGCTAAACGCGCGAGCTTATATTACTATCGAGTGTAATCTGCATAGTGTATATATATATATATATATCCTGTCCTAAAAAAATTCGGGATAGTATACAATAATTCTATTCCTAAATAATAATATAAATACGACAGTGAGTTTATTTGTTTGTTAGTTTTTTTTTTTGTTAAACTCTCAGCCGCTTTGCTTATCTGACTTGTTACTTGACCGATTTATTATAAAACTTTGCATACCCGTTGTCAGAGATGCAGAGATGCAAAGTACTGTTAAATACGAAAAACGAAAATAACTAAAACTTATTAATTATACCTTAATTACAGTGTATTATAGTATATTAAATACAATTTCTATACTACACAATATTAAAATATATATTATTATTATAATTACTTAAATAAGGCAATAATAGATATTTACCTTTAATTTGGGATAAAAATCTAAAAGTCTACTGGACTTCAGATTAAGACAGTGGCACAACTCTCTATGAAGAGCCAATATAATTTTTTGAGTGCCAGCCGATACGAAATTATCAAATATGTTCGAGGCTATTTGGCACTGCTCTTCAGTCGGCCCTGCTGCTGCGTGCTTGCCTGCCATTTTTAATTCTGAAACAATGAAAATTCGAATTCTTAAATAATTACAAACATATTAAAATAATAAAAACTCACGATGTGCAAAATAAACCAGCGATATATCTTATTGAGTTGAGGGTCGATGCGGATTCTGTAGTGGCTCGGACTTGCTTCAAAGCATAAACAATGTGCATTACTCGTTAGGCGAGTGCGGGGTAGTTCCAATAAAGTTCTGTCGATGATCGCTGTCGACTTGAAAATTTTATACTAATCCGTACTTAATATTATAAATGCGAAAGTTTGTATGGATGTTTGAAAAACTACTGAACCGATCAACATGAAATTTTGCATACACCTTGTCTGGGACACCAGAAAGGACATAGGGTAACTTTCCTTTCAGTACCAGCTAGTATTTAATAATGTCAACATATTGATCAATTTGACTTAAAATGAATGAATTTATAAACTAAACACTGTTGGGCAAGGTTTATGAACAACTCTTTTAGAGTTTAGTCGATGAAACTGGGGTTTACTCTTTACGGACGATTATAAAATACATAATAAAAATTTTAAAAATATTTCATAACGAATTAATATCAGTGATATTGTGTAGATGGCGCAATATCTTCAGAGATATTCGAAAATATTCGAAAATAGACAACGCGCACCGTGTGACAATTTTGATTTTATATGGCTTATATTTGAAAAAGGATAACGTCAAAAGTAACGAAATAATATTAGAAGTGCGTATATTTTCCACGGTTCCACTGCGCCCACTCTATCCACCTAAAATTCAGCCTGTCTAGAAAGTTAAAATTGGAAATATAGATTTATTTAGTTACGTAAACATCCGCTCAGAAAGGATTTTTGAAAATTTCAACTTGAAGGCCTTAATTGATGGTGACACTCCAGTGAGCTATGTTGAAATTATCAAATCAATTATGCATTATGCATCTACGGTTAAACCTATTCAAAAGTGCAAGCTTTATCGGGCGGAATTTAATATTATCTATATTCATTTAATATTTTGCTAATTGGGCGTTATTTACTTTCTACTCTTTCCGATTTTTAAATAAACTATAATTACAGCAAAAGTGAAAGTAATTTTTAATTGTTATAATGAGTAAGTATCTAAGAACGAGAGTCTCCTACGAGTATAATAAAATATTGTACCGTGAAAATTAACAATATTTTATGAACGTATATTGTAAGGACAAAAGGACGTTGACCAACCTCAACTCAAGGGTGTAGACTTGTAACGCGATTCCCCTGTGTGTGTCAACATTGATAATTGAATACAGTAATGATCTTTCTCATTATTAAAGCACCTTTTTTATAAAAAGTGTTGCATTGGTTCTTGGCCACTGCGCCTAAGAAACAATGCAACTCGTAGTAAATGAGAAATGGCAGGACAAAGAAACTATTGAAAAAAAATTGTGTGTGTCAGCTCAGACACACGTTTGGGAGTTTACTTCTTACGAACGATTATAAAGATGACGCAACATCTCTGAAACTTCAGATATTCTAAAATAGCATTCGTGTAACAATTGTGATTTTACTCCCATAAATTTTCATACCACGGGCTTTTATATATATGCAAATAGATTGTTATGGAGTAAACTCTAATAAAAATTAAATTTAGGCACTGGACCCCTAATAAAGACGCCTTATCTGTAACCCAGTGATGACGTGCTGTACTCCAACTATTGTTTGAATTAAAATTTCCTGGAGAGGCGTTGTCGTGTGATCGCCGTATGTATACATCGCATTACTAAAATTTATTTATTTATTTATTTATTCAAAATCCACAGCTCTCAAAAATTACTAACAAAAACAAAAACACACCCTACAGCCAATTATGGATTTTACATTTATACAAAAAATATATATATAACAAAAATACAAAATTCCCTACAATACTATTCCCTACAATCTAAACAAATTATAAAAATCACATATTAAATATAAATACATATATACATACATACACACACATTAAATATAATACATATATACCTATTACATAGAACAGCCACTGCCTTAAAAATTATAACATAAGTAAACATAAACATAATTAATGTAGACGCTAGCCTGTAAGAATGTTGCCAATGCTATTCCTGACTTTTGAGCATAATTGCTATGGACGAACCTACAATTGAAGTCGAGCGTCTCGTTCCGACCGCTGGAGCCCACAAATTCAATGTATTATTTACCAGGTCAATGCTGTCAACCATGCCGTTGCAGATTTTGTACAAGAACATCACTCGGTACATGCTACAGGCATCCTTATAGTCCGAATATGTGCGAAAGCTGCGGTAGCACATTTGTTTGAGAAACTTTCGCTGTATTTTCTCTATGCCATGTATATGCGAGACATACAGAGGACTCCATATGCTACTACAATACTCAAGGCTTGGATGCTCCCCTAACGTATGTGCAGTAGAGAATTTTCAAACAGTGTATGTCTGTGAAGGGTCTAGTCACTCGCATAATGAAGCCAAGGTTCTTAAAGGCTTTGGATGTTATCTTTTCAATATGGTCTGTAAACGTTAATTTAGAATCCAGTAGAATACCTAAATCGCTGACCAGTTTTGTCTCTTGTATAACTGTACTGTTGATACTGTAATTAAATTTTATGGGCTTTAGTTTCCTACTGAAGGTTATGAAGGAGCATTTATTGACATTGACATTGATTCTGTTTTCATTATAGTACACACTCAATCTATCTAAATCATCCTGTATGGCGCGACAATCACGAATGTTCTTTATTTTCTTGTAAATTTTTATGTCATCCGCATACATTAGGAATTTAGCACATCGAAAACACAGCGAAATATCGTACAAATAACAGGAGTAGAGTAAAGGCCCAAGTATAGGCACTCCTGATGGAACTTTAACATAATTTGAACGTCTTTCATCCGTCTTTCATAAAGAGCTGTCTTTCATCCGGTATTACTAAAAACATTAGTGGTCAAAGAACAGTAACATTAGGTCTCCTGTGACACGAAAGATTTAAGGTTGGTTTCTAACGGATACTCAATAAACTAGAACAACATATTATAATTGGAGTCAAGTCGGATGTTGCACTCAATGTAATCAAAACTTTATTTAAACAAAACAGTATATACCGGAAGTGAAGGCATTAATATGTATTAGCTTGATTGAAGAAGAATGTATATACATAAGTGGAGTACCTATTATAGGTGTATAAAAAAATCAGTAATTGTAATACTAATATAGAAGTAAAGATAGTCTTCCTGTTATCCAAATAAAACTAATGGAAATAGATAAATCATTTAGAGAAATATATTGTGAATTGCAATTTTAAAAAAATTATAAAAATTATTAATATTATAAAGAGAGATTTGTTTGTTTGTAATGAATAAACTCAAAAACTACTGGACCGATTTTGAATAATTCTTTCATCTAAAGAAAGCTACATTATGCGAGTAACACATAAGTCCTATTCTATTTGTCCAGACTAATCTTTTCAAATTATAAAGAGGAAAAAACTATACATAAAGTAAATTCTAATCCCTTTAGATACTAAACTGTATTCTGAGTGAGACGTTTTCACCATTAGACAACTTGTCAGTTATCAATGAAAATCAGTAGAGACCATATCAGTAAATTATCAGTATAGACTATTATCCCCAACATGAACTTCCCTACGATTGAGTATGTAAGGTGTAAAGATGGAGTATGTGCAGTTACTGTACTTAATATGTCTCATATTAATAAATATCTTTGTTATAATGTCCTATGATTTTAAATAACAAATTAAATAAAATACCCACATACCAAATTTGACGTTAAAATTAATTGTTGCCTCATTCAAAAGTAAATCATATGAAAAATCTAATAAAACCTATTGCAATTAGTGTCCGACCGAAGGTTTAGCCAAAAAACTACCTTCGGTGAAACAATTTCACCGATGATTCCTAAATAAATAAAACGTTATATATAATTCACATTTCAAATGTTATTATTTTAGAAAATTAAATTGCAAGGTAATTTTTTTTTCATATCTAGATCAACTTCTGGAGATGATTTAAATTACCTTTCTATATTATACAGTTGATATAAACCTTTAATAGGAAAGTTTTAAAATCATTTATATTATTAAATGTAGCTTGTAGCCAATATTGAACAAAATTTCTCAGAACTTTTAAGCCTTCAGCTTCAGCTTTAACCAAAGGTTGTGGTAAAAGCCGATTAATTGGGTTCAGCTTCAGCCAGGGCACTATTCGGTTGGACACTATAGACAACATTTAAAAAAAGAAATGTTATACACATCCACAATTGTTTAAACCTACCTACCAACTGTCCTAAAAATATTAATTACTAGATGCGCTGTAGTTTATTTTTTGGAACCAAAAATTTACAAGTATCTATAATCAAATTGGTTAATCTGTTTCTGAAATTAGCCTGCACAAACGTACAGACAAAAAGATAAGCAGACAAAGCAAGATAAATAAATTCTAAAAACTTATTCTCTTTTTGAAGGTCCGTAAGGTCCGGAGGTCTCTTTTGGAAAATATTTTTCATGTACAGATACGGTAATTTTACTTGTATATATGTAGGTAGGAAAAATAAAATAAAATAAATTCTCAAATTATACAAAAATGGTAGTAGGTAAGTTACAAAAACTAAATTCAAACCAAAATTAAAATGTCCAAAAACCCTATGGGTAAGATTAAAATTTTCATTTATCAAATTAAATGCATATTTATAATGATTCACCATACACAATATTGACAAAGATAAAGCGTATTAATATGAAATTAACTAACCTGAATCCTCTATGAATCTGTTACGCCTTCTATTTTAACTTGCTAATAGCCGACTCGATGTCACCACTGTGCTCCGTAGTCCGTACTGCACTGCTCTGGTTGCGTTTAGGTCTAATTATTACTTCCCCCACTCACCCAATTCACTCGGTCAATCAACTTCGCAATGCGCATGCCCGTCATGGACCGACCGAACGAATTGTAGTTTTTTTGGAGTTTTGTTGCCTGGTTACTTGACTTTATTGCCACTAAAAGATAGAGTACTTTATTGTGTGTTTTCATTAATTTAATTGTTTTTAAGTCATATTCTTACGCTTTTTAAAAACGATAGTGTAACATAAAATTTGTAATTAAGGAGCGTAGAGATAAGGAGCGCCATCTTACATGGGTGTTAAACTTAAAAAGTGGCAACAAAATCCGATAGTGTGAACAGAGAGAGTTTGAGAGTATGGAGAGTATGGAATGAATTTAGCAGTAGTTGACGGAATGAAGTGCGCCGAGTTGAATTTTGGTTGAACACTAGAATAGAGAAAGTATAGACTAGAGTTAGGCATTAAAATAATAATAGTCGTGAAAACGAAACACATTAATGATTTTTTGTCTCTCTTTGCGTATGCGTTTTTATTGTTTGCCACACTTGAAAGTGTGGCACACAAATCTCTTGGAGCACTTTGTTTATTGCCGATTTTCATATTTCAAGCATTTTTCAAAGTTCCTGGGTATTGTGTTAGGTGTGGTACGTGTTGCCGAAAGTGGTGATAATGGTGAACTGTAGCATTTTTGGCTGTAAAAGTCGATCAGAGCGAAATGTTGAAAACATAACCTTTCATATGTAAGTGCTTTATTTTTTGGTTAAATGCAATAATTGTTGCATGCATGTTCAGTAAACATCTAATTTATGTCTTGTTATAAATTTTACAACTGTTTTAGATGATATTTTTATGATTTTTCTCTACGGTATGTACTATGTGGTACTATGTTTCCGTCCTTATCGGGTGTACGCTCACCGCTTCTCTTATATATACTCTCTCTACGAACACTAGCCTCACCAGCGCCACCAATTTATCTGTTCTGAATATTTTTTTTAATTCATTCGTTCATCAGTAATGTCAGTTTGACATGAACAATGTCAATGGCATTCATGTTACTGAAAAGAAAAAGTAATAAATCAGAATCAAATTAAAGTTATGCTTGATTAGCTTTGGTTATATATATTAATAAGTTGTTATTAATTAGAATGGCTAATTAATCTAGTGTGTCAGATAAAAGGAAGAGAACAATTATTGATTCACAAACATTTTGATGAAAAAACAGATGGCTCAACTAACGGTTTCTATTTCACATAAAAAACAAGCAGGTAAATAAATATCTATGTGCTTGTTACATAAATTTTTAGCTTTAATTCACATAAATTTCAATTATATGGCGTTGCTTGTGTCTTAGGCGACAGTAGCCACCTACCATCAGTGGACCCTGAGCCTGTCTGTAGATTTTAACATTAAAAAGTAGATAGAAGCAAAAAGGAAGTTTAATGACCATCTTTGTCCTAATACTAAAGAACCACTTGTAATAAGTTCCCAGAGAACCCATGCAGATATTGCAACTGTGTCTAGACAAAGATCGAGTCAACAAATAAAGACATAAAATCATAAATTAAGTTTAGTTAGATATTTATATATGTAATAGAAATTAGGCGACATATGACATATCGCTGCTTAAAAACTAAAGGGCCATAAAACAAAAAAATATTTTTATTGCAAAAATACAATCACAATCCTTCATATTGTAATTATGTTTTTTATATATTCAAAAGTAACTGCTTATATCTCTTCTAGTATTCATTTTATTATAAAAGTAGCATTTAATGCTACCTAAAAATACGCTTCTAACGATGCATATATTTGATATATATCTAATAAGAAAAAATAGACAAAAAATAATTTAATTTTTTTTTTCGATTAGCTCTCCTGTAAAAAGTGTAATTTTGATTTGTGGCCCTTTAAGCAGCGATATGGGCATTGTGCGGTTGTATTGTCGGACAATGCATAAAATGTATGTTTTTTCTTTCTACCTACGTATGAATAGCGGCGTCCGAATAAAGCAATGAATATTCATTATCATTATGAACCAAATCCACTATAATATGGTTTATCTATAATATTACAGAAATGTGAACTTAATAGGACAAAACATATATTTTAACATGTAATACATCTAATACAAATATTTGATTGTTTGTTTGAATTAAATAGGCTCCGAAACTACTAAACAGGTTTGAAAAATTCTTTCACTATTGGGAAGCTATATCATTGACTATATTTTGTAAAGTTAAGCAGACAAAGTAGCGTCTACCGTAGAAACTACCCGACTAGGCCTATAGTCCGGGGCGGCAGCATTCGCTTCTCAGTGCTCTTGAAAGTAGTAACATGATCCTAAGATCATTTAACCGAGCTAGTATCGTGTGTGATAGTTTACCATCTTTTCTAACAATATTTATATTTTGGCAAATTAATTCATTTTCTCCATAGTGCCATTACCACTACATTCCTAGTTTTAATATGGGATTCGTTGTATTTGTGCTGTAAAATGTATAAAAAATTGTTTATTGTTCACAGGTTGAGGTGTGAAGTTTATTTGGTCTCGCAGTACTTGCACCGGTTCAAAAAAAAATCCAGCCCGGACTGTGTCTGTGAGCCTTCGATTGAAAAAATTAGAGGTAGAAATTTAAAAAGGCTAAAACGTGTACAAGATAAATACAATATTATAGGAAAAGAATTTATTAATCTTGGAAAAAAATGTGTCTGTGTGCACACAACAAAGATAAGTTATGAGAAGAAGCAAGACAACTAACTAAAAATAATATAAAGAAAAGAACTACTGGAATTTAAGTGAATTCTTAACAATTTAAGTGACATCTAAATGTTTTTTAGTTAAGTGGGTATAGATTCTAGATAAAAATAGATTTAGCTTTTAGTATTGTAGGATTGTACTTAATTGTTTATAATGTATTATCAATTAAATAGTGTTTAATAAGGGTGGTATGAAAGATAACATTATTTATATGTCCGCCGCGACTTCTCACTGTATTCGAGACTAGCAAGTATTCGAGTGGTCCACTTTTTAATGACTGTGGCCTAATGTTTTAAGCGTTGGCCCGGGTTATGTTGACTTATATTATAAATATATTATATTCTTAATGATAAATGATCAATAAATCTGTGAGTGTAGGTATTGTATATATGTATGTTCCTCCATAACTCTTAAACGTATTAACTGATTTACATGAAACTTGATAGATAAACATTTAGACGTACAGGACACAGGATAGGCTACTTTTTCTTTTTCAACGCGGACGAAGTCGCGGGCGCCAGCTAGTAAATAAATATTAATAGGTATAAATTGATAATTTGTATGCTGTTCAGAATAATTAGGTAATATAAAAAGTATTCATGTTTTTATTAGTTCGCTTGTTCTCAATAATAAATTGTAAGTGAGTACCTACTGAGTCTTGATTGCTTATCAATTTTTATCCTTTTGCGCATCATTTTTTATATATATTTGGATTTCCATTTACAAAACACGTATTACCTGTATAATTTATAATTTTATTCTATGGTGCTTTTTGAATGGTATGAAAGTAAAATTGTTCATAATAATAATAATTTTTATTTATCAATTAACAAATCTATAACATGTGCATTGTAAGTTGAAATTTAAACATTTAATTAGTTTGAGTACTAAGCGTCTACACTAGGCCTGTATATTAGATACTAGTTTCTTCCAGTGACAATAATAATTCCACTTATGACAACAATCCATTCTATTTTATACACCTTTTTAAGTACACCTTTTTGATTTTACAAATATGAATGTAATTTTAAAAAAGATTAACAAATAACAATAACTTACCCTTACTAACATTAGGTAGGTATTAAAAATTTGAAAAAAAAAAAGAACTACCCTCTTAACTTAATTCTGAACAATAATATATAGGTTTAGTAAAATTGTGGACTTAAGACAAAAAAGAACAATAAAAATAAGTTTAAATATATTATAATAAAATAAATTATGTTTTTTTCTTCATATATTTACATCTTCTGACAGTACGTTTATAAAATAAATATCACATTGTTTGATAGCTCATGATCATGATGTTTGATAGCTGATGATGATATTTTGACGAGCCCGTTGGAAGAACGGCAAGGGTGCTTGCCTTACGTCTCAGGGCCCCCCCGGGTTCGATTCCCGGCGGGGTCAACTTTGGAAATTTTAATATAATTTTCAAAATTGGCTCTGGTCTGGATTTAAAAGTAGTGGTAGGGCACACTGCGTTTCGCAGTCACTTGGGCAGCCCGTCTGGCGGCAGTAACCACCACCTTACAGAATACCACCGTGAAATAACAGCATTATGTGCTGTTGTGTTTCGGTGAGTGAGTAAGGGATGCCAGAGCACATTACACCCGTCCCTTATCCCTTATCCTTAATCCTTCTATGGTCGGCAGCGCACTTGTAGCACTTATGGCGTTGCTTGTGTTATAGGCGACGGTAGCCACCTACCATCAAGTGGACCGTCAGCCTGTCTGTCGACCTTAACATTAAAAAAAAATCAAAATTCAAAAACAATTACAATAATCTTTTCATAAACAATTATTTTTTTACATCAAGTTTTTTACGTGATTATATTTCTTGAATTTTGTTTAGTTTCTTATAAAGCAAAGGACCCAAATAACACTGAAATTTATTAATATAAGATGTATTGAATGCAATAACTGGACAGACTCAAATCATTTTCATTTATTGACTTTATAATTACAGATTATTTTCATAAGGAAGTCATAGACGTTGGGACAATATGGTATAAAAAAAATTATGTTTGTTGCTTTCATCTTGATAGATAAATTTATAAAGTTCTCTTCGTTATACATAGAAGAAAAGAAAGTCGTGTTATTTACACCATTTATAGCTCGAGAACGGCTGGACCGATTTTCATGTTCTTTGTATTGTTGGATTCGCCTCCGTCCCGAATAGCAGCATAACCATTAAAATATCGAATAAATTACCAAAAAAAAAAAAGAGAAAAAAAACCAAGAGAAAATTTGAAATAAATTGTACTGTCACATCGACAAACTGTCAAATCGATTGTTCTCATGTTGTTGTCATGTGCGGGTATTATTAATATATTCGCCGGTATATAAACTAAACTCCAGCGACTTTCCGTCAGTCTGATCGTGTTAACAGTCGAGTGAAGATCAATTGAAATTAAGAGTGAATAGTTATTAAACAAATTTAAGTGATTTTGTCAAGTGAATAAGAACGAACTATTTAAATATTCTAGAGTGTTCTGGTACTAGAAATTTCGATATTCGCCGGTATATAACCAAAATCCAGTGACTTTCCGTCATTCTGATCGTGTTTAGAGTCGAGAGAAGATCAATTGAAGGTAAGAGTGAACAGTTATTAAACAAATTCAAGTGATTTTGACAAATGAAAAAGCTTAAATATTTTTCATACCATTAAACATGCGATGTATTTTAAACTGTAACCAATATTACATTGCTTATTCAAAACACGACTTCACCGCAAATGAAGTGCAAATTAACCACCCCACTTGGTTTAGTTCATTCTAATTTTGAATTAGTTAACGCTCGGTCGCTGTCGTTTTAATTTGAAGGTAGTTTAAATGAAGTTAATTTTATACAGGTAACTAGTGATAGTGCTTCCAACTTCCAACCCCGCTTCCAATTTGATTCACAAGGGATGCAGTTCTTATATACACAGAATTAAAACTCGTTGAGCGGTTTACGAATCCACGAGTATAGAGACTTACATTGATTTTTATAAAGGTACGTTTTATATACATCCGTGTAACTTTATAAAATACTAGCTGTGCCCGCGACTTCGTCCGCGTGGAATGGTGACTTTGGGTAGCATTTTCAATTATTTAGGCTTTTTATCAATACTAATAATAAATCTGTAAGGGTCGGTCATGGAGTAAGTTACTTTGTTTTCAGAAATATCGTGTTTATAGGCTCTATACATGATACTGAAACTAAATTGACCATTTATAGATTTTTTTCTGTATGTATGTATGTTCCTCCATAACTCTTAAACGAATCAACTGATTTACATGAAACTTGGTAGATAAACATTTAGACGTACGGGACACAGGATAGGCTACTTTTTCTTTTTCAACGCGAACGAAGTCGCGGCCGCCAGCTAGTTTAACAATAAGATACATTTTAGTGCTTCACAATGTGTACACTTTTTATCCATCCACCCTATAAGAATTAATCGCTGATTAATATAATCGATCAAGGGGTCATAATCAAACGCAGCGTCTTGAAATGCCTCCCATGTACTACATCCTTTGCGAATGCCGTTCAGCATTTAAAACACGTCTGAATGTCATATTTATTTATATTTTAACCACCACCTTACAGAATACCACCGTGAAATAACAGCATACGTGCTGTTTTGTTTCGGTGAAGAATCGCAAAGAAGACGTGTTATAAATGAAGAACGGCAGTCGCAAAGGAGAAGTTATAGGTTTATATTTCTTTATTCTCATTAAAGCTTAAATAGCTTAAAGCTTAAGCTTGTGAAATATAACAAAATACTTAATTAAGAAACGAAAAACATTAAACAGGCAGACAAAACTAACCAAAATTAAACAATATTTGTTCCTCATCTTTAACAATAACACGAAAAAACATTTGACATAAAGTGTTTAAACAGCCTGGATCTGTATTCTCTAAAAAATTTTGCTTGTTTTATATTCAAAGGTAATCTGTTAAAAAGCTGTGCTCCCTCAAAAGTTCGTTTACACGTAGTACATGGGAGGCATTTCAAGACGCTGCTTTTGATTATGATCCTTTGATCGATTATATTAATCATCGATTAATTCTTATAGGGCAGATGGATAAAAAGTGTACACATTGTGAAGCACTAAAATGTGTCTTATTTGTAAAATAAAAAACCTAAATAAATAAAAATGCTACTCAGTCACTATTCCACGCGGAAGAAGTCGCAGGCACAGTTAACAATATAACTCCTTTTAACAAAAAAATAAACCGACTTTAAACCGTTTTCTCATTTATGCCATTTTCAGAACTGGACCAGCTTTCAAATAAAAAAAAGAATCATCAATATCGGTTCACCCAGTCTAAAGTTATGAGGGGTTATGACGTACAAAGCGCTTGCTGTGGTGTTCGTACGAGTTCTAATTTTTTCTAACAGATGGCGTGGCGGTACTGTTTGTCTATAAGAAGCAAGTTTTTGTAAAATGTTCCGTTGGGCATATCCTTTGAAATCATTGATTGCTGATATAATTTTTTTCTACGGATTCTTAAAAACTTAAGAACTTGCATTATGGCGTGCTACGAGTATATTGCTTAAATTCCAATGTAGTAGTAACAGCATCGGTGGTGTAATGGTAGCACAGTTGCCTAGAAAGGCAGATAATCTGGGTTCGAATCCCAGCCGATGCCTTAATCGTCATCTAATTCTATTTTTCGCTTTTTATTATTATTTTCATGTATTTATTTTAGCTTATTATTATTTTTCAGGTATTTATTTATTTTTCTTAATGTCAAATTTATTTACACTATAATATAAAATAACTTTTTTGGAAGTCGGTTGAAAATACTTTTTAACTCTAAAAAGAACATTCTATGAGAAAAACCAAACCGACAATAGTAGTATGTCATCCGTGACACTAATAAAATCATCATCTTTTTCAAAACCCCTCGCACAAAGTTTCCATACAAACTTTCATCCCCTATTTTAAATTTTTCTCTATATACAGAGATATAACAGATCATGTTCATAGGCTCTATACATGATACTGAAACTAAATTGACCATTTTTAGAATTTTTTTCTGTATGTATGTATGTTCCTCCATAACTCTTAAACGAATTAACTGATTTTAATGAAACTTGGTAGATAAACATTTAGACGTACGGGACACAGGATAGGCTACTTTTTTCTTTTTCAACGCGGACGAGTATGTATGTATTTGATATATGTATTTGATTGTTTGTTTGCATTGAATAGGCTCCGAAACTACTGGACTGATTTTAAAAATTCTTAAATGTTGGAAAGCTTATCAGCGAAGCGAGTAACATAGGCTAAGCGGATCGCATGGTCTCCTCTGTGTACTTGATTGAACCTTCAGGATGACTTTAGCCTCTTCCAACCGGTTGCCCAGCCAGGGCAACTTTTTAAACGTTAGTAAATACATCAGCATTCAAAGATTTTCTAAAAATCTATTCCCCCGCTTATAAATTATGATATATAAAAAGATTCCTCCTTTAATGCACTATCGATAAATGAAAACCGCATTAAATTTCGTTGCGTTATTTAGTCATTGTCTTGTTGAGATATAGAACAAGAAACAAAGAGTCATTGTCTGACATTAAATAGAACATAAAGAAAATAGTAGGTATGTTAAAATCAATAGTCGCCTTCCTAGATTCATTGATGGCTTTATATAACACTACTTATCTTTTATCAAAATAAATTTTGAAGGTTTCTGTTGATATCGCCTGTCTTTGACATATTTGTAATCTATACACGGTAGTTTTCGCATAATATGACTGTCGCCAATAGATTACAGAATGATAAAAGATGTTTATTATCTATCGAATGTAATTTTTGCGATTTTTATTATATAAAACTAAGGCGTATTATAAGTGAAGCTGGTGCCCGCGCCTTCCTCGAAAATGAACTATCCAACACAAAAAGAATTTTTCAATTCGAACCAGTTCCTGAGATTAGCGCGTACAATCAAACAAACAAACTCTTCAGCTTTATATATTGACTTTCTATTTCAACCCAAACACGCCATATCTGCTGTAAGAGTTGCGTATACCGCATACTACTCGATGCTGCAGCAGCAATTCAATGTCATTATTTTATCTTAAAGTATACGGACAGATTGACGGTTCACTTGATGGTAGGTGGCTACCGTCGCCTGTAACACAAGAAACGCCGTAGGTGCTGCAAGTGCGCTGCAGACCATAACAGGATTAGGGATAAGAGATTGAGAAGGTATAGAGAAATAGAACGTAAATAGTAGGTACTCGTTTACCGAATCACAATAGCACACATGCTGTCATTTTAAAACCATATTATTATATGGTTTTAATAAAAAAGGGAGCTACATTCAGCTGTTCTGATTCATTTTACAGCTAGCTATAGATTGTCCAAGTCATATGAAAAAGACAAGACATCAGCAAATCGCTGCTTAAGAACTAAAAGGCCATAAAACAAAAAAAAAACAAATAGTTTTTATTGCAAAAATACAATCACAATCCTTCATATAGTAATTATGTTGCAAAAAGACTTATGGTTGTTTTTGTATATTTTGATAATTTTTTATATATTCAAAAGTGACTTATATGCTTATATCTCTTTTAGTATTCATCTTCTAATATATAAAATTCTCGTGTTACAGTGTTAGTTGCCAAACTCCTCCGAAACGGCGTAACAGATTTTGATGAAATTTTATATGTACACTTGGTAGGTCTGAGAATAGGTTTTTATCTATTTTTTATACGCGGGCGAAGTCGCGGTTAGTAGCTAGTTTTATTATAAAAGTACTTAAGAATACGTTTCTAACTATGTATAATATGCATATATTTGATATATATTATCTAATAAGAAAAAATAGACAAAAAAAATATTTTTCGATTAGTTCTCATGTAAAAAGAGTAATTTTGATTTATGGCTCTCGACGAATAGTCCCATAGAAACACAAGAAAGATTAACGAGGATTATTACTTACTTTCTTAGTACCTACAGAACCCTATAAAATACTAACGAAGACGTCGACCTAAAATTTTGTGAAAACAGATTAGAAAAGTTAGCACAAAGTATAAAGATAATAATTGTGCACACAAATTCATAACAGTTTGTACGGATTATCTTATAGGCACACATTTTCTTGACCGTTATTATGCGTATGAAAATACGTAATGACTTCTGTTTGTTTTAGATATATAATGTTTGAGGATTAACTTAATCCTTATAATCTCTGCACTCTATGTGTGAAAAATTTGTATTCATTTACCACAATTTTATGAGGGGTTTTTAAAAAAATCTAATAATTTTTCAGTCTGAAACGAGAGGCAGGATAGAACGCTTAGCTTTTGAATTTTTCTAATTGAATTTAAATAGTCCATTGGTTTCCAATCACAGATACATACTATAGTATTGTAATTTCAGCACACAAAGGCCACAGGTATGTTTCGACGAAGCCTCGACGTGATTGGTGTTGGTCTTCTATAGTCATTGTCGTAACTAAACTAAAGCATTGATTACTACAGAATAGACCAGATTTACTGTGACAATGTCTTTGAATCAAATCAAATTCTGTTAAGACAATTAACGCCATTATAATGTTATGCGAACAAATTATATACTTACTGGTATGTATTCAAAAGAATATTTATATATCCAAGGAACTAAGATGATGATACATCCCTTTTTCATATTATCAATAGTATGTATCAAAAAATTATTGTAAACATTAACCTACATATTTTTTAATGTTATCTACATTTTGTATGTATACAATTTTAATTTTATTTATATTTATTTTTAAATGAGTGCGTAAGGGTTGCCAGAGTTATTTTTCTCTATCCCCCATCCCATTCTCTTATCACCTGTTAAGATATTTGATAACTTTATCGCTATGACGACGACAGTATAGCAATGAAGCAGGAAAAAATATATTTAGTTACAGTAATAAAAATATTCCCTTACATTTATCTTATATTAATATTTATTATGTATTAAAAACAGTAAATTAATACAACAATGAAATAAATATCATAAAAACTCAATAAAACTTAACAAATGAAGATCGTAAAATGTCATTGATTGTAAGAAGCAGTACTAAATTGTGACTTTACATATTGTTTTAATGTATTGAACAACATTTTTCACCCTTATATTTACTAAGTAAAATGTGCGTGCTTTTCTTACAGGTGAGTAAAGGGTTGTCTCATTGGGGTGCGCACACGCATCGTTGAGTGCGCGCGTAAACTTTGCCAGCCGGTTGATCAGTCATCTGGAAGCCAGTCGCTTTTCTGATTGCCCGCGAATTGTACGTTATTTTCGCGCAGCACTGCGCATCACGCGAGAAAATTTTTCAAC
Source organism: Synanthedon formicaeformis (assembly GCA_945859745.1). NCBI lineage: Eukaryota > Metazoa > Arthropoda > Insecta > Lepidoptera > Sesiidae > Synanthedon > Synanthedon formicaeformis. Next base: position 5,952,551 of record OX243953.1, on the reverse strand, counting down.
ATGAGTAGTGGAAAACGAAAACTCTCTTTCCTAGGGTTCGCCCCTGTACTGGTAAGTTTTATTGCATGTAAATACGCATATATTATAATTAAAACGGTTTAAACTTATTCTAAAAAAAGTATACGACAATATTTTAACTTTTAATAATATTTTTTAATAATCTACTTCATAAAAAAAAAAAATTATATCGACAATAAAATTGCGGATGTTGAAGCTTAAAATATACATTTGTTCTTAAGAATAAACGATATATTTTAATTATTTTTTGCTTTCTTAAGCCACCTTGCAACCTTTGTGATAAGGTCACGGATTTTTTTATACACAACCTTACGATATATTGACCTGCCTGCCATGCCTGCTTTAATTTCAAATGAAAACGAACATAAAGATTTGATGAAATAACCGGGAATTATGTATCAATAATTTTTTTTTGTGTACTTTGAATACTTTTTTTACTTCAATCATCACGGATGATAAATTGTGGCCTCTAATCTATACCAATATATAAAGCTGAAGAGTTTGTTTGTTTGTTTGGTTTAACTTGAAAAATTATTTTTGTGTTGGATAGTCCATTTATCGAGGAAGGATACCTATAGGCTATAGAGAACGCGGACGAAGTCGCAGGCACCAGCTAGTATAAATTAAAAAATAATTTTGTGAATCAATCTATATGTAGATTCCTTATATAAGTTGCTGATAATATATATAACTAGCTGACCCGGCGAACTTCCTACCGCCTCAGAATCAATAAAAGTTGTATTTTTTTATTATTAAAATAAATGAATACTCAAAATGAATTAAATACAATAAGTGTACGTAAATCAAAATCAAATCAATTTTTATTACATTTAAAAGAATCTAATTCTTTATTAAAGCGAATCGTAATAATTCGCGTAGTATTGCTCAAGTATTTCGCAGTAATTTGGCCAGCCCCTCTTTCGGCCAGCAACCACCTCCTTACAGAAGACCATAGTGAAATGATATTATGTGTCATTTAACTGTTGTGTATCACGGTGCAGTCCATATTATTATACGGAGTCACATCTGGGTGGACCGCCTGACCGGCCGTAAAAGGCCACTTTTACACGCAAAAGGTTATGACGGTCAGTGAAGGTGTCGATTGAGGCCTTTCGCCCCTTCCTAGAGGAATAGCTGGCGAAGCGGCGCGAAGGCTCGGGCGCAGGCGGGTGGCTTATATCCGCCGCCTTCCAACCTGACCGGGACCGTTGTAAGGACCTTCGATTAGGCCGGCGTACCTCCAATTTCGGGTACGCCGAGGTTCTGACAGGGAGCACAGGCCTCCCCGCGTTGGATAGCCGTGGCGGGGTACCGAGGTCGTGTAATAACGACTTATTGCATCAACGAGGGTGTAGCATCATCTCGACTGAGGCGGCGTGTGATTTGGCTGGCATATCTCCTTGGGAGCTGAATGCCGAAGTGATGACGGCTGTGTACTGCGAAGTCGCGGACGCTCGTTCGTGCGTATTGTTTTAGGTGTCAGGTTGAGGAGACACTCCCAAGAATATAAAGACATGTTGACGACGATTAAGACTACCGCCCGTCGTAATGACCTCCGATATGACCGGCGTAACTCCCAGGTACGCCGAGGTTCCGACAGGGAGTATAGACCTGGAGAGTAGCAGACCCCGTCCATTTACGCTGGGTTTTAGCTGATAAGAGTCCTGCATAACGTACCGTACACTGCCGGAAATGCATGAGTATTTCCCAACGTAAAAAAGGGGGGAGGACGCTGTGTTTTGCAGTTATTTGGGCAGCCTTACAGAGGACGATAGTGACAGAATCAGTGTCGGATTAGCTACGTAGCAAAAGTAGCAATTGCTACAGGCCCAGCGCATTATGGGCCACGCGTACCCCATGCCTGCTTGAGGGTAAAATAGCTTTTTCAGCAAAAATATTTCACGCTCCTATCTTAAATGAAAAAAAAATGTTCAACCTTAATGAAACATAACCTTACAATCAGTAATTAATAAATTACTAGCTGGTGCCCGTGACTTCGTCCGCGTTAAAAAACAAAAAGTAGCCTATCCTGTGTCCCGTACGTCTGAATGTTTATCTACTAAGTTTCATGAAAATCAGTTAATTCGTTTAAGAGTTATGGAGGAATATACAGATACATTCTTCTAAAAATCTAAAAATTGTAAAAATGGTCAATTTAGTTTCAGTATGATGTATAGAGCCTATAAACACGATATCTCTGAAAACAAAGTAACTTACTCCATGACCAACCCTTACAGATTTAATATTAATATTGATGATCAATATTAGAAAGCTATTCACTTTAATACATTGATCATTGAAATTTTAAAAGTGAATTTTCAATTAATTTTATCAATAGGTAACTCAAGCGTTAATCAATAATTTGGTGATAGATTAATTATATAATTCGATAAACAATACGTAAAACATTTACGTGATAAGACGACGTCATTCTTACCGGCAGCGATCTCCTAGTTATATAAATTGTCATGAATCGGCCCTTTTAAAAAAAAAAAACTTATTATCAGTAGCTTGTATTATTCGTGTGATTAATCGATTACTTATGGTTGAAACAGACGATTTGTAATTACTAACTTTTACATAATTATGTAAGGAACAAAATCTTTCTATTACGATTCCATGTGAATTTATTGTGCATTTAGTATCTTTTTTAATTTTATTACCTACAATAAAAGCATTTAATATGTAGTGGAGATAAAATTACTCGTTGCGTAAAATTAATAATGAAAATCAAATATTCAATACTGATTCAAATATTAAAGCATTTTTTTTCATATTCGTTAAATTTTTTAAAATAAATTTATATTCTTAAATTCATTGTGCGTGTTTGATTTTAGTGTCGTTTTTTACCATCGAAATTATCATTGCAAGCAACCGCTTCGTGGGAAGTTTTTAAGTTCAATTCAATAACAATAGTCCAGAAGCTGTCTGAAAAAAGTACGAGTAGTTTCCGTAACTGCTTCAACCTAATATGAGGCTATTATTTTAACATTAAAAACCGCAATTTTATTTTTATTTTATCGAGCCAAATTACAATTTTACATTTGTTTGTAGGATTTGTTGCTTTGTCTCCAGTAAAATTATAATCAATACTAAGGGTTGGTGATGGAGTAAGTTACTTTGTTTTCAGAGATATCGTGTTTAAAGGCTCTGTACATGATACTGAAACTAAATTGACGATTTTTAGAATTTTTGTCTGTATGTATGTATGTTCCTCCATAACTCTTAAACGAATTAACTGATTTTCATGAAACTTGGTAGATAAACATTTAGACGTACAGGACATAGGATAGGCTACTTTTTTCTTTTTCAACGCGGACGAAATTGCGGGCACCAGCTGGTACATTATAAAACTAGTTAGCTATTTATTTTATAACTACATAATAGTCATATATACTAATATTTTAAAGAGAGATAAATTGTGTTTTTTGTATTTTCGTTGTAACTTGGGAACCAATATTTTCAATATAAAATAAATCTCAAAACAGTAAACGATGTAAGCAAAATTTTGATAAACTGGTTTTGTCCACAAAATTCGTCTATAGTTCTTATTTGGTGTGTCATAGTAATTTACAAAATCCCTAGACACAAAATTAATCAATTTCTTTTCGCTCGCCTCCTGGTCTAGCACAATGATGTCAGTGCTCGGGAAAATCTTTGAAAATTTACAGTAAAATGAACGATTCCTCCACATGTGACAGGTAACAAGCGTTTGTTACGTTTCGTCGCGTAGCGTCGCGTCTCGTTTCTAAAGATAGCTCTCATAGCTTCACCCATACATTGACGGTGCGTTTGTAGTAAATTACCATTTATCACACTTTACAATTTTGTGAACAATTGGCAGAGTAATATGCGAGCATTTCTATAATTATCGTCTTGTGCGCTACCCAGATAAAAAGATCAAATTCCCTTCTTCATCTGATGGGAAGTATTTTAAGTTTAACAAAAGCCAAAACAAATTTAATAAGAAATATTATGAGTTTATGTTCGCTTGGATCCGTACGTTGTGAGATTCTGTGTCAATCTACGAGAGGGTGAAGTCATTAATTTGGAAAAAAAAATGTTGTTTCAACTTATTTGATATCACTTTGAAGTGACTTATTATAGCTATATAAATGTCCCGTGTTATTTCAACAGCGTGTTTAAAACACTTTTTTATCTTCTGATAAAATATCCCCCTATCTGATAGGTGTCAAAAAAAATTACATCCTACTCAGTAGGTACTCACCCCTCCACTCACACCTTATGCACAAAACAGGGTCTCTCAGGGTGGGCGCTATTCCAGCATTGGTTTTAACAACTTGAAATCTCTTTCAATAAATACTATTGTCGAGCGCTGAAATTTATAATTAAAAAAAAAATTCCCGCTTAGTCTAAACGGGAAAAAGTTATCTATCGAACTATACGGTCGAATCACGGCGCCTCAGCCTATAAAAATGTTAATTTGATTTTGATTCGGTATTCGCATTTAGAAAGAAGGATACACGGAGAAGATTTTTAATAGATTCACCTCGAGCGAAGGCGGGAGCGGGTCGCTAGTATCATAAGAAATCTAAAACTACTTTGCCGCAGGTAGCCGGGCCCAAACGATCGGTGGCTAGGGCTGCAGTTAGGAAGCCTCCCGTAGTATGAGTCCCTTGACTCGGCCATCTATTGATTCTCTTGAGTGTTGGTCGAATTTTAGCCAGATTTTGGCATTTGATTCTATGTTGGCTCACAAATACCTATTCAAAATTGTTTGCAAATATTTCTAGTGCTCTTTATTATATGATTTATTAACAAACTCTAGTCGATTGAAGTTAAGAACGAGTGCTTTGCAATATGCCCTTACTATGGGCATAAATAAATAACATTACTAATAGAATTTCTATGGAAATCGGTGCAGAATTTTTCAAGGTTTAATGTACTCAAGTAAACAAGTTACCGTCCTAGAAACGTTCAAAAAGTAGTCAGGTATTAATTAAACTATTACTTTAATCTCATATTCATAACTTATTTAGATTCATTAAATAAGTATAAATGTACATTAAACTAGCTGGCGCCCGCGACTTCGTCCGCGTTGAAAAAGAAAATGGTAGCCTATGTTTTGTCCTGTACGTCTAAATGTATATATAAATGTTTATCTACCAAGCTTACAGATTTATTATTAGTATTGATGAAAAAACCGCATGAAAATCCGTTCTGTAATTTCGCTAACATTTTATATACAGACAGACAGAAGCGGCGGAGGACTTTTATAATAATATGTAAAGATATATTAATGAAATCTTTTTCTAAGACAAAATTTATGTACGAGTATTTTGTATTAATATGGCATAAATATGGCAGCACACTAGCAGCACCAATGGCGTTGCTTGTTATAAGTTGGTGACGGTAGCCACCTACCATCCAGTCAGTGGTCTGTCAGATTTAACATTTAAAAAATGCTCTTAAATCTTTTTGTTTTGTTGACGAATGTTATGCATTTTATGCCACATTATCCTTAGATGAATGAAACACTTATTTTTCTCTCTTATTTTCTCCAGTTTATTCACTTTCAAACGGTTGTGTGAATACATATTTCGTACAATCGGCTAATGTACTTTTAGAATTTTTCCATATTATCAAGTGGAGTAAAATCTATTATCATATTTATAAGAGAGTTATATTTATAAGAGACTACACATTTACTAACGATTTGAGAATTTACAAATAGGAGGTACGGAAAAAGGCCACGAGAAATGCATATATATACTCGTACGTATTTAATGCAAAAATAACTAAACCTTGAAAGAGTCATGGTTCTCATATTATTAATATTAATATAATAACAGCTCTGAATCACTGATAACAAATACAATTTCTGGCGAGGTCAGTTAACTGTGGAATCGAACTTTAATAGTTTTTCTTTTGAAGGGATTTCCTTTCACACGATGGATTTGATTTTACCGAGAACTGTTTAACGAACAGTATGTAAAAAAACAGATGTTTCAAGTAAATAGAGTGTGTGAACGCTCTAAACAATGTCCTACTTATGGCATACGGTCAATTAGTTAGCAATTAGATTAAATCGAGAGTAAGATCGTTTCTTTAACTCTTAGACTCACTCACAGGTGTTCCATGTGTGTGTGAAGGTAACAGGTGTGGTCTATGACGTGTTACAATAGAGATTTAGTTTGTGTACATTATACTGTGGGTATTAGCCAAATAATTACCATATCATAGGCCTTACATCTGATTCTCTCGTGTGGTTAAGGCACCACAGTAAGACGAAACTTCATACGTTTAAGAAAAATATTAAATTTAATGAAACTGTACAAAAGAATTAAATCAAGAAAAATGTCAGGGCGTTTATATTATTTTATTTTTAATTGATATTTCAGTAAATTATCTACCTTTGGTTGGTTTTATATAAAATTTATTGATTGATTGCAGCTATCATTTTCCTAATCTACTTATCTTTGATAAAGAATTGACAGATATGTAAGTAAATTCAGACGTTACAAGGGTTTTACTGACACGCGACAATAGATGGCGCATCCGGGCGGAGCCGAGGGCTAGTCGCTAACTTAGTAAATAACTATAGTAATCATCAATAGTAATAGTAATGTTAGATGTATGGGAATTAGTAAATTAAAAAAAGCATTATAGCATCATTGGTATTATAGGAAGAAAATTTTCGTTTTCAACTCTAACGACGTTTTAACGCCGTGCCGGTTTTGTCTAGTCTAGTGCGCAAGCCTTTTAAACTGACCAAACCTCTGGTCGATATCACCGATTTAAAAAAACTGGCAGCTGCAACTCAGCTATTGGAGAAATGTTGCCAGCTTCTTTTGTATTCTGTCGTAACGACTAATTAATTAATTAATTAATCTTTTGAAACTACTAGCAAGCGTTTCTTATGCCTCCAAAGAAAGCTAGAAGCTTCACCTAAATTTAGGTCGGCGTATGATGACGTCATTAAAGATAACCTCGCAAAGGATTATATTGCTCCCGCACCGCTGTACGATTTCCATGACCCCACTCCTATATACGTTATACCGCATCATGGAGTCGAAGACTAGACATTTACTCGACTCCGCATGGTTCTGGATGCTAGCAGTAGGACTAGCACCCGTTCCCGACGATCGCTGAACGACATCCAGCATGCAGGGCCGAACTTGCAAGGCGACTTATTTCAAATTATTTTGGGTTTCCGCTTACATAAAGTCGCAATGACCGCTGACTGTCGCCAGCAGTTCCTACAAATCGTTGTCCGCGAACCTGATCGTCGTTATCAGTGTTTTTTGTGTCGATTCCGTCCACAAGACCCTCTCGTATTGTACCAATTCAATCGCGTGTGCTTTGGTTTAACGTCGAGTCCATACCATGCAATACCAAGTTTCCGCTCGCGAGTAGCATTGTGCCTACTTCGTTGTTTATGGATGACCTCGCCTTCTCGCTTCCTACTGAACGAGAAGCGGTCCACGCGTCTCAGCAGCTGATTGATTTATTTAAGGGTGCACAGTGGGAACTCGTTAGGTGGAATAGTAACAGTCGATCTGTCTTAGATAATCTCCCCGCTTCGCACAGACTTCCCACCGAGGTGGAGTTTGATAAGGCCGTGCAACACAAAATATTAGGCTTGCACTGGTCTACAGATAATGACGCTTTTTATTTTAAAATCTCCGCTCCCGCCGAAATGAAGTGCACTAAGCGCTCCATTTTGTCCACCATCGCGCGCCTGTGGGACATAATGGGTTTCGTTGCCCCCCCACAGTTGTATATGCCAAAATGTTAATAAAACAGCTTTGGCAGCTTAATCTCGATTGGGACGATACACCGCCGCTACACATCACTAAGATGTGGCAGCAGTTTTGCTTCGAGTTGCCGGCTCTGAATAGCTTACGCATCCCTCGTCACGTAGGTTGTAAGTTTGTATATATATCAATACCGCTATATTAAATTTTATATCATTTTTCTACTGCGTCGCATATCTATCTATAGTTTTTAATTTTACTTCTGCTTCGCCGTGACTTTGTGGACTCATTACTAACCCCGCGCGCATTAAGCGCTTGATCCCCGGAGTCATAGGATATATATTTTTTTTCCTTTTCTTCTTATGTTTGTTTTTTAATGGTGACCCATTAAGCGCGGGTGGAAATGGTGGCGCCAAATAATTAGCTATCTATGGTGCTTTCCCAATCCTCTAATCCACGCCAACAAACATGCATACACCGCAAACCGCACACGCAGTGGCGCCCTCTGGCGCACACACAGGAAGAAGTGAACGCTCGACGTTCGAATCGGCGCATCGCTGAAGCATTGTGCTTTTGTAATCTCCAAATCGCCCCTTCGCAATAGTACAATTCCCAAAAACTTTCAAAATTGAGTTAATGTGCGGAAACGTTCGGTATCAGCAGTAGAAACTCTTAAATATTAATTAAAGAGCGTAGTTCAACCAACATTCGCTAGAGAGCGCTATGTATAGTTTTAAATTGGCCGAAGTATGTAATTTTTATGTATATAGTCGCGCGAATAGTATGTAATTTTTAGTTACGATCAAGTGACCGAGCAGTTCACGCGCTGTGTCTCTTCAAAAGTATCCAAAAACGAAAATTTTCGGCAAGAGTAAGCATTCTTTTTCATTACTATTATACAATCTCAAAATAATACACTCTTATTGCTTTAAATATTTTGCAAAATTTGAATCAATTTACCGTTCAAAATTGTATAATTAGGTAATTGTACAGTTTTTGTGATAGAATAATGAATAATACTGCCTAATGTTTTTCATCAAAACTATGTTTGGCAACATTTTATCAAAAAAAGTATTTAAACTCAAAACGATTATTTTTCTAAGCTTTTTTTTGACTATTATTTAGCAAAAAATATAATAGTTTTAAATTACTTTGTAAGATAGATAATGTACCTAGCCAAAAATTTTAAATAAACATTGAAGAGCTCATTATTATTAAAACTATTACACGTAGAATCTTTAAAACGCTCTCCTGTAAAATTAGTAGGTTTACCGTTTACCGTATAAACAAAGGTATATCACTTCCATTTTCCCCGGTTACCGGTGACTTTAAATGACATTTTGGCCTACTTGACGTTTGAGAAACAGGCGCTTAGAGATTATACACTTTTAATGCGAAGGCCCCGCGAGTGCAGTTGAAGTGAAGCTTCCGTCTCCATCGTCCTGGAGGAGGTAGGTGTTGCATGTCCTGCGGTGGAGTTGCGGAAGAGTGGACGTGGAGGACGCCAAGAGGTTTAGTCGGTAGGTCTTCCCCAATACCAACTCGGGGCAGGAGTCCGACATAACCCACCGGTCTGTCCCCAGGCCGGTGGGTATCCATGATGGATTTCTCTTGCAATTTTCTTTCTCGTATATTTCAAAACTCTATCTTATGATTAATTAATGATGTGTATTAATAATAATTATGTAAAGCTACACAATGGTAATAATTATTATACACATAATATAGAGTTTCAAAATTATACTTGAGTACTAGTAAATTGTAAATTCAAATATTACTTTATATTTTAGCTGATTCCACAGATTCCACTTTTAATTATTACGACGTCGATTTATTTGCACGTATTATAATACCTAATGCAATACGACACCTACGTATTTCACCTACGGTCACAAGTCTTTTTTAATTGGTAGCCGAAAAATTATTGCACAAACATTTGAATGTGTAAATATTTATTTAAACATTCATTAGTTAGACATGAATTAGACTTTATGGTTTATCTTAAACCTTATCAGTGGCCGATTGCACATATAATAAAAGACAGCTAATACATGACAAATTCATTTGTTCATTTCGCAATAACATTGCCACTCCATTTATTAAATGTCTGTCATTCAATGTAATTAATAAAAAAAATTAAGAGCCTAGTAAAGTATCAAAGTCGAATGTGATATATTTTTTCTTAGAAGGTTACCTCCTTGTAATCGTGTTTAATAAATTTATAATATTACTAGCTGGCGCCCGCGACTTCGTCCGCGTTGAACAAGAAAAAGTAGCCTATCTTGTGTCCCGTACGTCTAAATGTTTATCTACCAAGTTTCATGACAATCAGTTAATTCGTTTAAGAGTTATGGAGGAACATACATACATACATACATACATACATACATACATACATACATACATACATACATACATACATACATACATACATACATACATACATACATACATACATACATACATACACACATACAGACACACACACACACACACACACATACATAAATATACATACATAAATAAATTCTAAAAATCGTTAATTTAGTTTCAGTATCATGTATAGAGCCTATAGAGCCTTCTTTTGGCAAGAACTAGGTACTACACGAAATTTTATGAATTTTTTTTTACTTAGAGAGACACTTCAATTTAATTTATAATTATTGTAAAGTTTTAGCTTTCATATATAAAAAAAAAACTGAAGGATTGTTATTACCATTAAAGATAAGTGACCACTATTATAATTTGGAGTGAGTGATGCTTTCTTATAAGTCATGTATAAGTTATTTAAATAATGAGTATCCAATCTCGGTATTAATCATAAACAGTACCTACAAGATTTGGTTTTATGGTTAATACACTTAAGTAGTTGCCTAATTTACTTAAGATAAATTATTTTCCATTCTGAATCACAAATAGATTAATCCTCTTAAAAATATTTTAATAATGAAACATCAACCGTCATGCTTTCGAGATAAAGGCAAAAATTCATTAAACAAAGATAAAAAGCCGGCCATCGTCTAAATTTTAGTCTAAAATATAAAATACTAGCCTTATTTAATTCAATAATATAAACAGTACCTACGTAGGTACTAAATGGCAAAAAATAATAATAATAACTCTTTTTAACAAAAAAAAAATCGACTTCAAACCGTCTTCTCATGGATGCCATTTTCAGAACTGGACCAAATTGAAATGGGACCACACGGGAAGCACCAGCTTTCAAATAAAAAAAGAATCATCAAAATCGGTTCACTCAGTCGAAAGTTATGAGGTAACAAAGATAAAAAAGAAGAAAAAAACAGTCGAATTGAGAACCTCCTCCTTTTTTCGGGAGTCGGTTGAAAAGAAAATATAAATTAACATGAGATGGAAGAGAAAGTTATTTCCTTATATGACGAATTATGTATTCAAAGTATTAAATACTTATACTAAACTTATTAAAATAATGGTTCTATAATATTATAGAGTGGAAAAGTGAGTTTGTTTGTTTGATACGCTTTCAGTCTTTAATTCAAAACCTTTCATCATGAAATTTTGCACATTGTAAAGAACATAGAAACCTTTCATACTGGAAAAAATACTATTCCCGAAAGATCGAAAACCTTCCTCGAGAACAGCATGTAAATCGGTGCAGTAGTTTTTGAGTTTATCGCAAACAGACAGACAGACGCGGCGGAGAACTTTGTTTTATAATATGTAATGATTACTGTGTTCTTTTATAACTGTCAACAGCGGTGTCATTAAATTACATCACAGGTCGCGAGCTCAAAAATGCTTAACGCGCCTATATAGAAGTTTTCACTTCAAAAATAAATATTGATTAAATTTGTACTTTTGTCGAAAAAGGGGTCCCGTCGAAGTCGTAAGCAAAAGCTATAATGGTAACTAAGATATTTGAAACTCTCAAACTAAGAATGTACATACTCGTCATTTAAAAGGAACGTGCGCTTTGTAATCCTAGTCTGCCGACATGATTCGCTTTGACAGTGATGTAGGCTACGTGAGACTACTAAACTTGAAACAGAGTTAGTATTCAAATTGGACACTCGTACTTAAAGACTTCACTTCACTTAAGACTTCACTTAACCACGCGTATATATATTTTTTTTGATTTCGTGCTAAAAGTTCGTTTCATCAATACTAATAATAAATCTGTAAGTGTCGGTCATGGAGTAATTTACCTTGTTTTCAGAAATATCGTGTTTATAGGCTCTATACATGATACTGAAACTAAATTGATGATTTTTAGAATTTTTTTATGTATGTATGTCCCTCCATAACTCTTAAACGAATTAACTGATTTTCATGAAACTTGGTAGATATAAACATTTAGACGTACAGGACACAGGATAGGCTACTTTTTCATTTTCAACGCGGACGAAGTCGCGGGCGCCAGCTAGTATTGAAAATATACTAAAAGTTTATTTTTACACTAGCTGTTGCCTGCTACTTCGTCCGCGTTGAAAAAGAAAAAAGTAGCCTATCCTGTGTCCCGTACTTCTAAATATTTATCTACCAAGTTTCATGAAAATCAGTTAATTCGTTTAAGAGTTATGGAGGGACATACATACAGAAAAAAATTCTAAAAATGGTCAATTTAGTTTGAGTATCATGTATAGAGCCTATAAACACGATATCTGAAAACAAAGTAACTTATTCCATGACCAACCCTTCAGTGCCGTAAATAGGGCGGTGCCACCGGTGCCCAGGCACAGGGCGTAGACTCTGGGGGGCGCAAGAATGGCCAGACCTGGCAGGCCTATTATTTTTTCGGTTTGCTCCTGATAAGTTCCCGCTGCGCCCCTAGTGCTCGATTCCAAATCTTAAGCATCAGGGTGGGCAACACATTTGCACTAGTGAACACGTTTGAGTTTTAGTGAGTGAGACACAGTGGGTGGTATAATAGGCGAAGGGTCCACTAAACATCAGATAGCTCGTCTGCTTGTTTGCCCACGCCCACACAGCAGTTCTTTAAATAGATTTTTCTTCCAAAATATTAGATAATTAATTGGTCCACCAACACCAAGTTCCTTTGGGATTTATTTTATCACCCTGAATGAAATAAAGTAGGCCTATACAATGGCATTGCTCGGTACAAAAAAACAAAACGGCTAAAAAAAAAACAAGGGCGCAGTTATAGAAGCTCGCACAGGGCGCAGAAAAGGCTATTTACGGCACTGCAACCCTTACACATTTATCATTAGTAGTATTGATAATGTTATAACGATTAGATCTCATATCTCTTAGTTCTGAACGTTAGACTTACATAGCGTTAATTATTGTGACAGGATTTTCTTTTTAAAATGTACTTCCTCATTCCTTTTAGTTTTGCACGTGACTTTAATCATTGAGAAAATCAAGATAGAACTTTTTGCGTCGATTTATATTAATCTTATCCTTCAGATAAATATATATTTCTCTGTAAACATCGAGTTTTATATTCAGTTAAAAGAAACTAACGATTATTTACGAGATAAAAATACATTTCGACTTAGTTAGGTAAGTACACATTATGGAAAGACATAATAAAATAAATTACTTAGGTAAAATAAAATAAGAAGATTATTTTATGCTTTTCAGTTTTTTCGGCGGTTTTATTTTTTGTTAAAAAGTTTTATTGTCTCTGAGATTAAAAAACAAACTTTAATCACGAGACGCTTGCTCAAACATATCAGTGAAAACCGCAATTAAATAGGTTAAGCCTTTTCTGAGATTAGCGTGCACAATAACACAAACCAATAACTACTTACTTACGAACAATTTTAGTAGGTATATTTGGAAAAGTAGATAACACATCGATTCAGTAAATTCAATTAGAAAGACTTCTATTGTCTACTATTCGTTAAATGATAGCAATACCTACTCATATTATATCGAAATCAAATAGTGATTTAAATCATATTGATTGAATTCACAGTGTGATGCATCTTTGAGTTCTTATTAAACAACAATAGGACTGAAATTAATTCTTGTCTCGAGAATCATTGCACCAAGGCTTCGGTGTGATTGTTATTGAAGGACTGACGTTATCACGATGGAATTTAACTCGTAACTAGGGCAATTTCGAATGGAATTATCTCTAGAGAAAAACCTTATAAAAGAATTACGATTGGATGAAAATAAAGTAGGAGCCAAAACGTCAAACCAATGAATAATAATCTATATACGGTCGATTCAAAAGTGTTTCAATTTGTGCATAATTATTTTTGAAGTCAACGAAAAATGATTCAAAATAAACGTAATATCTCGACAATATTTTAATTATCCATTATAGTTGTTTCATTACTTTAAAATTGCTTGTAATAATATCATGCGCAGCATGTCTAATGCTGGACATAAATCTCCCCATAATTTTCCACTTGGATCGGTCAGAAGCAGCCTGGATAAACTGTCAGGTACAAACTAGGTCTCCGATTATGTCGGAGTATAATTCCGCAGCAATGATTTCCGCAGCCCCTAAATAACTTGCATTCTTTCGATATTTATTATCTAGTTAAAAAAAATTAATTACTTATTTGTATATATTTTTAACTAACTGACCAAGCGAACTTCGTGCTGCCTAGCAGTCAATAAATGTCGGGTTCCCTTTTAGATAAACTTAATTTAGGATTTTATGAACATAATGAATGCAAAATTTGACAGTTTCTATTATAGATTTGTATTTTCTAATGACAGTGAAAAAGTTATCAACGACGGTTGCTACGTACGTTTTGACACGTACGTTTTGTTTTGTACGTACGTACGACGTCAAATGCCTGATAGCTGAGGACAAGGTGGTTTGTATGGGAAAAGAAAATTGTTGTTTTTAATTTCCCTCGTTTTTTTCTTACGTTTTTTCTCTCCATAAGAACCTTCCTCAGACTTCATCAAACACAACAAAAAAGAAATCAGCCAAATCGGTCCAGCCGTTCTCGAGTTTTGCGCTTAGCAACACATTTAAGGATTCATCTTTTCTTTATTCATATAGATCATATTAAATCTGTAAAGAAAGAACTGTTATAGAAATTGTAAAAATATTATTGTAAATTACGACAATATACGGCCTTTGGGGTGGCGTAACCCTGGGGGAAATAAAAAATTAAAAAAAACAGGCTGGATTTAATGCGCGGCCTTTATTTGGTCGTCAGACCGTTTTGAGGGTACTATTTGTCTACCCATTACCACTTAAGAGTGGGTATAAAGCAAACAAAATTTGTAATTTCACTCGCGTGGCCCCTTGGACATGACAGTGACACAAAATACGTAGAACTACGCACAACATGCGACGGAAGATAGCGCATCTCGCTCAATCAAAATGTTATAAGTGCCAAAAGTATTAAATATTAACTATTCGTAAACTACAGTGTCAAATGAAAAATTGTTACATACAGCCTTAGATAATATGTGAAGTGAAATTACTGATACACTTTTAGCTTTGTAATGCGTGTCATTTTAAAAATAAAACTAAAATCGATGGAAATGAGAGCTCACTTGGTGATTTTTTTCTATCGAGAAAATTTCATTATATTATGTTTTCTGTTACAGTCGTCACTTTCATTTATAATGTTTTTATCTATTTAAAAAAAATAACTAAATTAAATAAAATTCAAATCTAGATTGGCTATTTCTCTTTATACCCGCTCTTAAACTTTCTAATCCGCCGGGTTATGTACGAGTATGTTTGGAAATGAAAAATCATTTATGATTTAATGCCCATAGCAAGCATAGTCCTCTACTCTCCATAGATCGTTGAGCTTTTTTACGAGGCACAGTTAAAGATCATTTTTAGGCGTTGTTTTATCACTGACGAATAAACACTAGTCAATACCATTTAACATTAATGATAATAATGATAGCCATTTCCCTATTTCTTTGTAATCCCTTAACATCAATCCTACTATGGTCGACAGCACACTTAATCCAATCATTGTCCACCCCTAACTAAACTACATAAGTTAGTTTAGCTTAGCTCGCATAGCATTTGACGAGCCCGTTGGATGAGTGGCAAGGGTGCTTGCCTAACGTCTCAGGGGCCCCGGGTTCGATTCCCGGCGGGGTCAACTTTGGAAATTTTAATACAATTTTCAAAATTGACTCTGGTCTGGATTTGAAAAGTAGTGGTAGGGCACACTGCGTTTCGCAGTCATTTGGGCAGCCCGTCTGGCGGCAGTAACCACCACCTTACAGAATACCACCGTGAAATAACAGCATTATATGCTGTTGTGTTTCGGTGAGTGAGTAAGGGATGCCAGAGCCCATTACCTCCTATCCCACCTTATTATACCTCATCCTTAATCCTTCTGTGGTCGGCAGCGCACTTGTAGCACTTATGGCGTTACTTGTGTTATAGGCGACGGTAGCCACCTACCATCAAGTGGACCGTCAGCCTGTCTGTCACCTTAACATAAAAAATAAAAAAAATTAGTTCAGCCAGTTTTTCGTACATGTGCGTCCACCGCAAACTATGCCAGCTAAGCTACGTAACCTTATCCTCTATGGCGCCTGTCGCTAGTGTAATTTATTTCAAGTGTAGTACACTTATTTTTCGGTGAAAGAACAAAATAATTTGCTAGTTAGTTTGATTCACCGAGCTTAGTTTTCAGTTAGTTTAGTTGGCGGTGGACGATCCGCTTTACAGCACCTGTGGCGTTGCTTGTGTTATAGGCGACTGTAGCTATTTACCATCAAGGAGACATTAAGATAAGAAATAATATCATTTAGAAATAATATATGTGTTGAGGCACTGAAGAAGAAAATTCACAAATCTGCCAATACCAGCTACAAAGATACCTATTTTTTGTAATAATATCACGTACTTGATAATAGATTCCGCATATTTCATAGTGTAATTTCACATTTATTTTTGTTAGCTTTTTAGTATTTAATTTATATTAAATACTAGTGTTTTTTCCCGCGACTTCGTCGGCGTCCTCACGCTGGACTAATCTGAAGATTGTCTGAAAGTTTCATCAAAATCGGTTCAGCGGTTTTGGAATCTATAAAAGACATACATACACACATCGCCTTTTATACATATAAGAAGGATTTTTATTTTATTTTTGTTGTTATCAATATTTATATCGTTGTTTGATACAATAACAAGCCATCTTTTATGTATTATTTTGAATATGACTTTCGCAGAGATATCTTGAAGTAATCTAAAAGAATTATAGTAACACAATTAGTAACAGTAGCCGATTAGATTCACTGGTGGAAACTTCTACATGATTAGGTATCATGTAGATCATATTTTATTTATTCCGTTAATGTCCAATATAATACCATGCGCCCAACGCGCACGTCACTGAAAAACATGGCCGGTTTCAGTTAGTATTATAATATTATAATACACATTAAAATTCACGATTACAATGGTCGATATGCGTAAAATTCATTTTCAGTACAGATAAAATCTGAGGCATTATACGCGGTTTCGTTACATATTCGACAGGGAGGTTTTCGACACTAATTGAAAGACGGCGAACAGCTTCACATGACGCCAGCCACCAAGGCAATCTTCGTCTGATATGTACCGAAACCTTATTCCGAAGACGCGATGCGATGCATATTGCGTTTTGCGTATAATATTGTTGTTATGTGGAAAATTACTCGTATAACGTATACGGGCTCGTGCGAGAGCGTTCAAGTGGAAGTGAGAATGCTGGAAAAAGCTGCTTTAAAAGCGAAGACTTCACATTTTAAATTTATGAATATTTTCAAAATATATTTCTGAACTGTATTTTTAAAATATATCTATTTCTTTTAAAAAATTTCTCGAAATTATATGGATTTTTATGAATTTTTCGATTTCTTTGTATTTACAATTTATAATTTAAATTTATAAACATTGTATTGTATCTTACATTTTTAAATTGTATAATTCGAAGTCGCTTTTCGCGTCTGTCTGTATCTCCCTAACTCCTCCTAAACACGTAACAGATTTTGATGCGGTTTTCACCATCAGAATTAGTTATTAGGTATATAGAATAGAAAAAAAAATTGCCACCAAGTCGCCGAAAATGTCCGCCTCTGAATGTTCATCCGCTAACTACTTCTAAACCACCCAACGGACGTTGATACAGGCAAAGCCGGGAGCGGGCCGCTAGTTTATAATAAGTTTACTGGAATCTAAAGTGAATACAGATCTTTTAATTAAAATTAAATAAGTGAAATTTTGTATATATAATAGCGCAAAACATCCAGATGAAAAAGAGATTCTACTTTTTATACGATTAGTCTTTCAAGTACCTATATACGCTGCCATTGGCAATTAACTTTAATGATCAAAAACAAATATACCCCACTTTAGACTTAAGTCCTCGTCTGAAAGGAAAACGAGTACATAATTCTCAAAGGAGTCAATATTCATAACGAGATACTTAATAGATAATTATTTTTCTATTTACTGAGTGATACAAATTCTATGAAGAAAATTGTTTTAAATGACATTGTTAAAATTAAACTAAAAACTAAACAAATTCCCAAAAGCAGTTGATATATCAATACTAATAATAAATCCGTAAGGGTTGGTCATGGAATAAGTTACTTTGTTTTCAGAGATATCGTGTTTATAGGCTCTATACATGATACTAAAACTAGTGACGATTTTTAGATTTTTTTTCTGTATGTATGTATGTATGTATGTATGTTCCTCCATAACTCTTAAAGTTAAAGAATTAACTGATTTTCATGAAACTTGGTACATAAACATTTAGACGTACGGGACACAGAATAGGCTACTTTTTCTTTTTCAACGCGGACGAAGTCGCGGGCGCCAACTAGTTTTGTATAAGTTCAACTCAAGTTTTAGAGTACTTTCGGATAATTTGATTCCTGTACATCACGGGACCTTGAATTGAACGGTTTCTTCACGCACAATGAAATAACTTAGCGTGGGCACGTACTGTTATTTTTGTGTAGAAAAAGTCTCCTATCCTTGAAAACGGAATTTTATTTTTCGATTGTAATAAATATTTAGGTATTTATCACTACCAGCAGGGATAACTTACATCCATAGGCACATTTTATATTTTGAAATTACGATTTATTATTATAAATTATGCATGGCTTGAAAAATGTTCCAATAAGTAAAATATTTTCACTCAGTTATATCTTCGCTAATATATGATTCCTACTATGTATTTATTTTTAATTAGTTAATTGATCCAACTGTAGTATACACCTTACTAAATACATTATAATATAGATTATTATGATTTATTGATTGATTTTTAACATAAGAAAAATGGAGGAAATATTAATAAAAAAAAATTTGGGGAATAATAACCCAAGTGCATATTGAATTCATATGAAAAACTACATACTAAAAGCGAACAGATGTTATAAAAATACATTTAGAAGGTTTAATAGTAAAATTTTGTTATGATATATTACCTAAGTAAAAAAATCCGAGTTAGCTTTCCTTGTCCTTACTTAATATTATTATGGTTTAAGTATAAATAAAAATTCTTCCATTCTGATCTACTCGGGCCAGTTTTCTATGTTTTATGTTGACATTGTCTGCGAAACGGATTCGCTCCAATTAATTTAATGGTGGCCGGGGCCACCAATCGCGGATCTCTTGTTTCGCAGTGAGACGTAAACAAAACATTTTTTACGAAGATCTAATTAATTGTAAATCCGAGTTTTCAATAGTAAAAACTCTTGTAAAAATGCATACTTAGAAATAATTATTTTTATAAAAATTATTTCTCTTATTAATCATGTATAATATCTTTGAATTGTATTATTATAAACTAATAAACTTTACAAAATATATACTGAATAAGAGTACATTTTTCGTCCCATTTTCTATTTTCTAGTTAACGAAGGTATTTTTTACTAACATAATTAAAAAAAAAAAATACAAAATAATAAGCAAATATACTTTCAAGTGTTGAGAATATAATTAGCAATATATAAAAGTAATAAGGATAACATTACTGTTTACTAGTTATCTTGATGTTGAAACAGAATAACATTATTTTTTGACGATCTCGTTGGTCAAGTGGCGAAGGTATTTAGCCCTTGACCCAAGAATCTCAGGTTCTATTCCTGTCAATGTCAACTGTAGAAAAGATCTTTTCAAAAGGCTTATTTCGCTTTTGCATCGTTGACGTATAGCTTTCTTTATACTTTTTACGAATTCACCGGAAACTGCTTATATATAATAGCCGCTGTTGCACGCGACTTCGCCCGCTTATAGAATATAACCCATGTTACTCGCTAATAATGTAGCTTTCTATAGGTGAAAGAATTTTTAAAATCGGTCAAGTTGTTTTAGAGTTAATTCATTACAAACATACAAATATTTCTCTCTTTATAATATTAGTGTAGATATTTTTTTCTAAATAAAAGTAGCTTACGTTACTCTTCATAAAATCTGACTTTAACATCTGCCTGTGAAAATACCGTCAAAATCAATTTAGGTATAGACAATAGACATATATGGATAAAACAATAACTCTTTTTAACAAAAAATAAACCGACTTCAAACCGTCTCATGGTCTATTCTCATGGATGCCATTGTCAGAACTGGATCAAATTGAAATGGGACCACACGGGAAGCACCGGATTTCAAATAAAAAAAGAATCATCAAAATCGGTTCACCCAGTCGAAAGTTATGAGGTAACAAACATTAAAAAAAAATACAGTCGAATCTCAATTCTCAAAAATGGAGGAGGTTTGAGAACCTCCTCCTTTTTTGGAAGTCTTTTGAAAAATATAAATACTCACATAAAATATTTTATTTTATTAGTTTATTAATGGTTTTATAGTCCACTTTGTCCGCAATAACGTCTGCGAGTGTTTGATGACAACGTGTATTTCGTGTTATTGAATCAAATTTTCGTCACTCAGTTATGAGGAGCAGTTGAGAGTGGAGGTGAGAGTGAAAGCGGCTGTTACCCGTATAGGAAGGGAAGACGGGCGAGTAGGGAGATCGGCTGGCACGGAGGGTGGCTCTGTTTATCGATTGCGCACGACCGTGACCTTGAGGCTGTATGAGGCTGTGCTGTACCCCGCCGCGCCGGGTCTCACTCAAATTTACACCCAGTTAAGCTTTAATTGCACAGGAAATCGTTCAATTTGAATATTTCCTGTAGACATTGTCGTGCCATTCAATAATGGAATATATGTATAGAGACGTAACGTGTTCATTTAAATCTAAAAATATCTACATTTAAACTATAACTGTTTTAGAATGGGTAAGCTCAACAACTACTTAACTGATACCTATATAGAAAGCTACATTATTAACGAGTAACACAAGCTGATTGTCGCGACAGCAAAAAACAAATAGATATCACTACTAAAGTAAAAATAATATGAATAACTTTAGAGAAAGTAATAAAACGTAATACAAGGTATTAAGAATTTTCCTATAAAAGTCATTATTTTATTTGGCGTAAAATACATAAGTACGTACTCGTCATTACTAAAAAAAAAGTTCGCCAAGCTAACTTGGTCTAACTGTTACAGTTATGTCCCAAAACCATTTTTTGTACAAATTGGTCAATCAAAACACGATAGAATCGAAATATTATGATAATAAATATTATATTACATGGAATATTTATTAGGGAAGTTACATGAAGTATAAAATTATATTACGAGCATATATAAAACTGTGTTACGAGTATGATAGTGACAGGTACGTCCCGAATGAGCTTCAACGCTAATAGTCCCTAATCATCAAACTACTACAACATGGAACCCGCGTGCCATACAAAACACTACGAATTTTATGGAACACTTAAAAGTGACATATGCGTAGAGCATGAACTGTCATTTAAAACAAAACAAACATAATAATAAGTACGTAATTTAAAGAAAATGTGACTTTACGTCAACCTATTAGAGTTTAAAATGAAATAGGAGAAGTTGATCATTACTACCTTTTACCATTGACGCGTGAAGGCAAGAGTCCGCCATGATTCTGTCAAAGGCGTTCTTTTTATGTGCCGCTTTGGCATTTGTGACGCAAATTCCATTGTAGTATTTCGATGTCCCTAATTTAAAATTGAAAGATTTAATTTAAGAATTAGAATCAAATGAAAATTTTATTTAAGAATAAGAATGTTCATTCAATCTAGTCGGGCTGTTGCACTTATCCGATGCGGTTTTGTTTATATTTTATATATAGCAACATCGACGGTGCCAGCGTGTCTCCCGCGGTTAGCACTGCGTGAATGTTACCTCATACCCGTCTCGCATTGGCACCGCCTTTCCAAGGCTATTCAGGATATTTGCGACATAGGACATACGTAGATTGATATAAATAAACACGACCTTAATACTCAATTTTATTACGTGATACTGTTACAAACGCGTGTACTAAAATAAAGAAAACCTCCAAATGTGTCGTTCATTGTAAAAGTGGACTATCTCCTTGTAACTGAATTTTAGAATAACGAGGTTTTTGCGAATTATAATGTAAGAAAAAAAAATATAAGCATTCATTCATTGTTTTCATCTATGGGATTTTAATGCAACTATTGGAGTTACTTCACTTTTATATTGAAAGTTATGACTAAATGTGATACCATTAGGCAAGAAAAGATGGTTTTAAAAATAGGCAGTTACACCACTTTTACAATGAACGACACAAATATCGAATATAAGAGATTTATTTATATAAAAGTTTCTACACATGTTCGAATGATTAAACACAAAGAGAGAAAAGACAGAGATTTTTTTGGCATTTTTAATTTTAACAAAAGCTTATATAATTTGGAGAAAGAAAATATCATGACAAATTTAATTTAGTTTTGTTGACTACGACGGTTTCTAAACTTTAAGTAACTTGCCTAGTTAAATATAAGTAAGCCAATTTTAGTAAGCACAAACTTCTAGCTAAGTCTTGTATACTACATAAGCCTAAAATAACATGGTTACGTATTTGAGTATGCGTAGGCGCCAATTTCATGTATGTACTTATTATTTCACGATATTTACAATACGATGTTACTAATACAAAATTATCTAATTTTAATTGAGTTCGTTACTTTTTTTTGTTTGCTTTTATTGCCTTCTTTTTTATCTGAGATCTTCTTTCGCTCCCGTTTTTCTTTTCTTTTTCTCATTCCTTCCTCCTTTTATTCTTTTCACTTTATTTCTTCTTTTCTAACTTTTGCCATGCCGCCGACGCAAGAACAATAGGTGTTTTTTTTTACGTGTTTTTTTTTCCTAATACCTTTACGTTCAGATGTTTTAGCTAAAACAAGATTAATAGGTTTTAAAATTTCAATTTAAGGAGGCGCAAATTTTAATGGAGCTTTTCTACAATATTATTTGCCACTTGGATTTCTGTATAGCTTACAGGTGAATATGGATGAAGCATGTTTTCTCCGTGGAATTATTTTGAGAAGTTCAACTTGGCATAAATAGTTTTCTTCGGTATACCGTTTTCGTCGTTGCAACCCTCTCACAGAATGTTTTAGCTGGTTTCTTCAATACTCGTACCTAAAACCAACTATTGGCATGCTATTACTAGTTATTAGCATTACCGTCTATAGTTGTATTTTCACTATTGGCATGGTGCCAAAATTTTTAAATTTTTAATATCAAAAACACGATGATTTCTATAAATAGATGTAACAAATATTATTATGTGTATGAAAATGAGGTGCAAAATTTAAAAAAAAAGAATTGAATAATAACAGAATCCAAAATATTGGTACTGTGCTAATAAATTAGATTCAGGTTATATTGTCAAACCAATTATTGACATGGCAATAAATTAAAAACTAACAGTCAAAATGCCATCAAAAATACGTAGCTTCAACTATACAAAACTATAAACATATAAACAAAATCACAATAATTTATCACATAAACAATTGAAACAGGGAGCACTTTCCTTAACAAAATCTTTAGAAACTGCCCGCGTAACAGAAAATTCGTTGCGACTCAAATAAAATTTAAAAGTTTGACAATGTTTAAATCATTTGACGTGTTAGCAATTCATAAAAATCATAAACCTAAGATTTATTTATTTATTGTGAGAACACAATTTATGGAATAGTTTTCTTATTTTTTAGAGAAAAGTTTATGGTGTCAATAAATTGGAGGGGTGCCAACATTAGGTCATCTTACCCTATATAAGGAAAAAAGATATTATCCATACTCTGTCTCTCTTTTACAAATAAGAAAATCATAGGTACTTATAACAAAAAGCGGTGAAGAAACCGAGAATTGACCCCGCTAGGATTTGTACTGGGCTTCTTCTAACTGGTACAGATGGGTTAGCCATTACGCCACGGGGGCCTTACGAAGGTACATATCGAATGTTCTTATTGTATTATTCTTTATGTTGTCACTACTTAGACAAATAATATTCATTTCTTTTAAATTTGTCAAAAAAGATACAAATCATACTTCGTAATAATAGGTATACTAATAGGTACTAATGTTACATAAGCAAAATAATTTTAGATCGATTTCCTCCTAAACCACGCTTGATGAGGTTTTTCACCATTGTTCTTACATCTTCTTCTTTACATAGTATAAAACAAAGTCCACTGCCGCCTCTGTCTGTCTGTCCCTCCGATACACTACACAAAGGATTCTAATGCGCTTCATTCTATATACGAGGAAAGGTTCTATATATCTGACAATGTGTATGCAAAAGATATGTCTAAGCTAATGTCTATAAATATTGGATAAATTACATTCAGACATCCATATTTTTCATTATTGTGACGTGCTACATTTCCTTTATCATTTTGACCTAATTACGTCCTTTTGTTATTGGTACGAATAAAATGAATATTATTTTAATACCTTTGTCGAAGCTTTTGTTCGAATTTGTTTATGCAATAGGGTGTGTTGGTGGGGTAGGTGGATTTGTAGGGGATGAGACGGCAGGAGGGAGGGAGTTAAGGCAAGCAGCTGGTAGTGGCAGGCAGGCAGGCAGTAGAGTAGCCGAGGAAGAGTTTTCAGTCAGTCAGTGTCGTGTCGGCCGGCGCGGCATGCAGGCGGGCGGGCGCCCACCGCGTTCGCTCGCCGAGCGCGCGCGCCACAGCCTTCTAACTCTCTTGACGAACACCGAAACTCATGCGGAACCAAATATCCTAACCGTCATACAACTCAACAGATACAAGGTACCTCACCGCACCGCGTACCAAATAATATATATTTTTCATGTGACCTTGAAACAAATTCATGCGCCATCTCCAACACAGAGGGATGTCCAAGCGCCCTTGATCTTCTTTCCGGTAGTTAATTATTTCATGTGCATATGTTCCGCCAATATATAATTATATAAGAAATAAGAACTATTAAATATATTTTATCTACTCATCTATCCATCCAAAAGTTAAAATATATTCACAGTAATCACATTAAAGCATTGTTAAAAAAAAAATTTATTCAGAAAGAATTTTAAAATTATCATTTCTCAGTCTTATCGTTGCAATGCTTGCCGTAAAATCCAGGAATTTTAACCCAAAGCAGGCTACGATTTGCTGACAAGCGCTTAATATTAAAGTTATGTAATAAGCAGTTTTCAACTTACCGACTTTTCGGTTTGATTTTTCACGAGATATTCAACGATAAACGAGGTCTCCTGTTACAAGCATTTTTAAATTTTTAAATAGATACAATAAAACTTAATTAAGTTTTTTACTGCGCAAAGCAGGGCGCGTGACGCCTTTATGTCCACCTTTTTCCTCTGCGAAAATTCTCGATAGAGGTAACTAAAGGAGTTAGCAGCCGTAAAAACCTTCTAAGCGTAGGACTGGGAAAACGTACCACTCAATTTGTAGGTCTATGCGGCCATTTTATTATACAAACTAGCTGGCGCCCGCGACTTCGTCCGTGTTGAAAAAGTAAAAAGTAGCCTATTCTGTGTCCCGTACGTCTAAATGTTTATCTATCAAGTTTCATAAAAATCAGTTAATTCGTTTAAAAGTTATGGAGGAACATACATACATACAGAAAAAAATTTAAAAATGGTCAATTTAGTTTCAGTTTCATGTACAAGTATAGAGCCATAAACACGATATCTCTGAAAACAAAGTAAATTACTCCATGACCGACCCTAACAGATTTATTATTACTATTGATGTTTACTAAGCTGCAGACAAAAAATCAGCTCACAAGGTAGTACATATTTATAAGTACACAGAACATGTGAGTTGTGCATTGTATATTGTTTCTAATTGCAATCGAGTATGTAAACAGTTCATTGTTAAGTTGATGTTCACATTAAAGGAGGCCTTGTGTGACAATAGTGTAAAATGGAACCTAATAATTTACTTGAATTTACCTTACTAATTTACCAACATAATGATTACTTCAAAAGTGATACAT
Source organism: Synanthedon formicaeformis (assembly GCA_945859745.1). Taxonomy (NCBI): domain Eukaryota; kingdom Metazoa; phylum Arthropoda; class Insecta; order Lepidoptera; family Sesiidae; genus Synanthedon; species Synanthedon formicaeformis. Next base: position 5,926,520 of record OX243953.1, on the reverse strand, counting down.
ATATTTTAAACTAGCTGGTGCCCGCGACTTCTTCCGCGTTGAAAAAGAAAAAAGTAGCCTATCCTGTGTCCGTACAGGACTAGGACTAGGGTCCGTACAGGACTAGTCCGACTAAGGGACTCTTTCACCATCTGTCAAGTAGACTAACCGTCATTTAAAGTCACCGTTCATCGGGGATAATGAAGCTGACATACCTTTGTTTGTACGGTAAAAGTCCTAAACATTAAATAGAAAATAATAATAAAAATTCGCCTATCGAAGGATACACTAAACCTAGTGCATAATTTAATAAAACATAACATAACATAAAAGTAACTAATCAACACTTTGCTTGTAGTTGGTGAAAGAGGCCCTTAATGTTTATCTACCAAGTTTCATGAAAATCAGTTAATTTGTTTATTAAGCCTTTTTTTTAGAATCTCCTCCTTTTTTGGAAGTCGGTTGAAATAAAAGCAATAATGGCGTGAAGAATTAAAAAAAAAGTTATTAAAATATTCCAGCAATATCTTTATTTTTTACTGTTGTAAATTTTATTATAAATGTAGTTTGGGATGTTTTATTAATGTCTATAAAAAACATGAATAGGTTATATATCGAAACTTCTGAAACTCTAAATATCTGAAACTGCTAAAACCTCCAACAACTTCACGGATAGTAATAGCATAAGGTTGACGTATATGTATAGAGATGCTCATATACTGCTCATTCCGGCCTTCGAACTTTTCGGCGCGCTAAGATATTAAGGCGTCACTTCAGATAAACATAGGTAATAGGTTTTTACATAGGAGACTCTTAACTAGTTTAACTAACAAACTAACTAGTTATCACTGACTATTTAGTTTAGCATGTCATTTAGATCAATGCTAAGTTTAATGAACACCACCAGTAATTCATTTTCATTTTCAAAAAAGTCCAAAAATGTCCAAAAAAGTCTTTTTTTATGTTTCTTAGCTCAGAACTTTCGACTGGGTGAAAAGATTTATTTGAAAGCTGGTGCTTCCCCTTTGGTCCCATTTCAATTTGGTCCAGTTCTGACAATGGCATCCATGAGAAAACGGTTTGAAGTCAGTTTTTTTTTTGTTAAAAAGAGTTATAGAAGAAGCCTTTAAGGTTATATTTATACTTCTATTCTTAGTGAAATGGCAATTTTAGTAAGCTCGTTTAATCTTAAAAATCGTTGACAAGATCTTTAAAATTTAAAAACTTTTCATGATATAGTGGAGATATAAATTCAGGTAGATATTCTTTAAATATAATAAAAATATTTATTATTTTTATATAAAAAAATTATATAAAAAATTCTTAAATATAAATAATAAAAAAAGTAGATAGATAAAGTAGATATACTTTAAAATCAATACGATATTTGATTTTAAAGGTTAAATATGTTTTTAAAGGTTACGTTATTCATAAAGTGAATGACATGGAATAAGGCTGATTGAAATCTAATGTAACATCAGTTATCAATCATTAAACCCAACTGAAGGTTCTACAATTTAAAAAAATTCAGTGTTCCATTAGAACTACGAAATAGCAAGTTACTACTAATTATGACTAATCAATCCTTGTTGCATTCATTATTATGATATTTATCGCATAGTGCTTATTACATACAGAATTTATACCACTAAGTCATGATAGTTTACAGATATTCTTCATGCAAAATATATAGATTTGACTAAACCCTTGGATAAGTGGTTAGGGTTCTTGCATTAGCGCTTTGTCTCAAGGGCTCTGGGTTCGATTCCCGGCAAGGCCACCTATAGAAATGAACTTTTCAAAGTTGGTCTGATCTGAATATCGAATGGGAAAATAGTGACACTTAGTTTTGCAGTCATTTGGGCAGACCTTCGTTAAATAACAGCATATATACTGTTATATTTCTTTAAGTGATGAGTAAGAGATGTCAGAGCCCATTTCCCTAGAACACTTGCAGTACCAGTAGCGTAGCTTTTATTATAGGCGACGGTAGCTTCCTATAAAGTAGATTAGTGGATCGTTAAGCCTCTCAACAGTATATTCTAATGTAAAGAGACAAAATTTGTCTTTAACAAGATATGTTGTCAACTAAAAACGTTAAATTGAGCGAAGAGACGGACATACAATACATTATTACATTACATTCAGATTTATTATTAGTAGGTCTTGATAGCCTATGTACTCGCTGATGATGTAGCTTTCTATAGTTGAAAAAAAATTATAATCGGTCCCAGTAGTCATATTTGAATTTATTCATTACAAACAAAAATACTATTTTTCTCTATAATATTTGTATCAATACCAATAATAAATCTGTAAGGGTTGGTCATGGAGTAAGTTACTTTGTTTTCAGAGATATCGTGTTTATAGGCTCTATACATGATACTGAAACCAAATTGACCATTTTTACATTTTTTTTCTGTATGTATGTAAGTATATATGTTCCTCCATAACTTAAACGAATCAACTGATTTTCATGAACACAGGATAGGCTACTTTTTTCTTTTTCAACGCGGACGAAGTCGCGGGCGCCAGCTAGTAGATAATATAGATTGAGATATAACTACTATATCTATCTATCTATTCACAATTTTGTGTCAAATCGTATAAGTTTATGAGATTTCCCCTGGGTTTCCCATTTGATCTATTTGAGAATGAGTATGTTAAATTGTCAATTTCTCAATTCTAATTGCCTGTGTTCTTGTATACCTAATGAAATAGTGAATATTATTTTTATTGTATGTTGTGGTCGATGTTTCTACTTCAGTTGCAACCGCAAAACAATTGCTAATGTAACTTAAGAGCTCTTTAACAATTTGATTGGTTACTTATATATAATTTTATCCTAAGTGACATTATAAATGTGAAAAGAGTTTGTTTGTTTGTAACGCTTTCACGCTACTAATGAACTAGGACATTCCCGGGGTACCTTTTATCTAGGAAAAAGTACTATTCCCGAGGAGTTAACTAGCTTTTAAAACTTGTTAAAAGCTAGTTAAAACATCTACGGTTTAATTTAAGTAAGCTTACATAGTATAAAACAAAGTTGCTTCTCGCTAGTTCTATTCCAGCTGTAAATAAAATGTTATTAGGTAATTTTTTTTTTAAATATGTAAAAAAAGTACACCTGTAACTTTTCACATCAGCGCTGCCTCATTCAACTTTGTGTTATGATTGATATTTGATTGAAACGATTAAATTGTCACTGAAGAGAAAATGGCGGGAAATATTTCTACTATTTCTCTTTATAAGAAAGCTTATCGGGTTTCAACGAAAATTCGAAAAAATAAAATAGACGAATTGACCAGCCCTGGTCCAGCTTTTTCTAGTTTTAAGCTTGTAACAACACATTTATGTAACATATTAGCAGCAATTATATCAAATATCAAATTTCTCTCAGATAAATAATAGTCAAATGATTATAATTTTTTTTAAATATAATATGCATTTATCATTAATAATGACAGCAGCGTTATCCTGTCGACTTTTATAGGGTTACTAGCGACCCGCTCCCGGCTTCGCCCGCGTCCGATAGCTACCAAAAGTTTCATCAAAATCGTTTCAGCGGTTTTGGAGCCAATAGAGAACATACACACACACACACACATCGCCTTTTAGGCTCACATCTAAGGTTAACTTCTCCGGGCTAATACAGATGCAATTTTTTTGGCAAATTATATATCCTTCTCACTAGTGCTCTTTCTATTAGTTTAGTAATTTTTAAGATAATCGCGAACATAGCATAGGTACATACATAAAGAGAGATTTGCAGAGCTTAGGTGAAAGGACTCTGGCATCTCTTACCCACTTATCTCAACAATTACAATTAGTTTTCTGTAATGGAGTGATGGTGTCTCTAAAGAAAAGAAGTGCCCATTGTGTGAATGTGGAACGCAGTGAGTCCTGCCAAACCTAAATGCTACTTAATGCTGAATGTTTTTATTTTGACAGTTGGCTAAATTGATGAATTGTATTTTAAGTGTCCCCTTATATATTTGAGTTCTATTCTACAGTATTGACTCCATTACAGCGTTGAATTCATTTATAAATAATAGGTTTCATGTTAGGTGCTCGATAGAATGATGTCAAGTAAAAAATTCATTGCATGTTGCTATTTTACTGTGTTACTCAGGAACCTCATTGTAACACAAGGACATATAAATGTCAATAGCCGTATAAATGTCAATATGTATGTCAGCGCATCAGGGACAGCTGGGCGACAGCATTGCCGACATCAGTCTCCTGGTGAAGGGTTCATGGCATAGATCTGAAGCAAATCAAATCCGAGAGTTAAACCAGCAACCGAGATTAAATTACAGAGGCCTAATCCAGATACGAGTCAAACAACAGTACGACCTACGCGAGTTCAGCTGTTCAGCAAGGCCTCCTCGACCGACACACTCAGTCGCTTTATTCTCCGCCCACACGTTTCCGTTCACTATCAGTCACTCGTTCGTGACGTATAGATAATAGATAAATTGATAAAGATGTCTTCTTCGTTGTCAAAGGTCGTGCTCGCTCTGAAATGCCTTTGTTGCATCGACCACCAGTTGTTTCCATTCCTTTCTGTCCTCAGCCTTTCTCATAGCCTTTGCAACTGTTAGACCTGTATGTAAGATACACAACTTGGTCTGTCCTTCGGCTTGATAGACAGACCAACTGGACCAGCCATGAGACCTCTTGCCATCCACTCTTTCAACCACCACCAGCTTCTCCAAGCTTTCTGGTTTTCTGCGGGATATGTGCCCAAAGTTATTGAGAACTCTTTGGTGGCGGATCGTGACGGAACGGCGTTCGATCATTTCCGTCAGTGATATGTTAAACAAGAACATATCACTGATTTCCGTCACAAAGAATCAACTAATCATTATAAGATATTTTAACTTGCTTCTTTTTAAAGGTTGGCGTTACCAAGTAGTATGACTAGTACTATTAATGGTACAGTCCAATGGTACCAGAGCAACAACATCGAAATTATGTTATAATTATGTTACTTCGTCTATATCTTTAGAAAAACAAATAGATTAATATTATCAAACAATGTAAACGATATTTTAAAATATTTCAGTTACTTCCATGTTGCCTGAGATATTTTTTACTTAAGATATATGTAAGACACGCTATACGAACGAGTGGTGTAGAATTTGTTGTCTCAACTTATTATAATGCGAATAACCGAAGACTTATTCACTTATTCAACTGATAATAAGAGATTTTTTTAAATATGGTTTTTATTTACAGGCAGATAACGAAGAAGAGGTTCGTTTGGACGACGAAATGGACCGTGTCGTGTGGGGGGAAGGAACTCAGCGGTTAGACGCATCTCGCTTACAAGCCGCCGCTGAACCGCTAAGAGACCCTGCCGCTCTACCGGAACAAAGTCCACCGTATGAACCAGGTACCAATCAAATTTGTATTTTTTTATACATTACCAGCGACCCCGGCTTCGCACGGTGTTGAAATTCTCAAAACTTCTTTCTTAGCGGATGTTTACCCTATAAAATAAACCTATGTTCCAAATTTCAGCTTTTTAGACTTAGTAGTTTTGACAGTAAGTTGAAGTCAGGCTGAGTTCCACTTTATTATATATGGCTACCATCGCCATACAAACAACGCCAGGGCGAAAGCATATGCGCTAACGACCCCGTTTACGGAAAGAAACTTGGAAGAACCCATATCCCATATTAAATTAATTTGAAATTTAAAATAAAATTAAGTTATGGATACAAGTTGTATGATACAACTTGTAATTACCTGTGTTCATTGGGTAATACGATGTTTTTTAAAAGCTTGTAGGAAATAATAAATAAAATTTCATCGTATGTAATATACTATTTTCTTACTTTAATAATTTTAATGAAGTAATGAAGTATTTACTGAAAGTACCTATACTATACTAAGTACTTCCGCCTGAAGTACTCACAAGTGTTTCAGGTGGCATACAATACTAATAATAAATCTGTAAGGGTTGGTCATGGAGTAAGTTAGTTTGTTTTCAGAGATATCGTGTTTATACGCTCTATACATGATACTGAAACTAAATTGACCATTTTTTGAATTTTTTTCTGTATGTATGTATGTAAGTAAGTATGTATGTTCCTTCATAACTCTTAAACGAATTAACTGATTTTCATAAAACTTGGTAGATATGCATTTAGACGTACAGGACACAGGATAGGCTACTTTTTTTTTAAACGCGGACGAAGTCGTGGGCACCAGCTAGTTCAATCTATATCTATATTTTGTTTGAACTTATCCCTTTCGAAAAAAAATCTACTTAAAATATATGTCTTTATCGACGGATAAATAATTACCTAATTTTGTTTGTGCTTAGAAGGCGTCACTTCACCGACCATTTCGCAGCAGTCCGCAGACAGCGCCACACAAGCCAGCCCAGGTTCAGAAGGACAGGTCAGTATCAGCACATCTATATTGTACCAACGCGTACCATTCCAAGATACTCAACACCGGTGAATATCAATAAAACAATAATCGATACAGTACAATGAATACCACGTTTCAAGGTCAGGTGCAATTGTACGATCGTTGGTTCCATTTGAGCTTCAACGACTGACATGCGCTATACACAGACCCTCACATTTAGAACTAATCGGAAGATTCAATACACTGTTTGTTACTAAACGAAATTCTAATATTGTATACCTACAATGTTACTATGTAACGAATTACGTTTGTTGTTTTAGTGGAAACATTGCATTTTTCATGGTCTTGTGTTTAACCAGATGTCGGGCATGTGGTCCAGTTCAGGCAGCCCACGCGAAGGAGACAATCGCCACGTACAATTTAACGGCCAGGATACAAAGCCGAATAGCGAGCCACTCGATGATGCCAACGACGAGCGCAAAGTTCAACGTAGTGTGTAAGTGACATTTGCATATTATCATACCCACTGTTTACTTTTTATGAGAAACAGTAAGTGCAGTTTGGCCCCTCGTGTATTTTAAAGTAGGTGGTCACCGTCGCCTATAAACATCATCATCATCTCAGTCATAGGTGGTCCACGACTGGACATAGACCTTCCCCATAATTTTCCAAAACGACCGGTCCAGAGCCAGCCTGGATCCACTAGGATCCAGGCTGGCTTTTTGGCTGCATAAATTACACACAGTAATGATGGGGTAGGAAAGCGTAAAGTTGGAAGAAGAAATTTGTCATGGCTACATAACATCCGAAATAGGATTGGTATTAAAAAAGTAGAACAATTTTATTGTACTCGAAAGAAAAGAAGAGAAAGGCACAAAAAGGAGAAGACAAATGAACTTCTTTTCAATAGTATTGCAATGCTATGAGGGTAGTGCAATGCACTCGTAACTTTGGCCGGTTGCAAATTGAAAAGATGACGCGTGGTGTCACCGTGCGGAACACCTGCGTGCGAGTTGAGCGACAGAAATAGTATGGCGAAGTCGCGTGACATTGGCATTGCATTCAGGGTTCTGGCTGGCGGCCGACACTCCCTTGATAGCTGAGCTTGGAAGTGCACGAGGCTCATAGTGCATGTCCGATTATCTGTTTAATTCTGTGGCTTTGCCATGCCGGTGACCTATACCCGTGCATCTGATGTTCACCATCAACGGTAAGTGGAGACGCGCCGTGTACAACCGCGTGTTTAATAAGTGTTGGTGGAACAATCATGGGATTAAGAATAGAAATTTTTTCTAATGAAATTTCGGTATTTACGTAGTTTGTGAGTGCAATTTCAGTAAGAGATGATACGTTCAAATAGTTCGCCAGTAACGCTAGCCAAGTAACTGTCAACGTGAGGGGCGTGACGGGTTTCCCGACCTCGACTTTAGATCTTGTTTTGCATTCTGTTATTACACCACTCATGAAATCACTAATACAAACAACAATTTCAAGTTCATGAATTATTCATGAAACTATAACATCCAGTTTGTTAAATAAAAAGTATTCGTTCACATTAGTTTCGCGATCGAGAGCGCAAAGTAATGTTTAGTATAAGTTTTTAATTGGATAGCTTATGGCGATCAGGACTATTATATACCGTAAAACTTGTCTTCTTTGGCTTTCACGACATTTTCGTCATGTGGGACGGCGATGTCATCAAGCTACATCTAACGCTGGGATCGATTTATTAGAGACAATATAGTCCCTGGGCGTAGCCAGGATTGTATATAAGGGGGGGCATACAAAGAAAATCCTAGATTACTTATATTGTTTTAATCGTTGTTTTTAATAGTATTTAAAAACAAGATTTTTTATTTAGGTAAGATTTTTTTAAGCTTAGTTTCATATTTTTGAAAAAAAAATCTGTCATTCTATTGTTCAGTCAATTATGATTTTAAAAAATGCGATTTTCGCTATAATTTATAGTTTTTAATCATCAAAAATCTAAATGGCTTTTTCGTTTTTGTTTTTTGTTAATAACAATTGCAATTTTTATTGGCAGAAAAAAATCCTGAAAGCGCCTTTCTCAGAATTGCATTCCGCGTAGAATGAGCTATCGGTCATATTGTTCGAAGACTTCTATTTTTCGCAGAAAACCCACTTCTTGCCTAGTCTTGGAGATCACATCCCATATTGTTGGATTTCACAAGACAGCCTTCAAGCCTGTTGGTTTCTTTTCTTAGGTCTTATAAGAAGCGTCACAAGCTATGAAGCTCGTAATAATTACAGTTTAAAAGTTTAAACCGCTCTTCTAGGGGGGGGCAGCTGCCCCCCCTTGCCCGTACCTCGCTACGCCCATGCCCGTCCATAATTAGCGGTCCCGTGGAGCTTTGCGTATGCGCACATTCTTGAGTAGCATCTCAAACTCGATAAGGCCTTATAGAAAGGCGAGTTGATGATTATTATAGTAAAACTAGCTGATGCCCGCGACTTCGCCCGCGTATAAATAATAGTTAAATACCAATTCTCAGACCTACCAAGTGTACTATCGCGGTCAATGGAGCAGACCCACTTTTCATACAAATTTGTCTAACGTTGAATTGAGGTTGTCATAGTAACGTAAATGTTATAATACGAAATACGAGTAGGTATTTGAAGTAGGAACAAAGATTAATACAAAATGTGCACACGAAATTGTTCCTTACAGTGGGACTGCTCCCTTGACCGCGATAGTACATATAAAATTTCATCAAAATTGGTTAAGCCGTTTCGGAGGAGTATGGCAACTAACACTGTGACACGAGAATTTTATTAATATTAGAATAGATATTTCAAATTAAGATTTTTATTATTATCATTAACTGCATTAGTTTTTTTCAATATGGATTAATATTTTTCTAGACGTCACCTACATCCAACCAGATCACGAAAATTATCACTTCAAGAATATGGTACGCGTGGTTTTGGGGCACAACGCCGAGTTTCAATTCCTGAGGAGCCATTGACTGAGGCTGATAGGAATGAATTAGAAAGCCACCGTACTGATGATCCAAAAGGTCTGCGAAGACACAAAATACAACCTACGAAGGTAAAGATTATTCTTTGTCGATCAAGTTTCTGATTGTAATGTCATCACCGCTATTGTACAAATACTAGTCTGAAACTAATTATCAATTTATGTTAGGAATCAACGATCCGTGTTGGGCGCAAAGATGGCGTTAACAAAGCACACAACATTCTGCCTGAGACGACCCTAAAGAAAATGTATGACCACAGCCCGCATTCGGTAAGATATATTACAACTTATCTTAGTGTTACTCGTATGTAGTCATCTTTTCGAAAAAGTTCTACTAGAGCCTTTTTACCATGCGCGACGTTGTGGGTAAATATCGTTTAAGGAAACGATATTTTTTTTTGTCATTGTAGCAAGTCTAAAGCTATTTCTTATTCGACTGTGAACAGCCAATCCAGGATTCTTTGACTAGGAAACAATCGTATCACACAGAATTGTGATGATTCTATTGTACCTAATAACTAATTCTATACGAGTATTCCAGTATTTACTATGTTCAGAAAAATCCTTAAAATTAACTAGCTTTATTTCAATTTATAAACTAGCTAATTAATTGTTCAATAATTTAATATACACATTAATTAAAAAAAAATCAATTTGTATGGTGGTACTGTACTGCACGTATTGTACCAATTAACATAAAATATATTTTTCTGTTAGACACTGACCTGTCGAACATTCAAATTGTTAACCTCTCTGTTGTCTGTCTGTGCCTGTATAAGAAAAAATATTAATTTTCTGGGACACCCGAATTTTCTCCTTCTAAACCGCCCGCCTGGTTTAATTGTAACAATTGTATCGTGTTAACTATCTAAATATGTTTATAAATGTCATTAGTAAAATATCCAAGAAAGAATTGGTTTACTTGCATCCCTAGTGCACTTGCCGTTAGAAACAAGTTAACAAATCAAATTGTACAATTAAACAAACTTATATGTAAGGGACTTACAATCCCTTACACCAAGCCCCCATATAAAAAAGAAAGTGCACCTAAGGTGTGACTGTAAACAAACCTAAATTTCCTGCAGTATACAGCCAAGCGGTCTTTGGCTATACATATCACCAAATGAAATTTTGATAAAAATTTTGAAAATATTCTTTGCTCAGGTGTTCGTACAATTAGACGAACTGATACCTACAGAAGATGGGGAGTCAGAATGGAAGGAGACAGCACGTTGGATCAAATATGAGGAGCACGTTGAGGAAGGTTCAGATCGTTGGGGCCGTCCTCACGTAGCTTCGCTCAGTTTTCATTCATTGCTCAACCTTCGGAGGTGTCTTGAGACAGGTGTTGTGATGTTTGACTTGGATGAGAAGGATCTTCCGGGAGTAGCGTACAGGTATTTTTTGATTATTTTTTCATCTTTGATATTTATAATTATGGGTGGTTGTTTATATTATAACACTATGTGAAACATTTTTTGCGGCGGGTAACTAGCTGTTGGCATGGCGACGCCAATATTTTGCCAAACTCTGGCTAACACTTTGGCGGAACTAATATGTGCTTTATAAACAAATAATTTTTGAAACAAAATATTTCATCAACCAGTTATCATTGTGGGAAATAGGCATAACACAAATATTTTTTTTAAAGTAATTAAAAAACATTTCCAGTAATAAGTAAAAACGTTATCTTTGGATATCTTTAAAAAACTAGCATTGGCTAGTTTTTTAAAGATATCCAAAGAAAATCTATCGAGATTTTCTTAAAATTTTTATACATTTCATTTTACCTGGAGCATTTTTTATATTATATACTTTTTATTTCGAAGTTCAAAGTGAAACGAAATACACGAGCCACAGAGAAGCGTGGCCGGATTCAACTTGTATTTACCTTTGAAATAAATTTATTACAGGGAAAACTAGGTATACAAGAACAATCTAATTACCCATATTTTCTAGAAAGAAGTCCCACGACGAACTGGCTGTTTCACATCGATAGCTTACTGTCAAGTGAGAAATGTTTATATTCATTAATTTCCACAGGGTTGTAGAACAAATGTCGACGGACGGTCTGATTGAAGAGGACGATAAGCCTGTTGTTATGCGATCGCTTCTTATGCGCCACAGGCATGTCGATGAAGATTATCGGTTCAAATTCTCCCTCAGTGGCAGGAAACATTCGTCATACACAAGCTTACAGGTACTTATATAATTTATAAGAATTACCCCTAGCGTTTTGTTTGCGTAACTTCTGCGATCGTTTATTTACGTAACTGAGGATCCATAGTCAATGTCTACTCTATCTCTCAGCTTTTTTTTTTATTAATTTTTGAGAAATTAATAATTTATTGAAAAATACTTAATATCGTTCAATAGTAGGTACCACTCCTTAAAAACATTTACGAATACGGATTTAGGGGGCCTATGTTCATCCTGAAATAATTCTATTCTAACTACTAGCTGGCGCCCGCGACTTCGTCCGCGTTAAAAAAGAAAAAAGTAGCCTATCCTGTGTCCCGCAAATCTAAATGTTTATCTACCAAGTTTCATGAAAATCAGTTGATTCGTTAAAGAGTTATGGAGGAACATACATACATACATACATACAGAAAAAAAATCTAAAAATGGTCAATTTAGTTTCAGTATCATGTATAGAGCCTATAAACACGATATTTCTGAAAACAAAGTAACTTACTCCATTACCAACCCTTACAGATTTATTATTAGTATTGATTGGTGAAAGTTTTTTTTAAATCGGATGAGTAGTTTCAAAGATACAAAAGTTCTTCATAGAAAAACAAATATACAAATTTACCTCTTTATAATATCAAGTATAGAGTAGTATAGAAGTACAGACACGGCTCGCGTACGATTTTATTACATGTACTAGCTATTGCACGCGACTTCGTCCGCGTTGAAAAAGAAAAAAAGTAGCCTATTCTGTGCCTATATAGGAAAACTCATCATTGGATCATTATAGTTTGAATTTCTTAGTTTTCTTCGTTGGAGACACGTTTAAAACAAATAATTAATACCTACACTATATACTACGACTCTTACGATTACCTTACGTAAATATGGTGTTATTTATAGAACAACATGTTTATTACTGAACTATTATAAATTGTGGACGACCAACTAATAATAGGAACACAGGCTGTCAAGGGAGCTATAGTTTTAAATTGATATTGCTTGATGGTGTTTCCAATATACATGTATATAGTATAACGTTGATACGCAATATATAATCGAAACAGTAGGAAACCTCCAAATTTATAATTTAATGAAATCTGTATGCTAACATATTAATATTAATATTAATCTATATTAATATTGTAAAGAGAGAAGATTTGTATGTTTGTATTGAATAAACTCAAAAACTACTGAACCGATATTAAAATTTTTAAAATTTGGTTCGCCTATAGAAAGGTACGTTAGGTATTAGAGAGCGACATAAGTCGGGCGAAGTCTCGTGCAATAGCTAGTTGTTTATATTTTACTAGGTAAAATACAAAATATATCAATAAATTAGCATCACCTGTTGCTGAAAATCTATAATATAAATTTTGCAAGATAATTAGTTAGATAAGTATTAGGAAATTTATGAAAAAAAATATAAATTTTATAAATATAAAAATTATAAACAGAAAATCTTACAAAGATATCCACTTTAAAAATCGTTCTTTTTTATTTGAAAAAGATGAAACTGCAAAAAGATAATGATGATAGGTAATCCGCATATAGCGAGGCCACTTATCCAATGACGATAATACATTTGGCATGTAGTGTAATTGAACAAATTATTTTAAAAAATTGAAGGTCAGATAAGCCAATATCTCTATACACCATTTTTATCAAAGCATGTTTGCGTTTTCATTAGGCATTGTTCATAGTTGTTATCAACTATGAATTTGTACGTTTGGGTGTGACGTTACTAAGTTTATATTTCAGGTAAAATACTCCAAATACTCCACACGTGATACCTTCCTCTATTGACGTGTAATGCAGTTCAAGTTGACGTCAAACATAATAGATGTCTATCGCTATAACATAGTTAACTGTAACCACTACCTACTATGAACTTTGCCTATAACAAGTTTCCTAACTAACATTTCCACTGTAACTAGAGATATGAGGTTAACTATTTATACAGCAGAACAAGCAAAACTCATATAATTATATGGAAATGATACTTCTTTGGCAATCAAATATTAAGTATAAGCAGTACGATATCTTAATTCGCAAAACGAATAACTCCACTTTTGGTTGAAAATGACTTTTTGATACGGGAGAAACTTAATGAGAATTAGAATTTAATTTTTAAAAGCTCTATCGGTTAATATGAGCCATAATTTTCAATGTAAAATTGTCTTTTTTCTTTTCTCGTATCATACAAAAAAAAAAATTATAACGTTTTTAGTCTCCCCTGTAAAGTTTGCCTCAGTGGAGTTATTTGATTTGCGAATTAAGGTATCGAGTCGATGTCATGCTGAAACGTTACAAGAATTTCGCCTGTTTGGATTGGATGGATTTTTTTCAAATTATCAATAGCGATAGATCCCTACCGGTGGTGGTTTTTTTTTCACCTATTATAGGGATAGGTGTCAAGCAAAGAAGTGTCACTTTAACGATAACGTGATCATTTTGGTAATGTGAGCACGTATTATACAGTCGCTGTGGCTGGAAGAGAACGGGATGAAAGGGGCTGCGTGCCCGCGCTGTTCCCTCTGCTCGGCGACAGCTTCCTGCCCCCGCCACAGCGCCCATCATATCTTCGTACGGAACACATCAGTGCGACCCACCCCCTATACTAACCTCTATATTACGTATTCTGTCGCTTGAGAATTGCTGTACCACTAGTGACTAACATTTTGGTTCCTCGCATTTTTTTATTTGTCAATAGATTTTCAGTTTTAGTGATGATCGATAGTAAGCATTCCGGACAATACCTGTACGTCACTCAGTAGCCGCATTTGTACACTGACCGGCACGGAAAGTGGCTCAAACAATAAAAGTGTAATAACTACTACTAATGATGTACCAAAAAATTTTGAAGCATTAATTACTTTTATTGAGTGAATAAGCTTCATCATAAAGAAAAACAACATCTGCCTATGAAATTTTAATAGGCGAAAAATTAAAAAGAAAGTGGAATAAGGATTTCTACAATACAGTAAAAATAATCGAACCAAGAAATAAAAACTGTATTTTTTGATACAGCCTTGTATCTGTATCTGTTACTGTTAGCTGCTTACCCAACATTCGTTCCCATTCAACGCTGTAATAAAGGTCTCAGTCAACAAAATGTTAACTGAAAAAGACAACTTAATGCACCTGTTGAAAATAATATCATGCATTTTTTTTTTTATATCGGGATGCTCACTTTTAGGCCACTTTCCGTACCTGTCAGTGGTTGTGCTTTAATAGACGTATAGCATGATCACGTTGGTTACCTTTTTTAGTTTCAAGTTTTAGTTGGAATGAGTCAACTCGCTGTTTCCTTGGGTTTTTAGCTTGTTTTTGATAGAGATCGCTCTTGGTGGCCCAACATGTTGATGTCGAATATGAATGTGACAATGTCGACAAAACATGGATGGTTAGTAGTTTTAAATTTTCTCATATATGATTTATATGTTTATACAGTTTATTCCGGACGCACGAAGAAGAAGAAGTTCGTATGCATTGCCGCTGGAAAAAAGTGCTGCGGAGTTTCGAAAAAAGTTATCAGTAGCGGGTGAAAGCGCTAAACTAGACATGCGAGAAGTAGAGTACCTGGCAACGGCTGCCATCACCGAATCCCAATTAGAACTTTCACGTGGTCACAACGATTCAATCTTGAAACGCATACCGGAAGGTGCAGAAGCAACTACTGTGTTGGTTGGTGCTGTCGGTTTCCTCGATCAACCAACAATTGCTTTCGTCCGCCTGGCTCAAAGTATAATGATGCCGTCCATCACAGAAGTTCCCCTGCCCGTTCGGTTCATGTTCATTCTGCTCGGACCTACTACGGCTAATCTCGATTACCACGAAATTGGTAGATCTATATCTACACTCATGTCAAACCCATCTTTCCATTCAATCGCATACAAGGCCGATGATCGCCGCGACCTCATGTCAGCTGTAAACGAATTTCTGGATGACTCGATTGTATTACCGCCCGGTGATTGGGAAAGACAAGCGCTGTTACCGTTCGAAGAGTTGCGAGCAAAAAGCGAGATGATACGTCGTCGCAAACAGAAAGCGCTGGAAACTACAAGTAATGCCGAATCTGATACCGTTGCGCTTATGTCGGCTGAAAAGAAGGCTCTGCTTGTTGTCGAAGAAGGCGGTTTACCACCCAAAGAACCTGACAATCCACTGTCTAGAACCGGCCGTTTGTTTGGCGGTAAGTGTATCATGCTGACTTTCGATATACATTAATTGCTTTTGTATATATTAAGTAACTAGCGACCCGCTGGAGGCTTCAGACGGGTGCATTTTTTTCCATACGCAATATAAAAACCTTCCCCGTTTAATGCTCTTTCCTTTAGGGAAAATTTAAGGTTGACAGGCTTAGTCCACTTGATGTCGACCGTCGACTACAACACAAGCAACGCCAGGGGCATTGTAATTGTTTTAACTACTAGCTGGCGCCCGCATTGAAAAACAAAAAGTAGCCTATCTTGTGTCCTGTATGTCTAAATGTTTATCTACCAAGTTTCATGAAAATCAGTTAATTCGTTTAAGAGTTATGGAGGAACATACATACATACATACAGAAAAAAAATTCTAAAAATAGTCAATTTAGTTTCAGTATGATGTATAGAGCCTATAAACACGATATCTCTGAAAACAAAGTAACTTACTCCATGACCAACCCTTACAGATTTATTATTAGTATTGATTTCATTTGTTTTTAGGTGTCATTCGCGATATCAAAAGACGCTATCCGTTCTACTTGTCGGACTTCAAAGACGCTTTAAACGGTCAATGTCTAGCGGCAACAATCTTCATGTATTTCGCGGCGCTTTCTTCGGCAATCACTTTCGGCGGTCTACTCGCTGAAAAGACGTATGGCAATATAGGAATATCAGAAACATTGGTATGAACGATTTTATTATATTAGGAAAAGAATATTAAAAGTAAAACACTTATAATCGGCATTGTTTAACTTATGACATATTTTTCAGGTTTTCACGTGTGCCGGTGGTGTAATTTTCGCACTGCTGGCAGGTCAGCCAATGATGATAACAGGAGCGACAGGACCTTTACTTCTACTCGACCAGGCTTTAGCTGATTTTTGTAAATCCTCTGGTTATGATTTACTTTTCGCAAGGATGTACAGTGGTCTTTGGATGATTGTTATCGCTCTAACTGTTGCGGCTTTCGAGGGCAGTGTCGCTGTTAGAAAAATAACTAGGTTTGTAAATAATTTACAAATAATTTGTGCTAAAAGTTTATTATAATGCTTATTAAAAATTACAATCTTATATAATTTTATATAAAAACTAGATGGTGCCCGCGACTTCGTCCGCGTTGAAAAAGAAAAAGTAGCCTATCCTGTGTCCCGTACGTCTAAATGTTAATCTACTAAGTTTCATGAAAATCAGTTGATTCGTTTAAAAGTTATGGAGGAACATACATACATACATTCATACAGAAAAAAATTGTAAAAATGGTCAATTTAGTTTGAGTATCATGTATAGAGCCTATAAACACGATATCTCTGAAAACAAAGTAACTTACTCCAGGACCAACCCTTACAGATTTATTATTAGTATCGATAGATTTTTTTTTCGTAAACAAAGAGCAGTATGAATCATTTGATTAAGTAGCAAGAACAAGATTAAAAAGACTTAATTGTTTTCGACAGATTCACAGAAGACATCTTCGCATTTCTCATATCAATGATCTTCATATCTGAACCTGTAATCGCCACTATAAACGTTTATCGGGCTCATCCTCTTGGTGTGGACTATAATCAATTTAACAACGTAAATGTGGGAAATGTCTCCATGCCTGATGTCAACGGTACAGGTTTGTGAACTTAATATTTATTCAAACTAAGTCTAGGTAATTATTACCAGGAAACTTAAGAAGCCTCTTGTGGAGTAATAAATAAAACCAGGTTTTCCCCGGGGGAAATTTCCGCCACTAGTCTGGGGCTTCGCACAATTTCAAAGCACTCGATGGAAATTGTCGATTGAAGTTTCTAGGAAATGTTTATTAGCAAATCCTTTTTTGCTTCAATTGACTATTTACGTCGATAAACTAATTATGTAGAATTAGAGTTAACGACTATCGTATTCTTTTGCAGGTAACACAACATTGGGAACACCATCGCCCCCAACCACGCCTCCTCAACCGAACACAGCATTATTCTGCACAATGTTAACCCTTATGACATTTGCAATAGCATATTATCTGCGAATCTTCCGCAACGGAAAGTTCCTCGGTCGGAGTGTAAGTATTTGAGTGTTATACAAAAAAAATCTTAGTTAAAATAATACGTTAACGTTTACATCAATGTCATAATGAGTCATCATCAAAATCATCATCATATCCTGTCAGGTTCGGTAGCTCACTTGCACCTTCCTTAGTGTTGCTTGTATATTATGTTACCTGTGCTAGGCATAAGCGACGAAGCTGAGCAACAGACCATAGGCGATATGTCATTTATTTATTCATATGTTGTTCATATGTTTTTCATATATGGCTTCGTAAAAATCTCTGAAAAAATTTGAATTAGCTCACAAGTTTTTACATATATTTTTTACAAGACAAAGACAAAAATTATTTTTTTAATAATTTACTGTTGAAGAAAGAATAATAATATTCATTCTATTTTACATTAAATTATTTCTTTAATGCTGGGTATATTATGTAGTTTAAATGTATTATGAATTTACATTTACTTTGATACTTTAACCGCAGCGACTGGTGGATTTTAAAACTCTAACTTATGCTTTTCAATGCTCATTTTTCGGCCCAGATTATTTTAATGACGGATTTTTTACGATATTTTCGCTGCCAAAAGAAAATGTACACGTCGTCGTTGCTCAAATATAATGATGAATACTTATGATTTTTTTTTAATAGGCCCGACGTGCTCTCGGTGATTTTGGCGTACCAATTGCTATCGTCGTCATGGTGGGCATATCTTGCTTGGTACCCGTATGGACGGAGACTCTGCATGTACCGGCCGGCCTGACACCAACATCGCAACGCTCCTGGCTGGTCCCCCTCAATCCTGGAGCAGAAACTATCCCGTTTTGGGCAGTTTTCGCGATGTTTCTACCAGCTTTAATGGTCTACATTATCGTCTTCATGGAAACACACATTGCCGAGTAAGATATCAGTTGCGCAATTTTGGCCAGTTGTCGTATGTTTTTGTTTTTATTATTATGAGTACTCATGTTGTTGATTTTGCTTTGCGATTGAATTGTTCAGCGAAACATTTGCGATATTTTATTAACAATTTTTTAATGGTTTTCAATTAATGTGAAGCTACATAAACGGTAGTAATGATACAATATTAATATTGCTTTTATTTACTTAGGCTCATCGTGGACAAACCAGAGCGTAACCTGAAGAAAGGGAGCGGCTTTCACATGGATATTGTGATAATGTCATTTGTGAATGCGATTTGTGGAATGTTCGGAGCACCTTGGCAGTGCGTTGCTACAGTACGTTCAGTGAGCCACGTGTCTGCACTTACTATAATGTCTACCACACATGCGCCCGGTGACAAGCCTTTCATCGTAGAGGTCAAGGGTAAGAAGAGTTTATTTCCTAACTAGCTAGCGCCCGCGACTTCGTCCGCGTTGAAAAAGGAAAAGTAGCCTATCCTGTGTCCCGTACGTCTAAATGTTTATCTACCAAGTTTCATGAAAATCCGTTGATTCGTTTAAGAGTTATGGAGGAACATACATACTTACTTACATACATACATAGAGAAAAAAATTGTAAAAATGGTCAATTTAGTTTCAGTATCATGTATAGAGCCTATAAACACGATATCTCTGAAAACAAAGTAACTTACTCTTACTGATTTATTATTAGTATTGATGTCTCTAGTTTATTTATATAGACCTAATATAAGACTACTTAAGCTGTGCGATTTTCCTAAAAAAATAAATTATTTTTATATCTGTTAGAACAAAGATTGACTGGGCTACTTGTCGCTGTTCTCGTCGGAATATCGGTCCTGGCTTCCAAATGGCTGCAACTGGTGCCTATGGCTGTGCTTTTTGGAGTGTTCCTCTACATGGGCATATCCGCATTGGGCGGCATTGAGTTCTGGGATCGCTGCATATTATTATTGAAACCTGTTAAACATCACCCTCAGGTGCCATACGTCCGAAGGGTGAGTTGGTTAAGTACAGTTATAATATAAAGTTCATATATAATTCAATATTTATATATAAAAAAAAAAGAAACTTAATTTATAACTGCCAAATTGTCAACTTTTTTAAGTTTATGTTTACTGTACCAACGGACATAACAGCTAACAGCTAATCATACTAATTTCAGCCGTATAATTTTATATATTAGTAGCTGTTGTACACGACTTCGCCCGCGTAACTTTGTAAATTATATACTAAAACCTTCCTCGAGAACCATTCTATTCATTGGTGAAAACACCATGAAAATCGGTGCAGTAGTTTTTGAGTTTATCGGGAACAGACAGACAGGCAGACAGACGCGGCGGAGGACTTCGTTTTATAATATATGTCCCTAATTGTTGCACGCGACTTTATAAAGTTACAAGTTACACAGACGAACTTTATAAAATACTAGCTGGCGCCCGCGACTTCGTAAGCGTTGAAAAAGAAAAAGTAGCCTATCTTGTGTCCCGTACGTCTAAATGTTTATCTATCAAGTTTCATGAAAATCAGTTAATTCGTTTAAGAGTTATGGAGGAACATACATACATACATACATACATACATACAGAAAAAAATTCTAAAAATGGTCAATTTAGTTTCAGTATCGTGTATAGAGCCTATAAACACGATATCTCTAAAAACAAAGTAAATTACTCCATTACCGACCCTTACAGATTTATTATTAATATTGATAGCATATGGGTACTTGCTGATAAAGTAACTTTCTGTAGGTTTTGTAAAATCTGTAAAATCGTTTCAGTAGTTTTTGAGTTGATTAATTACAAAATACAAATGTTTTCTCTTTATAATTATTAAAAAACGCAATTAATTTTACTATGGCTTATTTCAGGTGCCGACCTATAAAATGCACATGTTCACGATTATACAAATTGTGGGTGTGAGTGTCCTTTACGCAGTGAAGTCTTCAAGCATCTCTCTGTCACTGCCCTTCTTCTTGGTGATGATGGTGCCATTGAGAATGGCACTCGTTTTCATGTTTACGCCACTGCAGCTGAGAGCGGTATGTCAATCTATTTTTATAAAAAATCCGAAAGAGTTGGTTGAAAATTGAAGAGCGTGAAAGCTTTCACGAATATTGAATTCGAAACAATTGAACAAGCCGTTGTCAATTAACCTCGACTCGGAATTCAATCGGATTTTTTATTTAGGAAAATATTTACAGAAACTTCTTTCGACCTGTTGAAATACCATTGTTGAGCGTAAAATAGCTTTTTCAGCAAAAATATTTTACGCTCCTATCTTAAATGAAAAACAATTGTTCAACCTTAAGGAAACATAACCTTACTATCAGTAATTTATAAATCACTAGCTGGTGCCCGCGACTTCGTCCGCGCTGAAAAAGCAAAAAGTAGCCTATCCTGTGTCCCGTACATCTAAATGTCTATCTACCAAGTTTAATGAAAATCAGTTGATTCGTTTAAGAGTTATGGAGGAACATACATACTTATATACATACATACATACATACATACATACATACATACATACATACATACATACATACATACATACATACATACATACATACATACATACATACATACATACATACATACATACATACATACATACATACATACATACATACATACAGAAATAAATTCTACAAACGGTCAATTTAGTTTCAGTATGATGTATAGAGCCTATAAACACGATATCTCTGAAAACAAAGTAACTTACTCCATGACCAACCCTTACAGATTTATTATTAGTATTGATTGATTGATTGATTGATTGATTGATTGACTATGGAACTGTGGCACAGGTCTACATTTGTACCTCTGATAAAATTTCATTAAAAAGTCTACATGAACGAGACATGAATGTATATATCATAGGAGTTTTTTGAAGAAACCTAATTGATAAATAAATATTTTGATTTGATTTTGACTTAATAATGCTCTAGGGCATGGCACTGCAAGCCCGGTCGGCGGCGGAGTTTGTTCTTATTAGTTAATTAGAGCGTTTCTCTCTCGCCTTTGGTGACGATCTGTGAGGCCTTAAGAAAGATGAATGGTTTTGGCCCACGAATGCAACGTACAGTCACGCTCGAGCAGATAATCGACAATTTGCACAAAAAAAAAACGCCAATGAGTTGAGAAACAATAAGAAAAATCTCATTTAAGACTATTAGTAATTTCGATGTCTTTTCATGTTCGCTGATATTAAGGAACTATAAAGAGTTGTTGAATGTCACCATCTACTAGCAATATTTAGTAAATTCTTTGGTTTATGATACAATAGCTGGCGCCCGCGACTTCGTCCGCGTTGAAAAGAAAAAAGTAGCCTATTCTGTGTCCCATACGTCTAAATGTTTATCTACTAAGTTTCATGAAAATCAGTTAATTCGTTTGAGTTATCTAGGAACATACATACATACAATACCTACACTAACAGATTTATTTTTAGTATTTATTATTGGCTTGCATATATACCTAACCCGCGTGATATTGTTCATACATTTGAAAAAGATTTTCAGATCTTTTGACTATTTTGACCGTGTGCGATCTAATTCTTGCGCATCATATAAAAATTTGTTTTCAAATAAACAAGAGGTACAAAAATATACATCTTTATAATTAGGAGACTATCTTGTCTTATTGTGGGATAACTAAGTAGTTGTGCATATAAGTTTTTCAACATATAAGACATTTCAACAAATGATTCGTCGCAATGTTCCAATGAAATCACAACAACATTAATATAGAGCTCTGTGTCTCCGAAAAAATCTATTCTTACAAACAATAATTAGCTAATATTTTAAAATTGGCAGTGATTCTTAAAATGGATGTTATGTAACGATGATTTTTAAATACGATTCTACGTTCTTTTCACAGTTGGACGGCGCCCAGAAAGATAAAGACAAGGACGACGAGCCAGATTTTTATGAAGAGGCGCCCCTGCCCGGGTAGATCGGATGCCGTCTCAGGGATCATCTCGCCATCAAACACTTCAAAATAATTCATTTTATTATTATATCACTTAAGTCTTTAGTCATTCGTCGTTCAATGAGTACTGCAAAAATTTTGCATAGGTACACGTTTGTTATAATATTCACATAAATAGTAATAAGAGAGTCGAAGAGTTATTATATTAAATATTTTCATGTAGATTTAATTAGATTCATTAAAAGTTTGAAATCTTAGTCGCACATTAGAATCATGGACATATTTTTGTAGTTTCCTATAAACGCCTACTACATTTTCTTCTTATAATTAATAAAGAAGATACAATTTGTCGAGCAGTGAAGTATGTTCAGCTCTAAGGTTTCACAGATTCATTACTGTGTAAAAAAATACTAACAATTTTTTCGGGCCAATTAATTTATTGTTTAACTAAATTATAAACTATTAATAGTTATAAAAATAAATTAAAGAATTATATTGATTGAACACTTCTTACGGCTATAAATAGCATTAATTTTTATATAAAAGAAGACTTATATACGTAATATATAATATAAAAGCGTTACTACAAATAGCGCCCTCTAGTTTTCAAGGACAATATTTTCTCGAGTTATGTCGTGATAATATAGTTTCTCTTATATGAGCTACAGTGGACCCCCAGTCAGTAATCCGACAAACGTTTTGCAGGGCAGTGTCGAACTAACGAATTTGTCGGATTATAGATTATAGAGCCTAAAACCCCCCCTTTTTAATGTCATAAATTGTAGATCGGCCTACGCCGTATTCACTTGCTAAACTACTGAAAGATTAATTACAATTTAAGCTGTCCAAAATATCACATTTTTCATTAATTGTTAGTGTTTTGTGCTTTCGCTTCTGGGCTTGTGACGACGTTACTAGGTACTTTAGCGAATATTGTCAAAAAATATTCAATAACAATATGTACAGATATGTCGGATTAGAAAGGGCGCCGGATTAAACAGGGGCCGGATTACCGGGGATCCACTTTATTTATTATTATATGTAAATCTAAACCTACCTATTCAGAAATGTTCTCTAGTTTTAAAATCGTGAACTTGATCCGACTGTCCCGGTTGATTTGATATTTAGGAGATCGCGAGTTGCGATGTCGTTTCCAAAGCATCTGGCGCGACCCAATTTTTTGTCACAGTGAATTGAACACACGTGTCGAGTTTGCCATAATTAAAAAATTTGCGTGCCTCTCCCTTGTTATAGTAGTAGTAAGTTGTATTATTAGATTAGTACAGATTTGTAAGATTTCGGCCAGGAATGTACTTTCGAAAAGTTGCTCAATATGAGACTGATAAAATATGTGAGCAAGTCAAATAACACAGAAGCGAATTCTGTTGTGTCAATTTGAATTCGCTTCAATGTTTAGACGAAAACCTAAGTGATTGAATCATGGTGATACTGACGTGTATGTTAAGAATAATTTAAGTATGCATCTTGTTCATATTTATTATTGGTTGTATATTTGTATTTATATTTGAAATAGTAAATTATTGGTTGTATATTCTCATGAGCCAAAACGAAAGTGCCAAAGAATAATTTTCAGTACCTAAGAGATGCTTCGAGTTTTGATTAAGTACGAGTACCTATACTCGTACTTATAGTTCGTGATACTCCAGTCATTACGTCGGAATCTACGGGTTAGAAAATAAAGTGAACCGGGAAAGCTAAATTTTAGTTATTACGTGGGGGAGGCCTAGAAAAGCTTAACTTGAAAAACTCGACCAAGATTTCCTGGTTGAATTTTCCGCCATTTTAGAGCATAAAAAAGCAACAAAAAGTATTTCATCACAATTTTCGTATCTCGACGGAGAGCCGAGTTACTTATTGTAAAAAAATTGAATTAAACGCTATTTTCAAGATGGCGGAAAATGCAACCAGGAAATCTTGGTCGAGTTTTTCAAATTAAGCTTTTCTAGGCCTCCCCCACATAATAACCAAAATTTAGCTTTCCCGGTTCACTTTATTTTCCAAATGTATATTGTTACTAGAATATGACGTGAAAATTCATAACGCAAATTGCTCATGAAAAAAGCTTAATCTTTTAGCGATAGGGAAGAAACTATACCTATTGAGATGAAGCACTTAGTGCCGTCAAATGGATACTTTCTTATGTCTACTTTTCGTTTATGACTAGACCTAAAAGTGTGAAAAATATATATAATCAAATTTGAGACAACTATAATTACTTTGAAAAATGTATAAAACTATATGTTACATGACGTTTGGAAATACACTATAAAATATTAAGAATCTTTATTTTAAACACAAAATATAATAGCATATGTAAATCAATCAACATTTAAAAAATCGAGATTTACTAATTCCGGTATATGGCGCGAGTGTAGTTCAGATGGACAACGTCTTTGACGACTCCAAGCACCTTAAGGGCACATTGAGGATTGACATTTCTTACATTTGTTTTACATAAATCTTAACTAATGATTACTTATTTTTTTACCTTAAATAACTCTTAAATATATGTAAAAATTTTGTTACGCATTATAATTTACCCTCGATTATGGTAATCAATGGATGAAGTGTGACTTAAATTGGTATGTGTCAGTTAGGTTAAGATTTAGTGATGTAATAAGGGTATGGCTGTAGGGTACGAGTAACGATTGAAAGGCGAAAATAAAGTTATTTCGTAAAGACGGGTTCACGATTTAATCGACCTAATTTATAACTAGCTATGTCAATTAAAATATTGTATTAATTCTTAATTTAGTTTAAATACTAAATATGAACCACTGCGTTTATCGCTGTGGAACTTCAAAGAATGCTAGTTTTGTATTTTCAAAATATCACCTACTTTAGACATGACATCCATATCTTCAAAATTTACAGTAAGTTTACTTAATATTTATAATTGCCGATTTGTCTTTAAAACCTTAATGATAAGCAAAAACATTTGCTTAAGTTTATAATAGCTTACTTAAACTTGTCAACGAAACTTAATTTAAGTCCTAAAATATTATTAAGCATTAAATTTATTTTAATTTATTTAGATTTTGTATCAAAGTGTTTAATTAATTAATAATCTTATGTAATTACATAAGATTATTTTTAATGAAATTATAATTAGTTTCTAGTTACTTAAATCGTTGCGTCGCCATTACCTATACCATTTTAGAATAGCGATCACATTCCGTCTGTAAGAATGAATTATGGAATAATATCTAAAATACGCAAATGTTATTTCTATTATGTGAACAGGTGATTAAAGTCCACTGTTAATTTTTTTATTTTTTTTATTTTTTATTATTTGTTCCTAATATAGGTTTGTAGGGCAGATACCTAAAAGTATATATTGATATATAGAATTCATCTTCTTTTATGTAATTGCTATATAAAAACTTATGAATGTATTAAAAAAACTGGGTTGAGATATGGGTTAATAAATTGTTAGCTAGAAGTTGATAAATTCACTTTTGAAAATAGAACATGTAGCTTAAAACGTCAAATGTTTAGAAATATTGACGATTATTAGTTTAGTATAAGTAAGTAAACTGACGGACTCATAAACTGCATCAAAGTTCAGGATTACTTTGAAATGATTTTTTTTAATAAGTATGCAAACTTTTTAGATTAAATTATATAAATATGGAGAGACTAGCTCTTAATCTTAAAAAAAAAAGCAAAATTTAAAAATAGAACTGCAGTAAAACAAATGAATATAGCCGGGAAAAGAAAATTTACTCGTAGTATCAGATTTGCGTGTTATTTAAAGCAAAGTTTTAAATTGATTCGCATTGATTTTTTATTGAATTATTGTTACCAGCAGAATTGTAGGGTTAGTTTTTTAACTCCTCGAGAGTTTTTGAACCATAATATGGATTCTTCGTCCGAACAAGCGGCTCAAATTGTAGCACTGGTGCGGGAGGGCTTGGATCAACGAACGATTGGTAGAAATTTAAATTTAAACCAGTCTACGGTTTCTAGAATATACAGAAGGTTTGTGGAGACAGGTTCTTACAGAAGGAGACGTGGTACAGGCAGGACTCGAGCAACCACCGGTCGTGATGACCGATTTATTGTTACAACTTCCCTGCGAAATCGTTTCCTCACGTCAATTAACATCAAAAAAGGAGCATAATGAAGTGCGTGGAGTAAATGTGAGTGCACGAACAATAAGAAGAAGGTTAAAGGAAGCGGATAACATCCCTTTTAGACCAGCAAATGGTCCAAATTTGTCTGTAGCTCACAGACAAGCTCGCTTAAGATTTGCGCGTGATCACCTAAATTGGACAGAAGAGCAATGGGCCTCCGTATTGTTCACGGACGAGTGTAGGACATGTTTATATGGTGCAGATGGTCGCAGAAGAGTCTATCGTCGACGTGGGGAGCGATATGCTCAAAGTTGCATTGAGGAGCGTGTTCCTTTTGGAGGTGGTTCGTGTATGGTCTGGGGTGGCATATCGATGAACGGGCGAACAGAACTTGTGTTCATAGACATGGTCCGTCAAAACGGTAATAGAGGGGGTTTGACTGCACATCGCTACTTAACAGAGATCATAGAAGATCACGTGGTGCCTTACATGGGATTCATAGGCGAAAATTTTACTTTAATGCAGGATAATGCCCGGCCGCACGCTGCTGCACAAGTTCGACAATATTGCGAAGAGGTTGGGATACGTACAATTAATTGGCCAGCACGCAGCCCGGATCTTAATCCCATTGAGCATGTTTGGGACGATATAAAAAGAGCTGTATATGCGAGAAATCCTGTGCCCACGACAGTAGCAGCACTAAGAACAGCACTTTCAGAAGAATGGGACAATATTCCGCAAGATCTTTTAATAACCCTAATAAAATCTATGCGGAACCGATTAGAATCCGTATTAAGGGCACGTGGGGGTAATACACCCTATTAAAACATAAATAAAACCTTGCATAAAGTTTGTGTCTATTGTTAAAACCAATTTTTTTATAAAACCAATTTTCCTTAAATTTCTGTTTTTTCTTCAAAAAAGTCTTAAGGTCCTTTCCAGTACACAAACTTAAACTTAAGGATACGCTGTTTTAAAGTTCACGAACCAATCTAGAGGTTTCAATTTAAATCTGTATAGAAAGTTTGCATACTTGGTTAAAATATTTATTTCAAAGTCGTCTATTACTTTGATGCAGTTTATGAGTCCGCCAGTGTATATCTGGGATTTTTTCATTTTTAAAAGGTTTGCTAAGACTTTTCTTTGATTTTTATATTGAGTTGAGATCGTGGCTGTTTTTTGCCTGAATGTATTAAAAAGCTGAATTTTTTTCACATTTGAAAATATTATAGCATCGTAAAAGTTCACTGCACCTCAATGAAACGAGAAAATTTTTGCATACGTACGGCAAACTGCCTGTGAAAGGGACAGTCTACTTGTAAATAATAGAAAAAGAACGTTAGAGCAAATAGAATTAGTTTTTCTTTGATTTTGGCAACTTTGGCTATCTATCTACTCAAATGAAAATACTTAACATAATTTTTGAAATCATACGCAAATGGTCTATGGTTGTCCCTTTCATAAACCGTAATTCGATTTACTTTAGAACAAAATAATTACTTATAACCACAAAAAACTTTGAAGTGTTCTGGAAATCTAATTGTCTAATTTAGATTTTTCCATACCTACATGATACCTACGGAAAAAATTACTGGCCCTTTCATAGGTCGTCCCCTCCTTACGAGAAACAAAGGACCTTGTTTTAAAAATTTAATATATTTTAAATACATAAGTTTAATTTTCTTTTTCGAAAATATGAACTATGGTGAGATGCAAATTTGGTCGCCTTTTTCAAAAGAGGTATGTACTTGTTTAATTTCAGCTCAATTCTACAATTTTCTACAAATACCTATGTGAAACCATTCTCTTTGAATTCGTTTCATTGGGCTTCACTTCGGCAAAATTCCAGATATACTCTAATTGATACCTATCTACATTTAAATTAAACAATAATAACACATTCAAAAATAGCGGTAATTTGTATTTTGAGACATGATATTTAAATTCTTTCTAAAATGCCATAAACTACTTACGTGACAGGCAAATACAACAACGGCTCTAATGGCTCTGTTCACAAACATTGGTGCAATCGGTTCTAGTCCAGTTTGTGTAAGGAAATTAATATCTTTAAGTGCCTAAATTGGCCGTTGCATTCCCACTGTCCACTGTTGGTTCTATATATCTATCTATCTATAGTTGGCGTTAAAGAATTAGGGCCCAATGACCCAATGAAGACAATTTTGGGATTTGTATACAGACTTGTGTGGCTAAGAGGTGAGGATTCTCAGGATTGAAACAACAAAGACAAAATGTACGAAGAATTATTTTTCTATTAACATTAACATAATAAAACTATTTACATATTTCCAATATATCTTTCTATTTATAAAATTGGTGGGAAGAGGTCTAAATATGGACATTTGTTATGCAATGGCGCTATAGAATGTAGCACTGTGTGGCCTGAAGGTTTTGTGAAGGAGTTTCGAATGTACCTACTCTAATATAGTTAACGGAACATATTTTATACTGTATATTTTTATCTTTAAAAAATATATCTATATATATTATGAAAGTACGTCCTTTTGATAAGTACCTAACTATATATTACCTACATGTTATGTTAACATAACAAGTAGGTACATAATTAGTGTAGTTTCCTAATAAATTCCTAATGTGATTATTTTAAAGGAAATACCCAAAATTTTAGTCAACTTTAGAGTACATAAAATAAAGTTCTAATATACCTACACGGTGTCCTATGACTTTGCCACATGCCTTTCGAATGGTAGAGTAAAATTACATATTTTTTGGAGTTCACTCCTTAAGAATCGATTTTTTTCATATATAAGAAACCCGGGTGTATGAAAATTTATGGGAGTAAAATCAAAATTGTCACATTTTACGCGTTAGTTATTAACTTTTAGCGCCATCTATGAGGAATTTATCTTTTAAATGATAGATTTGTGTGAAATATAATTGACAATATGATTCAACTTAACTATTTTTCTGGACTATATATTATTTAGGAATTAATTAATCACCCTGTGGAGTGGGTATCATAACAAACTATTGTTAAATCATCAGGAAATATTTCAAAAGTAGTACCTTATATATTTTTGTTCTGCCATAAACATCTTATGTGTGCACTCAGCACATCATTAATATTGTTTGAAAGTCTTTTAGTTATATTTATAAAAAATATAAGTATGATATAATCATTATGAAAAGCTATTTTTTATTCTTTTAAAACTTGCTAAAAGAAGTTAATATTCTTAATGAGTGTGCATGATCTCTGTATTAATGTTGAAAATTAAATTAGTAACTTTAATTGAACATGTCTTTAATTTGTGTATTTTATACGACATTCGACGATTGACCTTCTCGAAGTTGGCTCTACCTTATTGGACCTTACCTTACCTTACTGTTTGCCCCAAGTATCCTAACTCGAGTTGAATTCCCAATTTTTACTGAAGTGGACACAACATAGACATTTTGTCATAATGTCTTTATGAAAGTCGGTTGGGGCGTGGGAATAAATAATAAAAAATCTTAATAATCACACTTATTTATTATACGAGTTTCTAACGGCAAGTGTACTAGGGATGCAAATTAACCAAATTTCTTCTAAGAATTTAAGAAGACTACCAACTATCGTCAGCTATAAGTCAACTTGACTCATCACATTTCCACGTTCCATGAAAAATATGCTTGTCATAAATCAACAAGCTAGCATTGATCTTCATTAACAACTGAAAGAAACAAATAAATAAAGATTACTTAATTATTGTCGTCATCATGACCATAGTTTAACATAGGCATATATTTATTAGATACAATCAATGATAATATAAATAATAGGCTATGTTAGAGATACCATCACAATATTTCCATTTTAATAGAATAGAAAGCTATATAAGCCATGTATCTCTATATATTCAGTAATAGCAATAAAAAAAATCAGTTATGTAAACTCGACAAGAAAAATAAATATTGTCCTAATTTTTGTCACAAATCAACAGGCAAAGCAGTTATTAACTGAAATAATAAAAAGAAAGTATGTATAATATTAATAATACAAATGTAATGATAACTTGAAATTACTTAAATACGTCATACGAAGAATATGTGAATTTCACATGGAAAGTAAAAATAAAAATGTATGTATTGATGTATACTTACACTTCGCTTTGCATAGGTAGGTGTTTCCTATTCATTGATTTCAATGTATTTTCTTGTAAACACAATGTCTGTTGTTTGAACCCAATTTCTCTGTAACCAATATACAATAAAAATTAGGTTATTCAGGTTAAATAAAGTTTAATGGTTGCGTTGAAAATGGTTTGTGAATAATTGTTCGATTACTTTATTATTAGAAAGGATTGCTGGACTACAACTAATAAAAATGCTTTGAAATCATCTGCAAAAAAAAATAGCGACCACATAATATTAAGATGTTCTTATTCCAAATTTTAATTTTGGCGGGATTAATTATATAATAAATTAATTAAAGTAAATAAGAATAACATGGCTTTATTTACTCGGCTAATATTACCAATCAAGCGTCTTACTCTTAAGTTAATTAGTCTTAAATTAAAAAAAAAAAACAAAGTCATAATAATTGGAACTAAAACATCCGTATTTTGGAATACTAGGCAAACGTCAAAATTAGTTCTCATCTCAGTAGAGGTGTGTCAAAAGTGCTGTAACCGTTACTTTGGAATCGCTACTTCATTGGTGCCATTGTAATCGTTACTGCTCATTCCAGATACTGATTACAGATACACTCGTTTCGTACTCTGTACGCTGGACTGCCTATTCAGTATTCAGTAATCATCAAAGTATTCGTAATATTGAGTATCCGCTGCACTCACTTTTTCGAGTAGTAGCCGTAACCAACTCGGAATCGGTCGGAACGGAATAGGTGTTAGTGTTACTAAACATTTTTTAGTCGTATGTGTATTAAAATTGTGCCGATCGTAACCATATGTTTTAAATTTTTAGTTGAATTCATACTTGTAATTGGTACTTTAATATTATATGATTCCATTTTGTAAACTGGCACCGTGAGTAACTGTAACCAGTATTTGTAATCAGTACTTCAAAGTAACTGTAATCGTTGTCACGGTTACAACAAAGTAATCATTTGGCACACCTATTACTTCCAGCGTTTCAAAATGGAACACGAAATTATCTGTCATTTGTATGGGACACCTGTCCAGTTGTATATTATTATATTACAGGTCTGTGCCTCGCTGAACATTGTCTGTGTAATAACATAACATAGAAGATAGAAGCTTTGCTGCTTTCTATAATGAGTTAATGAGAACACTATCTTCGATGACATAAACTGAGAGAGACGAGAGAATCAATTTTGTATAGTCTGTGGAGAGAATAAATTCGTGTATGGTTCCCTTTATAGAGTAGTTTAAACCTTACGTGTGATCGTGGCGCCATCTCTTAGTCACAACTTTAATCCAAGTTACCCCACTTCACGTACGCTAGTGCTGCCACTAGTGGTCAAATTTGTAAACGAAAAAATCGACGTCAAACAATGTCAGTCAGTCACTTAATGGCGGTGGCTGTGTTGTTTTTTTTACATAAATATTCTTTATCGTACATACATATTATAAATCTATAAATTAATTTGTCCCTTTCCAATATTCAGCCATGTGTGTTGCTTGATACTTTTTTTCGCATATTTCCATATATTGAGTTGACTGTAATTTTTTTTCATAAGTGTTGAAGTACCTAATGAATATGGAGTGTGTATACGCGTTATCTTTAGACTTATTGAATTAGCGCGTCGTCGCTTCGCTGGGGATCGCGAGGGTTGGTGTGCAGGGTGGGTCCGAAGATCAGCTGGTGCGATGGGGGCCCAACAGGCGAAGGAGCGGGGGACTGCTAGCGGTGCATCCATGCGATCGGCACGCAACAAGCCGCGAATACCCAAGGACCCCCGCATGCTTGGTTCCAATATTTTCACGGAGCACAGTGGTGAGTCAGTGCACCCTACTTGTCGCTTCTGATCACTGTTAAATCATAAAAACTCATCAATATTTTACTTAAAATCAATTTGTAAAATTTAGCTCTCAATTACCAATTACATTATGCGTATTGGAGGAAACTATTGTATTGTATGCGAAATGCATAAATGCAGGAAAGTCTTTGAGTGGAATATTTTTTTTTACTAATTAGTTACATTTTATTTATTTAATTTTATTTGGGAAAACAAACAATTACACCATATATAGTAAAATTAAAAAAAGTTAAACATACATAAATAAAGGTAAAAGTGCAATCAACATTATTCTCCATGAATTGTTAAACTAATTTTTTACAGAATATCTTATATTAGCTGCTGCCTTCGACTTCGCCCGCGTAACTTTGTAAATTATATATTAAAGCCTTCCTCGAGAACCACTCTATCCATTGGTGAAAACAGCATAAAAATCGGTGCAGTAGTTTTTGAGTTTTTAAGACAGACAGATGCCGCGGAGGGCTTTGTTTTATAATATGTAGTTAGTGATATTAAAACACTTAAATTTCTTTGGATTATATTATTTATATAAAATATAGTTTAAATACCTAATTATTTTGTATAATAATAATTTATATAATGCTGTAAATTAATTCTTAATAAAAAAAAATTAAGTAATTTCTCCTCAATTATTCTATTAGAAACTGTATATATATATATATTAATATATAATATATACAACTGTATATTTTAATTATTGCATACTAGCTGGCGCCCGCGACTTCGTCTGCGTTGAAAAAGGAAAGTAGCCTATCCTGTGTCCTGTACGTCTAAATGTTTATCTACCAAGTTTCATGAAAATCAGTTGATTCGTTTAAGAGTTATGGAGGAACATACATACATACATACATACATCATGTATGTATCATGTATAGAGCTTATAAACACGATATCTCTGAAAACAAAGTAACTTACTCCATGACCAACCCTTACAGATTTATTATTAGTATCGATACAACTGTATATTTTTAATATATTGCATATATATATATGGATGATAAAGATTTGATTTATAGTTATTATGACCAGCAGTAAATATAATTATGTCGACTGATATAATGAGAATAAAAAATAAATAGTGTTCATTCACAACATTTAATAGTGTTAGGATCAGAATTAAATATATGCACCATGAATTCGCATACACCGATCCGGCACATTTCTACATATTCATATTTGGCCGAATATTCGGTTAATTTATCGAACATTGAAACAGTTTTACGGTATGATTTGCCTAAAACATAAGGCTCTTACATCCCTTACCCACTTACTGAAACACAACAGCACACATGCTATTATTCCACACTGCTGCCAGACTAGCTGCCCGAATAACTGCAAAGCGCAGTGAGCCTACCGCTACTACTACACATAATAATGTAAATTTACTACTTGTATTTAGTGTAAAAATATTACATTTTTGTATGTACTTGTCCCATTTGACATGTTATTTTACTGAAATGAGGAAAGGGGAACACATAAAACATCTCATAATTTTTGTGAATACAATTTTTAGAAACATATTAATATTATACGAGAATACGTTATAAAACTAGCTGCAACCCGCGATTTCGCCCGCGTAACTTTTTAAATTATATACTAAAAACCTTCCTCGAGAACCACTCTATCCATTGGTGAAAACAACATGAAAATCGGTG
Source organism: Synanthedon formicaeformis (assembly GCA_945859745.1). NCBI lineage: Eukaryota > Metazoa > Arthropoda > Insecta > Lepidoptera > Sesiidae > Synanthedon > Synanthedon formicaeformis. The sequence goes on along the minus strand of OX243953.1, from coordinate 5,892,154 downwards.
CAGTAGTTTTTGAATTTATCGCGAATAGACAGACAGGCAGACAGACGCGGCGGAGGACTTTGTTTAATAATATGTAGTTACAAAATCCTCCGCTGCGTCTATTTGTCTGTCTGGTACATAATTTGCATCCGTGCGAAGCCGGGAACAGGCCGCTAGTGTGGTAATATGTGCGAAGTAAATCCTATGTTGCGTTATGGTGTGAAGTACTGATGAATGATATTGTTTCTGATTTGTCAATTTTTAGGAAGCCTCGCAATGGACATTTGACTAACTCTCTTAGCTATGCTTATGCTCTTTAGTGCTCGAAAACAAAAAGGCATTTAAGAATGCAATCTAAATATTGAAAAATTCCTCTTTTCATATATTCTTTTAACTTATAATAACTGTCAATAATAATCAATGTAATTTTTTTTTATTAAAGATACCTAAGCATAAGAAGAAGGTACACAGTAATAAAGACAATATATATACAGGGTGTCCCAAGACTATGCAACATGAAGGGAAAGTACCTTAAATATCGCAGATAGGATATTTTGCTGAAAGAAGACTTTGTTATTTTCAATCGACTTTTTAAAAAAGGAGGAGGTTCTCAATTCGACTGTATTTTTTTTTTAATGTTTTGACTGAGTGAACCGACTTTGATGATAATTTTTTTATTGAAAAACTGGTGTTTCCCGTGTGGTCTCATTTCAATTTGGTCCAGTCTGACAATGGCATCTACGAGTAAAGACCATGAGACGGTTTTAAGTCGGTTTATTTTTTTGTTAAAAAAAGAGTTCTTAAAAGTTAGTAATACTGCATTAAAAGATTTTCTAAAAAATTACGTCGTCATTGACATAAATAATATTCCTGATATTTGAATCAAACATTTTACGTTATTCCTTTCTTTTAAGATAACTACTATATGTTACTTAAGAAGAATTATTATTTTTTGTCCATTCTTTCGGTGTTTTTTTTTTTTTCACATTTTAGTCGGTTCGATTCCCAGACGAAGCAAGTAATTTTAAAAAAAAATTTGAATGCAGTATTAACTACTAACTTTTAAAAATAACATAAAGTCTTCTTTCAGTAAAATATCCTATCTACGATATTTAAGGTACTTTCCCTTCATGTCGCATAGTCTTGGGACACCCTGTAATTATATACAATATAATTAACCATAGTATAACCATAAAAAAGTCGCATTAGAAATTGGGCCCCCTTATGCTTCGGTCACTCACAGCGAATACTCGCCGCGATTATTCACTGTATGTGACAGGCTATTCGCTGCGAATAACTAGATTCATTCGCCGCGAATTGAATTAAGCATGTTCAATTTTAATCGCCGCGAATGAATTCGCCGCGAGTATTCGCTGTGTGTGACAGGGTACTCGCCGCGAATAGCCATTCCGCAGCGCGCCGCTCTAGACTACACGTCTAGAAATTCTCGTTTATAAACCAGTGATATGTTAAGTACTAGATGGAACACTCAAGACGCGATGAGTGTTCCAAGTGATTGGAGTTCCGACGTCCTACCCGTTGACAGTCTGTCATACGCGCTCGTTGAGATTAGGCGCGTTATTATTTTCAAAACCAATAAAAATGCCGTCTTGTGTGATGAGATATTGCAAAAATACAACAAAAAATATTGGTAAAACTGCTGGTGTGACGTTCCATAGGTAAGTTTTATTAACATTGAAACGTTTAATGGGTTAGTATTTAATTTGTTAAAACCGACGTGACGTGCTTACCGCGTCGGCCATATTAATATTAGGGTTGTCTACGACTTGACATATTGAACTTGAGTCTACTGCCGCGCCGTCCCCCCTTCCGCGTTGGAACATGAATTTAGCAAGACATCGTAGGGAGTGTTCAATCTATTACTTAACATATCACTGGTATAACTAAACTCGCTATGTGTGACAGGCAGGCAGCGAATTGTCGAGTCGCAGCGAATGCATTCGCGGCGAGTATTCGCTGCGTGTGACCGAAGTTTTACAGAAGACCACAGAGAAACAACATCATTGTGTGGTTCTTGTGAATTATTAAGGGTTGCCAGAGTCCATTTCCCTATAATCCCTTTACCTATATTTTCCCTGTTTCCTCTGCACTTGCAGCAACTATAACATTGATTGTGTTTATAGGCGATGGTAGCCATCTACTATAAAGTGGACCATGCCTTCATGCCGAAGTTTACAAGTGATCATACACGAAAATATATAAAAACCTGTATATCTATCCTGTAACCTGTATCTAGCGATTTCATTTTTTGATTGTGTTGTGTTGCTAAGCGAAAATGGCTGGACCAATTTTATTATATACCTATTATTATATTTTTTGCAATTATTTGTTAAAATCAGAGGAAGGTTTCTATGCAGAGAAAATTTAGAAAAATTATTCAAATGTTTCAACGTTTTTGATAAAAAGGCGCGGATGAAGTCGCGGGCTAAATCTAGTCTTAAATCATATTGTGGTTTGTTTTGTTCGAATGTAAATTTAATTATAAATAAATTATGATAAATAAATTATGCTGGCGGAACCCTTGATAACTAGTAGTTGAGTATCATAACCTATATAATAATATTATTATTATTATAACCTATATCACTATATGTTCACGAAAGTTCTTTAGAATAATATACTTGACATATCGCTTAAAAACTAAAGGGCTACAAATCAAAATTACACAGGACTTACTTCCTGTAAAAATTACTTTTTACAGGAGAAGTAATCGAAAAAAATTAAATCATTGTTTGTCAATTTTTTTCTTATTAGATATATATCAAATACATGCATTAATATGCATGTATTTTTATGTACATCGTTTGAAGCGTATTTTTAAGTAGCATTAAATGTTTTAAGTAATTTTATAATAAACTGAATAATAGATGAGATATAAGCATATAAGTTTCTTTTTAATATATAAAAACTGATCAAAAATATACTAAATATGGAATAAAACAACCATAAGTCTTTTTGCAACATACAATATGAAGCATTGTGATTGTATTTTTGCAATAAAAACATTTTTGGATTTTTTGTTTTATGGCCTTTTAGTTTTTAAGGAGCGATATATATATGTATATATCTTGTACTAGCTGGTGCTTGCAACTTTGTAGGCGACATATTTCGTTTTTTGAAAATCCCACTGGAACCTAACACTTTTTTCAGCATAAAAAGTTTCCCTATAGTTTAATCCAGGTCATCCATACAGACATAATATGTTAAAACCACGTTAGCGTGCGCAATAACGCGCAGACAAGCCGACAAAAATTCTAAAAACTTTTTTTTTGGCTTCGATAGTATAAGTAAGAACAACATGTACAAATTGTCTCATTTGAAAAAATATTTAATGTATATGTCACCGTATAATTGTACGAACCGTTAGTTTGTAATTTATCTAGTGAGATTATAAACTGTCGACAGATTGTGAACGGACATTAAAATTTACAATCTAACGCTTAAATTTACATAAGTTTATAAACTGACCATGACTAGCCGTCAAATTGTGATTTTTGACCAACAACAATTCACTATATTAGATCTACAAATGTACCACAGTGGTCATAAGCAAAATAGTAAAAAGTGTGAATGGAAAAATTAAAACTGTGATTAAACTAATAGAAGAGTATAATTTAGCTAAAGGGCAGGGAAGGCGACCATCTGATAAAAAATACCATCATGCTAAATAACATGACATCATGTCTATTGGTGCCGAAAAAGTGTTAATACTAAAAAGAAAGTTCCATTTAGATCAGCGTTGCCAGACGTCCCGATTTTGGCGGGGCGTCTCGATTTTTAAATCAAAATTAAATGTCCCGCGCGGGACAGGGTCAGTCCCGCTTTTCGGGGATAACTTAAACGTGCGTGCAGCGTGCTAAGGAAGCGCGGGCAAGTGGCACAGACAAGTGCTGAAAGATAGGATAAATCTGATTTAAAATATCATATTTTTATTAAAATACATTTTTTATGGCTATTTTTTCTATCTACTGTCACGTAAACGTAATTTGAACTCAAATAAAAAGATAAATATTTAAAAACTTCTGATTATATACGTTTTTTTACTATGTCCCGCTTTCGACGAAAGTATCCCGCTTTTTCACTCAAAAAGTTTCAAAATACCGACTTGGCAAAAAAAAATCTGGCAACGCTGATTTAGATCCAGTGGTACAAGTAATTCCAATTCATTTTGTTTGTAACTCTATGCACACGAACACGTGCCACCTATAACGCCGACCAATCAATGGATAGTTTACAATTTCATGAATGATAAATTTTAAGATTCTGCAGTGATTGATTCATTTGTTTGTTATTTGACGGGTTAGAGATAGTAAGATTATAAACTGACGACTAGACATGGTCGGTTTATAAACTTACGAAAAATATAAGCGTTAGATTGTAAATTTTAATATCCGTTCACAATCTGTCGACAGTTTATAAAATGTTCTCTAAAAAAATTACAAGCAAATCATGTAAAATTTCACAACAAGTCGTCTATTACACCATTAAAAAGCAACAGTCAATTTGTGTTGTATAATTTGCACTTAATGAGGATTTCATTAGTGAAAGTTTTGATATTAGTGAAAGTGATCATCTATCAATTATACCTCAGACTGAATAAAACGTGATATCTTTTTTAAAACAATAATTGTTAGCCTTTCAAATGATTCAGTGTGTTTATTTTGAGTAAAAAAAATTTTTTTTTTTAAATCTAAAATAAAGTACGTATATTTATTTTTACAAACCGTAATATTATTTCAATTAGTTTGTACCTAATACGGTTGAATTAATTTAATTGATAAATATATTACAAATCGATTTATAAGACTTCCTTCATTTGTGCCACTAGTTCAACTATATCGAGCTACTTAATGCCGCCATAACTAACGCTATTCGAACTAATACCACAGGATCCTAATTAAGGCTTAGCGCCTCTTTCACAAACGTCAAGTAGGCCATTTAAAGTCACCGGTAACCGGGATAATGGAGCTGATATACCTTTGTTTGTACGGTAAACGTCCCAAACATTAAATAGAAAATAATTTAAAAAAAAATCAGCTATCGAATGATGCAGTAAACCGAGTGCATAATTCAATAAAACAGAAAATTATTTTTAAAAGTAACTAATCAACACATTACTTGTAGTTTGAGAAAGAGGCCCTTATCCTTTCAAAAAATTAAATTTTTGCAACATTTTGAGCAGTGTTATTCATTATACTCGTATAACTGCTCAAAACAATTAGCGAAAAACTAATTGGCGATAAAAAATGACCGTCAAAAAAATATTCTCATATCGATTCTTATATCGAGATTTGCATATTTTATTAGAAATATTTTCTTTCATAGAATTACTTATAATAAGTTAGTACACAGGTAAATCTCGCGACAAGGTTTTATATCATTTAATAAATCGTGTAATACATGTACTAAATTGATTGGTTTGATTTAATTTAAAGTTTATTTTCCCTTTTTTAGGGCACTTCAATAAAAGCTTGTTTTTAAAAAGTTTTTTTTTTTTACCATTAATTTATTGTAAAATATATTGAACTTGTACTTGACACTTGAAGTTTGTCATAATCTAATGTAAAACGACGCGGTCAACGCGTCGTCACGCATGTGACGCGTCACTCTACGTAAGCTAACTATAACCACAACCTATTTTCCCCTTGTTTCGATCTCCGGTATCCGGATATTCAATATCGGAAGTACTCGACAATAGAAATTTTGAAACAGTTATTATGCTACTCTGATAATTTTGAAACATTTCTTAACTTCTGAACCTGAAACCAATAAAATATAGTGATTACCTGCCCTAGTAGTTAACAGAGATGGTTTAAATCAAAAATTAAAATTTTTTGGATTATTTTCAACAGTATGATTAAGTGTTCCTACTCATTATTATCATTATCGTTGAAAGTTTCGCTATCTTATCGTTTACTGAATTTGTATTCATTGATATGGCTTGGTTTTGATCGTTTTTGATAACTATAGAGAGACAAACTTAGTGTAAACCATTTATTAACCAACGCGCTTCTATATTCGCAAAAATATTATTTTGTTTGTTATTCCATTTAATAAATGCGGCGAAATGCTTACTTTTCAGTGTTTTTTTAATAATAACGTTTGACCGCATTGCAGTAAAAATAATTGCTTTTCAGTTTATATAATTAAATGTGGACTCATTATTTTAAACTGTATACGTAAGAAGTAGAAAGAAGGTCACACAACAGAATAACAAAAATGATGTATCAAATATTTTTCTGTTTGATTTTAAAAAAAATGTTTCAATGAAAACGGTTTAAATTTTTTTCTAAGGTCTGTCTAAAAATTCTAGCAGTGCGGGTAGGTATTGTTTTATCATGTTACTAGCTGGCGCCCGCGACTTCGTCCGCGTTGAAAAAGAAAAAAGTAGCCTATCCTGTGTCCTGTACGTCTAAATGTTTATCTACCAAGTTTCATGAAAATACATACATTCATACAGAAAAAAAATCTAAAAATGGTAATTTAGTTTTAGTATCATGAATAGAGCCTATAAACACGATATCTCTGAAAACAAAGTAACTTACTCCACGAACAACCCTAATGGTTAGGGAGCCCACGATGCTAAATGTGTAGTCACTCGAGCGTCGTGGGGACCTATTGGACTTTGAAGATTAGATGGTAAGAATAAAAAAAGGTTATATGAAGTTTTTCATTTCAGCGGTGGGGTGAGCGTCTACAGGCGTTCAAAATTTTGTAGGCATTGTATTTTAAAAAATCCTCCATATAATCGTCAGATTAAGAATCAGCACGATCAGGAGTTAAGGCTGAACCGTCTGTATGAAAATCTGACGCGCTCGAGTATTACAAAATGAGAATCGTCAAAAATATTGCGAGCTTGCGTTACATCCGAATCGTCTGAATTTCAAATGGGAGCTTAGTTTAGGTTCACTTAACATCATCCCCTCTGAAAATCTGACGCGCTCGAGTTGTATGTAAAATTTTACCCCCACCCCCGCCAACCCCACCAACCAAATCGTTAGATTAATACATATCCGTTATCGGAGACACGTGGGGTATATACATTGGCAATATCTGACGCGCTCGAGTAAATCCAAAAATTCCCTCTTGGGCTCCCCTACTATACAGATTTATTATAGTATTGATGACATTTATTTATGTTAAAGTCGACAGACAGGCTGACACTCTACTTCGGGAAAATATAAAGAACTAGCTGTGCCCGCGACTTCGTCCGCGTGGAATAGTGACTTTGGATAGCATTTTTATTTATTTAGGCTTTTTATTTTACAAATAAGACACATTTTAGTGCTTCACAATGTGTACACGTTTTATCCATCCGCCCTATAAGAATTAATCGAAATGTCCTTTCTCAGATTCTAGACTACCTGTGTACTTCATTTCATTTAAATCGGTTTAGTAGTTTTGGCGTGAAAGCACGACATACAGACAGAGTTACTTTCGCATTTATTAAGGATTGAAAAGGGCTGTTATTTTAATCACCCCCAAAGTTGCCGACAAATTCATGTTATTCTGATTAAAATATTTATTCCTATTGGAAAACTGTGCTTCAATAAGGGTTACTTGGGCAACCCGTGCAACTTCGATTTGTCCGCTCCATTTGGTTTGGTCAGTTCACATTTTGGAGCTGTGTGTGGGGCCAATTCAATTTAAAATATGTTAAACTGCACCTTTCGGCCTTATTGCCTCGCAGTCTTCTAATAACAGGGTGTTTTTTGTCTCATCTCTACGTGGGTGGCGCGGCCACTACTGACCCCAATAACGGGAACAATGCTTTATAGATGTAGTGATTATAAAAAACAACGAACACATAATTTTGTTGGCCTGAGTTAAGTATAAAATACTCTCAATAGTATAAATTACTAGTGACCTCCTCCTGGCTTCGCCCGGTGTGCAAGTTTTATATATACAAACTTTTCAACTTTATCCCTATTTCCATAATATGTGAAAGCCAACTTAAAATAGGTCATTCTCGAGTTTTTTTAACGTACACAGCTAGACATTTTCGGGTAGGTATTTGATTTGATGATGAGGGGATAGGAAAATGAACAACATTCTATAGTTGATAGTAATCATAATATCTACGCGACATTTGAATCTGAATATATTAGCTAGGCTATCTATCTATCTATCTAAGTATATCTAAGTATATAAATAAAAATGAATCCTTAAATGTGTTGCTAAGCGCAAAACTCGAGAACGGCTGGACCGATTTGGCTGATTTATTTTTTGTTGTGTTTGATGAAGTCTGAGGAAGGTTCTTATGGAGAGAAAAAACGTAAAAAAAATACGAGGAAAAATTAAAAACAATTCCCATACAAACCACTCTGTCCCCAGCTATCAATCATTTGACGTCAATCAAAACAAAACGTACGTGTCACGTAGCAACCGTCGTTGATAACTTTTTCACTGTCATTAGAAAATACAAATCTATACCAGAAACTGTCAAATTTTGCATTCATTAAGTTCATAAAATCCTAAATTAAGTTTATCTAAAAGGTAACACGACATTTATTGACTGTTAGGCCGTACGAAGTTCGCCTGGCCAGCTAGTCAATACTTATAATAAATCTGTAAGGGTTGGTCCTGGAGTAAGTTACTTTGTTTTCAGAGATATCGTGTTTATAGGCTCTATACATGATACTGAAACTAAATTGACCATTTTCAGAAATTTTTTTGTATGTATGTATGTATGTATGTTCCTCCATAACGCTTAAACGAATTAACTGATTTTCACGAAACTTGGCAGATAAACATTTGGACGTACAGGACACAGGATAGGCTACTTTTTTCTTTTTCAACGCGGACGAAGTCGCGGGCATCAGCTAGTATGTAATAAATAATCAAATTAATGATTATATTGATAATCTTTTTTACAAGGATAGATAATATTAAGGATAGATATAAGATTTATTATTATAGTAGAATGTGAGTAATCTAGAAAGATTAGTTATTGATGGACATGAAGGTCCCACGTAAAAAACGATTGGAATTGAATTGTTGCGCGCGATGTATCACGACACGATTCGCGTGAAATGGTCGAGAGAGCACCTGTTAGGTCGCGGTCAAGGTAGCGTCCGATTATTACCACTACACCACATTTACATGCAATCGAAACACGATTCACACAGTTGCCTTATGGACGAAATACACGATCAGTCCATCGCGTCAAATTGACTGACGTGAAGCCAAAATTTTGTTCGTGAATGGTAAAAACTGATGGCTTGATGTCAAACACTGTATTACAAATTGCGCCGTTGGGTCACGTCAGTTTGTCGTCACGCCAAATGATTGATCGTGTATTTCGTCCATTATTATAATAAAATTAATGAATCATTTCACTGCAGTACCTCCAGAGTTACAGAGGTAATCTACAATATGAGTAATCTGAAAAATAGGTTACAATACGAAGCATTTTAGAAGAAAGAAAAAAAAAATTTATTTGGTACAAATATTATACAATTTATAGGAGAGTGCACCAAATTGGTCTCCGCTCAACATGTACCTAGTCATGGGTGGAGCACGGGCAATACCCGATAGCAGATATATAGTAGACTTTTTTTTAAGTATTTGTAAAGAATTTCGGATAGTAGTCACAACAGGAAATCAAGCTTGTATCATTAGGCAGCGGTATTGGTCATTCAGCTTGCCTTCCGACCTTGATATAATCTACATAATACAAATATCCACGAATCCATAAATGTGTTGCAAAGCGTGCAAAACTCGAGAACGGCTTCACCAATTGGGCTATATATTTCTTTTTAAAGATTTTTATAAAACCGATAATTGCTTCGAACGTATGCATGGCTTATTAATGTTTTGTCGTCGCCGCTTCTTGCGTCCGTGGGTTCACGCCGGCGCTCGCTGGTAGGACCGGTTCCCACGCGGCTGACTCGCCCGCTTTCTTTCCAACGAGGCGACATTACATGAGCAAGATTCACACACTATATCATTTTATACCACAGTCGCACAAACCGCACTACCGAAAGTAGGTACGCTCTCAAATGTTATTATTCAGATCAATTTATGTGTGATATTGCAAGATTAGTCCTGGGCCCTGATTCTGTGACGCCATTTCGCGATTCCTTGAAGTAAGGAATCATGAAATGGCGTTACAGAATCAGGGCCCTGCTTAGTTACAGAATCAGAATTTAATTACAGAGCTTAATTATTACAGAATCAGGGCCCAGATATCGTAACAATTTAAGGAATTGACGCCATTTCGCGATTCCTTGAAGTAAGGAATCACGAAATGGCGTTACAGAATCAGGGCCCTGCTTAGTTACAGAATCAGAATTTAATTACAGAGCTTAATTATTACAGAATCAGGGCCCAGATATCGTAACAATTTAAGGAATTGACGCCATTTCGCGATTCCTTGAAGTAAGGAATCGCGAAATGGCGTTACAGAATCAGAATTTTATTACAGAGCTTAATTGTTACAGAACCAGGGCCCAGATGTCGTAACAATTTAAGGAATTGACGCCATTTCGCAATTCCTTGAAGTAAGGAATCGCGAAATGGCGTTACAGATGAGGCCCTGGTAGTTTGGTAACTACCAACTTGGTACGATATGTATAGCTCTAATGTTTGATACATATCATATCAATTTATTCGACTACCGAAAGTAGGTAAACTCTCAAATACATTCAGATCATATATTTGGTAAATTAATATTCATGTATGATTCAAACACTATATTAATTTATTCCATAGACCGCACTACCGATATCTCAAATGTTATATTAATAGATAGATGTTCTATAGTCATGTCCAAACAACACATTGGTTTAAATGGTGGATTATAGGCTGAACCACTTCACACAAAGAGGCCTTTGTCTAACATTGGCACCATATTTAACTAGCTTTTGCTCGCGACTTCATCCTCGTCTCTCGAGTAGGTTTTTTTTTTTCAGAGAAAAGTTGCCCTTTGTTTTGTTCTGTACACCTGACGACGTGTTATGCAATTATAACACGTTATGTATTTTATGAAGATCTGTTGAGTAGTTAGGGCGTTGGCTGATTCAGTTACATAAACTTAGTAAAACTTACGAATACAGTGAAATAGTTAATGTCCCTAATAAAATTTATTAAAGTCTTTATTGTAATTTTTTATATTATATTTTTTTATATTGGCCACATTAGGTAACTTTGTACTTGCCTGAAAACTTCAGTTCAATCGATTGCACGGCTACGTAGTCCATAGGGAATATATACAAACATACGGGCATTGAATTTAATATTAACTAGCCGCTTTGCCCAGGAAAAAACTCAATTATAGGTTTTGTTATATCGCTTCTTAAAAACTAAAGGGACATAAAACAAAAAAAACTAAATGTTTATATTGCAAAAATACAATCACAATCCTTCATATTTTATGTTGCAAAAAGACTTACCTACGGTTGTTTTATTCCATATTTAGTATGGAATATATTAAAAAGTAACTTATATGGTTATATCTCCTCTAGTATTCAGTTTATTATAAAACATTTAATGCTACTTAAAAATACGCTTCTAACGATGTATAATATGCATATATTTGACATATATCTAATAAGAAAAAAATAGACAAAAAAATTTTTTTTTTTTCGATTAGCTCTCCTGTATTTTTTTTTGTATGTGTAATTTTGATTAATTTGTTGCCCTTGTTTTTAAGCAGCGATATATATAAAAATTCAGTAAAAGATTATCTAACTGAGATGAAAACCTCATCAAAATCCGTTGCGTGGCTTAGGAGGAGTTGGCGACCATATAAATAGACGCGGAAAGCGACTTAAAACTATTAGGTTCTTATGGAAAGAGCTTTACCCACGAATTGGGTCTCATGAAAATATTTACCAATTCACTTTCACTCTTTACCCACGAATTGGGTCTCATGAAAATATATTTACGAATTCACTTTCACTCTTCTATATAAATATATTACGTCCATATTGTCGTCACAATTTAATTAGCTTAATAAATCATGGTTCAGAGGAGAATGAATGGACGGAGTTGGTCTCGTACAGTGCAAGCAACCGAGTCCTTAGATCTGCCACCCCCCAAACTAATTAACATCTTCCCTCCTCGTTCTATTCAAGAAGGCTCACGGTCGCCATCTTTGCATTTTCAAACAGGTTTCACTAATGATGCTAATTATTGTTACGAGCTTCCGATACAGCTCCTTGAATTATATAACACTACATACATATATATTTATTTGAATTTCTCTTAAATTGAAAGAACAGTTAAAAGCGAAAATGAGTTGATTCCATATAACTAGCAGTGGCATTCGTCTTCGTCCGCGTAACTTAATAAAATTGTAGCCTAGGTCACTCGCTGATAATGTAGCCTGCTATAGGTGAAAGAATTTGTAAAATCGCTTTAGTAATTTTTGACTTAATTCATTTTTAAAAAAATACATCTATAATATTAATATAGCTATGTTTGGACATAATTGGACATCTTTATTTTTTTGTGATTAAATTACTGTTTCACTTATATATGTATTGTTTTCAAGATATATTTTTTTAATTATTTCTTCATAGAAAAATCTAAAATAAATGAATTTCACATCTTTATCGCTGTGACGAACGGTGGCATCCGATTTTTTTCCCTCGTCTATAAATAAACTATATGTATGCGAAATTTCATCCAAATCCATTGAGCTCTTTTTGCGTGATTAACAAACACACAAACGTTCGCATTTATAACACAAGAACACAATAATCGATCATTTCAACGCACATGGGGTATCTTTTGCCAATTTTATACAGTACGTACGTAACGCACGACGAACCTTAACTTATACTTAAATTTTTAATTGTTAACAGCTCTTTAACATACAAACGGACGCTAACTATAGGAACAATGGTCAATGGTTATTCAGACACCTTTTATAGATCAGATTTGATGGCAAGTGTAGGTACTTAGGTAGTGCATTCAAGGCCTCTGATATGGATAGGTTTTCAATGTTGAGTAGGAGATCAGTAAAAAATGATTTTTCCAATTTACTTAAAATTACTTAACATACTTAAAGTAGGTACTTAGCATGTTTTGATTTACTAATTATTATTTATCTAATAAACGATGAGTTGTGTTCTGCCAATAACATTATTATAATTAAAAAAATCTTTACCTCCGGTTCAAACCTCTGCCCGACAATTCTGGACGATAAGATATGCACAATTTATCCTTAAATTTATTAGTCAACTTGGTTTTTCCCGCGACTTCGTCCGCGTCCGATCGCTACCAAACTAACAGGATCACCCGCTGGACTTATCTGAAGATTGTCTGAAAATTTCATTAGAATCGGTTCAGCGGTTTCGGAGTCATACATACTTACATACCTACATACATACATACATGTGGGTATATACACACATGGCCTTTTATATATATAGATTAGGTTACAAGTAAGCTGTAATTGATTGATTCTATATTAAATACTCGTACATGTCCCACTCCCACTGCTGGGCGAAGGCGTCTTCCGTGCGTGGTGTGGGGTATTTATAGTTGGCCACGCTATTCGAAGGCGATTTGAAGATCTCTATAATATTTTCCCTCACTAATACAGCTAATGGATTATTACGATTAATTCACTTACGAAATTGAAAAGAGGCAGCCGGCCAGCATTGAACTCGTATCTACCGTGACTGGTCTAAAATTCTAAACCAACAGTTATGTACTGATTTTTTATTTTATTTTATTTCGGTCTTGATTTATTAGTCGTCACGCAGTCATCAATACTAATAATAAATCTGTAAGGGTCGGTCATGGAGTAATAATATAATACTTCCATTTAATATAACCTTCGTTGCTTATCAATACTAATAATAAATCTGTAAGGGTTGGTGATGGAGTAAGTTACTTTGTTTTCAGAGATATCGTGTTTATAGGCTCTATACATGATACTGAAACTAAATTGACCATTTTTTAGATTTTTTTTTTCTGTATGTATGTATGTTCCTCCATAACTCTTAAACGAATCAACTGATTTTCATGAAAATTGGTAGATAAACATTTAGACGTACGGGACACAGGATAGGCTACTATTTTCTTTTTCAATGCGGACGAAGTCGCGGGCGCCAGCTAGTATTAAATAGAAGTACTTAGGCCATATTTCACCAACTAAAGTATAGGTAGACCGTCAGTCTGCCCGTTCGACTTTTACATACACATACAATGAAATGTTAAAAATTTAGACTTCAGACTTTTTTTTAATCTTTTTGTAATACGGCTATTGTTAATAATTATTGTTGCACAGGTTGATCGTACTCATATTATGTGAGTCACACGCAACGTCTCCTGTCTCGACACAATAATATGCCCATTGTATACGACTTCCTCTCACCTGATCCTATTCAAAAGCAACACACAGTCGCACAAACAATACATTACAAACAATCTTTTTCTTTTGAGAGTTGCTATATAATCTTCATTTCATTACTTTACCGTAAAGATTGGTTACCATATATTATGGGACCAATATTCAATTTAGAAAAACTAGTTTATAACTAATATTATAAATGCGATAGTGAACCTTTTACCCAGAAAATAAGTAGAGGCCCTACTATCAGGGCCTCTTAATTTAATTTAGGACATAAACTGGATTGCATTTGCTACTTTTAGCAATTTTTTTATATATTTTTTTTTTTTTTACTTTTTTTTCGATTTTGTTTAGGAACCCAAATTAAACTGCTCTGAATTTGTATCGTCTTTTTTGAGAGATCATCTAAAAATAAAAATTAAATGCCCGACACAAATACACGAGCAAAGTCGCTCGAAAAATCTAGTTGCACTGTAATTAATGAAATGGGAGCAGAGATTTCATTTCTAGTTCAGAGAATATTTTTTAGTTTTCCCGTAGGTATTATATGATTGCAATGACGTCTGTGTAAGCTCTAGATGGGTGCAAGCAGGTGCGCTCCGCCCCACCCACCCGTTTCCCCCAACCCCGTAACGCTCCACAGTGCCTACAATGCCTACCAGTACTACCCCCACCCACCCGGATACACTCACTTTGATCCTTGCACTGAAACTTAATACAATATGCTAGCGTATAAAGTATAAACATCAGGCCTTGATATAACATCACCGGGTGCACTAATATCTATACAAATATTGTCTATTTTTAATTAATAATTCTCTAAAATATTACTGACACGGATAATAATCTCAAACTTTTCACCGTTTTAGGTATATTTTTGGGCGTTTTTGTATTTTTATTCAGACACAATTTATTTCATAAAAAGTAAAATAACTTCATTATGTTATCTAGTCTTGACTCCATTATCGTCTTATCAACGCACAGCCAAAATTACTATATAAATCTAAATAGAAAGCTGAAATTTGGAACATACATTTATTTTGTAACGTAAGCACCCGCTAGAAAGGATTTTATCAAATTTAATTTTTTTGCGACGCTGTCGCTAGTATAATAATATAACTAAAGTCGGTTTTTTGTTTAAAAAATAAATATTCAGTTTAATGAACTTTCCGATAATTTATAATGTATAAGCCCCGTAATATATCGTTCAAAAGCCCATCTTAACTGAGTCGTCCGTCATAATTATTATCTAAATTTGTAAATCAATATTTCAAAGTTGAAGTAGGTAAGTATTAATTAACGGCAGACTAATCATATTGTTAAAAAAAAACAGTTATTGTTCATTAATAGGTGGTATTGTATGTAATATTTGCGACCAAAATCGGTTTGTATCGCACTATCTCTCCCGCCGAGAAGTGAGTCATTCGACTCATTCGGCGGCGGTTCAATGCGAGTTGACCACATGCGCTGATTGGAGGCGACATCATTATTCACTTCAACTTATACAATAACACGTGCTTATTAAATTTTGTCTATACCACGTGATAAATTTGAAAAAAATATATATTATGATCAATTGTCTATACTCGTATTTTACATTTTATGATTTTATGTAGATAATAATTTTTTTAATTAACATATTATAATATTCAAAATGAGAGGATATGAGGATGAAAAGTTTATAATTTACATAACTGATTATTATGGGAACATAATTAGTTTTTTAATATATTTTTATTTTTTATACCTACATATTAAAACCTCGACCCGTTTTTCGGCTTCGCTATAGCGGCTTGCAAATTTTATACATAAAATCCTTCCCATTTAGCTCTCCTTCCATATGTGAAAATCGAATCAAAGCCGCTCTATTAGCCAATTGTGAGTTTTAGAAGCGACACAAACCAACTTAACATTTTTATATAATACTAGTGACCCGCTCCCGACTTCACCCGGGGTGCAATTTATATATCCTATCTTTTAGTTTGGACCAAAATACACATCTTTACGAAATTTTATCAAAATTGGTTCAGTAGTTTAAGAGTTCAACGCAAAAAAAAAATGTGACACGTAATTTTTATATATAGGTATAGAAATAATAAAATAAAAAAAAATCAGCGGATACGGCGAACTTCGTACCGCCAAACCCGTACAAAATGTGTGAGAAAATAAGTTTTATTCACAATTTTTTTTTTTAAATATTTCCGGTAATAGTTTTAATAGTTAGTCGAGACAAATTCAACAAATCAAATATTAGCCGTTCTCGAGTAACTAATCAAAGAATAGAGCCATTCTGGAAATGGTGTACATAATTTAACATTTTTATAGGGGCTTCATTTCTCTTTAAGCTCCTTTTGTGTGGCTTTTTTGATTCCATAAATGGAAAGGTTCAGTAAAATAAAATGGTAACATGTATTTTTTTTTCTTTAATATAATGTTTGATTCGAATTTCGAAAAATTTCGATACAATTTTCAAAAACGAGGTTTGTATGTGTATTCTACCTGCTTTGATAACAAGAGATACTTTAATGATAATGGATAAAAAATTGTTAGTAAACAATATTTTATATAAGGCCTTCACATGGAAAAGCGAATTCATTCCCAGACATCACTCGACAATGAAATCAATACCGCCTGACCGCTTTACGGATTCCATCTTTAGTACTTAATCGTAGGTATCAATTTTATACGTATTCGCAAAGTTTAGTTACTCGTCGTTCAACTATAAATGCGAAAATCCAGACAACTCGCCTAATTTAACTCATGCTTGAATAATCAATACCAAGAAATTTCTTATTGTTGAGATGTCCGGTTGAAAACGAAATATTATACTTAATATAAACAATCTTGTCCGGTTCCTCGAATTAAAAAAGACGTTTGTTTACTTTATGCACTTTACTGGACGAAATACACGATGAATCGTTTGACGTGGCTCCAAACGACTTAAATCAAATGGAGCCACGCCAAAAATTGTGCCCAAACACGGTCAGTTCAATTTGCTGTCATTTATGCGTTTGACTGGGTCTAGTGACGTTGACATGAGCTCTGATTCGGAAGCGCGACAAGATGCCACGGCGTTGTGTTTCTACCAAGGAGGATAGAAATGTGGAAATGTAGGATAGAAATGTATTCTATCCTCCTTTGTTTCTACACTCACGATCAGTTGGTGCGATTAACTGACGTGACCCAACGGCGCGATTTGAAATCCAGTGTTTGACATCAAGCCATCAGTTTTTACCATTCACGATCAAATTTTGGCTTCACGTCAGTCAATTTGACGCGATGGACTGATCGTGTATTTCGTCCACAATGTTTATCATTGGAGCCTTATTGCGATAAAAACAATGAGAATTGCAAGTATTGTTTTAAGTGTGAAGGCTAAGATTATATAAACAAGTTGTCCATTTTGTAGACAAATAACACGTCGAAATGGGTTCCGTGAAAAAGTAACAATATTAATATCGCCTTTACATATTGTTGAAACATACGTCGAATAAAACGCGTCTATCTAGAGTTCGGACTAGATTTAAAACGCCTATTTTAATGCTAATAACACAGCTCATTTACAATGCATAAATGATCCTCCTAGACAATTCCAACAGTACAGTCAAGTGTAAAATTATGTATACTTATACAATTACAATAACATATTTTTCTCAGTAGGAACATAAAATATATAGCAAATATATTTTTCTCATCTTTGCAAATGTACCAAAATTTTATTAATTCACTCTCGTAATTTAATAATGATAAGTTTTGAATAGCCTGGTTTTGAATAAAATGAGGATTTACCTTTTAATGGAATGAGTGCGAAATATAGATTTTTCAATAGTCTATAATTAAGTTATCATTGCCTATCCTTTGATAACCAGGGATATTTAGTAGGGATCAAGATCATCCATGGTAGGGATAGGTGGAACAGGCGAAAAAAATGTACCTAACCTATGCATTTTTTTATTGAAATAATCGGGGACACATCAATTACAGTTTATATAGTTATGTGCACATTTGGAATAAATGTTTTTAAAAACATATTTATGAAACGATTCTTTGGATAAACATATTTATGCACTTGACTCTACCTACGGAGTGTATTTGAAACTTGTGTCCGGCTCTTGTCTTATTAATACACTTATTAACCGTGAAGGTAATTTATTTACGTGTCAGACAATCGATTAACAAGATTATTGGAAACTTAATAACGATTCGTAAACACCTAATTGATATATTTTTTGTTTTTAATTCAGAATAACAAGGTTTTACCGTTAGCATCTATTTACTAGTTGTTGCTTCGATGACTGTTGCGTGAATGGGTAGGTATCATGACTGAAAGAGATTGTTTACAGTTTTTGGGATACCTACACAAACTACGGTCAATAAATACTTATACTAACTGGTGCCCGCGACTTCGTCCGCGTTGAAAAAGAAAAAAGTAGCCTATCCTGTGTCCTGTACGTCTAAATGTTTATTAGGTAAATCTCGCGACAAGCTTTTATATCATTTAATAAATTGTGTAATACATGTACTAAATTGATTGGTTTGATTTAATTTAAAGTTTATTGTCTTCTTTTTCTGGGCACTTCAATAAAAGCTTGTTTTTAAAAAGTTTTTTTACCATTAATTTATTTGAAAGTGTTAAAAAATACATATTCTCCCATGAAATAAACTTGCTTTTTGGCGTGTTATATTGCTTAATTTCGACGTAGCGAGTACAAGCGTCGGTGGTGTAATGGCAGCATAGTTGCCTACAAAGGCAGATGGTCTGAGTTTAAATCTCGGTTGATGCGGTTTCTGATATTCTGTATTTTTTTATTATTATTATTAGCTGAATTGAATTAAATTTAAATGCAACTGAATTTTAAATAAGTTATCTTTAACCGATTGAGCTGAAATTTGGTATACACGCTTATTTTTGACTAGCTGGTGCCCACGATTTCGTCCGCGTTGAAAAAGAAAAAAAGTAGCCTATCCTGTGTCCTGTACGTCTAAATATTTATCTACCAAGTTTCATGAAGTTAATTCGTTTAAGAGTTATGGAGGCACATACATACAGAAAAAAATTCTAAAAATCGTCAATTTAGTTTCACTATCATGTGACCCTATAAACACGATGTCATAATTATTACGTTCTTAACATAATTTTCAGCAAATTTCCTTTTCGGTGAAATGACAATGTATGAGGTATTCATACTCGTATCAAGTAGGTAAGTTAAACTGCAAGTTAGACTCTCTCAAATGTGTTTCGATTGATTGAAATGTTGGCGGTTAAAAAACCGAAAAAACTATACCCTTATAATACTCAAATATTTATAGAATTATTTTCGTTTTATGTTAGTTAACGGTGTTTTTACATTGTTCGGCGAACATTATACAAACACCATTAGAACTTACGAACCTGTTCCTATTGGCATTGAACTATTTTTGAATATAAGAATGGATTTATAATAACAAATGCTCAAATTCACTAATAGCTACAATAAACATTTTCATTTCCGTTAGTATAATGTGTGGAACGTGACTATATTACATGCTCGTAACTCGTACATTATCTCAACCTTGTTTATGAACAATTTGTTTTCAGTTTCTTTTTAAGCGCCGCCGATTTATATTACAGTATTGTGTAAACTTAGAATTTAAAAAATAACTCTTAAACGAATTAACTGATCTTCATGAAACATGGTACATAAACATTTAGACGTACGGGACACAGGATAGGCTACTTTTTTCTTTTTCAACGCGGACGAAGTCGCGGGCGTCAACTAGTAATGATATAAGAGTTTATAATTGCCTAATGTGGTTCATTTGTTAGGAGTATTATAATGAATGTTGTTCAATACGCATTGCAGAGGCTTTGCTGCAAAGTCGACCACTCCCACACATCCCCGATCTGCCGGACGGAGAAGGATCCGCCGCGCCTAGCACACCACAACCATTGGACACGGCAAACAGGTAAATCTAAATCAATATTTGTGACAAGACCATAATCTGCCTGTAACGATCATGAAACGACAGCAACCTGAGCCAAACACTCCATATATATTTGCTGTAAGTTGCTGATGAGTTAATTGCGTATCTTGAAAACTACATGATGCTGCAGCACCAGGTCAAGGTCATCGTGTTTTATGAAAATACCGCCGAAGTAACAGTCTATCAAATTTCACATCCATCGAATCTGAGAAAATTAGTGTGATCCCTTCGTCAATTAGGAAATGGGCCTTCAGGCAATTAAATTATAGCTAAGAACAATTATTCCGATCACGTCAGCTTTAAAAAGAATAGAAAAAACAAAGTAAAATTTGAATTTGAATTTGTTGTATTCCCCTACTGCAGCTTACCTCCCAAGGTGCAGCCAACCATTCAAATTTGATCGAAAGCCTGCTCGAGGCTCTTTATCTTTAAAAAAAAAGGAAATTTGATGAAATTTTAAATAACGTCAAAATATGAATTGTAGCCTGTATACCTACTTACTTGGGCAGGCGTGTTCAGTAGGGCATTGTTGTGAAGTTGTGAGAACCTAATGAAATAATTGTGTTAAAATTATAATAAAACACATAAAATGTTCATTTGAATTCTCACAAACTTAGAGCAAAGTAAATAATTTTCGATTGCGAAATGTAAAATTGTGAACATATTATCGGGTTGTAATCTTTGGTGCGCTATTAGGAAAAGTAAAGACATTATACTTTAGACTACTCTATAGTCGTCAGTACATTAAATTATGATGTAGGTACCAAAGTCACTAAAGAAAAGAAAATGCGTAGAATTCTGTTTTGCCATCCCAGTTTAATCACGTCGCGTCGCGGTTAAAATATTGCAGTGTTTGTGCTGTTCGCATCAAACTACTACAACATGGAACACGCGTGCCATACAAAACACTACGAATTTTATGGAACATTTAAAAGTGACATATGCGTAGAACATGAACTGTCATTTAAAACAAAACAAACATTATAAAATGTGACTTTACATCAACCCATTAGAGTTTAAAATGAAATAGTAGTAGTTGATCGTTAGTACCTTTTACCATTGACGCGTGAAGGCAAGAGTCCGCCATGATTCTGTCATAGGCGTTCTTTTTATGTGCCGCTTTGGCATTTGTGACAAATTCCATTGTAGTATTTCGATGGCTGTTCGCCATTAGACAGAGTTAACGCACGCAAGATATTTTGTTTGAAATTTTTTTATGAAAGAGATCAACAGACAGACTTAACATTAACGAAATAAAATACGTGAAAACATTTTTTTATAGTGTGTTAAGTTAAATATCATCAGAAAAACATATATGCTGGCTTGCATTTTCGCACTCAGTGACTGCCCAAATGACTGCGAGACACAGTGTGCCCTTTTACTAATATACATATATACTCGTACATAACCAACCGTTTCTTAATATCGCGTGGATGGATGTGAACCTGATGTGAACATTACAACGTCGTTCTTTGTCAATTATAGTTACAATTGGCACGACTATTATCTGACGGATCTATTGATCGGGCATTATTCACTCAAGGCCAAGATATTTAAACTTAAGGGTGCGTCTCATGGCTATCGTATTGGTTTTTGTATTCACTATAGGGTAGCCTTCGCATAATTGCTTCTCGCAAGCAATACAACCCACCAAGTGTATTAAGGATTCTTTGAATTTCCGACGCGACAAGTAGGTACCTACAGTCTGTTTGTTTATAGCACCACACTGAAGTGTTTTCTTTACTTTTAAAACGTAATAAATACTACATGGTATGCGCCGTTGCATACGTACCTACTTATGCTTTTAAGGGCTCATTAGGGCTTTTATTTCTTTTATAGTTTTCCAGTGTAGAAAATCTTTTTTATCTGACTATTGTTCTAATTCGGCTGTCTCGTAAAGTTTTTTTTCTATATGATTTCCAATAGTAATAGTAATGAATAACAAAAAGACACGTTTCATTCCAGATGGACATCCAAAGAGAACCTATTGGCTCACCACGAGGAAGACGATCCGCAACTTTTCGTTGCTCTATACGACTTTCAGGCCGGTGGCGAAAACCAACTCAGCCTTAAAAAGGGTAAGCAAAAAAAGGTTAACAAAAATAATATGGGTATACGTAGATTGTGTCCTAAGGATGTAAAGCTCGTCTCACCATCGAGAAGTAGAGAGAAAGAGAAGTTAGTCTAGCATAATCTGTCTCACTTTGCTCGAGATCCTATCAACCTTCTATCTATCTATCTATAAGTATATAGATTCTATACTTATATAATCGTTTGTCCTGAGTGATGAATGCAAAGCCTAAACTCAAAAAATTATCAATCAGGACCTACTTCTTCACTTGTTTATCAGCGAATAACATCTAGACTATAATTGATAGAGTTACGCGGATGAAATCGTGTTCAGCAGCTTGTCTCATATAAAGTGATATAATTTGAACAACTTAATAATTATATTAAAACATAATTTGAACAACTTAATAATTATATTAAAACCTTTAGGAGGGAGACACGGATGTACGCACGGTATATTATATATAAGTTTAGCAGTTTCAAACTCGACATGTTCCGGAACATTGTTCAGGAAGTGGTAGTGGTTGGATGTTGTACGGAACTCGGAACTAACTGTGACTAGCGTTGTTTTGTTCGAAGTTACCCACTGTGCTTGCTCAGTTTATTCATTCAGTCTCCCAACGTTGATGGTAGGCGCTTTAGGCAAAATTTATTGTGTACTTCTTTGACCTAAGGATCTCAAATTATTGAGGCATCGTGGAAAACTTGCCTTACGCTTCCTGTTGATTAAATGTCTAATTTTCCTGGAGGATTCCTGTAAAGGAATTGCACAATTTAAAATAATTCATCTGACAAGCTTAAAATAAGAGGGAAAAATTAATACATTACTTTTTATTCGTTTGAGCAGTTCTAGTGATAATAAAATTGGAGCAAGGAAGTCTAGTCCCTTTCAGTTCGTTAGGGAGGCGTCGAATACGGGGAGGTGGGGGAATGGGGTGCACTTTTCAGACCAAGTTCTTTTTTTCTATTTTTAGACTTAGTTATTTATTTTTGCTTTTAAATGTCGTTTAAAGACTTTTATCAGAGTACTAGTTAAATTCAAAAGTCTACCCTTTAATGTTGACTAAATTTGGTACATTCTAATTTTACTTCTATTTTAGTAAACTCTGACAAAAATTATTTTAATATAGTTAAAATAAAGACTCAGTAGTTTTGGCTTTGCGTTGATAGTCAGTCAGGACATAAGTATTGAATATTATATGGTGGGTTCAATAAGGCACTGTCGCTTTGTTATTTGTACGGGGACCACAAGTTGTCGTAATGAAGTCGTGTATAGTTATGACTGTGTTGTGTGTGAAATAGGCGAGCAGGTACGCATAATGAGCTACAACAAGAGCGGCGAGTGGTGCGAGGCTCACACTGTGTCGGGCGGTGTGGGGTGGGTGCCCAGTAACTACGTGACGCCTGTCAACTCGCTGGAGAAACACTCGTGGTACCACGGGCCCATCTCGCGGAACGCCGCCGAGTACCTACTCTCCTCCGGCATCAATGGAAGCTTCCTTGTTAGTAAACAAACATCTTTGATTATGTCCTACTTATGAATGGAAAGAAGGGGTGGTGGAGCTTTTCAAACTCTATTACTTAACTTGAAACTTTTTGGAGTTTACTCCTTATGAATTGATTTTTATATTTAAGTATATACGGTTATATTATGACTGTTAACCGAATTACTGGGAATAGACGAAAATTTATGGGAAATTTACGGTTACAGGCTACAATGACTTACAGGTGACTTTAAATGACAGTTTGGCCTAATTGACGTTTGTGAAACAGGCGCTTATTAAATTATTTATTTATCGTTCGTAAGAAGTAAACTCCATTCGTGCGTCGGAGCTTACACACACACACACATTTTTTTTTAAAACAAATTCATTTTCTGCTTTTAATTTTTAAACTGGTTTATAAATAGAGTATTAGGGAGTAACAAGATAATTTAGCAAGTCGCAAGCAAGTTATTTTTTATCCTGAGAATTTTTATACAGGTATATTCTTTTAACCAACAGGTGCGTGAATCTGAATCGAGCCCAGGTCAGAGAAGCATTTCCTTGCGATATGAGGGCCGAGTTTACCATTACCGTATCAATGAGGACTCGGATGGAAAAGTAAGTTTTTATTTTGGTTTCTATCAATGGGTCGTTCTTTTCTCTAATGGGCGCGTGTTGACACAAGCAACGCCAGATGGATACACAATACACATCCAGTGTCGGCCCTGATAGGGCGACGGTAGCCACCCACCATCAAGTGGAAAATAATAGAGATATAGTGATGTGTAAAAAGCTTAGTAATGGTAGAGATGTGTCAAGTGAAGTGGTCGTGTGAAACGGGCGTCCACTTGACTCACACTCGATGTGGCGACCTCACAAAGGTATTGTTCGCACTCGCTACACACACAGTGCCTATGACCGAGTTAAATGCACTTAACACACCAGTGTTGAGATATGCGACTTAAGGCCAATAAACATAACTTAAGTCCGTCTATAGATAATATCTAACAAAACATACAAGTTTGTTTAGATTTTTCTTACAACCGGTAGAATTATCGGCACTAATATAAATAAAATTTTGTATAAATAAATAAACGTTGTCAAGGTTAAAGAAAAGGAACTTATTGTATGTTCATTCAGAAAAAAGAGTACTGTTTCCGAGATTAGTAAGAAAACGTAGTTATAAATGAGAATTGAATCAATGTTTATTTTTAATCCATTATGAAACAGTAAATATGATTAAAATGAATTGTAAACGCAATGTACAAAGTATGTGTCTGTTTCTTCCGCTTACTTCTTCTAAACGATGCATGCAACATATTTTGATATGGTTTTTCACATATTCTTTTGCACAGGTGTACGTGACCAGCGAATCCAAATTTGCTACACTGGCCGAGCTCGTCCATCATCATTCAGTGCTTGGCGATGGTCTCATCACTCAGCTATTATATCCTGCACCTAAACGCAATAAGCCGACAGTATTCCCACTCGCACCGCCCGATCAGTGGGAGATAGATCGCACCGATATTGTCATGAAGCATAAACTGGGCGGTGGCCAATACGGCGACGTATACGAAGCAGCCTGGAAGAGGAACATCAATATAACGGTTTGTACCAAACCCTCGTTTATTATATTCTTGTAAACTTTTAAAAACTATGTTTTATTTTGTACATAGGTACATGTAAATTTAAAATAGGCTGTATCTAGTGATATTTATTATGGATTTAATATTGCATCCTTGTTATTATTTAAAAAATATCTAACAATACACCATAAAGTAAGGATTATTTGAACATTAATATTATTTTGAAAGATTACCTATTATATAATAGTTCCGTCCGAGTAATGTATTATTTTTTTCAATTCAATTATTTATTGCGAAACCATAATGTACAAAGATGTTATAAAAATAAAGACCAATGTTATGGACCTGTTTCACAAACGTCAAGAAGGCCAAACTGTCATTTAAAGTCACCGGTAACCGGGGATAATGGAGCTGATATACCTTTTTTTGTACGGTAAACGTCCCAAACATTTAATAGAAAATAATAATAAAAATTCTGCTATCGAATGATGCAGTAAACCGAGTGCATAATTGAATATAACAGAAAATTATTTCTAAAAGTAACTAATCAACACTTTACATGTACTATGTGAAAGAGGTCCTAAGTAAAATTATATAGGCATGTGTCAGTAACTTTGTTGATAGCAATATTCTTATTTCAGGTCGCTGTAAAGACACTGAAGGATGACACAATGGCTCTGAAAGACTTTCTCGAAGAAGCTGCTATTATGAAGGAGATGCAGCATCCTAACCTGGTGAAATTGCTGGGCGTATGCACCCGTGAACCACCTTTCTACATCATCACCGAGTTCATGAGTCGAGGGAACCTTCTGGACTACCTACGAGCCGGTACCCGGGAGAACATTAATGCAGTTGCGCTCATGTACATGGCCACACAGATTGCGTCAGGGATGAGTTATCTGGAGAGCCGATCGTTTATTCACAGGTACATACTTTCTTTTTTATTTATCTAAAACACAAATCGCTGAATCATGTTTTTGTTTAAAAAAAAGTAAGATATACTTACATGAAAATAATATTTCACCGTTATTTATATCTATTATAGTGGTCATCTATTTTCAACATAAAAGAAAATTTAAACAATTGGTACGAATAACATTTTGAGTTGTCACAAATTCCATTTTTTGCAAATTTGTTTTCGAAGGAATAGGCATCTTCTGGTTGAGCTCGCTCCATCACAGGCCTCATCCTTGCTACACAGGTACTTGGTTGTTGGCCAAGTGCAAACCCATATCTATATAAATAAATATAAATAAAAATGAATCACTAAATGTGTTGCTAAGCGCAAAACTCGAAAACGGCTGGACCGATTTGGCTGATTTTTTTTTTTGTTGTATTTGATGATGTCTGTGGAAGAGGTTCTTATTGAGAGAAAAAACGTAAAAAATACGAGAAAAAATTAAAAACAACTATTTTCTTTTCCCATACAAACCACTCTTGTTTCCAGCTATCAAACGTTTGACGTCAATCATAACATAGTATATAGTAGGTTTTAATTCTGTCTTCGCTCGTGGATAGAGGAATATTCAGGGAAGGTTTGTACGTAAAAAAAAGGACCCCGTATGAAGCCGGGAGCGGGCCGCTAGTTTCAATAAAAATAAAATAAATGTTTTAGATAAAAATCACCTTTTAGTCCTTTTATTCCTTGCAAAATATTACGTATTATTACGTACCTAGTATTCTTCTTTCCCCTACCCAATCCCTTATCTTTAATCCTAATATATAGTCGGCAGCGTAGGTACTTGTACGAGTATCTGTGGAGTTGATTGTGTTATAGACGACGGCAGCCACCTACCATCTAGTGACCGTCAGTCTTTTTGTCGCCCTTGATATAATTTATTTATTTTTAATTATATTCTTGCGACCTAATTTACCTCTCAGGCAATTTTTAATGCCAAATAGGCAACACTGACATTACACATCCCTTCGTGACAACCATCAAACTACTACAACATGGAACACGCGTGCCATACAAAACACTACGAATTTTATGGAACATTTAAAAGTGACATATGCGTAGAGCATAAACTGTCATTTAAAACAAAACAAACATAATAATAAGTACGTAATTTAAAGAAAATGTGACTTTACGTCAACCCATTAGAGTTTAAAATGAAATAGGAGAAGTTGATCGTTACTACCTTTTACCATTGACGCGTGAAGGCAAGAGCCCGCCATGATTCTGTCAAAGGCGTTCTTTTTATGTGCCGCTTTGGCATTTGTGACGCAAATTCCATTGTAGTATTTCGATGGTGACACAACCTTTTAATTTTATATTGTCTCACTGTTGTGAAGTTGTAACTGAAGTAAAGTAAAGTAAAGCGTTTTATTGCAGGGATCTCGCCGCGCGCAATTGCCTCGTTGGCGAGAACCATCTAGTCAAAGTGGCTGACTTTGGCCTGGCGCGTTTGATGCGCGACGACACTTACACAGCGCACGCGGGAGCCAAATTCCCAATAAAGTGGACGGCGCCAGAGGGGCTCGCCTACAACACCTTCAGCACCAAGTCAGACGTGTGGGCCTTCGGTATACTGCTCTGGGAGATAGCCACGTACGGAATGTCACCATATCCGGGCGTGGATCTCGCCGATGTCTATCACATGCTGGAGAAGGTGACTTTATTTTTAACGTTACCCATTATAATGGAATATTTAATAGAATCGGACCATTTATATATCTCTTTTTAACAAAAAAAAAAAACGATTTAAAACCGTTTTCTCATGGATGCCATTTTCAGAACTGGACCAAATTGAAATCGGACCACACGGGAAGCACCAGCTTTCAAATAAAAAAAATAATCATCAAAATTGTTTCACCCAGTCGAAAGTTCTGAGTATTTCGAAAGTACCTATTTAAAAAAAATACAGTCGAATTGAGAACCTCCTTCTTTTTTGGAAGTTGGTTGGAAAAAGGGCCATATACTGTGTACCATAGTAATGCATAAATATGTTTTTCTTATTTTGACATTTTTGATTTTTTTTTCTCTCTTTTGTTCATTGATAGTTTTTGTTTTATTGATTTTATTTTATTTTATGTTATTGATTGATTATAATTTAAATTCATACTCGTGATGTTCCTTTCTGTGAGTGTTGTATATTGTGACTAAGTAGGGTATGTCTTTAGTTGGTAAACCTTTTCAAATAAATAAATAAACGCCCAACGCAAAAACGGTGTGTTATAAGTTTGGTGAATCTTAACTTGGTGATGATCGGAAAGCTGCGTGATCGCTATCGTTCTTAGCTTATTTTTAAATTGGTATATTTAAACAAAAAAGTGTTTAAAATTGTCTTAATTGATTTTCTTACCTAAAGATGACCTATTATTAAGAAGTTTCTCGGATAGAGACGAAAAGTTGTATGTTTCACACGAGAGAAAAAAAATAATGTCCCATGCCTTTAAATCCCTCACTGTGCTCAGCAGACTATAAAAAAAAAACAACTTTGTTTACTTGTTGAACAAATAACTATAATTTAAGTAATAATAGTTACATAATTATTAGTATTATGTAATTAAATAATTAAATACAAATAATTACAAGTAATATAATTACAGGTGCTTACCTGTAATTCATTTTAGTTTTAAAATGGAAGTAATTCCAGTTTAAAAGGTTCTGTGGGATTTACCTTTAGTAATACGTCCTCAATTTTTAGATATTTATACTTCCCGTATTTCTCGTGTCAATTATTGTTAAAAATGATACAAAAATCTTGTATTTAAATTGATTTTATTTATTAATAAAATATAGTCGCATAATGAATACATTTCTTTGTGTATTGCTTATTTGAATGAAAGTATACAGTATCAATGGAAATGATGATATTTTCGAATACTTTATTATTAACATTTTTACTTAAGCACAAAATCAAAATAAGTATAACATCGATTGAAATGTTAACCTACATTAACTACGTAACGACATAAAAGATAGGATATTTATATCGTTGTTTCAATGTAGGTATTGGTCACATGACGACTATATTGCTACAAATAGTTGCATTACGTGCTATAGAAATGACGAACGTTGTTTGCCATTACAAGTTACATAAATCATTCTTGCGGCCGTGGTTAATTATAACAATGGTAACAAATCCCCTAGTAACCTCTCACGCTCGAAAACAACGTTCGAAACTCTTAAATAATTAAAAGACACATTTATATAGCAAAGTGCCCAAGCATTATATGTTTACAAAAAAATATGAATATTATAAGAAGTAAAAGTTATATAAATTTAAGAAAAATTACAATAAAAAAAGTATATAAACAATAAAATTAGTAGTATGGGTGAGTGCAGAGATGTTTCTTGCAGATCGTGCACTGCGGACGAAAAATGGCTACGTTCGAAAACATTTCTGAAGTTGACAACTCCTTGCTCAGTTTGTTGCACATGGAATATGTAATAACTCTTTTCCTCAAGAAGTCCTTTGCTGGTACACAAGTTCGGGCGCGCACTGGACCGACTTCCAGTCCGCTCTCAACTAGAAAACCATAAAGTGAACGTTTTATATTTGCAATACGAAAAGTAATGGGTCATTTATGTAGTTGTCGTTTTTGGTGCCCGCGAATTCGCCCGCGTATAAAAAATAGATAAAAACCTATTCTCAGACAGACCTACCAAGTGTATACATATAAAATTTCATCAAAATCGGAGGAGTTTGGCAACTAACTCTGTGACACGAGAATTTTATATATTAGATAGATATATTTGTAAAATGTACTTTGTATGCTGTTGCATGACTTTATAAAATATACTAGCTGCTGCCTGCGACTTCGTCCTTGTTGAAAAAGAGAAAAGTAGCCTATCCTGTGTCCTGTACGTCTAAATGTATATCTACCAAGTTTCATGAAAATCAGTTGATTCGTTTAAGAGTTATGGAGGAACATACATACATATATACATACATTACATACATACAGAAAAAAATTCTAAAAATGGTCAATTTAGTTTTAGTATGATGTATAGATATCTCTGAAAACAAAGTAACTTACTCCATGACCAACCCTTACAGATTTATTATTAGTATTGATGAAAACAGCATGAAAATCGGTGCAGTAGTTTTTGAGTTTATCGCGAACAGACAGACAGACGGACGCGGCGGATTACTTTGTTTTATAATATGTACTGATAGCCTATGTTACTCGATAATTAAGTAACATTTGTATTAGTAAATGAATATATAGAATCGGTTCAGTAGTTTTTGAGTTTATGCATTACAAACAAAAATACAAATCTCTTTATAATATTTGGTAAAGATTCGTGTGTATAAGCAATTCTAAATAAGCAACAATTAAAACGCAACACACATGAATTAGAAAATTATAAATTAGTAAAATGTAACACACTTGGATACTCGCAATATGAGGAACCAAAAAGTGGAATATTTTTTTCTAACTTACTGAACTTAGCCGATTCGGATGTGATGACGATGCAAAGGAACTTCATTCCTGGGATGTAACAGTCGACACTCGGGACCTGAACAATTAGTTACACATTAATTTAAGAAAAAAAAATGTTCTATTAAATTTAGTACAAACATGATATAATATCTCGAGGTTTTGAGCGATGTCCTTCATAAATTGAAATTTTCATGGGCAGCAGACCAAAATTACGTATGTTAAAATTGCATGTTAAAAATCTTTGATTTAGTTATATGAATACAAAACAAAACTTTTATTAATCAACTAGCTGGCGCCCGCGACTTCGTCCGCGTTAAAAAAAAAGTAGCCTATCTTGTGTCCCGTACGTCTAAATGTTTATCTACCAAGTTTCATGAAAATCAATTAATTATTATTAGTATTGATACTAATAATAAATCTGTACTAATATTGTATTAGTACAGATTTATTATGTATGTTTCTCCATAACTCTTAAACGAATTAACTGATTTTCATGAAACTTGGTAGATAAACATATTTAGACGTACAGGACACATGATAGGCTACTTTTTTGTTTTCCAACGCGGACGAAGTCGCGGACGCGAGCTAATTTGTACTATAAAGAAACCAATTTATTTACGCAATTTTTATAATATTATAGTTAATCATTATAATAGTACTGACCGTAACATTAGCATAGTACGGATGATCGGGATCCCAGCATCCGGGATGTTCGGAAGACAAGCAATTATAGCACTGGATCCCCTTTGTATCGGGCGATACATTTTTTTTCTTCTGTATCTTCTTTTGTTTCACGGTATCTGTATCGACATTTAATATTATATTAGCTATTGTTGTTTATAGTAACTTAACGTAACAAGGGAAATATAAAATTATACAGCACACATTTGAAGACGTGAGTGGATGAAGGTGACATGTCGCATGATTCCAATTTTGAATAAATCGAGGTTAAAGTTTTACTTTTAATTTTTGAGGTAAGTCGCCACGGAACTGATTTTTGTATTAAATTATGATGCAAAGTTGTGTAAACAACCTAAAATATTAATGGTATGATAGCAAGTAAACACTTGTATTATTAAATTTTAAAAAAAGTGAACATAGCTCCCTTTTCCATTAACAAAAGTAAACTTTTCTGCACTTTTTGCTTTTTAAAATTAACTGTACATAACACCTTTTTCAACTTTTTCTTTTCCATAAATGTCTTAAATCGACGATCTTAAGGTCTGTAATCATTCATCCTTTATCAACGCAAGAAAACGAAAAAACTCAAAAATGCGACATATCACCTTCATCCACTCACGTCTTCATTTTAAATGTATATTTAGATATTTGAAAAAATACTAAAGAATTGTGGGAAAAAAAAAATAGCAGATCACTTGTAAATCTATCGACGTAATATTATAGAGACAAGAATTTCTTTTCCGGTATCCCTGACAAAACTGCGAAATTTCATTCTGATGGTTGAGTAGTTTAGGCGTGACAGACAGACAGTATTAGTATTAGATATGGAAGTATGAATTTAATTAAGTAATTGAAGAAATAGTTTAATCCCTTCCGGTACATGGCTGTTCACATGACAGAACGACCAAATGGTTCGATTGCCTATGTGCTAAATAATACGAGTGTCAAAGTGCATAATAGTCATATAATACGATTGTTTGAAAGAACGATTGTTATATGCATTACAAGTCAAATAGTTAATTTATCAGAACGAGCTAGTGCCAAAATGTACTAATTGATACAATGTGCAAACGTTATAACGATCGAGTGCTAAATTGTATAAAATTCATCACGACATCATTGATATAACGAATGAGAGTCAAAATGTACAGTTTGTATCAATGTCATAATGACTAATTCTTATGATGTTTGTTATCATGGAGTCTTAAGTCATAGTCATTGGATATCTTTGATGAGGACATAAAACAGATGGTGAGGGAGCTCTTTTTTGTCGCCTGACAAATTTACTTTGTCGACTGGTAATAAGGTGCGCGCTTTCAAGAGCTGGGTGCTAACCTTCTCCTTGGGCATTCTAAGCAGGACGCAGACTAAACTAGATGCCTTACACAGAAGGGTTCGGGCAGAAGAACCGGATGTTACACCCGCGCTCTTCTGTTATGTTATGAGACTGTATATCGGAAATTGGGGGGCGCGGCTAAGTACCTACATAGATTTGGCTAACGAGGTGACCGCCATGTGGGATGTCGATTGAATAATCATCGTCCCCATAGTCATCTCGGCGAAAGGTCTGATAGCCAAGAGCCTCGACTAACACCTCAAGAGGCTACAGTGACTTCAATCCCTTCCGGGACCTATTCATAGAAAGAAAGATTGCCTTCTTTCCCGAATTATGAATTGCTCGAAATGGCCAGAAATGATTAATTCTTATTGATTATCTCTATAAATATATTTTTGCCATTGTAAGATTTAGTTATTTAATCAATGACTCGATTTGTTACTAAAATATTGTAACATTTAAATATTTAATCCCTGACATGACTTGACATAAACACAATTTAAAATGTTTACATTTTGATATAAGCATGGCATAACATAAATACAATGTGAAGTTTAGTCATTTTGTCACTGCAACATTTTAACCATTAAACTTTGTACATTTTGACAACTACACATTCGAACCATTTAGACGTTCTGTCATGTGAACAGCCATGTACCGGAAGGGTTTAATCGAGCTATTGGACTTACCAACAAAGTTAATAGAGACAAAAAACAATAACACAAAAACGACGCCGTAACGGACAGACATTTTTAAAGTTGTATAAATATATAACTTTCAGTAGACAACTGCACACTTTGGGCTTAATTCGCGAACTGTAGAAAATTTTCCGTCAAGCTGAGTTTATACCCGCCGCTGCAAACAACCATGCGTTCTTTATTTTTGTTCACATACATGGTGATTAAATTTTCACAATAAATGAACAACTAGATTATCAATTTGGTTAATCCCATCGAACAACTTGTATTACAAAAATTATATTCAACTAGCGACCCGCTCCTGCTTCGCCCGGGGTGCAGTTTATTATATATAATAGTTTCTCCATAAGTGAAAGGTTTTTAAGAGCAGAAAATCTAAAAAGCTACTACACATTCTCTTTTTTGTCTTTAAATATGCTGTGCTTAATTTATTCATGCTTATGAGTAGTTTTTACTGAGTAGTAATCTATTTGAATACTGTGAAGCGAGTGTGTATGCAAATCATGTCTGGCAAGTACAACAAACAAATGTTCAAGTGTGTAAGCAAAGTAGCTCAAAGTCTTTTTTCAAACATTTGACTGTGTCTGGCGCCGGCTTAAGATTAACTTGTACAACCTAACAAACAAACAAACTCTTCAGCTTTATGTATTGGTATAGATATTTAAAAAAACAATTAGCGGAATTTTCGAACATGATGTAGTTTTGTTTATGATTAATATAATATTAGGTCCTTACATATGAAATTGGCGTTTTGTCGTAGTGGCCACTTTGATTTCAAATATCTCCTTTTTGGTTTGGAATTCCAATTTCAAATTTATACAGCTATTTACTCATGCTTTTGTGTTTTGAAAACCGTAATTCATTTGTTTTTTCTTATGGTTTTTTTCTTTGCGACACTCAGTTTACAAAATGGAAAACTTGAAATATCGCGTTATTTACGAGTACGAGTTCCAACGTGGCACCAGTTCTGCAGAAACGGCTCGAAGGATTAATGATGTGTATGGCGGCGGTGTCGCAAAGGAAAACACAGTGCGTTTTTGGTTCCAACGTTTTCGTTCTGGAAATTTCGACCTGCAGAACAAGCCCCGTGGACGGCCGGAGACTAAAGTTGATTATGAAGAATTGAAGGCTGTAGTGGAAGAGGATCCATCGCAAACCACGTCCGAGTTAGCTGCAGGCAGCAGTGATAAAACTGTTTTAATCCACTTGAAGCAAATTGGGAAGGTGAAAAAGCTTGAAAGGTGGGTACCTCATGAATTGAGTGCAGCAAACCGACAAACGCGCGTCGACTGCTGCGTTACATTACTCAACCAGCACAATGATGAAGGGATTTTAAATCGAATCATTACCTATGATGAAAAGTGGATCCTGTACGATAATCGGAAACGCTCATCGCAATGGCTGAACCCTGACGAACCAGCCAAATCCTGCCCCAAGCGAAAATTGACTAAAAAAAATTACTTGTGAGCGTTTGGTGGACTAGTGCCGGTGTCGTTCACTACAGCTTTCTTAAATCTGGCCAGACGATTACGGCGGATGTCTATTGTCAGCAACTGCAAACCATGATGGAAAAGCGAAGGCTTCTAAACAACCGAGGCTGGTCAATCGCTCTAGGCCACTGCTGCTTCAGGACAACGCTAGACCACACACTGCACAACAGACGGCTACCAAATTAAAGGAGCTTCAATTGGAATGTCTAAGACATCCACCGAACTCCCCGGACCTTGCTCCAACAGATTACCATTTTTTTCGAAATTTGGATAAACGCCAATTTCATATGTAAGGACCTAATATGTTTTATTTATATTTATAGAGTACAATTGTTTTCACTGCGTATGACACTATGTTGCAGTATTTTCTGTAGCTACTCGTACACAAATAATAATTTCATTTACATTGTTTACCGTACGTGAACTGAAGAATGTAAATATCCATTGACGAATTTCTTTTACGCGTGGTTTCGGTACAGATTTGTCAGTAAAATAATAACTCTTTTTAAGAAAAAATACCCTCCTTCCACTTAGATCCACAGGTTGGCTCCACATGTGGATCCGCGGATACCTTTATCTCCTCTTAAATCCACGTGTGGATCCATTGATACTTCTTTTTCCTCTCCTATCCACCAGGTGGATCCGTCGATATTACATATGGCTGAAATATTTGTTCTCTATCAGTGACACTTGGCACGTGAGCTAAAAGTCCTCAACCTGACTTATTTTTAAAACTAAAAACAAACAAATTTGTGAAAGTACTACTTAACTCTGTCTGTTTGTTACCCTTTTACGTCTTAACTACTCAACCGACCATCGTGAAATTCATCCAGAAAAAAAGTACTGTTCCAGAGGATCATCTAAAAAATATTATTATTTTTGGATCCCTTCGTTTGTGGATCGAAGTGGCATATGAAATTATGTGTATTATTGAATTTTCTCAATGGTAGATTTGAGAGGAGATAAAGATATGGATCCAAGTGGAAGGAGCGAAAAAATAAACCGACTTCAAACCGTCTCATGGTCTTTTCTCATGGATGCCATTGTCAGAACTGGACCAAATTGAAATGGGACCACGCGAGAAGCACCAGATTTCAAATAAAAAAAGAATCATCAAAATCGGTTCACCCAGTCGAAAGTTCTGAGGCAACAAACATAAAAAAAACAGTCGAATTGAGAACCTCCCTCCTTTTTTGGAAGTCGGTTGAATAGTTCTGAATTAATTATGAAAAGTGAATATTATGACACTTTTAGATGAATTTATCTAATGCAATTATAATTACAGCAACTTATAAAATAAAAAAAAATATTTATTTATTTTATAATATTCCCCTCATATAATGTAATATATTAGAGTACTTTTTTCTGTGTGATAAGAAAGGTTACGATAATAAATTCTCGATGAAATGTTCTTCATTAAAAATTAGTCACAGAGATGAATAAAATGTCATTCATCAACTTTGTATAAGACATCAAAGTAATATTTAAAAATAAAATTATTGTAATGACTTGTTTATAATGCAGTTTTGTTTTGAATTTATCAGTAGATTATTCAAATGGCCCAAGAGGAAGATACTTAATAAAATGTGTTACCTTACATCCGTTTGATAAAATAATGATAATTCCAAAATACGTCTTTCTTATTACAATTGAAAACGTGAGTGGATGAAGGTGATATGTCGAATTTTTGGGTTTTTCATTTTTTTGCGTTAATGAAGGTAATATGTCCATATAAATGATTACAGAACTTAAGATCGCCGATTTAAGACATTTTTGGGACATAAAAAGTTGAAAAAGGTGTTATGTTAGAGTTAATTTTAAAAAGCAAAAAGTGCAGAAAAGTTTACTTTTGTTAATGGAATAGGGAGCTATTTTCACTTTTTTTAAATTAAATAATAGAATTGTTTACTTGCTACCATACCATTAATATTTTAGGTTGTTTACACAACTTTGCATCATAATTTCGTACAAAAAAACAGTTCCGTAGCGACTTATCTCTAAAATTAAAAGTAAAACTTTAACCTCGATTTATTCAAAATTGGAATTATGCGACATATCACCTTCATCCACTCACGTCTTCAACTGTAATTTAATGTTGTCGTTATAATATATGTGTAAAGTTTGTTTTTTAATCTCAGAGACAAAAATGACATTACATGTGACATGCATTACATGGAACTTGACATTATATATGCAAACTTGACATTTGCATGTGTCATTTTGTCTCTGAGATTAAAAAACAGACTTTAAAGGAATCAATTTCATAATTTGATAATTGTATTGTTATTATTTTCAGGGATATCGCATGGAGTGCCCACCCGGCTGCCCGGCTGCTGTTTACGAGTTGATGCGCGGTTGCTGGCAGTGGAACCCGACTGACCGACCCACCTTCCGCGAGATACACCATGCTCTCGAGCATATGTTCCAGGACAACTCCATTAATGAAGGTGGGCTTACCCAAGTCTTCGTCGGCGTATTTCTATAAATTATAGCTTAAAAATATGGACTATCCAACACAAAAATAATTTTTCAATTCGAACCACTAGTTCCTGAGATTAACGTATTCAACCAACCAAACAAACAAACAAACAAATTCTTTAGCTTTATAGTATTAGTATATAGATGTTATTTTGATGTTTTCCTAAATAAATGAACCTCCAAGTTGTGTGATATTAAATTTTACGTAAACTCAATATCTTCTTCTTCTTTCTTTATAAATAAAAATGAATCCCTAAATGTGTTGCTAAGCGCAAAACTCGAAAATGGCTGGACCGATTTTAATTCTGTCTTCACTCGTGGATGGAGGGATAATCAGGAAAGGTTCTTACGTAAAAAAATGCACCGCGGGCGAAGCCGGGAGCGGGTCGCTAGTATATAATTAAAAATGAATCACTAAATCTGTTGCTAAGCGCAAAACTCGAGAACGGCTGTACCGATTTGGCTGATTTCTTTCTTATGGAGAAAAAAAAACGTAAAAAATACGAGGAAAAATTAAAAACAACAATTTTCTATTCCCATACAAACCACTCTGTCCCCAGCTGTCAAACTTTTGACGTCAATCAAAACAAAACAAAAGCGCGTTAGTATATAGTAAGAGTTTAATTCTGTCTTCACTCATGTATAGAGGAATAATCAGGGAAGGTTTGTACGTAAAAAAATGCACCCCGCGCGAAGCCGGGAGTGGGCCGCTAGTTAAGTTCATAAAATCCTAAATTAAGTTTATCTAAAAGGTAACACGACATTTATTGACTGTTTGACGGTACGAAGTGCACCTGGTCGGCTAGAAAAAAATATAAATTTGCGTGACGGACTTATTATTTCAGAGGTCGAAAAGCAGTTGTTAGAGGGTGGCTCCGGTGGGACCCCTCAAATGTCCCTGAAGAAAGCTGGCTCAGGTAGTGTGGCCGGCGGTGCAGGCGGTGAGTCCGGCGCTAGGGGAGTGCAGATGCGCAGACCGACCAATCGCCGCGGCAAACAAGCACCCACACCACCAAAAAGGACCAGGTAATAATTTCATTACACATTATATTACTTTACTAGCTGGTGCCTGCGACTTCGTCCGCGTTGAAAAAGAAAAAAAGTAGCCTATTCTGTGTCCCGTATACATCTTATCTAGCAAGTTTCATGAATATCAATTAATTCGTTTAAGAGTTATGGAGGAACATACATACATACATACATACATACATACATACATACATACATACATACATACATACATACATACATACATACATACAATACCTACACTTACAGATTTATTATTAGTACTAGCTCGCGCCCGCGACTTCGTCCGCGTTGAAAAAGAAAAAATAGCCTATCCTGTGCCACGTACGTCTAAATGTTTATCTACCAAGTTTCATGAAAATCAATTTATTCGTTTAAAAGTTATGGAGGAACATACATACACATACAATACCTACACTTACAGATTTAAAGTATTGATTGATTCTTATTTTTATGTTAATATTTTCTGTCGATCGGCTGTGCTTTTGATCACAAGTGATACTGCGCTGCCGACTACAGGATTAAGGATAAGGGAAATGGGTTCTGGCATCCATTACTCACTCGCCCAAGCACAACAGCACACGTGCTGCTATTTCACGGTGGTTTTCTAAATAGCGGTTATTACTGCCGCTAAATTATCTGACAAAATAACTGTAGGTATTTCCTGGGGTCCTAGCCAAGAGCAAACCAATGCAAACGGGAGCGTTGCGTATTTACGAAACGATAGAAAATAAAGCCTTGATAGATTTTCTATCGTTTCGTAAATTCGCAACGCTCCCGTTTGCATTGGTTTGCTCTTGGCTAGGGCTCCTGTTATAAACAGTGTTGTTATCTTGTAAAAGGGTACTCCACTCCACCCGACTTGACCCATGAACTGTGTAATATTTTTGCGAATCATTTGGCATAAATAAACATTGTTGTTGGAACAACATCTCTTTCATAAACAGAGTTGAATAATGGTACTATCATGTCGATTTAAAGTCAATCGTGTTTTTAGATTACTAAGTAACTACACAGTTACCGATAAAGAGTACCAGATAAACGGAGTGCTGTAATTGTAACGTGTGTGTGCCTATGTATGTGTGTATAGGCACACATCACCGATTTTAATCCGTTTTTTAAAGCTGACGAGATCGTTCTTCGTAATAATAATTTATGAAGGTATATTCAGGCGTTAGAAGACAATCACCCTATATCCCTAGTTGACGAAGGGTTTTTAACTAATTTCCACAGGTTCGATTGATGTGAAATTTGGCATATTGTTACTTCGTCGATAAATTTTATGACATGGTAACATTCACCTCTTGCTGCCGCCTTAAGTAGACTGAAATACCCAATTCTTAAGCAACTTTTTCTTCAGATAGAGCGTGATTAATAGTTGGTTTATATCTTAATTACAGCTTGTTTATCTAAATATTCCAATTTGTTGACAAACACGTAAAATTTGAAATACCAGGTTTATATAGTGATTTTTATATTATTTTTTTCAGCTTGCTCTCGTCTTGCAGCTCCTTTCGCGAGTCTCAATACGCTGCTGAAGACCATGGCGGTCACGATGACGCTCACGCGTCTCTAAATGGTATGTTGTACTCACAACATATACACAAATACACACATGCAAACACTTACGTTACATGCAAACATAAGTTACAAGTGTGTCGTTCATTGTAAAAGTGGTGTAAATCCCTATTTTTAAAAACATCTTTTCTTGCCTAATGGTATCACATTTAGTCATATCTTTCAATATAAAAGTGAAGTAACTCCAATAGTTGCATTAAAATCCCACAGATGAAAACAATGAATGAATGCTTATATATTTTTTCCTACACAATAATTCGTAAAAAGCTCGTTATTCAAAAATTCAGTTACAAGGAGATAGTTTACTTTTACATTAAACGACACAAGTATCCTCTAGGTTTTCTTGATGCATTTTTATCACACGGTCCTAAGAAAGACTATTCCTAAGAAATTTTAATTTATTAAATATTAAAAATCAATAATCACAAAGAGTTATATGAATATTTCAATAGTATAGTTATTAAAGTTCACGTAACATAGATTCAAGAAAGATAAATCATCGCGATTACTCATTATCAAACGATGCATTAATTGAATAGTGACGTAGACAGATAAGTAGGTACTTAATATTTATTTTATGTTTCAAAATCTCGCTTTTTTTGATTGGCTTTTTATATTTGATATGTTTATTATATATGTTAGGTGTGAGGCATATATCGTTGTATGTGCTGCATATATTAAAACCCGATACATTAAAATCATGTGAATGATAGTTTCATTTTTATTTTTTACATTTTTTTTTTCAATGCTTGTCAATTATTTTCACAATCATATATGGATTTATTATTGATATGCTGCGTGAGAGGAGTTGCTAGTTGCGTTAATTAATTATATTGAGTTATACGTGAAATTGTATAATTATATTTATACAACACTTGACACGCATCTATTAAAAACTAGAATTAATTTGTTTTGTTTGTTTATCCGCTCACTCAGGTGTATAGCGATAGGTTCAAAGATTTTGTAAGTATACGCAGTATTTAGCGTAGAAGTGTTTTTTAACATTCCTGAATATTGATTGTATTTTATTATTTTATTTCATGAGACCCTTAAAGAGATATAGAGTGCAGAATAAATACATATATTTTTTTTAAATTAATAAAATTTATACATCTACCTACTATTACAATGTTTTTCAATAGAAACGGATAAAACATTCAAAGGCCATGAGTGTATTGTGTGGCGGCTTTTTGATATCTATATTAATTTCCTTCCTCTTTTGTGTCCGAGCAAAAATAGCATTTATTGCCAATATTTTTTAAATGACTTTTAGCTTACGTGTTGTCTCATTGAGAATTATTCGATGAAAAAGCTCGCCAAGCAATGCATCCGTTGTAGTTCCCACCTTCTTTTCGGAGTGTAGAGCAATCAAAAAATAATTTCATATGTATTTAAAATATACATGATATATGGAATTATTTT
The DNA here is from genome assembly GCA_945859745.1 of Synanthedon formicaeformis. Classification (NCBI taxonomy): domain Eukaryota; kingdom Metazoa; phylum Arthropoda; class Insecta; order Lepidoptera; family Sesiidae; genus Synanthedon; species Synanthedon formicaeformis. The sequence continues at coordinate 5,850,639 of OX243953.1, read as the reverse complement.
ATTGTTCGTGCGTTCAATTGATTTATTTGGTTTTTTTTTAGAATGTTAGAATATTCAATTCCGAGCTCAAATTATGTTTGTAATTTTTTTTTTTACAGAATCTCTTCAGTTGTCTTGTAGGAATGAAACAATAAATTTGTCTTAAAGAAGCTTTATGTATTACTTTAATATGAAAAGCGTGCATTTTCTTATAGAGCATGATTTTTTTCTATATGAAAAGGTCAAATTTAGTGACATTTTCTTTATATTTATATGAGAAAATAGTTTAAGTATATAGAAAATATCATTAATAAAGGAGAACTATAGAATGCCAACTGTCAAAAATGAACTAGGTATATGAAGTTAAACCGATAATGAATTGGGATTGGCCCGATAATTATAAATTCCTTTCATCAAACTACTACAACATGGAACCCGCGTGCCATACAAAAAACAACGAATTTTATGGAACATTAAAAAGTGACATATGCGTAGAGCATGAACTGTCATTTAAAACAAAACAAACATAATAATAAATACGTAATTTAAAGAAAATGTGACTTTACGTCAACCCATCAGAGTTTAAAACAAAATAGTAGAAGTTGATCATTACTACCTTTTATCATTGACGCGTGAAGGCAAGAGTCCGCCATGATTCTGTCAAAGGCGTTCTTTTTATGTGCCGCTTTGGCATTTGTGACGCAAATTCCATTGTAGTATTTCGATGATTCCTTTGTATAAACTTAAACATGTGAAAACATTACAAAAATTAGATGTACACCTTATCAATTACAATCATAATTTGAAATGGAGTTCGGCAACTAGTGAGTCGCGTTTAGCGTTCGGGAATGTGTCTGTGTCTATTTTTCCTGTTTTTCTCATCTATCTTTAATCATACTATTATATTAATGAAAGCCATTGAATGATATATTAATATTTCAAGCCCCTCTGGACAAAGTCACACTTGTTCGTAGTACATTGTTGTAATTTCAGGGTATTTTGTTAACTCGATTTTTTTACTTATTAACTTACTTTCACTTCACTTAAATCAGTCCAGGTGTTTTAATGTTTATAAATTAGTATTAGTCTAAATTTACTATGTTTTTAATGTAGTTGTTTGAAAAATAGAAAAAGTTGTGATTTTGTCTACAGAGGTTTTAATTAGAGATCACGATAGGACGGAATGCTTGATTAGATGATTTAAAATTTAAAACAATGTGGATTAAGACAAGGTCGCAAACATGTTCTGGTTTCCTCATACTTCTTACTAGGGCACGAATTCCTTTTAAGATATGTACAGTTATAGAGCTTATTATTTATTTCTAAATATACTCGTATTCGGCCCTACCCTACTTTGATTTGTTGCCTAACAAAATAACTGTGACTTAACTTTAAACTGACTTTTTTTGTGTTGACTTTAACTGTGGCTGCTAAGTCATATTTCTAACCTAAGATTGGCATCAATTCATTTGAATCGCATGAAAAATTTTTACTCTAACAATTCATCATCATCGAGGTTTTGAACTCCCTGTCGGCGTGTGTAAATTCCGAGCTCATAATATAACTCAAATCTTTTTAAAATTCGAGTGAATGGACATCTTCTGGGTGAGCTCGCTCCATCTTAGGCCTCATCCTTGCTACACAGCTGGTGGTTGACCAAGAGCAAACCCATCTTTAATAGAAAAAATAAATAAAAAAATCATCAAAACCACAGCCTCTGGACATCCACTGCTGTGCTGGACGTTGGCCTCCTCCATAATGTTGCAATAGGACCAGTCAAAAGCAGAATACATTATTTGTCTTTTAATACGATACAATTGAACATGTTATGAATACCTACGTCTTGATCCATCACTACTTTTGTCATACTAGGTCAACTAGGTTAAATACTGACGCTACGCTAAAAATTATTAAGTTTTTTTTATTATTTCAACGTAGTCTTTGCGTTGAAATTTTGGAAATATATTTTTGAAGATTTTTAGCGATGCGTATTTCATTTTGTCATTGTCTCGTTGGCCCGATTTTCTATATGTTATGTTTATTCAAACAATTATGTTATAGAATATTAATTAATAATTATATATTTTTTAGGTGTTTATAGATGATTAATTTGTTATATTAGTTATTTTATGAATGAATTTTTTTGCACTCTTAAATTATGTAGCTAATCGCGGTCATGAAGTTTTATGATAGTTTAGTGGTTTGCATTTCATATGGGATATCTAATTTGTTACATTTGTACTTATTTACTTCAAATTAATACTTTTCAGACCTCCCTACATAAAAAGAAACCATTTTATAATTTATCGATTGCGTTCAAGATACATACCTATTTACATTTCATTAGAATATCCTTAAATCACTATTAAGTCTCACATAATAAGTATTATAACATAATGCATATAACAGACAAAAACAATGAGGTAATTAACACTAATTTCATGAGAACTAAATACTGGTTTGTAATTTATACTAAAGAAAAAAGTTTTGTATTTTTGTTTGTAATGAATAAATTCAAAAACTACTGGACCGGATTTAAAAATTCTTTCACCTATAGAAAGCTAAATTATCAGCAAGTTACGCGTATGAAGTTGCGTGCAACCGCTAGTTTTGAAATAAATGACATATTTGATGTAAACGTGTGAACGCTAGGCGGTGGTCGGGGTCGCGAGGCTTCTTCTGAGGGCTCTTTGGCCGAAGCGACACCTGACACCGACGAATCGGGTGCGGACTCGCACCGTCACCGCGCCAAAAGGCGTCATCCTCACCATCAGCCACATCATACCGCGCAACACGATACTCAGCATAAGGTATCACCTTTCACTATATTATAAATAAAAAAAAAACTAACCAATTCATCTCGAACCAATAACCAATCGGCCAGACGTAACCGCACACTCGGAATACATTCTTAATCGGTCATGCTCTTATATGAGTTTGAATGAAGCAAGACGCACTTAGACTGTGTTGCTAAGTACCAACAATCTATGTAAACTGTACTTGCCTTAGGTACTACGTCGCGTCGCACATTGGACGCTATTTTTACTCAAATAACATCCAGTGTAGCGTTGTCGTGGATCATTTTTGACCATAGGTAACACCAAAATTGTGACTATCAAAAGATATGTTAGATAGTGAGTTACCATTAAAGCGCATTTATACGTTTTCAGAGTGACCTACGCGATTGGGTATTTAAAATTAATTTGTTTATATTGTATTGTGTATATTTTCAGCAGGGCGTTCAAGTAGCAGCGCTGGAAGTTCAGAACGTGAAGAGAGCCATCAATCGATACGGCACTCTGCCCAAGGGCGCGAGAATCGGCGCCTATTTGGAATCGTTGAGGCAAAGCGGTAACGACAGAGCCGCGGTACCAAATACCGGAGTGAACGCACCCAGAGAAGTGACGCAAGACGAAGCTCGCTCGCTTTCACCGCGGACGGCGCGCGCGCAACCTCATATGATCCGATCAAATTCGTCCGGAGGTGTAACGGGTCCGGCTCCGGCTTCCCCGCGCGCTGCTCGCGCGGCACCTCTACGTTCCTTCACGAATAGTCCGGCCAAGCCGAGACCAAGGATAGCGGAATTGGAGTTCCCACCGCCGCCTCCAGATCTGCCACCGCCACCCGAGGACACGATCCAACCGCCGCCGCCGCCCCCACCGCCCGAGTGCTGTCGCGACGCGGGCACAGACACGGCGGATCGTCTCGACCAATCCCCGCAATCGGGATCTCTCTCGTTTCCGCTCTCGCTGCTGGACGACAAGCCCGCGAAGCAAACCATGAAGGAAATGTTGGAATTGAAACTTGTTGCCGAGATCAAAGAGCGTGCCGATAAGAAGAAATTTAAATTAAAAGAGTCTCCGCCGGCCAACGAGTTTATTGAAATGCAAACGTCGTTTGGTGATCCCGTGACGCGATTAGTGTCCGAACTGTCAGAAAGTTTAAATCTAGAAGCGCTACGCAAAGTCGTTGTTGAAAAGAAAGCAGAGACTTCGGTGAAACCAGTCGATAACGGCAAGGAAACCGTTTCGCCTATTGATCTCAAAGCTGGACTTAGGAAAACTAGCTTTAACAATAATATTGATCAGAAAAAGGCTGATCCTGAGAAGACTAATACCGATTTTAAATCGCAGTTAAAGAAGGTCGAAACAAATAAAAAGGTGATGAATACTGGCAAAGAGGTGGAAGAAGGGCGTTCGATAATAGATTTTAAAGCGCGTTTAAGGAAAGTCGACAGTGGAACTCCGGCGACCAACGGTTCTACAAAAAGAACTGAACAGATTTCGCCTGACGATAAAGAAACGAAGAAAGATCAAAATAAATGTGATGATTCCGACCGAAAGAGGTCCGAAATCTCACTGGATACAATCGGTGGGGGTGACGAGGAGGACAAACGACGTAGTACCGGCAGTATTAGCAGCTTGAAGAAATTGTGGGAGAGCAAAGAAAGCGAGGAACGATTGAGCCCCAAATTGACTAAAAGCCGTGGCGATGAGAGTGAGGAAACTTCTCCCGAGGAAAAGAGTGCGATGAGTGGCGGTGCGATCGGTCGCAGTGGCAGTGTTAACTGTAAGAGAGAAGACAAACCGGCAGTTCCTAATAAACCGAGCGTAAAGAGCAAACCAACCAAGAGTGGGATATATGCCACACCTCTTGGCGCTTTGCACGCTGACGACGAAGATACACTCTCCTCGTTACGAACATCATTGGACTTGTGCATGAATGAGGTAAGACGCAATAGGTGAATTGTATTTACTCAACACATTGTTATATTTTAAACTCAATACGATTGCAAATGTGTTCTTGTGTTAGGTACGTCGCGGTTGTCCGGGCGTGGGCAGTCGCGGGTCGCTGTGGCGGTTGCAAACGTCGGAGCGCCTGTCACAATTGAGCGCCGCGTGCGCTACAGCCGCTCGGTGCGGGGCGCCTCAGCAACGCGTGCAATTGCGAGCGGCCGCAGCTCGACTGGAGGCCGAGGCTCGGGCTCTCGCGGCCCCGGCGCCCCACCACCACGCCAACACCCTCGAACAAGCGCTCAACGAACTGGCAAACATTGTCAACAGGTACGTAGCGTCCACCCAACAACATATTGTACAGACGACCTGACCTATGTCCAGCGGTGTATGTCCTGCGGATGAGATGTCAGGACACGAAGGAGCGAGGAAGTCGCTAAACTGAAATCCAAATTGAGTTATGTGTTGCAAAAGCATTTTCGAAGTTTTTCTAAAGCCACGTACCCACTATGTTTGGCGCACCAATCGTGCATCACGCACCTGCAATTGCCTCAGTAGTGTGTACGTTCGCGCATCTGGAGCGTGCAACGTTGCACGAACCAAAATGTGTGCTCCAAGCGGTGGCGGTTTTTTTCGCGAACACAAAGTGATGCGCAGTGTGTTTGTGAACGCGAGCAAAGCAACTCTATAGTGTGGACGTGTCGCGCATTACGATCGACGCTTAGCAATTATATTTATAGAGATGGAGCGGTCTGGCGCAAAATGTTTAAATTTAATCGAGGTACCGCAACTACAGATCGTGAAGTAAATAATCAATCAAAATATATGCCCCGCTAGCTACTTATTCCGAGGACGACATGTTCGCTCAATGTTCGCCCGAAAACTGTGGAGCACTCTGTTCAAGAGTAGTGATGCGCGTGACGTCTACACTTGATCTATTGCAGATGCGTGGTGCACGATTGATGCGCAACATAGTGGGTACGCAGCAATGAAAAATAAAAATAAAATAATAATATTCTTTTTCATCTTTATTCGCCTGTTTGTTCAATTGCAAAATTGTTTGCTTGTTGACAACTTGTATCTAAATATTTTATTTTATTTATACACAAGAAAAAATATGTGTAAATGGCCAACAATTTGTATGAATTTGATGTGAATTTCAGATAGGCCGTGGAACAACGTGGAGAATCGCGTGTAATACAACGCGGATCCAAGACGAAGGTGTATGGTGAGTCAAGGAGGCCTCGGGTCACTTCCCCTCCGATCACCTCGAGAACTTTACAACTGCAACTCAACATACATTCTAACTCTGATCGATACACAATCGTTTAAATACAAATTTTTTACAATGCTTATACAATATTTCGCCTTGGAATATGGCTCTAGTTTTTTATGATTGAGATATGATGATGATTTATGATTGATAGTTTCTGATTAATTTTTAAATATTATTTTCTTTAATTTCATTTCTCATGAACTTATTTGTAAATAATTAAAAATCAAATAAAAAAATTTAGTAATCCAATGTAAAAATCGTCAGAGTTTTGGTTGGACTTTAATAATAAATTTGATCAAAATGGATCATTATTATAATCGGGGTATAATATTTGCAAACGCAATAAATGAAGTAATCAATTTCGTAAATCTTTCATCAATTTTTTTTTAATTTAATTAAACGTTTGTAATTTGACATTCAATTGTGTAATTTATTATGACATAAGATTACTATGAAATTATAATGATAAAATTACTTGATATTTAAGATGGTATACCATATTAACCTACAGAGAATTATTGAAATTAAAAATAATATTTGTATTATGTATAATGAAATCATATTCTTGTAGAAATTAGTGTCTATACTCGTATATTTAAAATCCTAATAGAGATGTATTGAGTGTATGTATAATCGATTATAAAATAAAGAATTCCCTTCTAAATATTATTTTTTAATGTGAAAGTATAAAAAAAAATATCCGATCTCACTATTTTTTTTTTAGAAAACATGAAATTTATTACAGTTTTTATAATTCTTTATTTAATCACATTCTGATTATAATTATTAGAATATCGAACAAACATTACAATCAATTATGTTAAAATATTATTTTTTACATGTTATAATTTATATATAGGTAAAAGTATTTATAATTTTGTGACCTTATTTGTTTGCCATAAGAGTCCTTATTTGTGTATCACTTGTAAATCAATGTAATCTTTAACCATAATAATTGTATTTTTAAAAACTTGAATGACTTCGTGTATAAAAATAAAACAGGCTGTAAAATGATGCATATATGTATTTGATATTTGTAATGTAACATATAGTTACATATAACACACATATTAAGATATATGCTTGTAATGAATATTCTAGAACCAAAGAGTTTTATTTTGGTCAAATAAGATCACTATAAAAATGTGGTTTGTTATTTTCTTTTTGTCTACTTATGTATAAACTACCCGATCTCTTTTCGAACCATCGAAATATTAATAATCATTGTAGTCATCTAATATATTAATTTTTAATTGCACTTATTTAAAAGTTTTTATGTTCACGTGAACATTATAGCGTACAAGATTGAAATGTGAACTTTTTTGGAAATAATGTCCAACTAGTGGGTTTTAGGTAGCTGAAAATTTTCATTCATATACTACACTAGCTTGTAAAAGAGTAGCCTATCTAGAAAAAAAGTAGCCTATCCTGTGTCCCGTACGTCTAAATGTTTCTCTACCAAGTTTCATGAAAATCAGTTAATTCGTTTAAAAGTTATGGAGGAACATACATACATACAGAAAAAAATGTCTAAAAATGGTCAATTTAGTTTCAGTATCATGTGTAGAGCCTATAAACACGATATCTCTGAAAAATAAGTAACTTACTCCATGACCAACCCTTACAGATTTATTATTAGTATTGATGACATGATATTCTATCATATTACACAATTACTTGAATATGATTTTTGAGAAAAATGTTTCTGAAGAAGAGATTGCTATTGGTTTGTCTTTTTCATTCGTTTTTACATCGAAAGGCAACAAACTTACAAAAAAGGCTTTCCACTATTTTATACTAGCTGGTGCCCGCGACTTCGTCCGCGTTCTCTATAGCCTATAGAGACTTCCTCGATAAATGGACTATCCGACACAAAAAAAATTTCAATTCGAACCAGTAGTTCCCGAGATTAGCGCGTACAACCAAACAAACAAACAAATATACTCTTCAGCTTTATATATTGGTATAGATTATTACTATTTCTATGGCTCGAAGGGAAATGTTGATTTTTAGAAAATACGACGTCCAATGTGTGTAATTATTTTATTTATTTATTTTAAAGTGTTCAATCAATCGCTTTTCTGTTCAATCAATAACAAGTTGTATTGTATTTCAAAAAGTATTATAAACAGGTATTTCTTTTTTATTATTATTATCACACAAGACTGAAGGTATACAATTTGTGTGAATTATATTTATTGCGGGGCTTACGTCGCTCATTTATTGATACATACTGTTCTCGGTGTCTCACATGATGGTCGTTGTTTTTACAGTGCCAAATAATAAGTGTAGTATATATTATATGGACTGTGCTATGTATAAAATATTCGCATTATTGTATTAGTACAGTGTTAAGACGCCGATTGCCTATCTCTATCGTAACAACATGTCAAATGTGCATGTATGAAATTATAATTATAATAATCGTCCTATATTTTAATACTCAATGAGATACGTAGTAGTAGGGTAGTGTTAAAAAAAATCGCTATAATGTCGCAAAAGCCACGCGAGCAGTACAATTTAAGTGCGATTAGTCTTCCCCATCGTGCGAACACACTTCCGCTTATTTCGCCCTCAGTATAAGAGGTTTCTGAAGATATTCGTATATAAATTCTTAACTAGAAATCACATTTGAAGAGTTTTAGCGTAATTTTATTAGCGTTTTAAGCTTCGGCACATATCACACTGTGTGTTATCAATTGTGTCGAGCAAGGAATGTTATGGATGTGAAATTTCGGATCTGGATACGGTTATAATAGGAATAATAAATTATATCGACATGAAATTATTTCGGATTATCCGCAAGTTTCATTGGTCACATCTTTAAAAGGTGTACAAGTAAAATACAAATGGTAAAAATATTTGTCTCATTTAGATTCCCTATCCGAAACTTATATTGTAGGTGGTTACAGATACGGATACATTTTTATCCGATAGTTTCGGTTACGGTTACAGAACTCCATAACATCCCACTATAAGAATCTACGACTGGTCGTATGAAATATATGTGCCGATACCGTTTTAAATTTTCAATATGTATGATTTTCACCTAATAGTCCAGTGTCCCCTCAAAGGAATTTTTTTCTGATTACTAACAGACTGAATCTTCGTGAGTAGCTTCAGTTTGCCGAGACGCCCAACTTTTTTCTTTGCGAAAATTCTCGATAGAGGTAGCTAAAGTAGTTAGCAGTCGTAAAAAACTTCCAAGCGCAGGACTGCGAAAACGTACCACTCAATTTGTAGGACTATGCGGCCATTAATACACTATAATTTTATTATACAAATGATTAGTATACCCATCCCTCCCAAAAAACCACTTCCAATAAATCATAATAATGAGGTATAAAAATTATTACTATCCAGCTGATTTTTTGTCTGCAGCTTAGTAAACATTTGTATAATAAAATGGCCGCATAGTCCTACAAATTGAGTGTTACGTTTTCCCAGTCCTACGCTTGGAATTTTTTTATGGCTGCTAACTCCTTCAGCTACCTCTATCGACAATTTTTGCAAAGGAAAAAGTTGGGCGTCTCGGCAAACTGAAGCTACTCACGAAGATTCAGCCTGTTAGTAATCAGAAAAAAAATCCTTTGTGGGATACTGGACTATAAATAATTATGTAAGATCATCGTTACATATGTCGTAGCCGCAATCCACCGCGAGTTTGGCTCAAAATTTGTGAGGGATTCCGCCATTAGGTGTATATAAAATAGAAGCGTTCGTATTGATTTCCTTATCGGACTAAGAGCCTCGGTTCAATCGCTCGCCGATTGGTCGTTGCGTCCAATCTGCGGGCGACAGACTGCCTTTACATTTAAGACTGTCTCAATTATCTATTGGTTTTACTTCGCGTCGTCTATCGTTTGGTCGTTCGGTGTAGTCGATTGTAATTAATTTATATTCTCTAAATTTAGCGGTACTTAGGTGATATGTATTTGAAAGGTATTTTTTTATTAGTTAGCGTACTGTGATACGGCTTGTAGTAATTCGTCTCAACCACTTGGGCCATCGTCGTCGCCGTATTTTGTTCGCGATCGGTGGTAAAGCAGCGAGATAGGTTATCATACACCTAATTGTCATGCTCAATTTTTTTTTAAATACTATATATTTAAGTTCGACAGATATATTAAATTGTAATGTAGATTTATTTCACTCGTATAAATTTACAAAAGCCGCCAATCGGCCGCCGAAACAATGTATGTAATTTTTATTATATAAAGTAGGGTACCTAGAATAGTTATTGAAGTATGCTAGTCTTTTGAATATTATAACGATTTATGATTAATTTTACTGCATATTTTACGCGAATTCGCGTGTTTCTTTAAACTATGTTTATATTTATATAATTACCTATGTATAACTGTATTTTACTATAGTGAGTTTTATATAGTAGCGCGTTTTTTTTTCCGCGCGGTTATCTCCTATACCCCGCGAGCACTAGAAAGTAAACGCTTGTAACGCCGCTATATACAAGGCGACCCTTAAATGATTATTAACTGCGCATCTAAATCTATAGAAATATTTAAAGACTCTCGCATTATACATAAACAGTTGTAGACTACTCTGAAAACAGTTTTAAAAACATCCGTAAAGTGTATTGCTCAATTCGCTCAATGTTGATGGGTTTTTGATGTGCAAGGGTTCGTAGATCGGTGTCAAGTTGACCAAAAAAAAAATGTGCTGCAGTGATGGTGTTAAGTTGTGAACTGCATTCAGAGTGACCACAATCTTCTCTTATACATAACATTTAATGTATGTGTATATTTATCAATTGTATGGGATGTCGGTTCGCCGGCGTAAGCTAAGCTAGTCCAAGCGAGGGGATTAAAACACTAGGTTAAGTGACAAATTCGAGATTAAACTGTGTTTCGTATTTTACAAGTATTTTTTTAGAAATCGTTCATGTATTGATTTAATCCAGGGGTCTCCAAACTACGGCCGGCGGGCCAAATCTGGCCCGCCAGTGCCATCAATCCGGCCCGCGACAGCTTAAGACTAGTGTCATCAATCTGGCCCACAACAGCCAATGTTTTACTGTTGTTACTATTGCTGTGATAAGTTGAATGGAAGATAATGAAAACACAGAATGATAATTACTAGGTTTTATTTACTTACAAGGTAAAACTTTTACGTTAGGTGGACAGAAAAATTAAAATTGTTTTGGCCCTTGGAACATACCGGAAAAAATATTATGGCCCTAAAGGCTTCCAAGTTTGGAGACCCCTTGTACGATTACTTGATTAAATTTTAATCAAGTAATCGTATTATATGTTCATTTCTGAGGCAATTATTTTAAGTTTAGCAAAAATTTTAAAAAATATTTTCAAGTTCAAAAAAGTCTTAAAATATTTTTAAAAAAATATACTTCAGTCTCTAAATTTCAGTATTCAGTATACTTCAGTCTTCAGTATTTGAAGCTTCCCGCTTGGACCCTTAATAGTTAAATATTGATGTAATAAAAATACACCACTATAATCCACTTTGTTGTACTTCCTGACTCAATCGCTTCATATAACCGCCCTGTCATTTCATTGTCTATTATAAGAAATAGAATCCAAAGAATAGCAACTGGTTAAATACAAATGTCCAACTATGAATAAAATGTTTTCTTAATGAAATGAGACTTTTATTTAAAATTCATTATTCCTGTTAGATTAATTAAATTTAATGTTGGTTTAATACCTACAATTTAGATGTTTCCTATTTAAATATCCGTACTAATATTATAAATGCGAAAACTACTGAACCTTGAAAGTGCTCGCCGCGTCGCTGCCATTCCGGTGTGACTCGGCCCTTAGGGCCTACTACGCAGACGAAGGATAGTCTTTGGGGTAAAATAAATATTGAAGTCTCAGCGCCTGTTTCACAAACGTCAAGTAGGCCAAACTGTCATTCAGTCACCAGTAACCGGGGATAATGGAGCTGATATACTCTTGTACGCGGTAAACGTCCTAAACATTAAATAGAAAATAATAAAAAAAATCGGCTATCGAATGATGCAGTAAACCGAGTGCACAATTCAATATAACAGAAAATGATTTCTAAAAGTAACTAATCAACACTTTACTTGTAGTTTGTGAAAGGGGCCCTAAGAGTCTAATAGTGAGTAGACCGTTTCTTCACCTACCAACACCGTGCCATGGACGAAGCGTCAACAATTGTGAAATGAAATTAAACAACATTATTTTTAGAGTTTATTAAAAGTTACACATATTTGAAATACTTGACAAAATTAACAAACAATAACACAAAGTTGGTACTGAATAACTTATAAAAAAATGATTCCTTATGCAATGGAAATCAATAGGTTATAAACTACAACTAGTACATACTTCAAATTTATGCGATTTTACCTATTCACTAAGTTATCATACTTCACAATAGGTAAGATAATAAACATGAATTTTTTTGGTTTTAAACCATTTTAAATAAAAGATTAAGTTACGTTTTAGTAAAGTATTTCATTACGTCAATATATATAAATATTACATAGTAGATATGTAGATGAAGATGGAAGAGAATCATTGTTATTTAAAAATCTTTATAAAATATAAACTTTTACAAAATTAATGACGAAGTTTTCGAAATAAAGGAAACGTGACTTACATGATTATACATCTTATCTTAAATTGAATATAGACATCTATGGTTATCAATCAGTTATGTTATGCTTGCTTATAAGTTGCAATCTAAAATAATAATTCTTAGGAAAGTATAATGATAGTATTATTATGATAGTAGAAAAACAGTTCAAAATTTTATTAGTGCCTATTGTAGAACTTAAATTAACACTCATCTGGATGACCTTTAAAATTTTTAATCATTTAAAAAAAATGAATTTTATCAGTATTTTTTGGAACTGAAAATTATCCCAAGTCTCAAAATAGAAAGAAACTATAGAGAGTAAAGAAAGAAATCTTTCTTAATTTTAGAAGATAAAATTTAGACAATTATTCCATTATAATGATTTTGTTTGAAATATTTTGAATATTAAGTGACACATTACAAATTAACCCACGGCTGCCAGTATAAGTGAAGCTATTTCTTCACGTGGCGAACGTGTTTCTAGCTGCATAGTTACAGCTCCCTGTGCCGCTACCAAGCGGGCCCTAATAAGCACTGGGACACCGGCGCGCCACAATCCACCGCCACGTATATCTTTTACCGCGTCACCGCTTACGGCCGCTTTAGGCAGTCCTAGATGTTCGCAAACAGCTTTAGCAGCTTCATCCACATTTGTCTGGGATAAGCCAAATGTATCACGTGCCGATTCCGCCGTAGCTGCCCTTTCCCACGACGCCTCCCATTCCTCAGTGGGAGCACGAGTCCTCAATTGATCAGCACAACCAATTTCCACTTCCTCCAAGCGATATGTGTCAGCATAACCTTCGCTCGAGTCAGGCAAACCAGTGGTGGGATCACAGTCATGCACCGTAAACTCCAACGTAGCTCCAAACGATCCGAGGCTCTCGAAAGGATTCTCCGGGAACTCCAGAAGACAGAAAACACTTCCTTGTTTATCGTATGGCAATTGTTCGCAAGATACATGCGCAAGGATCCTGTAACCAGCAATTGGCTCCAAACGAATGCCGACTTTCTCCAAAAGCTGATCACTTAGAGTGTTCAAACACTCAAACTGCAAGACCAAGTGGCGAGCAAATATGTGCTTTACGCATCGCACACGATATTCAGTTTCTGCTTCTGTCAAATCAATGGCTTCACAAGTTTTAAATATTGGTCCGAGCTTCTCAATATTTGGAATAACTTTTAACTGGTCAGCATATTGTTCTTCGCGAGATACAACAGGCAATTTACGCGTTTCTATCTCCACGGGTTCTTCTTTAGCTTCCTGCGGCTCCTCGGCAGTAGGTACTGTAGCAATATTGAATGGTTCCTCTGATCCTGAATTCATATAGTCAAATAGAGCCCTCTCTAACAAGACTGGATTGGGTATGGGCACATTTATTATGTACTGATCAATAAGTTCCCGATCGTTAGAATCTAAAATTGCACTATAGTAAATAGCTCGATCGCGAACCTCATCATCATCATCTAGCTGACAACGAGCAAGAAGCACACGAATGTTTGGGAGTAATTCAGGACGAGCAGCTCCGAAATGGGCCACAGCAGAAACGGCAGCAGCTCTCACTGGGCCAGATTCTAGGATTACCCTGTTGTAAATATATCTTATGTATCTTGAAGGTTGACGGGCCTTGGGACCTTCGCGACCCAAAATGTGCAATATACGCACAGCTAATGATGTATGTTCACAATCTTCTATAAATTCACATAAATGTGCCAAGCCAGTTTCTTTTGCGTCCGGATTTTCTTCGACAAGAGCAATGATTGCATCAGCAATTGCAGTTTTGTACTGAAGCCCACCTTCATCCCTTAGCATACCAGCCAAGAATGCAGCAAGGGACTGATGTTTGCGGGGATATTTAGAACAAAGACGCCTTATTGCTTTGACCACAACAATTTTGAATTCATCAGATATTTCCGACATGAAAGTAGATATTTGTTTCATTAAACGGTCAATTGAACTTTCAGCCCCTGTAGCCAGAAGTGTTGTCACAGCTAGTGTTGCAACGGAGCGATTAGGATCAGAAATGAGATTTTCCAAATCCACGGCACATGCAGCTACAGCATTTGGATGTTTTGCTGTTAACTTAGCTAAGGTACGAGCACCAGCTAGACGTAGAGTAGCTTTAGAAGATCCACAAAATATCTGCAAAACAGACACTGCTTGAGCGAGATCTCTAGCAGTCTTCCGTAAGTTAACAATAGCATGTGCAGCTTCATAGACGACAATTTCAGATTTATGACGCAGACAGGATTCAATGAACTCTACATAGGGCTCAGATGCCTCGCTCTGATCTTCTTCAGCTAGTTTGGCAGCGTGGCGAATGAGAAGGCAAAGTGCATATGGAGAACGCAGTGAGGAACGAGTCAGTTTTGTGACAAATTTCACTGTAGACAAACGGTCATTGCGGCGTGATCCCGCTACCACGGCGAGGGCGTGATACGATACCATTATGTTGTCCGACATTATTGCCTCCTGAAATAACAAAAATATCAGTTGAAACTTTGTGCTATTTAAGATATTTTTTAAGTTATAATAGAAAAATAATTACTTTGGTGATGTCATAATCATAACCATCCTACTAATCGCATCACAACATAAAAGGCCCGTTTTGACATTTGTCTTCACGACGTATCTAGTAATGTAACCACGAGTCGTATGGCATGAGTATTTGATCGATTTGAACATGTATTGTAAAGTGCATTAGATTAAAGTTCTGATTAGAAAATTTAAGTTAAACTTTGATATTGTAGGTATTTTGAAATGATACAATGTTACGAAAGGTCAATCTTCTTTATTATATTTTTGTTTTTATTTTTTAATATATTTTTGTTACAATAACATTAACTCAATCACAAAAAAATAATCGAGGAAAAGTGAATCTTCAGTCAATCATTTTCTTCAGATGAGCCAAAATTGTCAGTTGAGCTATTGTCACCCGTATTTATAATTATTTCATTTTCAATTATATATAGAATCTACAGAAATCAATGTTGCCATTATTTACGGCTTTGAGCTCCAAGCTCATAATTTTCATTAAAGATCACTACACAGCTGGTGAAATTCAGTAATTAATTGGTCTAAACACTAGTATTTAAATAAATAAAACCGGCCAAGTGCGAGCACTTAAAAAAATTATTTTTTTTCCTTAACCGATTTTTAATAGTCTGTGGACAATATGAAAAAATCGTTATACACAGCACTTAGCCGAGTGGGCGGTACCCATAAATGAAAAATGTAATTACCTTCAGAACATTTCTATTGTTAAAAAATAAAGAACTTCATGGGTGTAACTGTCAAAATTGGCCTTTTATTTTGTGATAACATTAATGTATATGGATGGGCACTTTCAAACAAAAAAATCACTCCTCAAAACTAATCTAATTCGCAAATACATATTAGTTTTTGTAGGTACGGCCCGATCTAGTGATTCATTGGTGGGTCGTATTGCTCGGCGGGATTAACAAAATTAGTAGATTCGGTCCACGGATCCTTTGTTCTAGCTTCGTGTAAGTGGACAGCACTGTGGTTTCGAATAAAATGAAACCATGTACTCAAGTAACTACATGTGTAATTTTACGGATTGTTTTGCCAGTGTTATTTGTACGGAAAGGGCCAATCCATATACATCGATGTGTGATAAGAATAATATTATAAATATAAAAGTTTGATGGATGGATATTTGTTACTCTTTCATGCAAAATCAGATGAAATTTGGCACACATATAATTTACATGGAATATAGGATACTTTTTATATTGGAAAATGGTAGGTTTCTGAGGAATCATCTAAAAATATTTTACAAAATGCCTGTCGCTATGACGGCGCCACCGTCGTCACAGTCACGTAGGCTATATTTTATACAGTTACGCGGAGCCTATCCTGTGTCCCGTACGTCGTAATGTTTATCTACCAAGTTTCATGAAAATCAGTTAATTCGTTTAAGAGTTATGGAGGAATAGAATAGAATAATGTTTTATTTGTAGCAAAGGACAAGGTAACATGAGAGCATGCAAAGGTAACATAAATAAAAAGACAAGCATAAACGTCCCCCGCCACAAACCGGCTCCAATTCAGCATAATGCAGGTTGTAAAAACCTGCACTGGTCTTCCGTTTACAGAACATACATGCGAGGAACATACATACATACATACAGAAAAAAATTGTAAAATGGTCAATTTACAGTCAATGTTAGGAGACTGAAGCGAGGCACTGTCTTATAAGGGGATCAAGGCACTGGCCTCTTCCCTGCAAAGCCACAATCCTCAAAACACATTCATTTATGGTCTGGCGACCGATCGTGGATTACAAATAATAATAAAAAAAAAATGGTCAATTTAGTTTCAGTATCATGTATGGAGCCTATAACGATATCTCTGAAAACAAAGTAACTTACTCCATGAACGAACCTTACAGATTTATTATTAGTATTGATTAACTGATGGGGAGTGGCTTAGGAGGATATAATAGCAGACATGGAAAGCTACTATGTAAGAATGGTTCACCTGAGCTTCATTCACCCATCTCCGCACCAAGTCAGGAACCGTGGCGGACAGATGAAGGGCTGACACCAATGCAGCGGAACTCACTGAGGAATTCTTGTCCACTATCGCCTGCTTCATGTAACGCTCAATCGATTGGAGCATTGTGCTGTCAGTAATGGTACAAAGAGCCCTGATCGCAGCGGCCCTATAGACATCCTCTTTCCCAGTCATATCCTTAGTTAGAGACGACGTTACAATGATAACATCCTGAGCGACTGTACTCAACTCCTTAATGCTTATGTATACCAAACGGCGTAGCATTAAATCCTTCGATTGAAACAGCTTGGTGGTAGCGAAAAATACATCGGTGGCCTCTCGGGTAGACCATTTTTCGCCTTGATTCAGCAAGTAGAGGATTTTTGTCAGGATATTTATGCATTTCCGAGGGTTTACAGGAGTGGCGTTGAAGTAACGAGTTTCTTGTAATAAAGTAGTTTTATCGAGATTCATGAAAGGATTACCGCCGCTATCTTCTTCTTCTTTCTTATCACGGCGAAAAGAACTCATCTTGCTTTTCTTTAGATATTTTATTGGTTTTTGTTATTGACTTGACACGTAAGACGCGAATTGTCAATTTATTTATCAGTTTTTTTTTCTGGGGAGGTTATGTGACAAATTGCCACAGCAAAATGAAATGTAATTATTAGTAGGACAGCAAATTGGGATTTATTAATCTGAGCAAATTAACACGGCGTTTCAATTTGGTTTTATTTTATTTAAAATTACATTTGAACTCTTTCAATATAATACAATTTGATTTCTGAAATTACAAATAAAATATCCTGTGTGACATTGTCTCGATGTTCAAAAAGACTATAGCGCTGCCGACAAGATGACTGTAAAAGGTTGGTAAAAGTTAAGAAATTAAAAAGGGGTAATACTTTAGTGTCATCCCTTTCTTAATAACTTATTGGTTAAAACGGGACAACACTACCGAATTGACACTTTTTAATTTTTTAACAATATCCACAGTCCAATGAAAGGTACTTCCATATTATATAAAGTAGTCTGTGTTATTTATTACTTGTGTCAATGTTCTTTAGTTCTGTTGGTACATCATATTATGTGTCAATGTCAATGCATGTGTACAGTCAGCGTCAGAAATAGATGAGCATCTGAAGTGGGGCAAATAAATTGTTGGCATTTAATTTTTCATTAATATCTACACAACAGATTTCAAATTGATTTGAGCTTCTATGAATCCAAATATATCTAAACACTCATATGTCATAAAAACTATATTTTTATAAAACTAACATCCATTCCTAACTGATTAAGCCTATAAATACCCAAAAAGTTTGGCCTACGACTCTAAAGCCAACCCAATAAACTAGTTGGTAAACCTATTTTTAAATTTTTGGTATATTTAGGTAGGTACCAGTATCATCCCGTCCATTCGAAATTTGAAAAATCTTCGCTCATGACTTCTCGATTACATTTATTTAGATACATCTGACAACTTAGTTTACCTAATTATGAAAATATGAACGTATGGAAAATAATGACATGCGACTGTAGATATTTTTCAAGAGTTGGATGTTCACATTAATTAGAGTACTTTGGAGTGAAGATATAATTGGTCCTCAAAAGTGTGTAGTTTTATTTGAGTAACTAGCCAGATCCTATATATATCTGATGCTGACTGTACCTTAAATTTTAATGAATGACATGACACTTGACTGACAGTACTTAGTAGCACCTTAGTAGGTAGATTATTAAAAATGTTGAAATTATAGTCTTTCTGTCTGTAGTTAGTTTACAAGTAAAAGTCTGCTATGAAGATATAACTATTGTGTTTTATTACACTTTATCTAAAAAACGAATGCATGGAGAAGCGTGACAGTACAGTATTTAATATCATGTCATTAAAAATGAAATCGTGACCGCCGGCAACAATAAATTCCACGAAGGACTCGTCTAGCGTGGTCAAAGTGAGTCTATTTATTTAATATTTGCTATATTCCGCACCGAAATATAATATATTTAAAATGTCCGCTAGCAATACTCAAAACGATGCCGACTTCGACAGAGCTCAAATGTTGAAAAAAGTATTGAGCGCATTGTTTTATGCATTCGCCTCATTTATGATCACAGTTGTAAATAAGACTGTATTGACGTCATATGGATTTCCATCTTATCAAGTGCTCGGACTCGGACAGATGGTGGCTACGATCAGTGTGCTGTGGTTGGGAAGAGAGTTACAAATGGTGCAATTCCCCCAGTTCGATAAAGGTGTCGCCGTGCGAATCTGGCCTCTGCCACTTATATACTTGGGAAACATGGCGACAGGACTTGGTGGCACTAAAGAACTGAGCTTACCTATGTTTACCGCCTTACGTCGTTTTAGCATTCTAATGACAATGATTGGAGAGAGATTTGTCCTTGGAGTTAGAGCTTCTTGGTCCGTACAAGCGAGCGTTTTGGCTATGGTCGCTGGTGCCTTGATAGCGGCTGCAGACGACGTCACCTTCTCACCATCGGGTTACACACTCGTCTTACTAAACGATGCATTCACAGCGGCCAATGGTGTTTATATGAAGAAAAAATTGGATTCAAAAGAGCTTGGTAAATATGGTTTAATGTATTACAATGCTCTTTTAATGATAATACCGGCCGCAACCGTCGCCTGGTATATGGGTGAATTGAATAAAGCGGTCGAATACGAGCATTGGAACAACAAACTATTTCTTGTACAGTTTCTTATGTCTTGTGTCATGGGATTCGTATTGTCGTACAGCGTAATGTTGTGCACTCAATATAACAGCGCACTAACTACGACAATCATTGGATGCCTTAAAAATATATTTGTTACATACTTGGGCATGGTTATCGGTGGAGACTACATATTCAGCTATTTAAATTTTGTCGGATTAAATATAAGTGTTATAGCCAGTCTCCTGTACACATATGTAACATTTAAACGTAAACCGACCCAGTCATACAAACTCTTGACTGAAGCCAACGGCAAACTAGAGACTGTATAGCAGTATTTGAAACTCAAAACAACCCCTTTAGTTTAGTGATGCGGGTTGTACCAAAGAAAGTCAATATATATAGTCATTTTCAAACCAAAATAAAGCTAATGAATTTTACGATTCTTTCTTATAAATTAACAATATTAGACTATTTTACTAATTACTACTATTTGCACATAAAAGATTCTCCTTCCAAATTTATCTAAAGTGCCCTTTCAGGTTAAAATGTTGGAATCACCCAAAAATTGCACATACCCATTAAATTTTGGTTTGACAATGACTAAATTATATAGATATATAACTTAGTCAAAAGTACAATAGATATGTTGTTAGTGTTTTGAGTTTTGAATGTTCCTTCACTTTACACTTTCACAGTTTATTTTTTTAGGGACTAGTCTTAATTTTATCATTTTATTTACTTTTGACATTCACATTTTAATGAAATTCAATTTAAAATATTTACATTTATACTTTTAATTTTGACAAAACATTGACTCACGTTTAGATGTGATGTAATATATTTTTTTTAAATATATTTTAATATTGACTAGTTATAATATTGCATCTCATGAATTTTTAATTTATCAATGTAACTGGTGTAAAAAACAAAATAAATGAAGTTGTATATAAAACAAAATAAATGAATTTGTATATAAAACAAAATAAATGAAGTTGTATATAAAAAAAAACAGCAATATTGTTATAATTATGAACTATTTTTAAGGTTTAACATGATTTGTATTGTCATCACTTGATCTATTTATTGTAGTTTTAGGACTTTCTTTGGCGACGGTTACACGTACAGTATTTACTGTTATCCATCAATAAATAATTATGTATCGTGGTATTTATTGAACGTGTAGTCTAGCGTATTGATGGATGTCAATATTTTTTTCTATGGATTTCTAGAAATACTGACATCCAACAATATATTGAATTGATGGATCACAATACACGTACAGTATTGTACGTGTAACCGTCGCCTTTAGTATAATGAAATGCATATTGACTAATCTGTAAATTTTTGAATGTATTGCAAATTGTAAATAATAGCATATATTTTGGTAGCATGGTAATTGTAACAATGAATTCCTGTATAACAAAAATTTAAATTTGAAAATTATTATTTTGTAATAAAAAATATTATTTACAGTAGTTGGGTTCTTAGACTATTACTCTAATGTGCTAGTCTTGGAGTAAGGTGCCAATTGATAAAAAAATTTAAATCATGTCTGTTACAGAAATATTAAGTGTGAAGTTTTCAATCATCAAAATATATTTTAATTTGTTAATAAATTGGTCTCTTTATCATGTTGAGAATTTTTTACAATTATGTTAAATCCAATGTTTGATCATATCCGTATTTTCATTCAATTTTCACAATAAATAATATATATATTTTAAAAATCAAATGTCTATTTAATTTAATAATGATGAATCTCATTTCCTTATCTATATCAAAAATGTGTGTGTGTTAAAAAATCTATTAATACACGCAATAAAATCATAACGCAGTAATCAAGATATGGTATCAGTTTGTCCATAATTTGGTACAATGTATTCATATTCAACGTTTCCTGTTACAATTTCATGTTAATATTGTAACATGTTAAAATAGGTATGATCTATTCTTTTTCTATTGATCAAAAACGTAAACAAATATAGCGTCGCCACGGTCACTGGACTGTTTTAAAGATGGGATTTGTACATTAGGCATTATCAAAGAGAATTGACTCAGTGAATAACTCATTTAGAATTTGTTCGTATTGTTTGTTTAGTTCTATATCGGGAATTGTTTGTTTACCTTTTTGATCAATGAAAAAAGAATACAATATATGTGATCTAACAAATATGAAATTATCTAAAAAGTTATTACTATTTATATTATAATTATTATGATATTAATAATTCTATATTGACGTAATATTTTTTCATACATGTGAATATTGTGATTCCAAATGTTGTTGTGTGTATTCCCAGTACTGTAACGAATCAAAGTAAGCTAAATGACTAGACCATATTCTAGGTATATAAATAACAACTATTTTAATATCAAAATTTGTCTATCTAGTAAAAAAATAAAAAAGGGTCATAGAGGTGTTTTTGAGAAGAGTTCATATATATATTTTTAAGTTGAGAGATATGCTTTTTTTGCACACACGTAGAGAATATCTACGTGAAACGTAAAAATGACTGCCATATAGAGGGGAAGTTTGGACGTCAGTATGTACTGTATTTGTTTTGTATATTAAAATAGTTGTAATTTTATCTACGAGTATCTAGAATATTGTTTTCTTGTTTATTTTATTATTATTATTTTTTTATTTATTTCTTTACAATACACAAGTCTTTGTTTTCTTTACTACAATACCCATGAGTTAATTTTTGTTATCTAAATCCACGTATCTATGTGGATATTAAATGTATTATGTAGATACTAAATGTAAATGGATTATAAAGATAAATATTAATCTTATCTCGGTATTAAAAATGAAAGCACCTTTGTAAATAAGTATAGCCACACGGTGTATATAATATAATAATTTTAATTATTTTCATGGAAGTAATATTATGTTTATTTGATTTATTTTTTCAAGGTTTTTTTTCTATTAGACAAACATTGAAATGAATTTTTAAGGTCGTTTTATATTATGATGACACAACGATTCAACATCAAGTCACGCACATAAGCGAATTACGTACATTTTATACGAAGGTCAAACGTTCAATACCATTTATTTATTAGATGATATTTTAGTTAATTTTTAAGGTTCTTTGCTTGAACTTCCGCTGGTGTGTTAAATTCTCTCAATGTAATGTCAGCATGTAGATAATTTTAATTAACCCTAGATTACTAACCTTATTTTTCGACGCTTATTACAAACCTACGTCGTTTCGACTACGGTGTTTACGAAAGGGGGTTGTGGGTTTTATTAAAATAAAATACTTATTTATTTATTTTTAATATTAAACAATAGTATTTATTTATGTAATTTCTTATGTTTATATTAACTATTATGACACTTTTAGTAATCAAACGGCCTGAAATGCGAGCGCGCGCGGAAAAGTCAACGCGATTTTTTTAAACCCGCGTCGTCGATTCGACGAAGGTTAGTAATCTAGGGTTAAGGTGGATATCAGCTCTTTTATACACAGTAATCAATTAGGTACCTATAATGTGGCGATTGCACATTATTATATTAAATATTATGTAATTTTATATGCAATTAATAAAAATATTTTTTTAAATCAGTTTTGTGTTATCATAAAATAAAATCTTATAATATTAGTAATTATACTAATATTATAAGATAATAATTAATTTAATATAATATAGTAAATTATAATTATACATAAGAAGTAGGACGATTAGACATAGGCTTGCAACACTTGTTAATTTTAAACGTTATAGCAATTCTTTTGTAATAAATAGTTTTTACAGCCAATCTAAATATTTGAATAAAAAAGTTATAATGACACTTAATAGAATAATTTAATAACTTATTTTGAATGTAGTGTCAAAAAATATAATTATATTGGGCAACTTCATGTAAAGTCGGGGTACGAAAACCTTCGTCAGTTTTCAAATTCATTGTTTTATCAAAATCGTACTCTTAAGTACCTTTTGAAACTAAAGCACTAAACAGCCAACTGAAAAACGTTTGAAATGAAATTTTGGCATGACCATCGAAATACTGCAATGGAATTTGCGTCACAAGTGCCAAAGGGGAACATAAAAAGAACGCCTTTGACAGAATCATGGCGGACTCTTGCCTTCACGCGTCAATGGTAAAAGGTAGTAACGATCAACTTCTACTATTTCATTTTAAACTCTAATGGGTTGACGTAAAGTCACATTTTCTTTAAATTACGTACTTATTATGATGTTTGTTTTGTTATAAATGACAGTTCATGCTCTACGCATATGTCAATTTTAAATGTTCCATAAAATTCGTTGTGTTTTGTATGGCACGCGGGTTCCATGTTGTAGTAGTTTGATGGGCATGACTGACAATTGTCCTGGCAAGCAAATGTTGACTTAAATGTGACGAACCTTTTCTTACCCGGACTGTACTGTCGTTGTACGAAAACAGATAACTGACAGACGTCTCAAATGAAATTTTAGCAGTACTGATAGAACTTCTTCACCCCGACTGTATCATACGATAATCATTTGATTTAGATATGTGAAGAGTTGTGTTACTTTTATCTAACGTGCCGAATCGTAATTGTAAGTAAAATAAATTCTTAGAAAACGGCTTTTAAATTTCAATATTTTCTCACGTTTTACGTTCACGTATATAAAATTCCTCACGTATTACAAAATTTCTGAAACAATATTATCAAATACAATGTTCCGTTGTATCTACCATTATTTAATTTAAAATAAAATAGATTATCTTATTATAACCCATCTAAGTACTTAATATTAGATAAAAAATAAATTCTGTAAATGATTTTTTTTAAGGGAAGTGACCACGATCTAAGCCGCGTACTTAGTACCACATTTTTTTTTCTAGTGTCTAGGATCGTAACGTGATGTTAATATCCTTTTAACCTTCCGACTAACAAATGCAAAAATATTTTTTTAAATGCGTCTATCCTGAACTTAGCTCGTTTAATTAAAAAATAATTTAGCAAGGTAATTAAGTATTTTAACGTATCAGTCTATTCCTGTGGTAACTCTGACGTTCGGGTCTATCTTTAAGCGCTTTGTGCGAAATGCACGTCTCCAGTAAATTTGTGTGTCCGATCATAAATTTTCAAAGCGATGCTCAAATAGCATCGCTTTGTCTGGCACTTTGTCCTGATCCCACACTTTAGAGATCGGTCACGTTGCATTTTCCAATAAATTCGGATCGCATCACGATCTGGAAAATCAAACATTGCATCGGTACGCAGATGATAAATATAGGTTCAAGTGGAAACGCGACTCGTGTCTTCATATATATATGGGCTTACTAGTGACAAACATTTACAATTTGAAAGTTTAAGCGCCTCTTTCACAAACGTCAAGTAGGCCAAACCGTCATTTAAAGTCACCGGTAACCGGGGATAATGGAGCTGATATTACCTTTGTTTGTACAGTAAACGTCCCAAACATTAAATAAAAAATAATTAAAAAAAATCGGTTATCGCATGATGCAGTAAACCGAGTGCATAATTCAATATAACAGAAAATGATTTCTAAAAGTAACTAATCAACATTTTACATGTAGTTTGTGAAAGAGGTCCTAAAACAAACGAACTGGCCACGTGCTATGAAATATCGAGGAATATACTTAGCCTTTAATTTTACTATACACAACAGTTTTTCCAAAATTCGTCAATAGGTTCTTAACAAACATGTTTTTGAAAGTAGAAGAGACAAAAAAATAACTACTTGCCTCATTCCAACTTTTTCATTCATTTATTGAGATAGTGGAATTCATAAGCAAATAGATATCTATTTACTTGCGTATTAAACTTTTTACATATCACTTACAAATGATTAATTCGTCTTTTTAATGGCAAGCGATAAATAAAATAAATGGTCTTTTGATGTATTTAAACAATAAATAAAAGCAAGACTACAACCAAATGAAATTTTTCTAACGTCAGTATTAAGAGTGTCTCTAGATATTAGAGATGTGCCGGATATCCGTATCCGAAATTAAATTTTCTAAAAAAGATATATCTATATTTCAAAGAAAACATTTCGCCGCACCGACTGAGTAATATTGAATGAAATTTTTGATTATCATATTAATTTTGATTTTGACTGTGTGATCAAAATGGCTGTGCACATTTATGCTTTGAATCATTTTTACTACAAATTGTTTAGATGTTTATATCGAATAATTAGAATGCAGTTCCTTGTAAAAAAATTACTGTTTACTTAGAACATTTTTATTGTGCTTTTAGAATTGACATTATATGCCATATTAATTTTTAGTGAATCAATGTAATGTCTCGTATTATTTTAATAAATCTTTATATCGGAACGTTTTTTCTTTCATTTTAAGATTTAAGAATATTCAACTGTACACGTACCCACAGTAATTTAATCACAAGAAATTTGATCTGCTTTTATATGATAGATGTGAGGTAAAATCACAGGGGATGAATTTTAAAAGCAGTGGGATTATTTTTAAAGCCACCTTAGTTCTACAAATCAATTTTTTTATGTTAAGGTTGGCCAGACAGGCTGACAGTATACTTGATGGTATGTGGACACAAGCAACACCACATAATTATGCTGCAAGTGCGTTGCCGACTATACTTAGTAGGATTAAGGATAAGGGGATAGGGAAATAGGCTCTAGCATTCCTTACTCACTCTTCGAAACGGAAGTGTTCTGTGAGGGAGTTGTTACTGCCCCAGACGGGCTGCCCAAACGATTGGAATTGCAATACTAAAATAACAAAATCGGGGTTATACTTACAGTCCACTCGATAGCTAAATTCGAATTCGTTGGATATATGCCTATAATAATAATACGCTCAAAGAAAATATTGGATATGTACTTATACACTTAAGACACGGCAGAGCCACACCCCATTTTTATCTGCTGTCCACGTGTGTTTGTGTTCGCTGCCGTGACCTTTTAAATTATTTGGATCCTGGCAGAATATCAACGTTGGAATCTTACCTGATCCGAGTAATATTGCAGTCAAATTGGACCTGGCAGCTGGCAGGTGATGGTTCCTCTAAGACAATTACATTCGCCCGTTCCACCTATCCCAGTATTTCCCTGGTGACTTCTGTGACGTGAGCTACGTTTTGAATTTAGACTAGACAGATATAGTCCTGGAAGTTCGCGTGTTTATTTTTTTTAGGAAAGTTTAGTTGTAGCCTTAGTAGAGTACCTATTTCAAACCTATCGAGTGGGTTTTAGATGGTCATTATCAAACTATTTTTTTCTGGATGAAGGTAGGTACCCTATGTCCTCTTCTATATCCCTTTCAAGGTGTATGCGAAATTTCATGATCGGTTGAGTAGTCGTGAAACAGTTACCTACTTCTAAATTGATAATGTTAGTAGGTATTGATTTAGGTAATATTAACAGAAATTATTGTGCCCACATTAAGCACCGAAATACAAAAGCACACATGCTGTTCTTTCACAGTGGTACAGCTAATACTCGTAGTAAGAAAGCATAAAGCTGAGTTTAACTTTGTGCTTTTCATACAAAAAATCAAATCACATTCTTTTATAGAGAATTGCGCCATCTTTTTAAAATTATTGGAAATACTTACTTAAAATATTCTTAAGCAGTTTACGAAATAGGCCGACAGGAGCCGCCACTCACTTATTATACATTGTCTATGGTGTCAACCTTTCTAAGATTATAGTGTACTTGGTATGCACCTAAAATGCAGCACTTTTTTTCTTTGTTTATGCCTCTCGACAGTTTACCGACACGAGTGACGAGACACCACTTCACAACTTAGTAGGGCATACATCTGAATTTTGTTCGCCGTCGGGTGGTAGTCCACGAGGAAGCGAAGTATTCATGTTTCTCAAATGAGATATTTAACGTCTGAGGCTGAGAGTGCCTCATGTATTTCAAAGACTGGTTTACTCGGCACAGATAGAAATTTATAAATACAAAATATGTATATACCTATACTGATAATCGATTTTAAAGCGTGTAGTCTGATTGAACACGCATACCGCATTGTATATATAGGGAAAAGGCTTTGGTTGGAGCGACGCGGTGTCAATTTTCATTCAAGTTCTACAAGTTGTATGAAGCAAATTCGCGAAAGGCTATTCGCCATTTTATTTTATTATGTATGCTATTTTCGAAATAAAAAATATTGTACCTACTATCACAACATTGAAAGTTATATTTCAGAAATATAAATGTTTTGAGTAGGTTTTGTATCAAATAATTCTTGTTATATGCCTATCCTTATATAGTAAATTTGAAATCACTTTCCGCGTCTGTCCGTTTATTCGCTACCTACTTATATGTTGAGGATGAAATATGAAAACAGAATTCTAAGACATGAAATTCGGCGGGGTATATTATGTACATTGTACACTAATCGCCACAAAATTGCTTCCAGGCGAAGCCGGGGTGCGTCTGTTTAGTTTAAAATATCAAACTAAATATAGAAAGGAACAAATGACAACACTTGATTTATATATCAATAGTTTATTAATTAATTATAGCCCAAGCTTACATTTTCATCAATTTATCTAAAGATTGAAAACTGTCTAAATTTTATACTATGACCACCTGAAAATGTCGCAAAAACGGTACCACTGCGTTCGAATTTTGACGCAGACAAGACTCGAAAATGTGAACATATTGTTTATTACTTAAATAATAATATACGTTTGAAAAATAAATACGTATAATAATGGAAAAATAATAACGTTATGCAGTTAAAATATGTATTGTGGGGCCTGTAAACGGGCTAGTTTATTGACAATTTCTTGCTGCAATTGTTTAGCCGCCAAGTTGCCGTTTATATCGCTCAACACAGTGCAATAATTGCTGCAATCTTGCAGTGTAGCCCAGCTATATTGTCAAGATATTTCAGAGTAGTCGCAAGTATCCAATGTCTATCCGGCTTGATTGTAAATGATTTACCAAGTTTTGGCTTTACTGCAATATTGCCGTATATCGTCTGCTCGTTGTTGATTTTATTCTGAAGTCATAGCCGAGTGGTCCAACGAAAAGGTTTTGAACTTCATTAATGAAATCCATATACGTCCGGAATTATGGGATGTAGAATCAGGTGCTTATAAAAATCGCAACCAAAAGAAGGAAGCTTGCAGTAATTGCGGCGAAATTTAATGTAACGACCGAAGAGGCATATAAAAAAATTATTAACTTGCGAACATAACTACTGAGATCTAGGCTCCGTGTGTAAACACAAAATTACTCTGCAATTCAGTTGCAGAATCTTGCTGGTCTACACTCGGCAATGTATTGCACAATGAAATTGCAGCAAGAGTATAGTTGCAAATATACTGAGCTATATTGGTCAACAAAAATAGCCAACAAGATGCAATTTATGTAGCCCGTTTACAGGCCCCTCCAAAATTCGAATACAGTGGCATATTGCGGCACATAACTTTTAAACGATTTTTTTCGAATTCGTTACATTATGACATCCAGATTGAAAGCAGGCGTTTCTGCGACCGTTCTGTATAAAAAACTTATATAAATCTAACATCACTCTAAGAATTACAATTAATTAGGCTATGCTTGGTGTTACTACAGTTGCTTCTAACCTTTTTCAAAATAAACATAATTAAAATCTAAAGTCGATAATTTGCATAAGCAAAGAACTAAGTTATATAAGTTTCTTTTAGGTAAAATTATGGCTCTAAAATAACTTACGAGTATCCCTGTTAGCCGAATAAGTCAAATGATTTCGTGAGTTCAGTTATATATTTTTTTTTCAAATGAAATGTCCAAGACAGCAGTTATATGGAAAAATCTTATAAAAAAAACACGCGAAAAATTGAATTATTCAGCGAAAAGGGTAGTTATCACATTTTTGCCTTCCCTTTTTAAAAAGGGAACCTCTTGTAACAGATATTTAAACCCACGTATGTCGAAGATGTTTCTTTTTTCTAAATGACTACAGAGTTTTCTTACCAATAGGTTTTTTATACTACTAAAATGTATACGAGTCTTTTTGTAAGTTTTACAATAAAAAATAAATAATTTTAGTTGCCGTCGACATTGACCTATCAGTAAGAATACAATAAATCCGTCAGACTGTTACACATAGTCTAAGATCTTCCTTCACACATTTGTTTACCAGACGAAAAGTACATTTTAACAATTGTACTTTACTATGAGAAAATAAATTGCGATTCTGTTTGTTACCTATTAAAATTTCCTCATGGATATTCCTTAATTTAAAAAAAATACGTCAGCCGTTAAACTGCACGTCAGGAGTGAAAACTAAGCTTCACAAACTTACCTACATTACATAACAGTGTCGCGAGTTCAATAATTTTATCCCATCTCAAAAATTGTTCTTAAATTATTTGAAATTAATATCTGAAAATATACCTACAGAGATTTCGGTTATATTACATGACAGTGTCGCTAGTTCAATGATTTTTTCCCATCTCAAAAATGCCTAACACGCAGCTGCTATGCTGCGCCCTTCTCTATTACTCTGCATTGATCTTTGCTTGTTCAGATTTTCATATTATAAAATATAGTTTCGACAGTATATAGTTGCGATTTACAAATTACAGCTTCGACGGCATAGTTGCCTGCAAAAATCCGTTCATAAATTACTATGGTAGGGGAGCCCACGAAGCTAAATGTGTAGTCACTCGAGCGTCGTGGGGACCTATTGGACTTCGAAGATTGGATGGTAAGAAGAAAAAAAGGTTATATGAAGTTTTTCATTTCAGCGGTGGGGTGAGCGTCTAAATTTTGTAGGCGCTGTATTTTAAAAAATCCTCCATATAATCGTCAGATTAAGAATCAGCACGATCAGGAATTCAGGCTGAACCGTCTGTATGAAAATCTGACGCGCTCGAGTATTACAAAATGAGAATCGTCATAAATCTTTTTTGCATTTTCAAAAGCTGCCACGAGCTTAGTTTAGGTTCACTTAACATCCCCTCTGAAAATCTGACGCGCTCGAGTTGTATTTAAAATTTTACCCCCCACCCCCGCCAACCAAACCGTCAGATTAATACATATCCGTTATCGGAGACACGTGGTGAATATACATTGGCAATATCTGACGCACTCGAGTAAATCCAAAAATCCCCTCTTGGGCTCCCCTACCACTATTGCAAGTTTGAAATATGAAAATCGCAGCAAGCAAAGATGTGCGACAGAGAACGACACAGCAGGGCAGCTACTTTTTTCATAAATTAAGGATATCCATTAACATATTTTAATAGACAACTCAATAGCGATTTATTTTCTCATAGATAACAATTTATAAAATATTATTATCTTCTGATAAACAGATTAGTGTTGGAGCACCTCTCTTAAGATCCTGTAACTGTGGGTTGGGTGGTGCACTCATAATAGTTTTATTATAAATTATAGTCTTTCACACAATATAGCCCTGGTCTTGCCCTCTAGTACGGCACAATATGAAAACATATCCAAATTTAAAAATTAGGGCGAATACTGTGCAGAAAATGTGTAGTCGAGTTGAGTGTTCATTGAAAAGTATAATCCTTTTATGACACTTAATACTGATAGACAATAGTTTTTTTTCAAATGCAGTGGTTTTTTCCCCACTAGTTTTAGAAGCTAAATAAATAAAGTGAAAATTATTTTTGCGACTGAGAATATGTATTGAAATTATTTCTCTGGAATGTCAAGTAGAGTCGCATATAATCTGTTCTAATTAGCTTTGGGCACAAACATCTGCTATTTAGACAATATAAAAAATTTCCTCTTTTTTTTGTGACTACTATTACTGTTAAATCGTATACCAATGCTTGATGACGTCAAAGTGAATTAAAAAAAAATACTGTCATCTAGTTGCCAAAGTATTCTGTAAACACAGTCGATTAAAAATTAAAAATAACGCTATTTAGAATACTACTCTAGAAATTTATGAAAAAAATCACTCAAGTTCAATTTAAACTATTGAAATATCTCCATCGTCTCCCGGCAAATGTATCAAAAATTCTTACTTTTTAAATTTATGCTAGCTAATTAGAAAAAAATGGCCTATTCATTTATGCCTCTGATCTACTAACATGAACATACATATACTATATCTACTATATATTATGTAACAATAAATCGATATGATCGGTGTTGTGAAAACTAAATTGGCAATTAAAAAAATGTCTTTAAAGTTTAAGTTACAGTTCTTAGTAAAACAGTCTAAATTCTAAGTACAGAGAGCCACTTTTTACAATAGAATAGAAAATACAATAAAGTTAATAAATGAGTCAAGGCGGATATACTACAGAAAAAGTCACTAAAAGTCACGCCACCCTACTACAAAAGATGAGCAGTACCTATATGAACGCTGAAATTATCACTTTTTTTATATATATTTAAGCATTTGAATATGGAGACCACCAGTTTGAAACGAGCAAAAAAATCGTCGTCTCTAAAAATGAATGGGCACCTAGTTAAATTTTTTTTATTTAAGATAACATCACTAGTTTTTCGACATGTCAAGTGGGTACTTTTATGTAATATCTAAACAAAAAAAATAACATGTCAGTCGTTGGACTGCACGTCTGAAGCGTTACATTACATTACGTGACAGTGTTGCGAGTTCAATGATTTTTTCCCATATCAAAAATTGTTCTTTTTTAAATTATTTTAAATTAATATCTGAAAATATACAGAGGTTTAGATTAAGTTACATTATATTACATGAGTGTCGCGAGTTCAATGGTTTTATCCCATATCAAAAATGCCCAATGCGTTCAAAGAAGTTTTCACTTCAAAAATCCTAACGAGTCTTTTTTTCTCTAGTTATATTTTGGACAATTTTTAACATCAAGTCTTTTCCGCCTGCTGCCATATCTCATTAAGGTAGGTTACGTCTTAAGAAAAAACTCGCAAATATATCTATATACATATATAAAAGAGTAATGTTACGAGTGCGACCTTCACAGGAATGTCAATCTCTATGATCTATTCTTTTTCTATTGATCAAAATCGTTAACAAATATAGCGTCGCCATGGTCACTGGACTGTTATAAAGATGGGATTTGTATATTAGGCATTATCAAAGAGAGTTGACTCAGTGATTAACTCATTTAGAATTTGTTCGTGAATTGTTTGTTTACCTTTTTGATCAATGAATAAAGAATGCATATAAATGCTTATATGTAATTGACAGAGTGATTGCAGAGATAAGAGGAACAAAATATATATATATAAAGTAATATATATATTTTGTTATATATAACAATATAAAGTAATCTGCTCAAATTAACTAGTCATTTATTCAAACAACCGAGTTGAAAAAAGTTACAAGTTACAACTTGTTTTCGATTCAAGTTACAAAATAATTGATGCATCAGTGTTTGGCACGAGGGTGCATTTACAGCAATCATTACCGCTGAGTGAAATGAATATTTAAATGTAAAAGGTTTTCAGAGCTCTCTCTGGTGTAATTTTTATATGTTTAACTATTCAAGTACAGTGGGAAGTAGACCATCATTATATAACATGATGTATCACAATAATATTTATAGTCTTTACAACTGTCATTCTGTTACAATGAACAGATTTTGTTGAGAATTTGTTTGGATACATCTCGAACCGATAACAGTTTGAAAAGCTAGCAGAAATCAATACTAATAATAAATCTGTAAGGGTTGGTCATGGAGTAAGTTACTTTGTTTTCAGAGATATCGTTTTTATAGGCTCTATACATGATACTGAAACTAAATTGACCATTTTTTTCTGTATGTATGTATGTATGTTCCTCCATAACTCTTAAACGAATCAACTGATTTTCATGAAACTTAGTACATAGATAAACATTTAGACGTATAGGACACAGGATAGGCTACTTTTTTCTTTTTCAACGCAGTCGCAGTCGCGGGCGCCAGCTAGTTGTTCTATATAATAGTAGATACAATAGTGCATCTACTAACAGGCATGGCAATGTGGAATTTTTATAATTCCAATAATTTACAATGAAAACAGACAATTTAGTGCAAAGAAAATACACAGATCACCTTTCTCAATGTCTACAAAACATTCATGAAACAGGTTAATGGAAAAAACTGGTTAAAAGGACTCTATTTTTTATGTCAATTTATTTTTGACTATAAAATTGTATTTATATTCAATGCTTTCTATTATTTGTGTACATTATTCAATTCACCTTGTAATGAATTATTGCCACTTGATAAGCCTTTTTGAAAAAAATATAGGCAAATTTATAGGACATCACATGTCTTCGAACTAGTTACATCGTCTTTGAATCATATTTATTTGTTAGAATTATGTAACATGCAGATTTTCTCACTGAATTACTCTTCACCGTAGAGCAGCTGTTCATTACACATTAAATTAAAAAAAAAAACTTCAGATTCTGTATAAAAATGATGGATAAAAAAAATGTGATTAATCACATTGTGTTTGTGGTTAACGCAAAGCATTGAAGAGTTTATCGCGACATAAAACAATTAAAGATTATAAATATATAGGTATATCATGAATTAATATATAAAAAAAAATTGCTTGTTGGCTAGTTGGCAGTATGTTGGCAGTAATGTTCATAATAGGTACTAGTTGTTTCATGTGATAATTTATTTTTTTTAGAAATAACTCAAGAACAGTAAGCTAGAGTGACTCGTAACTAATAAATGTTAATTATATAGATATTAAAATGTATAGAAAAAGAGAGTGTTACTGCACAATGTAAAATAAATAATTGAACATATCACACTTTCATTAGTTGTTAAAACAAATTATAAAAATGTGTTCGCCATTATCCAGACTAGACTGTGTATCAGTATATTATATTATATATGTAAATAAAATATGAATATATTCTGAAAATGTTACAAACTAAATGCAAAGTGTTGGCAAGATAAAATCATTAAGTACTTTCACAAGATCACACTTAAAATAAAGTAATTTTTAATGACAAAATATTACACATGCAATCTATATTTAAGTTATTAAAAAAAAAAAAAAACAATAAGTGACGGTAAAAGAATTTAAATAGTTATTTACAAAAATTTGTCAAAACTGCAAAATTTGCTATCTACAATTTATGCTAAATTCTTTTCTTTTCTCAAATGGTGTTCGCTGCCTTAACATTTAATTTTTAACTATTGCTTGTAATTGTTATTTCTTTCTGACCCTTTGGTTGAATTTTGAAATCAGAAGAGTGTTATTCAACTTACATCTAGCTTCAAAAGCGATAAATTTATTAACCAAGAACTGTTATCGCATTAAAATATAAATATAATTAATATATTTAATTCTAAAAAATAATAATAATCACAATTACAAACATCAGTCACAGATAAATCGTTTTTTAAAATTTATAATACAAACACTAGCAATAAACTAAAAATAAAATTTGTTCATATTGTAAAGTTTGTTACTTAAATATTTTATCGTCATTAATGGCTTAGTTAGAGTATCAAAATAAATTATGGCTCATCATTCGTTGTACAGTACAAAAAAGACGGAGATTTTGGTAAGGTTTTTTAACAAAAATCTTTAAAAATTCACTTTCTTAAAAGTTACAAGGTACCACTAAACATTAAAGTAAACTTAAAGCCAAAATACAACGATATTACATAGAAAAAAAAAATAACAGATGATAACTTTTTCTTAACTGTTATATTTATATATCTAGTTTCATTTAGGTTACATTTATAGTTCGTTTTACAATTATAGTTTGTTTAGAAAAATATATATTACAAATTGCGTTATTTAATAATCACTGTTTGGATATTAAATACACACATATAAAGAAATCATGTTCACCTTGTGTGCTACTTACTAATTAGAGTATTGTCCACTTCACTTCACACAAGAAAACCATAAGGGCCACTAACGCGGATCTGTGCACGCATACTTTGAACACTGTTCATTATTTTCTTCTGGTGACCCACGAGCGTAACACCCAGTGAAGCTAACTGGTGAACGGTCAAATCAACAACAGCGTCCATGTCTGTTATGCCCGCTGTGCGGAACTTTTCCACATACCGTGACATCTTAATGCATTCCAACCATTCCTCAACTGAAGAAAATTGGATTAAATCGGGCGTATCTCCAGCGAGAGGGTCAGCAGAACGGTTTTGGGCAATTTTCCTTAGAGTATCAGGACAACGGATTAATTTGTCTAAGGTTTTCACAATACTAGCGAATGTCGGTCTATGTGTACGCTCCTTCTGCCAACAATCAAGCATAAGTTGATATACAGCTTCAGGGCAATCCATTGGTGCTGGTAAGCGATATCCTTTCTCTATAGATTTTATCACATCTTGATTACTCCAGTTCCAATAGGGACGTTCGCCAAAACTCATTACCTCCCAGCACACTATGCCCATAGACCACACATCACTTGCAGACGTGAATTTTCTGAAGGCTATAGCTTCTGGGGCAGTCCATCGTACAGGGATTTTTCCACCGCGCGTTGTGTACGCACCGTCAGCTGTTGATTCTATTTCTCTAGATAAGCCAAAATCGGCTATCTTGCAAACAAGCTGAGAATTCACAAGCACATTACGCGCGGCAAGATCGCGGTGTATATAGTTCATTTCGGACAAATATTGCATACCTGTTGCGATGCCTCGCAACATGCCTACCAATTGTAGAACACGGAATTTGCCATCATTTGCACGTAAAAAGGTATCAAGTGAACCGTTTTCCATGAATTCAGTAATTATCATTATTGGATTGCATTTTGTAACGACACCTTGTAAAAATATAACATTGGGGTGTTCAAATTGACCCATAATAGATGCTTCTGCAAGGAAATCACGTCTCGCTCTCTCAGTAGACCCTGGTTTCAATGTTTTAATAGCGACGTCAATTTCTTGTCCACAACTCGCTGGGAGCTTTAATTTTCCGCGGCATACATCGCCGAATTCTCCACCTCCAATTATAGCCTCTATTGTAATACATGATGCATCAATTTCACGAGCAAATTCTCTGACCGCTTGATTGGGATCTTCATAAGTATGAGGATCTATATATGTTCTGGATCCAGTTCCAGCAAATAACGGTGTAGTAGCATTACTGCTGGTCTTTGCAGGTCTTTCTGGGCCAGTGTACACTTCACCGTTGCGATAGTTGAGCGCATTACAATCATTTGGTTGTTTCTTGTCGCATTCATCATCGGCACGTGACCGTAGAAAGAGCACTGTAGCTATAATTGCAATAACAGACAGTACTACCACAGCAACCATGACACCGGCTACTAATCTGACTTGAGCTCCTTCCTCTTCGCCAACAAATGTTGTATCAGGTAGAGAACCTGTACGAGCATAAACAATTGCACTGAATTCGCCCCAACCTCTCTTCATTTTAGCTCTCACTCTAATTCCATATTCTGTATCTCTCTTTAAACCAGTTATAGTTATGTGTGGTTCTTTTGAAATCTTAAGTGTTGCATTAGTGTTTTTCTCTAAATTATCTTTAGGGAAACATTTTACTTCATAACTCTCAATGGCATCATCGGGATCGGTGGAATCAATTGGTGGTGGATTCCAAGCTAAAGACAATTTATCACTTTCCACACTGAGAACACGCAATTTAGACACCACACTCACCACAGAAGCCTCAGTTACAGCTGTTATTTCGATTTTCTTCGGTGGCTCACCTGTAAGTTCTGTTACGCCGTTTTCAGCAAATATTTGAAACTTATATTCAGTCACTGGATCAAGCCCAATCACTGTAACTCTAGTATTATTGAGCCCGCTGGCAGCCGGTCGGTACTCAACATTGGGGCCACAGTTAGAGCACTGCACTTTATAAGTGACATCGCTACGTCCTCCATTTTTATGCGGTGCTTGCCATGCGAGAGATATTGAAAATTGATCAGCAAATGTAACCGTTAGGTTGTCTGGAGCAGATGGTGGTTGTGTACACGGCACATTCTTTGGATCCTTCTTCGATCTGAAGAAACCAGGAACACATTTGCATTCACTGGCTGCACGCATTGTAGACTCTGAGTTTTCAGGGCAGGGACTGCAAGGATCATCTCCAGTGTGCGATTTGAATTTGCTCGGTGGGCACTCGTTGCAAACCTGATTATGATGATCGGGTTCAAAACCTGCCTTACATTTACACGAACCACTTGGCAGAGTCCACTTACCGTCACCTTTGCATAAATAAACAGGTGGAGCTTCACCTGAAGCGACTTCAGCATTTTCTACACAAGTACCATTTGCTTGTTCAATAACAGTAACTTCTCGGCCTGTAGGCGTGGCTGGAAACCTTGAAAAATTTACAGTCACTTCTGGACAAGTGATATAATAAACTTTAACAGCCAAAATGGAGATGCAGGCGCCCTGATCTCTAAAAGCAAAGTATACACCCCTCTTAGTGACGGCTATACTCTTCACCTCAGTATTTATATCTACCTCAGAGTTCGTGTTAAATCTGCCCTCTCCTGCTGCTATCCTGCCGACTAGTTTATAACTCTCAGGTTCCCAAGGTGGTTGTTCGCGGGTGGCCACGTCAAACTCGTAGTATAGCAGACTGAATGTCTCCTTACAACTCAAAGCATTACCGGGAAACAAGGAACAATCTCTGATGGTGAATTTAATCTCGATGTATATTCGATTTGCATTTCTTCTCTCTATGAACGGCGTCCATAACCAGTTGTTAACGTTTTGATGTGCAACATCGCAAACGACGTACGAACGCCAGTTGATTTGTTTCTCGAAGTTTGTATAGGATTCTTCAAGCCAGCCGGGTGTATTGGCTTGTGGACCATAAGGGAATCGGGTCCAACCGAGTGTTGGTTCCGTTGTGGTATCAAGAAGCAATACTTGCTCGCCTCGCGCTCCGAGCGCCGCGATTGCAGCGACCACCACCACTGTGCAAAACATCATTTCGATCACATAATAATGTTTAGTCCTCCAAAAACGTCTCACTCACTTCACCTACTTATTTACTCACAAATATCAAACAATCCCACTACATAATGCCACTTGACAAATCGTTCGGTTCGATGTTCGCAACTAGCACTTCACTTTGTTGCACATAAAGAACGACCCCGTCATTTCTCAATGCAATGTAATGCCATTTATTACAGTTGACGAGTGCACAAACTAACCGAGCACGCCTTTCGCGAGAAACAGTCTTTGCAAGTCCCACGGGTGTCGTCTTTAGTGATGACTGAACACAATTAACTCAACTTTTATGTGAACATTCCGCATCTATATTTTATATTGATCCTGTATTACACGGATGAAACTCACTTGACATGGACGCGCAGCAGTTTTGTGTGTTGCCACTGCTAACAGAAATGTGTATTATATTAATTACATCGAGTCGTATTGTCTATGCTTCACGTTTAGTAATTTATTATTTGCAAAATTAAAGTTTAATGTATAGAAAATGTTAATACATAAGTTGTGTATTTATTAAAATAAAAATAGAAACTTTTCTAAACTTCTGTCTGTGTATGTCTATGTCTAGTGTATGTTGTCTGTGGTGTGCACCATAGCGAATGAGCGTCGATTGTAATTTTATTGGTTATAAGTTTTAATTGTTTTAAGTATTTCTTGAATTGGAATAGAACATAACTAATGTATCTAGAATATTAATTTAACGAGTGGAATTTAATAAAAATTCCTTTATGTTCTTGTTGTAATTTAAAATAGCTGTTGTATGCGACTTCGTCCTTAATGCTTAACTAATAATTATAGCCTATGTTTCTCGACTCGCTGATGATTTAGCTTTCTATAGGCTAAAAAATAGCAATTAAAACAATAAAATAAAACATTGTTAGGCTACAAAAAACATGTAGTGACATCTAACACACAAATGAAGCATTACTTGCTTGGCAAATACTATTTAAAATAATCACATTGAAGACAGATGGCAGCTGTTGTCATTAGCATTTATTTAGCAAAAATTTATACACAAGTACGTGTTTAGAAGTAGGTTAACGCAAATAATAACAATTATGTTAGTTGAAATGAAATGATCATCATTTTTCGTAAAACGTGCTTAACAGCGGATTTAAAAATTAGAATATAAGTTCATATAATAATTAGCACCTTAAATTATTACCTATCTACATTTTACCTTACCTACATCTGATTGATTTGTTGTAGGTACTTACCTAAGGTTATGTTTTATGTTTTGTTTTATTAATTAATTTATCATGTTTTAAGGTAGGTACCTAAGGTTATGTACCTAAGGTATCTCTGACAACATATATATGCAAAATTTCATGATGTTCGGTTGAATAGTTAAAGTGTGAAAAGGTAACAGACAGGAAGACAGACAGTTACTTTCATTTTTATAATGTTAGTATGTATGGATATGGATTTAAGGATGTAGAGAGCTCTAACTTGAACATGATGTTGAATTTAAAATAGGTATCTACTTATTAAATTTTAAAACATGAAATA
Source organism: Synanthedon formicaeformis (assembly GCA_945859745.1). Classification (NCBI taxonomy): domain Eukaryota; kingdom Metazoa; phylum Arthropoda; class Insecta; order Lepidoptera; family Sesiidae; genus Synanthedon; species Synanthedon formicaeformis. The sequence goes on along the minus strand of OX243953.1, from coordinate 5,810,523 downwards.
AATAAACAGTTTATCTTTATTATATCATTTATTGTTCAACTTAATGTTATAAGTTACAATAAATTTGAACCTATGTGAAGTTATTCACCTTCTTTATCGTCGTTACCTATGTTGAATTTTTTTTTTAACTCCTCATGATCGCGCCAGAAATCCGCATTGCGTAAAGCTTCATACTTGAATCCCAACTCGTCTGCTTCATCTAAAAACAAAGATGCAATTATTTTCTTGCAAAATCTTTCCGGACGTAGGGTAGCGTGCGAGGGCGCTGTAACGCTCTTCACGTAACGCAAAAGTTAATGCAAGTATCACGTTAAATATAAGTAAGAACTGAATTTAATAAAATAATAAAAAAGGCTTAAAAAGGCTAAATTTTACATAAAAAAAAGGCCACGTCACAAATATCGAATGTAAAATGGGCTTACTCACATTTCATCTTAATAGCTTCCTTTATTAAGTTTTTGAAAGCCGCTATTTGTTCATCCAATATCATATTTATGTCTTCATAAAAAGTTTCAGAATTTACGTCAATATCGCTTATTTTTTTAGACATTGTTGTAACGCAAAGTAGCAAACTGTAATTGTGATAAGAAAAGATTTTTTTAATTTTATGTTCGCAAAGCAACGATTTAACGAAACAAAAAATGGCGTGTTACTGTTTTTTTTTTTTTTTTTTTTTAAATCACGACTGCTGTCAGCTTTTGTTAGCGGCCAGCATTAAAAATCAATGCTGGCCATAAAAACTTAATTTTATTTTTTATTTTCTTTTATTTTATTTATTTTACTTTTTTTTTAAAGTTATTTTAAAAAATTACATTTTTAAGTAGAATATAAGTAAAATGCAATTTTTATTCAAAATAAGTAAGTACAAAATAGTAGGTATTCCTTTCTTTGCCTTTAAAAATGTAAACGCGTTCTAAGCGTGATCTATCTATAGTTTGCACGGATAGATATATTAGATATAGATATAGATATTTGTAAGCACTTTCGTACGCGTATCTTTATAAATTATATCCTACGTATTAATTTTATATAGATCAAGGCTGTCCAAAGCACGGCCCGCGGGCCGCATGCGGCCCGCAGTTTATGCGGCCCGCGACGTGTTTTTTTATCTACCTATCACAAATACTAAAAGATAAAAAAAATTACTTGATAGTTTTATTTTTCATTTCTGTGATAGGTACTTATCTCAAATAAATGAAAATGTGTTTTCTATTATGAATTTTATAAAATCTAAAAAGGTATACTTAGGTATCCACTGACACATAAGTGCATGTGTGAGTACACACATGCACTTCTAGTCATAACTGTCTAGTAATAACTAATATTAATGTTGACAGATAGTTATACAAGATAAATAAATTATTGAAGTAATAATTACATATTGAAGAAAATATTACAATGGTACTCGTGTATATATATTTTTTCTTAAAAAAATTAATGTATCTGCGGCCCTTCAATCCATTTAGTAGTTCGAATTGGCCCGGGCTCCTATCCTGTTTGGACAGCCCTGATGTATACCTAATAGGTAGGTAGGTAGGTAGGTAGTATAAGTATCTATAACTGTAAGTATTTATCTAATTTATAAATGTAATAAGCTGTACTTTTATTGCCTACGTAATTTTTTTGACTGTGTAAGAAAGCTATATGTACTTAATTAATAAACAAATCTTCCTCGTTTATTTTTTTTTATTTGTGGAAAACCGTATCAAAATATTATTATAGTATGGAAGTTGGCGAAGAAACAGGCAGAGGCGGAAACTGGTGCCCGCGACTTCATCCGCATTCAAATATTATTTCCGTTGGATGGAAGGGCAAAATTTCATGATGATCGGTTGAATAGTTAAAGTGTGAAAAGGTAATGGTAGGGGAGCCCAAGAGGGGATTTTTGGATTTACTCGAGCGCGTCAGATATTGCCAATGTATATTCCCCACGTGTCTCCGATAACGGATATGTATTAATCTGACGGTTTGGTTGGTGGGGTTGGCGGGGGTGGGGGTAAAATTTTAAATACAACTCGAGTGCGTCAGATTTTCAGAGGGGATGTTAAGTGAACCTAAACTAAGCTCCCATTTAAAATTCAGACGATTCGGATGTAACGCAAGCTTGTGGCAGCTTTTTGAAAATGCAAAAAATATATTTGACGATTCTCATTTTGTAATACTCGAGCGCGTCTGATTTTCATACAGACGGTTCAGCCTGAATTCCAGATCGTGCTGATTCTTAATCTGACGATTATATGGATTTTTTAAAATACAGCGCCTACAAAATTTTGAACGCCTGTAGACGCTCACCCCACCGCTGAAATGAAAAACTTCATATAACCTTTTTTCTTCTTACCATCCAATCTTCAAAGTAAAATAGGTCCTTACGACGCTCGAGTGACTACACATTTAGCATCGTGGGCTCCCTAACCATAACAGACACTAGACAGAAAGACAGAGTTGGATGTATGGCCGTTTACACATAAAATTATGCATGCAGAACTCATATTTATATTTTATTTTAACTTAGGGCCTCTTTCACAAACTACAAGTAAAGTGTTGATTAGTTACTTTTAAAAATAATTTTCTGTTTTATTGAATTATGCACTCGGTTTACTGCATAATTCGATAGCCGATTTTTTATTATTATTTTCTATTTAATGTTTGGGATGTTTACCGTACAAACAAAGGTATATCAGCTAAATTATTCCCGGTTACCGGTGACTTTAAATGATAGTTTGGTCTACTTGGCGTTTGTGAAACAGGCGCTTAAAGTTAAGTTAATATAATAGAGTGCGAGGGCGCTATATGGTAGGGGAGCCCAAGAGGGGATTTTTGGATTTACTCGAACGCCTCGGCCTTCATTAACCTTTTTTTCTTCTTACCATACAATCTTCAAAGTCCAATAGGTCCCCACGACGACGTTACAATAGGACGTATATAATATAATATATACGTCCTATAGGACAATAGGACGAGTGACTACACATTTAGCATCGTGGGCTCCCTAACCAATAGTGCTTTTCACGTAACGCAAATGCAAATATCCATATTTTCTGGTTTCGGTTACGGAGTTCCATAACATCCGCGACTTTATTTTATACTAACACTATGGACCTATATAATATAATACTAGCTGTTGCCCGCAACTTCGTCCGCGTGAATGGCGGTAAAATTATGACATCTCCTAAGATGTTGATTGAAATCTAGTAATATCAAAGGCAATTTTGTTCACAATTAAATAATTGTGATGAATAACGTATTTATTTGGATAAGGATTAATATCATGTCATTGTCAATAAAACACCTTCGCAAATAAATGCATTAATTTCGATCAAATTAGACAATTTTAAAAGATAGACATATTCTAAATATTTGGACTATCCAACTCAAAAAGAATTTTTCAATTCGATCCAGTAGTTCCTGAGATTAACGCGTTAAACCAAAAAAACAAACAAACTCTTCAGCTTTATAATATTACCTACTTAGTAAGCATAGGATAGAACGCGGACGAAGCCACAGGCACCAACTAGTGTTTGATAAAGAAAAAACAACACACATTGATGAATATTCAATAATAGGTAGGTACAATGTACAATTTTAATTCAGGTCATCAGAGATGCCTAACTTGCAATTAAATTCGTTCTGAATTGAATTGCTAACGTTTTAAGAAAATAAAATGAGGTTATTTGAAAACAAAGAGTTTTCTATTAAATAAACATTATGTTCATCACGTACTGGAGTTGTGCTTTATAAGCATTTCTATCAACATACAAACTGTAGGTATTGACGTGAACCTGGGTGAATATATTATAGGTGGAGTATGGGCAAGAAAAATTGCTCGTGGTTCCACCCAGGTGCTCAAAGTAGGTAAACTCAATGCCCGTGTTCAGGTTGAGGTCTCAGCGGCTCTTCAATTAATATGTTCTTCACATTAACATTGTTATATCCCCTGGTTCCAACTTACAGAACCTTTCATCACAATGCTGGAACCGGAATTTTTTATCTGGTAACGGCGAATGTCTTAGTTCTCACACTAAGATTCTCTAAGAATAATTAAATTCAACTACATTAGTACTTATAGTGGAGGGGCACAAAGCGTTTCATCTTTTGGGCATCCCATCTAGTAGCAGTAGGTGGTATTTTCATGCCAAATATCATAAAAATACCACCCCTTTACATGTTTTTCGGTGAGTTAGAAAGGGATGCCAGAGCCTATTTTCCTGTCCCTTCCTAAACCCTTTCCCTACTATACAGGGTGTCCCAAGAAGTAGTGATATAAAAAATCTAGGAGGTAGAGGACCTCGAGGGGTATCCGAATAACCTCCATGTATGTTCTGCAATTTTTCGTATTTTCCTAGTTATGATTTTTTTTTAAATTTTTTACCTAACGCCGAGTACCACGAGGTTTATAATTATAATGTCATGAATTATTGTGATAGATGCCTAATTTTTTTTTTATAGTAAGCTGATGGACAAGCTAATCCGGCTCAGTAACATTTACTATCATTAGATCTTGGCAAAGGATCAAAAAAATTAAAGTAACAAAATAAACATGAATAACGCAATATTTTTCTCAACTTTAAAGACTTTTTAAAAAAAAAGTATACATAAAAAAAATTGTAGTACAGATTTCAAAAACTTCCTCTATCTGTGAAGTAGCTATCCTGCAAATTTCATTGAGCTACTCATAAGGCTTCATAAAAAAAATGAATCTAAATGTAGTAAGTGGGGATGGCGCGGATTTCGCTCGGTAAAGTAAGGTATAACTCCGAAGGTATTGGCAGTAGAGAAAAAAGTTTTAGACAAAAGTTGTTCGTAATTAAAATATCTACAACTTTGCTAATAGGAAAAATATCATAATATTGAACGGTTGGGGAGGAAATGGAGAAAAATGAAAAATTGGGAGAAAAATAAAAAAAAATTGCCTTTCGGAAGTAATAAGTTGAAAAGTATTGATGTTAGAAAAAAAAGTTTCAGATAAAAAAGTTAGTAAATTTAATTTAAAAGGGAAAAGGTCTGTACAATATTTTGCCTAACACTAACCGTTCTCGAGATATCGAACTAAACGCGTTTTCATCGAAATGATGCACAGCTGACCTTCGGAGAACCCCTCAAACTGAAATGTATGCTCAGAATGCACCCCCCTATCGATCCTGAAAATCTCCAAACTATATAATTTAATGTTTATTAAACCCTCTTTGAGCAGTAATTTTATTGGGCTAGTGCCCCAAAGAAGAAATGACAAAAAAAGGCCTGCCTACCAGTGCTGCCTACATCAAGTGGACCGTCAGCCAGCCTATCTACAATGACATAAAAAAAGGAAAATTAATTTTCTACATAAAAAATAAATACGTACACTATAATCAAAGGGATTTTGTGTAAACAAATTTATAACCTAAAAAAATTTGATTTTCAAACATTTACATCTCAGTGTTAAAGAACAAAAACATAAATTTAAACTGTAACTTGTTAGAAAAATATTCTTTTGAGTATAACGTTTAGTATGTAATTCAGAGTACATTTTTTTTTTTTAATTAATTTTTCACATCTTTTTTTAGGTACTTTTTGTTTACATAAGATCAATTAAATAGAGTACCTGTAAGACTAGACCGCCCAAAGAACAGTTATATTTATAGTAACGTAACATAATTATCAAAACCTTTTCTCACTAAATAGGAAGTGGGCCAATAAATTTAAAAAATTATCATCTTGGATCTTGACCAACCAGCTATTTTTAAACTGATAACATACCTGCACTGCTTAGATCAAAAGTAAATGTAACTAAACATGGAAATACCTATACAAGCTTTATAAAAAAAAAAATTAACATATTTGTAAATATGTTGATCGTTGCTTCACTTTGTTTTAATGAAATCTAATACCTATGTCTAATTAATATTGTATCTACAGAACATTGATTGATGTGAAGGAAATCTATCTTTAATACCAATATATTAAAACTTTTTGTTTGTACGCGCTAATGACAGGAACTACTGGTTCGAATTGAAAAATTATTTTTGTGTTGGATAGTCCATTTATCGAGGAAGGCTATAGGCTATCAATAGAGAACTCGGACGAAGTCGCGGGCACCAGCTAGTTTATTAATAAAATTACACCTTGTTATGAACTTAGGTTCTTATGGGATAGAAAGTATAAATTAAACTTCATAATTTTCTAACATCTTTGGTTTATTTTGTAGGTTACACAATTTTTTAATAGGTAGCGAGCAAATTTAGAACGTAATATAAGAAAACTTTTAATCAATTGGTATGTTAACCAAATTGTATCAATTTTTCTATGTTGACATTTTTATTCTGTGACTAGCTGGCGCCCGCAACTTCATCCGCTTTGAAAAAGAAAAAAGTGTCCCGTACATCAAAATGTTTATCTACCAAGTTTCATGAAAATCGGTTAATTCGTTTAAGAGTTATGGAGGAACATACATACATACAATACGTACACTTACAGATTTATTATTAACTAGCTGGCGCCCGCGACTTCGTCTGCGTTGAAAAGAAAAAAGTGTCCCGTACGTCTAAATGTTTATCTACCAAGTTTCATGAAAATCAGTTAATCTTTCACAAACTACATGTAAAGTGTTGATTAATTACTTTTAAAAATAATTTTCTGTTTTATTGAATTATGCACTCGGTTTACTGCATCATTTTTATTATTTTCTATTTAATGTTTGGGACGTTTACCGTACAAACAAAGGTAAATCAGCTCCATTATCCCCGGTTACCGGTGACTTTAAGTGACAGTTTGGCCTACTTGACGTTTGTGAAACAGGCGCTAAGAGTTATGGAGGAACATACATACAATACCTACACTTACAGATTTATTATTAGTATTGATTGATGAAAAATAAACAATTTTATTTCTTCCATCAAAATAAATGATTAAAATTACATTGTGATATATGAAATGTTGAATAGATAGTCTTTAACATATAGATAAACTAGCTGCTGCCCGCGACTTCGCCCGCATATAAAACCTTTTCTCAGACCTACCGAGTGTACATATAAAATTTCATCAAAATTGGTTAAGCCGTTTCGGAGGAGTATGGCAACTAACACCTTGGACTAACACTATGGATAAATATTATTCTGTAGGCAGAACATATGAATTTTAAAAAGGGAATAAAATTCAAAGAAAATGAAAAAAAGTGCATTTATTTATTGAAAAAAAAACTTAGCATAAGTGCATGAATATGGAAAAACAGAATTTTTCCTTAGGTGCCCACCACAACAAAATAAAATATGAATTAGAAATAATAAAATTAAAAGGAATAATAGTAACAAATTAGCCCACGAAATACATGCAAAATAGACAAAATAGTGAATATTTAAAACTAATAGTAGCAAATTTTGAATTATTAAATTTAGATAGAGATCACATGAATTTTTTTCTAAACATTTAGAAACAACACAATATAACATTAAGAAAAATTTAGCTGCCAATTAACAGAGTAAACTTTACAACATATTATTCCTAAAATCTAATATAAATGAAACATTTTATAGACTTTTTGTTTAACAAGTTAAATAAAAGAAATTACAAAACCAATGTATTATTTTCTATGGCTTCACTTAAATCGTTTAAGTTTTTGAACACGTGTTTGACATCTGATGGTTTCTCTTTAACGTTGTCGTTGATGAGGATTGCGTGCCATCCGACCTCTGTTGCGCCTTCATAGTCTTTCTCATAATCGTCCCCGATGTGTACAATCTCCGATGGCTTCAAAACTCTCAGGCTCATATCCATTGCTGTATGGAAAATCCCTTCATCCGGCTTGGCGTGACCCGCTTCATAGGAAGCCACGATGAAGTTGAAATACTTGAGTATATCCATGCTCTCCAATACTTTGCACAGTCGTGGATCATAGTTTGAGATCACACCAAGTGTGATTCCTTGTTTTCTGATAGTGTTCAAGACGCGTTCGCAACCATCTGCCAAAAGCCAGCATTTGGATGTTGAATAATCTTCTATGAGCCGAGCGGCGAGATCTTCTAAATCATCATCCGACATTTTGTTACGGAATGTATTTAAAACGAGAGCACGCCACCAATGAACCCATAAAATTCCTTTATATCCAAAATTTGGATGTCTGGTACGCAAGTATTCGAAAGCATTCTTGTACGGAAGCTCCAATTCCTTTATATCACAGTTGTGTCCAAGCTCACGAGCAACTGCTGTGTAATATTGGAGAGGCGGCATTCGGAATTTCAACAGAGTATTTGTTGCATCGAAGGTGACTACTTTAATTCCTTTTAGCGACATATTTGCCATTGCCACTATTTATAGGTCAACTATTGTCAACGAGATCACTTAGTTAAACAGTCTAAAATATGTACGAACCCTGCTGCCGGCAAGTGAGAAATGAATTCTCTTTTAATGGCGACGTTAACTCTAGACATTATATTTTTGCTTTGCTAAGCTATTCTCAATTCTCATCCCGCGCATTTTGTTTGGTTGGAGCTACACAGAAAAACAAAAGATAATAAATGAATTATTTACATTTTTTATCTATGTAATTATGACAGTTTGACAGTCATGTCATTGTCATTCACTGTACAAATAGTTACTATGTATCTCATAGACATTAATATTGTCTATGGCAGTAGTTATATTTCTTTGTAGTAGGCTACGGAAGTACATATTATACATACTTTATTATATGATTTTCTTTGATGATTAGTTTTTGATTGAGTGAGGTGTCAATACTCAATACTAATCATAGAGAAAGTATAGACTAGAGTAGTCATTAAAATAATAATAGTCGTGAAAACGAGACACATTTATGCTTTATTACCTTAGAGGGAGCGAGACACATTATTGATTTTTTGTCTCACTTTGCGTATGCGTTTTTATTGTTTGCCACACTTGAAAGTGTGGCACACAAATCTCTTGGAGCACTTTGTTTTTTGCCGATTTTCATATTTCAAGCATTTTTCAAAGTTCCTGGGTATTGTGTTAGGTGTGGTACGTGTTGCTGAAAGTGGTGATAATGGTGAACTGTAGCATTTTAGGCTGTAAAAGTCGATCAGAGCGAAATGTTGAAAACATAACCTTTCATATGTAAATGCTTTATTTCTTGGTTAAATGCAATAATTGTTGCATGCATGTTCAGTAAACATCTAATTTATGTCTTGTTATAAATTTTACAACTGTTTTAGATGATATTTTTATGATTTTTCTCTACGGTATGTACTATGTGGTACTATGTTTCCGTCCTTATCGGGTGTACGCTCACCGCTTCTCTTGTATATACTCTCTCTACGATACTAATAATAAATCTGTAAGTGTAGGTATTGTATGTATGTATGTTCCTCCATAATTCTTAAACGAATCAACTGATTTTCATGAAACTTGGTAGATAAACAATTAGATGCACGGGACACAGGATAGCCTACTTTTTTCTTTTTCAACGCGGACGAAGTCGCGGGCGCCAGCTAGTTAATAATAATATTAAAGAAAGATAAATAGCATTCACCATTTTAAAGGATCAAATCAAATTAAGTAATGATTTTTAAGTTTAATTAAATTGACATAGAATAACATAAGATCAACTACCTACTAAGCACAAACTAAATAGTAGATACTAAAGCGGCCTTTACATTTGGCTAAATTTAGTGCACTAAATGAATTAGACACGGGATTTAGACAAGTGTAAAGACATTTAGACAGTTAGACACACTAATTAGACAATCAGACTGGTGTCTGCCGATCTAAATCAGTTAGCATGCTGAATTTAGCCAAGTGTAAAGCGATTTAGACAAGAAATGCTTTTAGTTGTCTGTTCTCCAATATATAAAGTTACCTACCTACTCTATGAATTGTCGCCGAACGCAGCGCATTATATAGGTTAAAACGTAGTGGGAGTATCGTGATTATTTTATTTTTTATTCTCTTTGCTTTCGAGCAGCGATGGCCGCTAGAGAAAAAGAAGTTATTCTTCGTTTAATTGAATTATATCAAGAAATGCCCTATTTATGGGACAAAAGCCACAGTAAATATAAAAATAAAGATTACCGAAATGAGGGGCATAAAGAAGATATAATCACTACGTTTACAACACGCTCGGAATTCGCCGTTATACGTACATAGAGTAACATATATACGGAAAATTCTGTGTCAGCTGGCTAATTAGATAAAGTGTAAAGAGCAAGCTTTTTTTCGCTGTCAGAATTTAGTGCACTAAATTTAGCCAAATGTAAAGGAAGCTTTAAGATATGTGCGTTGCAATGGTCCAGTTAGTTTTTTGCGAATATAATTATTTGTAAGCTGGAGCAATTTTTGCAAATTCATAATTAAATGGAGCAATTGTGTTTACATCCATTTACGCTTTTGCTTTATTTGTAACTTCATCCTTCATCCGGCCAGGTTTACGGAGGTTGACCAAGGAATATATTACTCTCTAGCTGGCTAATCCCACCCCCAATCCCAATGGTTGGCATTTGGCAATATTGACTTGACTGACTGACTGGCGACGCGACTGGTCAGTCATAGCAGTCAATCACAAATTCATAACAACAGTAGTCAGTACAGTACACTTTTTTTTTTATTTACAATTTGTGTCCTCATAGTTTTACGCAATACAGAAAGTCTTTATTTCCATAATCCACGTGTTTTTTCAGTAATTTATCGTCATGGTGTATATAAAGCAAGGTACCTATTATGTTCCTTTAAGATTACATCATTTTGTATTATTTCCTGTATAGATTTAGGACACGTCAGTAACAATAACAACCTATTATAATTTTTTATTACAAGGATTTTTATACTCGTGTTTAATTCTGTGATGTTGAGTCTTTTAAGCTTAATGTGTAGTATAAAAGTAGTATTGCGCTGTGTTTCACAGTCATTGGGGCCAACCCTTTGTAACCACTCCCATATAGGGGACCACTGTGAAATAACAGCTTGTTTTAGGCGATGGTAATCTCTTGCCATCAAGTTGACCGTTAACATAAGAAAAATCCTATAGTGTTCTATTTACAAAATATAATTTGCTTTTCAGATGGTACAGTGGCGGAAGGTAGACTTTTTAGTATATCAGGCTTCTTCTGGGGCATAATGAACTTCATATACTTGTTGTAAGTACATAACTACTTTTATAAATAAATTTGTATATAGAAATGATAACTTGTTGTAATACTAAGGGCCTCTTTCATCATCTGTCAAGTAGGCTAATCGTCATTTAAAGTCACCGATCACCGGGGATAATGGAGTTGATATACCTTTGTTTGTACAGTAAAAATCCCAAACATTAAAAATTAAAAAATAGCCTTTGGAAGGATGCACCAGAGTGCATATTTTAATAAAACATAAAATTATTTTTAAAAGTAACTAATCAACACTACTGATGGTGAAAGAGGCCCTAATTGAAACCGTAGTCACACAAAGTCCTGCCTAAATGAACTTGACATAACTATTTATATTTAGAACTAATAAATGTTCGCACAGAATTGAAGCCTGGGATGTTTTTACCAATTTTATGATTTTAAATAATTTTCTTTTGGTCCAAACTTCTATTTCGCTTTATTCCTTCCCCATTTAGTCCACCTACAAGTATTTCCTATTTTTGATGTGACATCTTTTACAGCCCATGAGACTGGCTATTGGCATTCTGCAATGGCTCATTTTTTTAGTCTAAGCGACTCTTTCACAAACGTCAAGTAGGCCGAACTGTCATTTAAAGTCACCGGTAACCGGGGATAATGGAGCTGATATACCTTTGTACGGTAAACGTCCAAACATTAAATCAAAAATAATAAAAAAAATTTGGCTATCAAATGATGCAGTAAACCGAGTGCATAATTCAATATAACAGTAAATGATTTCTAAAAGTAACTAATCAACACTTTACATGTAGTTTGTGAAAGAGGCCCTAAGTATCTAATGATTCCATAATTATCTCAACATGTCTACGTGAAACGAATCACTCAAGGAATCAGGTGCCCTAGAAAAATATATAAGAATAATAAAGGAAATTTATTCAAATGTAATAATGTATGAAATAGTCATGTAAGTTAATATAGATATCTATTTTTAGATTTCAGACTCTTATAAATCCTAACTACAGCAAATATGGGGACAAACATCAAGTAGATTTTCGTCGACCGGGCAGTGGGTAAGCATTAGAACACAAATTATTAAAATATATATATATATTTGTCATTTATTTTGCTTTGAGCTTCATAATATTTTTCAACTGATTTCCAAAAAAGGAGGAGGTTCTCAATTTGACTGTATTTTTTTGTTTTTGTTTTTTATGTTTGTTACCTCATAACTTTCGACTGGGTGAAACGATTTTGCTGATTCTTTTTTTATTTGAAAGCTGGTGTTTCCCGTGTGGTCCCATTTCAATATGGTCCAGTTCTGACAATGGGTTCCATGAGAAAACGGTTTGAAGTCGGTTTCATTCATTAAGAGATCATTAACGGATATTTTTATAGACATTAATTTGAGATTTTCTTTGATTCTTCATGATTAGCAGTCAAATTATTTCATTGACTTGTTTACTTAAGTTCCCACTTTTACGATACAGGTGTCTCGCATGAGTTTCAAAAACTCGAGAATGGGTTTTCACTCATGGAAAATTTTTTTCTTTCCATAAGAGAAAACCGAATAGAAATTGGTCTTATACCCAGTCCTGAGTTTTTGCAAGACTAAAGCCCGGCGATTGATTTTTATATATGTTTCTTTACATTTTCAGACCACCAAAGCCTCCATCTAGGAAGTACGGCGGTTTTGGACCATCTGGTTCCGGTCCATCTCCTCCACCAATGGGCGGATGCGGCTGTGGGGGTTAACATTAATTATATAGTTTTAATAAAGTATACATGTTGAGACAACCATCAAATTTATTTATAACAAATTATTCTAGCTCCTATATAACCCATTGTCATGTAGGAAATTATTATCTTTAAAATATACTAAAACCAAAAACTTATTTTAACAAGGTATCTTTACTACATTCCTTGATTTCACTATTTTAAAGTACTTTTTTTGTTCATTATGTTTTATTTGACAAGAAAAATTGTAATTTTAAGTTTTTTTTTCTCGTAATAATTATTGTATACATATGTTCTCTTTAAATCATTTATTCAACGCTAAGATTTTCTTAAATATTATTTCTTCTATCAAATAAACGCTAATAGTACATAATGCTTTTGTTATTATTTTATTAAACCCCTTTTTCAATGTCAAGTTTATCATCAATACTAATAATAAATCTGTAAGTGTAGGTATTGTATGTATGTATGTTCCTCCACAACTCTTAAACGAATTAACTGATTTTCATGAAACTTTGTAGATAAACATTTAAACGTACAGGACACAGGATAGGCCACTTTTTCTTTTTCAACGCGGACGAAGTCGCGGGCGCCAGCTAGTTTATTAATAATTTTGTAACGTCAATAAACAGTGAGTTGTGTTCTGCAAACATAAATAACATTATTATCAATAGTAATAATAAATCTGTAGGGTCAGTCATGGAGTAAGTTACCTACTTTGTTTTCAGAGATATTGTGTTTATAGGCTCTATACATGATACTGAAACTAAATTGACCATTTTTACAATTTTTATCTGTATGTATATATGTTCCTCCATAACTCTTAAACGAATTAACTGATTTTCATGAAACTTGGTAGATAAACATTTATACGTACAGGACACAGGATAGGCTACTTTTTTTCTTTTTTAACGGGGACAAATTTGTAATAACTATCTGTAGTTCCATAAATATTCAACAGATGGCGTAACATGTATACGGCGCACGGGTACAGTAATCAATAATAAATCTGTAAGTGTAGGTATTGTATTTATGTATGTTTGTATGTTCCTCCATAACTCTTAAACAAATTAACTGATTTTCATGAAACTTGGTAGATACACATTTATACGTACAGGACACAGGATAGGCTACTTTTTTCCTTTTCAACGCGGACGAAGTCGCGGGCGCCAGCTAGTTAATAATATAATCCTATCATGTCTTTTAAGTTGGACCAAATTACACATAGTTTCGAAGTTATATCTAAATCTAAATTTTTTTTTAAAAAACAAGCTTTTTATTTAGGTGCCTAAAAAGAAGAAAATTATCTTTAAATTAAATATAAAAGCTTGCCGCGAGATTTGCATATTTTATAGGAAACATTTCTTTCATAGAATTAGGCAAGACTAGTTAGTACACAGGTAAATCTCGCGACAAGATTTTATATTTAATTTAAAGATTATTTTCTTCTTTTTAGGGCAGTTAAATAAAAAGCTTGTTTTTTTAATTTTCTTTTACCATTATAATTTATTTTAACACCCAAAACTTCTTGAAATGTATTTGAAATATAACGGGGGAAGTAAATCACTTTAAAACAAATTTAAATTGAAACAATATTTTTTTATATGTATAAAAAGATTAGCACGCTGTCGACCAATATTCGGTATAACATTGAAATTCGAAAATTAATACTTACAGGTAGTATTCAATTAACAGTATACAGACGTACGACTGGTTACCTTGTCTTGTCGAAATCCCTATTTTTCGGACCAAGTGGTTTAAATTATCCTTTATAATGCGCACTGCCTGCCTGGTTTGGCACTCCCTGCCGGCGTCTGTATTTTCGAGCTCATATAACCCAAATCTTTTCAAAGTGCGAGTGAATTGGCATATCTGGGTGAGCTCGCTCCATCATAGGCCTCATCTTCGCATCACAGCTGGATGTTGTTGGCCAAGAGTAGGCAGCTCACTAGCACTCCCCTTGGTGTTGCTCGTGTCCTTAGGCGGCGGTAACCACCTTCCATCAAGTGAGCCGCCTGCCTGTCTGCTACCTCTTTATTATTAAAAAAAAACCCATCTCTAATAAAAAAAAACTCAATAGAACCTGTCAAAGTTAGTGAACTACTGATGATCTTCAAACGCTTGAACAGATCTTCTTAAACTATTGCTCTATGAACAATCTCGATACCGGGCCTTATAATACCGAGACTACAAATTAAAACCTCCCATGTTCTATCATCGGCGGCAAATATGAGACCCGGGATCACAGCGAGGCCTTATACCCGGGCCATACAGACACCGACAATACCGACATGTCCTCGGGGACCATTCTCCTGCGGCCAAGCCGCATTCTACTGCTGTGGTGGCCCAGTGGAACATCAATGAGCCACCATCTGTTGAGTCCAAGACGCCAGGCGCCCTCCTCCAACGCCCAGAACAACCAGATAGCGCCACCGTAGTGTCCCAGTGACGCCGACTAGCTCTTGGCCCTGTGTGGGGCAGTCTATTAAGCCGAAAAATACACGATGAGACTCAGAACATGCCGTGTCACAGCCAGCATGCGTAAACCTTGGTGCCAACCGGTACCGTAGCCCACAGACCTCCCTAATGACCCAGGGCCGGTTACTCCCCCTTTACGGCCCAGCCTAGGGGGGGATGCTCACCAGGAGTTGGAAACTGGGAGCCGCGCACGCCCCTCCCTGCACCACACCACTCCTCAAGTAGTGGGGCAATGGTAATGGCCCTTGAAGTCAACATAACCCGGGCCTTAAGCCTTAGTCATTAAAAAGTGGACCACTCGAATACTTGCTAGTCTCGAATACAGTGAGAAGTCGCGGCGGACATATAAATAATGTTATCTTTCATACCACCCTTATTAAACACTATTTAATTGATAATACATTATAAACAATTAAGTACAATCCTACAATACTAAAAGCTAAATCTATTTTTATCTAGAATCTATACCCACTTAACTAAAAAACATTTAGATGTCACTTAAATTGTTAAGAATTCACTTAAATTCCAGTAGTTCTTTTCTTTATATTATTTTTAGTTAGTTGTCTTGCTTCTTCTCATAACTTATCTTTGTTGTGTGCACACAGACACATTTTTTCCTATAATATTGTATTTATCTTGTACACGTTTTAGCCTTTTTAAATTTCTACCTCTAATTTTTTCAATCGAAGGCTCACAGACACAGTCCGGGCTGGATTTTTTTTTGAACCGGTGCAAGTACTGCGAGACCAAATAAACTTCACACCTCAACCTGTGAACAATAAACAATTTTTTATACATTTTACAGCACAAATACAACGAATCCCATATTAAAACTAGGAATGTAGTGGTAATGGCACTATGGAGAAAATGAATTAATTTGCCAAAATATAAATATTGTTAGAAAAGATGGTAAACTATCACACACGATACTAGCTCGGTTAAATGATCTTAGGATCATGTTACTACTTTCAAGAGCACTGAGAAGCGAATGCTGCCGCCCCGGACTATAGGCCTAGTCGGGTAGTTTCTACGGTAGACGCTACTTTGTCTGCTTAACTTTACAAAATATAGTCAATGATATAGCTTCCCAATAGTGAAAGAATTTTTCAAACCTGTTTAGTAGTTTCGGAGCCTATTTAATTCAAACAAACAATCAAATATTTGTATTAGATGTATTACATGTTAAAATATATGTTTTGTCCTATTAAGTTCACATTTCTGTAATATTATAGATAAACCATATTATAGTGGATTTGGTTCATAATGATAATGAAGAGACCAAAATATTCATTGCTTTATTCGGAAGCCGCTATTTATACGTAGGTAGAAAGAAAAAAACATACATTTTATGCATTGTCCGACAATACAACCGCACAATGCCCATATCGCTGCTTAAAGGGCCACAAATCAAAATTACACTTTTTACAGGAGAGCTAATCGAAAAAAAAAATTAAATTAATTTTTGTCTATTTTTTCTTATTAGATATATATCAAATATATGCATGTTATACATCGTTAGAAGCGTATTTTTAGGTAGCATTAAATGCTACTTTTATAATAAAATGAATACTAGAAGAGATATAAGCAGTTACTTTTGAATATATAAAAAAATGATCAAAATATACAAAAACAACCATAAGTCTTTTTGCAACATAATTACAATATGAAGGATTGTGATTGTATTTTTGCAATAAAAATATTTTTTTGTTTTATGGCCCTTTAGTTTCTAAGTGCGCCTAATTTCTATTACATATATAAATATCTAACTAAACTTAATTTATGATTTTATGTCTTTATTTGTTGACTCGATCTTTGTCTAGACACAGTTGCAATATCTGCATGGGTTCTCTGGGAACTTATTACAAGTGGTTCTTTAGTATTAGGACAAAGATGGTCATTAAACTTCCTTTTTGCTTCTATCTACTTTTTAATGTTAAAATCTACAGACAGGCTCAGGGTCCACTGACGGTAGGTGGCTACTGTCGCCTAAGACACAAGCAACGCCATATAATTGAAATTTATGTGAATTAAAGCTAAAAATTTATGTAACAAGCACATAGATATTTATTTACCTGCATGTTTTTTATGTGAAATAGAAACCGTTAGTTGAGCCATCTGTTTTTTCATCAAAATGTTTGTGAATCAATAATTGTTCTCTTCCTTTTATCTGACACACTAGATTAATTACCCATTCTAATTAATATATATAACCAAAGCTAATCAAGCATAACTTTATTTTTGCTTTATTTATTTATTTATTCTGATTTATTACTTTTTTCTTTTTAGAAGTTTTCAATAACATGAATGACATTGACATTGTTGATTTGTTGATGTCAAACTGACATTACTGATGAACGAATGAATTAAAAAAAATATTCAGAACAGACTAATTTTATTTAGGATAAATTGGTGGCGCTGGTGAGGCTAGTGTTCAACCAAAATTCAACTCGGCGCACTTCATTCCGTCAACTACTGCTAAATTCATTCCATACTCTCCATACTCTCAAACTCTCTCTGTTCACACTATCGGATTTTGTTGCTACTTTTTAAGTTTAACACCCATGTAAGATGGCGCTCCTTATCTCTACGCTCCTTAATTACAAATTTCATGTTACACTATCGTTTTTAAAAAGCGTAAGAATATGACTTAAAAACAATTAAATTAATGAAAACACACAATAAAGTACTCTATCTTTTAGTGGCAATAAAGTCAAGTAACCAGGCAACAAAACTCCAAAAAAACTACAATTCGTTCGGTCGGTCCATGACGGGCATGCGCATTGCGAAGTTGATTGACCGAGTGAATTGGGTGAGTGGGGGAAGTAATAATTAGACCTAAACGCAACCAGAGCAGTGCAGTACGGACTACGGAGCACAGTCAAAGAGTATATAATCACTACGTTCTAAGAGACGGGACTTCATAGTAAAAAAAAAAAAAGTCGATTCGTATGAAACGCCTGGACTACGCTCATGCCAACCTCACCTCGACAATGACAAATGTCGTGCCGCCAATGCAGCCAACATAGAAATAAAAATAGGGATGTGCATAATATAGATTCTATCAACTATCGACTACTATTATCGATCAGATTTTAATTTGTTCATATTAAATAAAAGAATATTTTAAAAAAAACTTTTTTATTTACTACATCATCCTATTGACATGACATTACAAATTTGGTGCAATTTAAACGTACATTAAAAATATTAGTGTCATTTCGCAATTGCTTGCTGCTGCGCTTTTTTCGTATAATCTGCAGATGTTTCTTCAGCTTCTGCAAATGAACTATTTAAAATATGGCATTCATTTCTAATCAATAAATAACTCAGACGACGCAATAGCAACTCTGCTATTATATGTCTATGGTCTTTACAGATCCATGTCATGTCACATTCAGCCATCATTAGGGTAATAAAATATTGGCTTATGTTTTTGCGAAATAATTGGTTGCGTACTTCGCGCTCAAAAATCTTCGTAGATACATCTACAGTCTTGCAAAGCTGAAGAGACGGGTACGTTAGAGAAGACTTGTCACTCCACCATTCTCGTAAAGCTATATATCTGTACATAGAATTTAGTTCAGGATCTGAAACTTTTAAAGTTCTACAACATTCTTGGCACTTCTGTTTTTTTAAAATAGCCATTGCCAAATAACCACTTACGTAAACTGTTGGTTGTTTATCAAAGTTATTGAACAATTCTTTCAACTGCTGCTCCTCTAATTCTGTCTCCTCATAATCCTCGATGTGTAGCATAGGAAAATCTTCATTTGAGGGTGGTATTGGATTTTCGCCGTCAGACTTTTCTGCTTTTTTACTGGCTTTTTGAAAAACTATATCGTGAAAGTCAAAAAGTAGTTCGTTATTGTCACTTTCACAATTAGAACCTCTGCTTCTTGGTGTATTTAGGCGAGTAATAATTGAAGACTTTAGAGCTGAGTTAAAATGATGGCATGTTGGATTACGGTTTGTGGGGCTATGTTGTCTGATTACACCAAACAAATTCTCCAGTGAATCTTGATTTAACTGTCGAAGATTCAAATATTTGAAGTTTTTGTTCTCTACATATTTCCAAATATCCTGCAAGGAATTTAGAGTAATAATGTATCCATTCACACATCTGATATTTTTAAGTCTTAAGTGACTGTCTGATTTCGTAAAATAAAGACCTTTCAATTTATTTTTATACTCGATCCACAGCCTATGGTGGAAGCTATTTTTGCGCACGTTTTCTCTTATATGTTTCTTTATATCCTTTGGCGATGATGGTCCATTGGTGCAATCAAACAGACGGTCTAAATCTTCAATTATTTCACCAGTTTCTAAAATTTCACGGCTACGCTTTACGTTTGATGTACTTTCCGAAAGTAACTTTAAGACTGCAGCTGTTGTGTTGCTTAGGATTTGGGCAGCTAATTTGACTCTCATTTTTGATCTAAATTTCGGTTCCACATGCAATTTCGTGATCTTTTTGAAATGGAGAGTGCTTCTATTTCTTTTTTCTAAGTCTATTAAATGTGACCATTGGGCTTTTTTATTTCCCATGACCAAAGTACCTCCAGAGAGAAAATTGTTTCTAATAGACTTAAAAAGATGCGGTACATCGTACATAATGAAAACTTTTTCATTGTTTAATAAAAAGAAATTGGAATCGTCAGCATTACCGCTAAGGCGTTTTAACAAATTTAAAGCTCCCATATTTGTTGGGCCTTGATCGCATACCGTACTAATAACTGTATATCCAGTGTCTCTTATTGTTTTAATTACTTTTTTAATAATTGCAGCTAATTTCTGTGTTGAAATGGTACCCTTAACAAAGTAATGTGCAACTGGTTGTTTGAATTTTTTATGTATGCCTTGGAGCATAAAGACCAATGCGTGATCCGCTACTTCTTGAGTTCTGCCACCTTCGTCTTCAATATCCACGTACCCGTCAACTTTGTCCGAAGCAACATCGTAAATTAATCTTTTTTTTAATGCAATTTCGTCAAACATTAAAACACACACTTTGTTCTTCTCGGTCATTATTTCGGATTGTTTTTTCAAATGAGACATAACACATGGATATACACCTGTATCCATTTGGATGTTCTGCAGTACTGTTTGTAAGGTTCTCACACTTGGCATTGGTAAGAATTGATTAATATATCTATAAGCTTTGGGAGATTTCTTGTAAATTGCGAGTGCTATGCTTTTATTTACTGTAGTCCATCGTTTTCCTTGAGGTTTCCGGTTTTGGTTTAGTACAGCAGCAGAAATAAGACTTTTCAGTACCGGCGAATTAATTTTGTCCATTTCATCAACTTTCTTTTTAAGAAGTTTAATTGTAATTTTGCTTTTTTCTAATTGTTTCCGCAATTTTTTCTTCCTGGGTGTGTCTGATAAATTCTTTTGAATTGATGTTGAAGGTTCTGTAATAGAGAAATTAATTAAATTAGTAAGCGAAGTAATTAAATGCACTGGAAAATACGAATATATACTTTGACAGTCACTTTATTAATAACTAATTAATAATTAATATAATTATACAACGCGGACAAATATTTGTACACATTTTATTAACAGATATTTGTCAGCGGTTGTGTGTGTGAGCCAGAAAACAAGCTTAGTGCTTAGTGTGGGCCCCTCGTTGAGTGTTGTCCATTTATTAATTTATACAATATTGAAAAGTATGCATTTCAATCTAGATATATAATAGATGTTTGTGCAAAAAAATACCCACGTGGGCTACTGAACTTTATTTAACTTTAAAATTAGAAAGCAAAGTAATTAAATTGTCTGTAACAGAGATATAGAAATCATTTTAATTAAAACTACAAGAGGTAAATCACATAAAATACACACCTGGGCTGCAGGATCTTTTTCTTTTCAACTGAAGTGGTGCTGTATCCAGAATTGGTGCTGTATCCAGAATCGGTGCTGTATCCAGAATTGGTGCTGTATCCAGAATTGGTGCTGTATCCAGAATTGGTGCTGTATCCAGAATCGGTGCTGTATCCAGAATTGGTGCTGTATCCAGAATTGGTGCTGTATCCAGAATCGGTGCTGTATCCAGAATCGGTGTTAGAGGGTCTGAGGCAAATATGAAAATGGAATCAATACTTTTAAAGATAAAAATAAGAAAATGTGTAAGTATAAAAACAGGTCACTTACTTATATGACTGACACCAGATCCAGATCCAGACTTGCAATAACTGTGTTCCTGTGATATTTGTGAACGAAAATCTGTAAAAAGTAAAAATAAAATTCCAATAAGACTGTCATCTAAAAGTTATGAAAAACACGCTATTTTATTTCTTAGAGGCTTTATTAAAAAAAAATTTAACAAACCAATATTCACACTTCGAAGATCATCTTGAACGTTTACAGCTGTTTTTGCTATGTGTAGTGGGAATTTTTTCAAAATTTCCTCCGATAATGGCTCAGCAGTAATTCCAATACACGGAACAGCACTTTTTCTAAGCTGTGTTTTCTTCTTTTTAAAATGTTGAGGTCTAAAATGCTTTCCACAAATATGTTTTAATTGGTGTAATTTTTCTATTGGCACATAGGCCAAGTCTTCTTTACCAGTTACTCTGACCCATTGTCTACACCTAAAAAGTAAATAAAGAAAAGTAGATAATATGACAAAAATTTAGAAATAAGTCCTTTGAATTAAAGATTCAGCCGGGTAGAACCTTGACACCTGATGACTTCACAGGAAGTCACAGGGGTCTTCATGTGCAGTATAAGAATACAATAGGCGGATACCCCACTCACCACCAAAATATATATTTTTAAATATATGGTGACGGGAAAGGGATTTATACATGGATTTAGTTCTATCCGACCCCCTCTAAGTCCGAAAGGTCAAAATTACCATCTTTTGAACGAGAGAGCACAGTACGTTAAGAAAAAATAATTTATCGATAAAGAACAGGACAGCACTATCCATGCAACAAGTTTAACTACAATTTTATAAGAAAATGAATGAAATTTCCCCAAATTACGATATAATAGGCTTGAAATAGGTGAAAATTATGTTAATAATTACTTACCGGTCTTCATCCAATGGAAATTGGGCCATAAATAGTCTTTTTTGGTTATCCACTCGACTTGTAGTAATACCACAAATTTCGCACTTAACTTTCGGCATTTGTCACGTATGGAACAGTTATACACTGATAAGATGATTCACAACTATTATAAACCTGATTATGGCCGAAATTAAGTGAATTTTTAATAAATTCCCATGAAAATATCTTGGCGCAAAATAACAACAAACAAATGTCATAGAGTCATAGATTAGAAATGACACGATGACGAGTGACGTTTAATACGACCGACTGAAGAAGCGGAGAGTTCCCTTTACAAGAATAGAGTTTTGTAACTTCCGAATATAGTCTGGTTAGCACCGCCATTAAAACTTACGGGCGTTTCATACATTGAAATTTTTTTTGGAAGTTTCGCCAGACTGGCACAGTGGTGACATCGAGTCGGCTATTAGCAAGTTAAAATAGAAGGCGTAACAGATTCATAGAGGATTCAGGTTAGTTAATTTCATATTAATACGCTTTATCTTTGTCAATATTGTGTATGGTGAATCATTATAAATATGCATTTAATTTGATAAATGAAAATTTTAATCTTACGCACAAGGTTTATGGACATTTTAATTTTGGTTTGAATTTAGTTTTTGTAACTTACCTACCTACCATTTTTGTATAATTTGAGAATTTATTTTATTTTATTTTTCCTACCTACATATATACAAGTAAAATTACCGTATCTGTACATGAAAAATATTTTCCAAAAGAGACCTTCGGACTTTACGGACCTTCAAAAAGAGAATAAGTTTTTAGAATTTATTTATCTTGCTTTGTCTGCTTATCTTTTTGTCTGTACGTTTGTACACGCTAATTTCAGAAACAGCTTAACCAATTTGATTATAGATACTTGTAAATTTTTGGTTCCATGGGGGTTTTCAAAAAATAAACTACAGCGCATCTAGTAATTAATATTTTTAGGACAGTTGGTAGGTAGATTTTAACAATTGTGGATGTGTATAACATTACTTTTTTTTAAATGTTGTCTATAGTGTCCAACCGAATAGTGCCCTGGCTGAAGCTGAAGGCTTAAAAGTTCTGAGAAATTTTGTTCAATATTGGCTACAAGCTACATTTAATAATATAAATGATTTTAAAACTTTCCTATTAAAGGTTTATATCAACTGTATAATTTAGAAGAAAGGTAATTTAAATCATCTCCAGAAGTTAATCTAGATATGAAAAAAAAATTTCCTTGCAATTTAGTTTTCTAAAATAATAACATTTGAAATGTGAATTATATATAACGTTTTATTTATTTAGGAATCATCGGTGAAATTGTTTCACCGAAGGTAGTTTTTTGGCTAAACCTTCGGTCGGACACTAATTGCAATAGGTTTTATTAGATTTTTCATATGATTTACTTTTGAATTAGGCAACAATTATTTTTAACGTCAAATTTGGTATGTGGGTATTTTATTTAATTTGTTATTTAAAATCATAGGGCATTTATAACAAAGATATTTATTAATATGAGACATATTAAGTACAGTAACTGCACATACTCCATCTTTACACCTTACATACTCAATCGTAGGGAAGTTCATGTTGGGGATAATAGTCTATACTGATAATTTACTGATATGGTCTCTACTGATTTTCATTGATAACTGACAAGTTGTCTAATAGTGAAAACGTCTCACTCAGAATACAGTTTAGTATCTAAAGGGATTAGAATTTACTTTATGTATAGTTTTTTTCCTCTTTATAATTTTAAAAGATTAGTCTGGACAAATAGAATAGGACTTATATGTTACTCGCATAATGTAGCTTTCTTTAGGTGAAAGAATTATTCAAAATCGGTCCAGTAGTTTTTGAGTTTATTCATTACAAACAAACAAATCTCTCTTTATAATATTAATAATTTTTATAATTTTTTTAAAATTGCAATTCACAATATATTTCTCTAAATGATTTATCTATTTCCATTAGTTTTATTTGGATAACAGGAAGACTATCTTTACTTCTATATTAGTATTACAATTACTGATTTTTTTATACACCTATAATAGGTACTCCACTTATGTATATACATTCTTCTTCAATCAAGCTAATACATATTAATGCCTTCACTTCCGGTATATACTGTTTTGTTTAAATAAAGTTTTGATTACATTGAGTGCAACATCCGACTTGACTCCAATTATAATATGTTGTTCTAGTTTATTGAGTATCCGTTAGAAACCAACCTTAAATCTTTCGTGTCACAGGAGACCTAATGTTACTGTTCTTTGACCACTAATGTTTTTAGTAATACCGGATGAAAGACAGCTCTTTATTTTAGTAATGCGATGTATACATACGGCGATCACACGACAACGCCTCTCCAGGAAATTTTAATTCAAACAATAGTTGGAGTACAGCACGTCATCACTGGGTTACAGATAAGGCGTCTTTATTAGGGGTCCAGTGCCTAAATTTAATTTTTATTAGAGTTTACTCCATAACAATCTATTTGCATATATATAAAAGCCCGTGGTATGAAAATTTATGGGAGTAAAATCACAATTGTTACACGAATGCTATTTTAGAATATCTGAAGTTTCAGAGATGTTGCGTCATCTTTATAATCGTTCGTAAGAAGTAAACTCCCAAACGTGTGTCTGAGCTGACACACACAATTTTTTTTCAATAGTTTCTTTGTCCTGCCATTTCTCATTTACTACGAGTTGCATTGTTTCTTAGGCGCAGTGGCCAAGAACCAATGCAACACTTTTTATAAAAAAGGTGCTTTAATAATGAGAAAGATCATTACTGTATTCAATTATTAATGTTGACACACACAGGGGAATCGCGTTACAAGTCTACACCCTTGAGTTGAGGTTGGTCAACGTCCTTTTGTCCTTACAATATACGTTCATAAAATATTGTTAATTTTCACGGTACAATATTTTATTATACTCGTAGGAGACTCTCGTTCTTAGATACTTACTATTTGTTCGGTAAATAATTTCAGAGATAAAGCCTCCAAATAAAATAAAACTCTAGTGCAAGAGTCCTCATTATAACAATTAAAAATTACTTTCACTTTTGCTGTAATTATAGTTTATTTAAAAATCGGAAAGAGTAGAAAGTAAATAACGCCCAATTAGCAAAATATTAAATGAATATAGATAATATTAAATTCCGCCCGATAAAGCTTGCACTTTTGAATAGGTTTAACCGTAGATGCATAATGCATAATTGATTTGATAATTTCAACATAGCTCACTGGAGTGTCACCATCAATTAAGGCCGTCAAGTTGAAATTTTCAAAAATCCTTTCTGAGCGGATGTTTACGTAACTAAATAAATCTATATTTCCAATTTTAACTTTCTAGACAGGCTGAATTTTAGGTGGATAGAGGGGTGGGCGCAGTGGAACCGTGGAAGATATACGCACTTCTAATATTATTTCGTTACTTTTGACGTTATCGATTTTCAAATATAAGCCATATAAAATCAAAATTGTCGGTGCGCGTTGTCTATTTTAGAATATCTCTGAAGATATTGCGCCATCTACACAATATCACTGATATTAATTCGTTATGAAATATTTTTAAAATTTTTATTATGTATTTTATAATCGTCCGTAAAGAGTAAACCCCAGTTTCATCGACTAAACTCTAAAAGTTGTTCATAAACCTTGCCCAACAGTGTTTAGTTTATAAATTCATTCATTTTAAGTCAAATTGATCAATATGTTGACTGTTAAATACTAGCTGGTACTGAAAGGAAAGTTACCCTATGTCCTTTCTGGTGTCCCAGACAAGGTGTATGCAAAATTTCATGTTGATCGGTTCAGTAGTTTTTCAAACATCCATACAAACTTTCGCATTTATAATATTAAGTACGGATTAGTATAAAATTTTCAAGTCGACAGCGATCATCGACAGAACTTTATTGGAACTACCCCGCACTCGCCTAACGAGTAATGCACATTGTTTATGCTTTGAAGCAAGTCCGAGCCACTACAGAATCCGCATCGACCCTCAACTCAATAAGATATATCGCTGGTTTATTTTGCACATCGTGAGTTTTTATTATTTTAATATGTTTGTAATTATTTAAGAATTCGAATTTTCATTGTTTCAGAATTAAAAATGGCAGGCAAGCACGCAGCAGCAGGGCCGACTGAAGAGCAGTGCCAAATAGCCTCGAACATATTTGATAATTTCGTCTCGGCTGGCACGCAAAAAATTATATTGGCTCTTCATAGAGAGTTGTGCCACTGTCTTAATCTGAAGTCCAGTAGACTTTTAGCTTTTTATCCCAAATTAAAGGTAAATATCTATTATTGCCTTATTTAAGTAATTATAATAATAATATATATTTTAATATTGTGTAGTATAGAAATTGTATTTAATATACTATAATACACTGTAATTAAGGTATAATTAATAAGTTTTAGTTATTTTCGTTTTTCGTATTTAACAGTACTTTGCATCTCTGCATCTCTGACAACGGGTATGCAAAGTTTTATAATAAATCGGTCAAGTAACAAGTCAGATAAGCAAAGCGGCTGAGAGTTTAACAAAAAAAAAACTAACAAACAAATAAACTCACTGTCGTATTTATATTATTATTTAGGAATAGAATTATTGTATACTATCCCGAATTTTTTTAGGACAGGATATATATATATATATATACACTATGCAGATTACACTCGATAGTAATATAAGCTCGCGCGTTTAGCCAAAATTCTTTGTTGATTCAATACTTGATAAATTATTGTTTGTTATAAAGTCGACTCGACACAATGCCCGATAACATTATTTGTTGCTTTCCGGTAGTAAAAATTTACCTTTGTTGATGATATTAACGTATCTCTGTCTCGTAGTTAACTTGGTATTATTTTTCGAAGGCCAAATATTTCATAATGATATTGAGCAGTTAAGGCGTGAAAACCAACTCACTTTTTCATATTAGTTACTAGGATTGCGAGGCATTCATCACGGCCCGCTCTTCTAGCTATCCATTTATGTAATTAAATCGACGTTCGTTAATGTTTTACTTTAAAGTTTAAACGTCTGTGGTTCTCTCATTTAAAAATAATTCGCACCCGGCATAAGTAGTAGGAAAGTGTGTATTATGTGTGTAAATGCGCTCCAGATCTTACATCGAGTAATTAAGAACTTTCTCGAAAAATATACTTGGAATAGTCACGTCTAGTACACTAAAAATGGGTTACCAAGTGGGCTTAACTTTAACTTAATGGTATAATTGTCTATCCGTTGCGAGATACAATTATATTGTGAATGGTCTGTCTTATTCTGAATACTCAACGAACAGCTATCGCCAAACAACTAGTTTTCTTGTTGTGATGTGTTCTTCTGCAGCCACTGCGAACAATTGTACTGAAATTTTTAGGTCTATTATATGTTCTGTTTGCTAAAAAATTTCTGCTGGTTCCCGCTTTCAGCGTCATCTGTCCAAAGCCGCAAAATGTTTGCCAATTATTGCAACTTCCGTCAGATTCTTTTGTATAACAAAAGTTTTTTTAGAATATAAATTAATCTGAACCTCCGCTTCGAGAAGCTATTGTTTATCGTAGCGATACACCATAAGACATTGGACTTCCTTTTTGTATGAAGTGCAACTTGTACATAAATTGCGATTATGAAGCGCATGCAACATGAGATTAACATTGGTATGTGATTAACATCTAATTCCCTCTTTGCATGGCCGGATCCCTAGTGATTTTCTACCAATTATTATCAAGTTAGTACACTTCAATCCATCGATGCTTCAATCACACAAACTTTCTTCTATTTATAAAATATTTTCTTTCACATTAAAGTAAGTAACAATTGCGAGTATTTTCATGAATAAAACATACTTCACCTTATTATCTATATTATTTGACACCTATGTATGTCTGTAGTTAATGATCTTTATCAATTCACTGTATACTCCTTCTATTTACAATAACCGCACTACTCAAACCGGAAGACGGAAAAGTCTGTGCATTAAGCATATGAAGTGACGATTTTTTTATTAGATATGTGTTGATAACATCGTCTCTGATGAATATGAAAATTGTAAACACTACGTTGAAACACAATTTGTGTTATCCAAAGTTATCTTGCTAATCTCTTTGACTCATAGATTAACTAACTGAAGCGAAAATTATTGCGTTTTTTTATTTATTTTTTAAAGGCACGATGAGATCCAAGCAACACCAGTAATTATTTCCGCTTCTTATATTTCATGAATCGTTATAAAGGTGCGATAACATTTGCTTGCGTTTTGTCATAAATGAATTGCGATTGCGATAACTTTTTGTCATATGAACATACGCTGCTTTTTTATAGTATAGGTTTTTTTTTTTTTTTTATACTAGAACCCCTCCAGCATCATACGCTGAAGCCTATGTTTACGATATCTTTCATTCCAGTTCTCGCTTGCTTACCTCTCGCACATTCATTCTGCATACTTGGTCTTTCTTTCATCCATCTTTTCTTTTATTCCATTACGGGTGGGATGCCCGTCTCATTCCCTACTCTAACTAACTGTCTTATTTATTTTCTTTGATTGCGGTTGGGGTAATGATTTGATACACAATACTTTCATTTAATAAACTTTCGACTCAATAATACAGTGAATATACAATAATACCTACAATAAATTACAATTATACAATAAAATTTAAAATAACTATACAATTTAAAACAAGAAATATCACAATTTAAATATTAACATTTAGAAAGCATTGCTTGTATACAATTACAATTTAAACTATTTATAGTATAGGTTACAGTTAGGTAGGTTCAACGAGCTATGGATCTCTGCAATGGCTTGAGGATTCGACATTTTCCTACAACAATTTATTTGAAAGTGACTGGGAAGTTTTAAAGTTAAACTTATCAAAAACCAATAAGTATTAGTTCCTATTTTTAAATCATTTTACGACAAATTTTTTGATTGATAGTCATAATTTTACGCCAGCAAACTATTTTTATCAAAGAATATTAACTTTTAATGTATACCTATTATATAAAGCTGAAGAGCTTGTTTGTTTGTTTGTTTGTTTGTTTGTTTGGTTGAACGCGCTAATCTCACGAACTACGGGTTCGAATTTAAAATTCTTTTTGAGTTCGATAGTCCATTTGAACGCGGTCGGAGTCGCGGGCAACAGCTAGTATAAAATATGTTTACTAATTGACAAGCATATCACGGCGGGAACTTTTATTTTGTAAACAATGTTTATTAGTTATTATGTTTAAATCTTTACAGATTAAAACGCATTTAATTATTGTCTTTACATAAGAAGATCGTTGACAAATTAGGACAATTATACAAGTAGTGTCTTTAATTTAGTTTAGTTTTTAAATTGTTAATTTTAATATAAGATAAGATCAACATTATTATATAAAATAACATACATTTCATATCGATACCTTAATTCGCAAACCAAATAACTCCTCTGAGGCAAACTTTTTTGTATGATACGAGAAAAGAAAAAAGACAATTTTACATTGGAAATTATGGCTCGTAATAACCGATAGACCTTTTAAAAATTAAATTCTAATTGTCATTTTCAACCAAAAGTGGAGTTATTCATTTTGGGAATTAAGGTATCGACATCATTTACTGGTTCTTAGCATTTGTAAATGGTCATACCAAACGACCATTTTCTCTAAATCTTCTTTGTTTTCAGATTTATTTAGCCAAGTCGTGGAGAGCTGCAGCTGTATTCAAAAAAATTGATCTCCGTGCAAATCAAAAAGTGTACGCTATGGGGCGTGCTTGCCCACGAAACAAAGTGCTCATAATTGGGGCTGGTCCTGCCGGCCTTCGTACTGCTATAGAGTGTCAACTGCTTGGAGCTAAAGTAGTGAGTATTTTAACGAGATATTTTGTCTCCAAACAATATTTCCAATGTGACACCCTACACTGGTTATATGGCGTGTGAATGAATTAATATATTGTTAAATGTATTTTCAGGTGGTTGTAGAGAAACGAGATCGTATGTCGCGCAATAACGTATTGCATTTGTGGCCTTTTGTAATCGAAGACTTAAGGGCATTGGGAGCGAAGCAATTCTTCGGAAAATTTTGTGCCGGAGATATTAATCATATTAGTATTAGACAACTTCAATATATTTTGCTGAAAGTAAGTATGACATTAGAGTTTTAACCTTTATATATTTTACAGACTGGCCCGTCCCATCTCCGACCCTATTTATAAAATATAGATTATGTTACTCCCTGATAACGTGGCTTTCTATCTTCATAATAACTTACAAAATTGGCTTTATTTTTCTTTATAATAATTGTTACAGTTTTTTACAGCAACATAAATATTCAAAACCAGAGTCATAATAATGTAAATAATGCAGTTAATTACATACACGTTTTAGATTTAATTTGGTATGTTTTTGTGCTGTTACAGGTGGCCTTACTATTAGGTGTTGAGTTCCATGAATCAGTGACCTTTGAACAACTACTGGAGCCTACAGTAACGGTGAATTCTGAGGGTAATTTGTTCAAATCTATTTTATTCTTTATTTTTATATGTTACCAGCTACACGCTCCCGGCTTCGCCCGGATATAAAATTCACATCTTTTAAGTTGGACTAAATCACACATAGTTACGAAGTTTTATCAAAATTAGTTCAGTAGTGGAGTTCATTCGAGACAAGCAACGTGACAAGTAATTTATACATGACAAAAACTTTTTAACAAAAAATGAAACCGCCGAAAAAACTGAAAAGCATTAAATAATCTTATTATTTTACCTAAGTAATTTTGAGTCGCCGCCGCGCATCACTCTTTACGTAATTTTTGTTTGTTTGGCGCCGACTCAAAATTGCTTAGGTAAAATAATAAGATTATTTAATGCTTTTCAGTTGTTTCGGCGGTTTTATTTTTTGTTAAAAAGTTTTATTTTATATTTTTTTGTGTTTATAATCTAATATTTACTATATGCTTAATTTTTAAATTTCCCACCCCTATTTTCCCACCCTTAGGGTAGGATTTTTTTTTTAATTATACGTGACCAACTTCGAGGTATACCCTATCCATTAAAAAAAGAATTATCAAAATCGGACTACTTTGTAAAAAGTTATGCGTGGTTATACGCTACAATCGGTGAGTGAACAATCAATCATCCCCTGTTTTCCTACCCTTAGGGTTGGAATTTTTTTCCAAATTAAAATAGGACCCCCTTGGACCCCTTGCACCCTTTCAAATAAAAAAAGAATTATCAAAATCGGACCACCCTGTTAAAAGTTATGCGTGATCATACATAAAAAAAATATATATATACGCGTCGAATTGAGAACCTCCTCCGTTTTGTTTTTTCGTTTTCGTCGGTTAAAAATTTCTAAGTAATGACTGAAAAAAATATATGTAAAGTAACAAAGAAACTAGCATATCCAATAATTGTGAAGATTGTCCTCGTTATGTAAAAAAGAACGTTCGTTATTGCATAAATTCTTGTTATTTCACAGTGCTTGGCTGGAGAGCTCGAGTCTCGCCTGATAACCACCCTGTCTCTCAATACGAATTCGATGTTTTAATCGGGGCAGATGGTAAACGTAACACCTTACAGAACTTCAAAAGGACCGAGTTCAGGGGGAAATTGGCGCTAGCTATTACAGCAAATTTTATTAATCGACGTACAAACCAGGAAGCATCGGTATGTAAAATATGAATATTTTTCCCCATCTAATCTTTTTGGTCCCGTTAAATTTTTCCATAGATTTGTTACTTCGGTGGTATATCCATGACATGGCAACCTTGACCTGATGCTGCAGCATCAAGTAGTCTGCTTTAGCCAACTCAATAAAAAGTCGGGAGTTTATAATTTTTAATTATCATGTTTTTTTCATGATGGACTTCTCTTTTATTCTCTTATGCACCTTCACGATATGCTAATATTTCATTGTTACTTTTTCTTGTTTGACAGGTGCCCGAAATAAGCGGTGTTTCATCTATTTACCGCCCAAAATTTTTTAAAGACATGAATCTACAAATCGGCATAGATTTGGAGAACATAGTATACTATAAGGACGACACACATTATTTTGTCATGACAGCGAAAAAACACAGTTTGCTGAGTCAAGGAGTCCTAAAAAAGGTGAGTTCATTATATAATAAATATATTTATTGTTCGTAAGTTATTGTACTCACAAAGTACTCACTGCTCTGGTTTTGAACATCAAACCAAATAAGGACTATAGACAGAATTTTTCGGACAATATAGAGAAGGCGATTTTTGTTTAATTGTTGGATTTGTTCAATCCTGCTTTTTATTTTTTTGAAGACTGTTTTTATACCTTTTCAATGAGCAATTCTCCATATTCATTCCAGTATCTATACCAATATATACTTAAAGCTGAAGAGTTTGTTTGTTTGTTTGGTTGTACGCGCTAATCTCAGGAACTACTGGTTCGAATTGTAAATTTCTTTTTTTGTTGGATAGTCCATTTATCGAGGAAGGCTATAAGCTAAGGCTATAGAGAATAAAGGCTATAGGTTTCGCGGGCACCAGCTAGTTTTTAAGAAGGCGAGGCGTATTTTGATTACAACGAAACATAGTTTTACCGCCTTCACTCTGCTGTCCACAAGGTTCTGTCTATAGTTCTCATGTTATTTGAGTAGAACAACTAACTAAAGCTCGATCGAAAGTGGGAGCATTTGCATGTAACGCAAAGTTACAGATTCGAGCATTACATTCAAGCCAAACATTTGGTGTTAGTTTAGCTATTGCGACAACTTCAAAGGTTGATACTTTATTTGTTATGATATTTTTCAGGATTACACCGATGTAGCCAAATTGCTCGGTGTTGATAACGTGGACCGGGATATGGTAATAGATTATGCAAAAAGAGCAGCGCATTTCGCCACAGATGGCGAGTTGCCACTTGAATTCGCTTTAAACCATTATGGTGATCCCGATGTGGCCTTGTTTGATTTTACCTCGATGTTTTTTTCCGAAAACGCTAGTTCGGTGAGTTAAATAATGTGTTATTATATCGCTGCTTAAAAACTAAAGGGCCATAAAACAAAAAATCCAAAAATGTTTTTATTGCAAAAATACAATTACACAATCCTTCATAGCGTATGTTGCAAAAATACTTATTTTTTTATTTTTTTTTTTATTTTTTTATTAAGGTTCACAAAACTGGTATACAATTCCATGTACAAGCAAAATAAATAAATAACTAGAACATACAAATACATCAATTAATTCGGAATGTAACCTACTACATGTGAACACAACATACAAAAATAAAAACATACTAGACAGTTACAAAAAAAAAAAAAAAGCAAACAATTAACAATAATTATAAATTTACATATTTATGAATTGATTTCCTTGCCGAGACCGCAGAACCATAGAATAAATCAAATTCGTTTCGAATTTCATTATATGAAGAGCACATGCGATAGAGTGGACTGTGTTGACCGAGATTAGTGCGACATGCAGGTGGAGCAAATGTTTTACGGTTGTGCAATCGGCTACCCAGTCGAGGTACAGAAAAGTAGAGACGTTCAAGGATATCAGGAGCATCAACAACACCATTAACAAGCTTGTAGAGAAACATAAGGTCCAGAACTCTTCTACGTTTACGCAAAGAGGCCAAATTAAAGTGAGAGAGACGTGATTCATACGATAGCAGTTGATTGCACTTATTGCCCTGATAAGTAAGATGATAAAGGAAGCGCTTTTGGATGCGTTCGATGCGATCTGAGTGAACCTGATAGCCTGGGTTCCATACAACTGAACAATATTCCAGTGTACTACGTACCAAACTGCTATAGATAAGTATAGATATTGTCGGATCCTTGAAAATTTTCAACTGCCGCGATACAAAGCCTGAGATCCTTGAGGTCTTCGCAATAACAGTGTCAATGTGATTGCGGAAGCTCAAGCTACTATCCAAAACAACCCCAAGGTCACGTATATACGAAACTTCGGATAAAGTCGTGCTGTCAATGGAGTAAGCGACATCAGCTGTTTTTTGACGTCTAGTGAATTTAATAAAATAACACTTGTTAGCATTAAGAAACATACAGTTTTGAACACACCAATAATGTACCCTGTTTAAGTCTTCCTGTAGAGATTGACAATCCTCACGTGTAACAATACCTCTGTATATCTTCAGATCATCGGCATACAGTTTAAAATTGCATTGTAAAGTAAACGATAGATCGTTAATAAACACGAGGAAAAACAATGGTCCCAAATGGGATCCCTGGGGCACTCCACATGGGACATCACATCGCCTGGATTTGAATCCATGAACAGAAACTAACTGTGACCTGTTTCTCAAATACGATTCGCACCACCGCAGGAGTGACCCATGAATACCCATCTGCTCCATCTTTTGTAAGAGGATGTCATGATTAACTAGGTCAAAAGCTTTTTTAAAATTGGTATAGATTGAATGCACCTCACCACCCCTGTCGACCACCCCAATCAAATCCGACACATAAGCGACCAGATTGGTTGCGGTAGATCTATGAGGTAGGAAACCGTGCTGATTGTGATTTATTAGATGCTTTATATGAGCATAAATTCTTTTTTGCACTATTGATTCAAGTATCTTACCTGCAGTGGATAAAATTGAAATTGGCCGATAATTCGACACATTGTGCGGGCAGTCAGACTTATGAATAGGCGTCAAATGTGCTAATTTCCAGAGTGTGGGAAAAGTACCAAGCTGTAATGACTTGCTATAAATTTGGAAGAGCGGACCGCAAAAAGCATCTGCACAGTTTTTGAGAAGCAATGGTGGTATCAAATCAGGACCCGCCCCCTTTCCGCAATCGAGTGATAGCAAGCATCGACGCACCTCTTCTTCCGAGACAGAACATTCACTCAGTGGAAGACTGTTATTATAAGCTTCAACCTTATTGTTATAGTTTTGCCTTAGATTGTTGCAATTTGAGTCGTACACGGATTGGAAGTGTGCTGAAAAAAGGTTGCATATTTCCTGCCCTCCTTTAGCAGTTCTGTTACCGAAGTGCATTTCGTGGGGTAATGTGGAACTGTTAGACCTGCGACTCTTAGAAAACTTCCAGAAATATTTAGGATTTAGTCTAAGGTGATCCCTAGCATGATTTTTAAATTTGGTGTAACACTGTTTTATCAATTTGTTACACCTATCCCTTAGAATTTCGAAAGTCAGTCGGTCCATAGGATTGCCATACTTCTTGAATTTTTTGTGAAATTTAGCTTTTTCTTTAAGCGCTTCTATTAAAGGTCTAGTGTACCATACTGGATAATTACTGTCTCCTGTGTAGCTCAAAGGAGTGTAACTCTCAATTATCTGATTAACCACCCCATAGAATCGTGCAACCATCTCATCAACACTCATTTGGTCATCAAATATCTCTGACCAGTTAATAGCGTTAAGTTCAGTTCGAACTGCTACAAAATTACATTTAAAAAAATTTAAATAGGAAGATCGTTTGGGTTTTACTGATTTATGTGAGGATGTACTCAATTCAACCAATAATGGTGGGTGCAAAGGGTCGATACCAACAAGAGGATCATCAGCCTCTCTCACCAAAACATTATCAGGTCTGTTAGTTAGAACTAGGTCCAGGGTTCTATTCATGAAATTCTTGATAGGATTACACTGAGACAGACAATTGTAGACCGTTGTATCTATCAGTATATTATTAACAGTAACTGCAGTAGGTACTGCAGAGAGAAATGAGTCATTTGGGTCACCCTTATACCATGCTATATCCGGAAGGTTAAAATCGCCCAACAACAGTGTAAAGCTATCCCTAGGTAACTTATTTTGAATAACTTCAGTAACATTATTGAATAGAGATTCTAAGCGAGATTCTGACTGAGGAGGGGGTACATAGGAAGCACAGATAGCAATATTGATATTAGAGATTTTAAGAGACACCCATACATCCTCATTTCGAGACTCCCACTTGACCCTTCTTAATGCTTTATACTTTTTTAGAATAGCAACAACTACGCCACCACCATCCCTTTTCAAACTGTTGGAGGTGTATCTGTCTCGTCTAAAAACATCGTACCTATCATCAATGCATTCTCTATCGTAAACACTGTCATTAAGCCACGACTCGGTAAGCACTAAGATGTCATAATGGTTTGATAGAACAGAAATATATAAATTATCAGTCTTGGTTCTGAGGCCTTTAACATTTTGGTAGTAAATTTTAAGATTTAAATTAGAGTTTTTATGTGATTGCATATACTATCCTTTATAAGTATAAGTACCAAAACAAAATAACAAAAAGAAAAGAAAACAATAGTACCAATGTTATGTTAATTTAGTCTTTTAAGAAACTGTTCAGATCTCACCACAAAAGCTGGAGATACACTGTTCTTTCGAATAAAAATGCGCCCGTTGCGAGCCCAGACAAACTCGTAGCCTTTTTCCTTGGCAGTGATTCTCGCAGCAGCGTGTAGTTTTTTGTTCGCGGGAGATAAATGTTCCGTAATATAAACAGGCTGGCCGCTACCAGGTATCCCAAGGTGAGCTGCGTTAAGTTTGTCTCCGTTAGTGGTCTTAGACTTGTTGAAATTAATGATAGCCGCCAAGACACTATCACGAATCAAAGGTGTAGCAAGTTTGACTATTATATTACGCGGTCGAGTAGAATCAGATTTTACTTTAGAAACTCGATGCAAGGTAATAATGCTTGAATCAGGAATCGAACAAGACACAGTACTGAGTAAACTAGACAGAATGTTACGAAGGTTTTCACTTTTACGTTCTGGGACACACTGGATTTCTAAGTTGCACTCTCTTGACAATTGTTCCATATAATTCACCTTTGCATTGAGCTCCGAGACAGTTTCCTGGAGTGTGATATTCTCAGATTGCAATTTAGTCACCTCGCTCCGCAACTCGCTGTTGATGGTTACCTGCTCGCTAAAATCCTTTTGTATTGACGTAAACTTGCCAGTCAAATCCGTAACCTCAGAGCGGAGCTGCGACAAAGTATCCCTAAACTTGTCAAACTCCGACCGCTGGGAGTCAAACCGATCAGTCATCTCCCTTCGCAAAGCCTCAATAGCTACCAGAACAGAAGATATCCCGGCACTCTGCACACCTTTACTGTGCGATTCAGTGGATTTATTCCGCGGGATAGTGTTGACAAATCCCATAGGATCAACATCAGCCTCCTTGCTGCCCAAATTAGTAGGTGTTGTTGGTGGAGAACGTTGTACTTTTGGCATAGTTACATAAATTAATTATACTATTTATTATTCTAGACTTTTAAAGTAATTGGCAGTTAATGGTAACTCTTAATTTATGTTGGCAATAAAGATTTCCCGGTAGCAACACCAATTCAGAGCTGGCAACACTGATTTTAAGATGATAACACCCTGCGGAACACTTTTTCTAGTCTGTGGCTGTATCAATTTACCTTTTTCACTCCTACCCTACACTGTAATTAAAATGAAAAATAACTTTTTCTAACTTTCTCAAACGACGACTTTTCAGCGTAAATACTTTATACTATAGCACTTCGTTCGAACAATATATGGTTCTCTTGTGTATTGATCACTAGGGATGACGATGAGTATAGGTAAAACTTTTTGCACTCAACTTTGATACTGTTTTACAAATTATTTAAACGAGCGACGATTATCGAAAACAACTGTCAACTGTCAAAAAAACAACTTATAGTTGTTTTATTCCATATGTAGTATGTTTTGATCATTTTTTATATATTCAAAAGTAACTTATATCTCTTCAATATTCAATTTCTTATAAAAGGACTTGAAACATGTAATACTACTTAAAAATACGCTTCAAACTGTGTATAATATTTGATATAAATCTAATAAGAAAAAAAAAATAGACAAAATAATTTAATTCTTTTCGATTAGCTCTCCTGTAAAAAGTGTAATTTTGATTTGTGGCCGTTTAGTTTTTAAGCAGCGATATACTTAATAAAAATAATTATAATAAGTCAAGCTTGCCGCTTTCCAGGAGACTTTCCGACATGTTACTTCCGGTTGTACCGCGCTTGGTAACACCGAGGATCTGCATAGGCAAAACCTAAGTTGCATACCTGCATAGGTTTTATGTACATTTTTTAAAGATTTTATTTTTTCAATTTCACTATGTATATAGTTTGATCACTACTCAGCTGATCGTACATCACAATTCTTGTTGAACTGCATTTTGAAACTTGTATTGGACGAAACGCCCAAATCAGGATTTGACTCATTGGGCAATTAAGATTTATAACTCTTTAGGGAAGTGGACTAATAACGATGTAAGAGGACGAATTAGGAAGTAGGCAAGAAGGCGATGCAGGTCAGAGGTATGACTCCATCTTGGCATCAGGAATGATATTAATAGTTACTAAACATGTTTAGTTACAATTATCACAACGCCAGTTTAATGTGATTTAAATTCATGTCCACAGATATTGGAACGCAAAGGCCATCGCCTATTGTGTCAGTTAGTAGGAGATAGTCTGTCAGAGCCGTTTTGGCCCACCGGGTCGGGTTGTGCTCGCGGATTTCTCTCTACCTTTGACGCTGCGTGGGCTATAAGGTCTTTTGGGCAAACTCCTTCACCACACCCACTCGAAATTATAGCGGAGAGGGAATCGATATACAAACTTTTGGGTAAGATCATTTTTCCTAAGTTAATCTTCCAAAGTCCGTCTAACCGTAGAGCACAGTACTACTACTATAGAATTTTAATGACTTTGTGATTAACAATTAAAGCTTTATAAAGTAGTAGAAATAAGAAAAATAATATTTTCAAAGATGCAGAGGGAGACTAGTAAAGTTGATATAAGAATATAATATTCCCGGGTGGGCCAACTTTGGAAATAAATTTTTTAAGTATAATTCAAATTGAAAATTTGTTCACATGAAAAGTATTCCATTTACCTTTAAATTTCGTAACCAATACATGAGTATGTAATATATACACAACCTATTTTTCAGGTCAAACAACACCAGATACCCTTAGTCGAAATATTCGAGCGTACACGATTGATCCTGGCAGTCGCTACCCGAATTTGAATCTAACCTTGATTTTACCTGAAAACCCGAAGGTCATGGGGTTTTATGATGCAGATGACCCAATACCACTCCAAGAGACCCAAAAAAAACGAAAACGCGCTACGCCTTCCGGTGAGTATCTTATCTTTCATTTGGATATAAAAGCTAGATTAAATTTTCTTCAAGGTACCGATATATTTAACTACTAGCTGGCGCCCGCGACTTCGTCCGCGTTGAAAAAGAAAAAAGTAGCCAATCCTGTGTCCTGTGCGTTTAAATGTTTATCTACCAAGTTTCGTGAAGATCAGTTAATTCGTTGAGTTATGGAGGAACATATGTACATACAGAAAAAAATTCTAAAAATGGTCAATTTAGTTTCAGTATCATGTATAGAGCCTATAAACACGATATCTCTGAAAACAAAGTAATTTACTCCACGACCAACCCTTACAGATTTATTATTAGTATTGATAATTTAATTACTTACGTGATTGTTAATATTTGTATATTTAAATTAGTTCTAGTAATAATTAATATCTCGAAACGACATTAAAACGTAACTCCAACATAATTTGGCATTTAATTATGTTGTTTGTACTGTCAAAATATTAAATTAAATTAAAACAAACATACTCACATTCACATAAGGATTAGTAAGGATATAATAATATTTATATATTATAATTCACATAGATGTATATATTTGTTATCATTTTGTTAATACATAGTTAATAATTATGGATGTTCTATGTCTGAAATAAATGATTATTATTATTATTATTATAAATCAATTGTAATGTTCTACTTTTTTTACAGATGCTGCGGAACAGCCCAATAAGAAAAGACGCAGCATTAAAACAGATGTAAGTAAAGGATCGGCAGAGTTTTTACGTAAAATGATAGGGAATCTTGAAATAAACGATATTACTAAATTAGCGAGATATATCGAAGGACATGATGCGATACAAAATGATGATGAACACAATACTAAACAAAAAGAACTTCAAGAACAAATCATTGCCTTGTTAGATCCAGAAGATTCCCCTGATCCAAAAATTTTAAGGGAATTGGTTAGTCATCTTCTACAAGGTACTACAAAAACTAAATTGAAGCCTAAAGAAGAAGTTCTTTCAAGATATTGCAACAGAACAAAAGCCAAGTAAACCCCCCAGGAAATTAAAGGGCTTAGACGTAGAATCAATCAAAGTGTCAGATTTTTCAGACATATTTGATGACTCAGCAGACATTGATATAACTGGACCAAAGCTTAACTCTAAGATAAAAACGACTATAAATGTAAAGAAAAAAACAATTCGTTCGCTCAGCATCGACTAATAGCTCCAACAACAGAAGACTATCTGAAGTAGTAATAGGACATAGGACAAGAAGTTCACAAAGTCCAGAAATACAAATTCATAAGGTAAGATCAAATTCTATTGGAGCAGTGGAGATTGAACATAACACGACACGTATTGCCCAAATATTTGAAGGAAACAAACGAAGGCACACCCCGAGCCCTGATTCACGATTTGTTAGGTCAGCTTCGATTCCGAACCCAGAAATTGTTTTACGTTTACAACGAATGGAAGAAATAATTGAGGGAAAACGTATAAACAGCCCTAGTCTGGACCGCTCCAAGCGTTCAGAATCTATTGGAAATCCAGAGATGGCGTTACGAAGGCAAAAAGTTGCGGAACTTATCGAAGGTTATAAGCCACGAACAAATTCCCTTGCGGAGGAACTCCGGAGAAATTTCATTTAGGGTTCAAAGAGTGTCTGATATGATGCAAAAACGAAACGAAAAACGACCGAAAACTAGCAGACGAAAAGCGGCTAAACAAATAATGAAACAACGCTTTGAGAAAAGTGTGCAGATGTTAGCAACCGAACCACGGTTTGATTTTGCTACAACCGATCTGGAAAACGATTATGGTTTGCAACAGTTACAGAGTCAGCGCTCTACAATTCGTGGAACGAGTTAAAAAATTAGAAAAAAATTGCAGCATCAAGTGAGAATAAGTGTGATTGGTGTTGTATGCGATTTTCCAGAAAGCGTTCCCATATTTCTAGTAACATAACTCTCGTTGAAACTGTCAATTCTTAATACTCTCCTACATTAAAAAATATACGAAATGTGTGTGCATGAACTAATAACTCGTTTAAAATATCAGATTTTGTTTGTTTGAATTGAATCGCTTATAAAAACAGATCACGTTTGTGGTGTGTTCATTTTTACATTATTTTTTTAACTAACTTTGTTTGATATCTATTTGGTTAACATTGAACAATTCTAGTTTTATTCTAATTCAATCTAGTCGCTAACTTAAGTGCGGCTTTTCGTTTTTGTTAATAGAGAAAGCCCTAGAAGGTATTTGGGAATTTACTCGAGCGCGACAAATATTGGTAATGTGTCTCCGATTATGGTTTCGGCTGTTCGGAAATAGGGGCTACAAATGAGAAAAATATAAAGCCTGTTTTAACGCGTTAGATTTCCAAAAGGAATGTTAAGTGAATCCAAATTAAGTTCACATTTAAAAGACTGAAGATTCGGATGTTAGAAAAATTCGTGGCAGCTGTTTGAAAATGCAAAAATAAATCGCTATTTTGAAATAGTCCAGCGAGTCAGAGTGGTTCAGCTTAAGTACCTGATCATACTGTTTCGTAATCTGACTATTATGTGAAGGATTTTTCTTAATATAGCTTCTACGTGCTCTTGAAAGTTCCCTCCACCGGAGAAAAGATTACAACCAATTTTTCTTTAAAATCCAATTAGTCCCCACGACGCTCGAGTAAAAAACTCCACATTTAGCATCATGGGCTCTCCTACCGCAGTAATTTTGTTTTTGAACATTATTCTGTATTTACCTAATAGGCGGAAGCGCGTGCAGTAGGTAGCGAAACTCGAGCTACTAGAAGAGGACACCGTATCATTGAATTAGCCGCAAATCTTTCTGTCCCATCGCCAGTTACAAACCTTGCGCCTCCGTCCAAGCCGAAGGATTTATTACGTGCAGTGGGAACACTTGAACGTGACGATTGGAATGTGAAAGAAATCGAAAAGAGAATTTTAGAGAACAGGTTGGGTCGGCCCGAACCAGGAACCGACGAACGAGTTCCAAAGTGGGATAGGAAAGAGGTAGTTTATTATAAACTAGCTGGCGCCCGCGACTTCATCCGCGTTAAAAAAGAAAACAATAGCCTATCCTGTCTCCCGTACGTCTAATTCTTTATATACCAAGTTTCATGAAAATCGGTTAATTTTTTTAAGAGTTATGGGAGGAACATACATACATTCATTCAGAAAAACAGTTCTAAAAATCGTCAATCTAGTTTCAGTATCATGTATAGGGCCTATAAACACGATATCTCTGAAAACAAAGTAATTTACTCCACGACCAACCCTTACAGATTTATTATTAGTATTGATGATGCGAAAGTGAATTTGATTATATTATTTGTTACGCTTTCACGTCCTAACCAATCGACCGGTCATTGTGAAACGTTGTCAGGGACTCAGAAAAGGACAGGCGAAAGGAGTGGGATCAGAGATGAGGTATTTTTAATCAATAAAAAAAATACTGTTCGTTAGGGATCATCTATCTAAAAATATATAAAACTAGCTCTTGCACGCGACTTCGTCCGCTTAACTTTATAAAATATAGCCTATGTTACTTGCTGATAATATAGCTTCCCAAAAGTGAAGGAATTTTTCAAATCGGTCCAGTAGTTTCGGAGCTTATTCAATTCAAACAAACATACAATCAAATCTTTCTTCTTTACAATATTAGTAAGTATAGGATATAGACTAGCTGACCCCGACCACGCTTCGCTGTGGTTTTCTTTGACGTTAAACGGTCAGCGGCTGCTATGACAACGGCTAACTGCCACTTTAAATGTGACAGGGGTTATTGTTGGCTATTTAGTTTTTGAAAAATAAACCAAAACACAACGTTTTTATATACTATATAGATTGAACAATAAATATGGAATAAATTTGTGACGGCGCCACCTTCGTCAACAGTATTGGGCCAAAAAAGCTATGACAGCAACAGATAGTCAAAATAT
Organism: Synanthedon formicaeformis; assembly: GCA_945859745.1. NCBI lineage: Eukaryota > Metazoa > Arthropoda > Insecta > Lepidoptera > Sesiidae > Synanthedon > Synanthedon formicaeformis. Next base: position 5,767,160 of record OX243953.1, on the reverse strand, counting down.
AAAATATTTATTTTTACTTTTAAATGAGTTTAATTAGTTTTATTTCATGTATCTAAATAATAAACTGTTAGCATCCTTAATGATTTTATCGTTCATATATTTTTGTCTGGTTTTGTTTTTATTCTTTATTTTGCAACACTTGAGAAAAAGAGACGCAGGCTAAGACGCGGGCAAAAGAAGTAAAAGTATATCTAATAATAATATGGGATTAGTGATCTAACTTCAATGATAATATATAATTTGTATTATTGTCTATTTTTTAGAACAACCACAATATTTCAATTTTGGCTTATTTTCATTATGGGTGTCTGTGACTACTCAAAAAGTATACATGTTTACTGTGTAAATATTTTTTTATGTTACAGTTTCTAGATCGCCAGAAACGTCTCAAAGAAGGCAGTAAAGACATTGACGAGACATTGAAAAAAATAGACAAAAAAAGGAGAGATAGCGGTCGACCGGAACTAGGAAGGAATTTGGTAAAAAAATATTACTCATTATTCTACTGATTAATTGATATAATCTATTTTCAATTGTATCTAAAGAAGCACACTCGGGTAATGATTTGAATTATGTACATCCGTTTTTAAGGTGTTTTTGTGCTAATTTAGTTAGGAATGGTCATATTTTTATAAAAAAATAGTTTTCATGTCTAGGAAATCAATTTACAATTAATTTTATAATTATTTTAAAATATAACCTAGTCATAAACATTACGACATACTAACCACAGAGTAACACATTTTGTAATGAGCGCACAATTGTTTTGCTACAACCAGTAATCCAGTACCCAATCTAACCTATTTTTTCCATTGCAAAGTCTTGTAACACATTTTGTAATCGGGTGAACCTAACCTAACCTATTTGTTTCCAGTGCAAATAAGTCTTGTAACCATTTTGTTATAAGCGCACAATCGTTCTGCTACAACCAGTAGGTATTTCATGTTTTTAAGTGATGCCGATGCTGATAGTTCAATGAACCTGGTATTGAGGTTATGTTTTAAAATGTTTATAAAATAACTGTAAATGGATTTCCTATACATATAAAAAATATTTTTATAAAAATATGACCATTCCTAACTAATTTTCCATAAAAACACCTTAAAAAACGGATGTACATAATTCAAAATCCAACCTGCACACCCATATTACATCCAACATTCAATGAGTATTTCATATGTTTTAGGTGGCGAATTTGGCCAAGACGTTCGCCGATAAATTCCAGGGTTGCGGGAAATTGACACCTGACAGAGAACGTGTAACAGTGAGCTTTTATTGTTTTATTTTTTTAATTATTAATAGATTTAATAGATAATCGTTAATAGATTTCGGCACACAAAATATAATAGATGAATCCTTACTATTCTATCACTATTCACATAATATAATACGCCTGGTACCGTTTGTATAACAATGGGCAAAAGTTAATAGGTTTAAAACATGTCAGCCGCGACTGCACGTCAGAAGTAAAAACCTAGCTTCACAAAAATAATTGTATGATATTTAAATTCTTTGGCATTATCGAATTAGGTCAAGTCAAGAGTATTATCAATTATTGATTAGTCACAATTATTTCAATGAGTTCGAGACAGGTTTGAGAGTACTTAAAGTATGAAGCTACAGGTACAAAACACATTTAAAAAAATGTTACAGAATTTTAGTGCTAACATCAATTAAAACGTCAAATTAATTCGAGCACCAAAAAACATTGATCGCGGCGAAATGCTTTTGAGGTAAAGGATTAACAAATGTCAGGCAATACAGACCTAGACAAAATATTTAAAAAACCGTTTTTTATATTTTTTTTATATATAAAATATAAACTTCCGCTGTCTGTCCGCGACTTCGCCCTCGTAACTTTGTTTACAAAACAAAACAGTACGAAAATCGATGCAATAGTTTTTCAGTTTATCGCGAACAGACAGACAGACGCGGCGGAGGACTTTATTTTATAATTATGTAGTGATATATTATATAAGTATGTACTGTAAAATGTTTTTCTTTTTGTTACAGCCTAAAAAAATTTGGCAAAGGCCCACAACTTCGGGTATGACATGCCTTTCATGTTCAAAGAGCGTTTTCGCTGCTGAAGCCGTTACAGCAGACGGCATTCATTTGCACCGTAGCTGCTTTCGCTGTGCCGTATGCAAAACAACTCTGAGACCAGGGTAAGGACTACTATGGACATATTTCTTACATAAACCCTCTTTTCAATTAAGGAGTCAGTGATAATTGCAAACCTGGAACTATCGTTTTGCGATTTTAGCTGCAATTCTCATAAAGTTTTTAGTGTTGGTCTTTCTTTAACGTGTCTGTTTTTTTAAACAATACATGGTTGTCCATTGCTGAATGTTCGAGAGCTTCTGGCTTAGCCTGCCTCGCGAGGCTAGTTTCGGGATATTAGTATTTACCCGTAACTGTCGCGAGACTCGCGAGGCACGTCAATATACCTAAACTTTCATAAACCAAAGCCGCGAGACTGCCTTGCGACTGTTGATTATTTTACATTATCGTCAATTGTTTTCAGCAACTACCTCACAGAAAGGAATGGCACACGATTGGTGTGCTTGCGTCACGGTGGCCTGTCCGTACCCGACACTGTAGTGTCCATTACTGCTGTGGCTTTTACTGCAGTGGCCGATACTGCAGTGTCCGGTACTGCAGTGGCCGATACTGCAGTGTCCGGTACTGCAGTGGCCGATACTGCACTGTCAGGTACTGCAGAGGCCGATACTGCGCTGACCGGTACTGCAGAGGCCGATACTGCAGTGGCCGATACTGCACTGTCCGGTACTGCAGATGCGATTACATCAGATATACCAACGACGCGCACAGTTACAAATCCTCCGGAAAGAATTAGCATCCGACTATCAACAGGATCTACTAAAATAGACGAAGACGAGTGGACGGACCGTAATTTCTTGCAGTCCGAAACTTCAGGCGCTGGAGAGCTCAGGTAAGTTTTCACTTTTTGCCACTGCAGTTTCATTAACCACAAAATGCGACCGGCTTTGGTCCATCCAAAGCTTCGCTTATATCTTACGTGACGCAGACACCGTACGTGACAGACTCGTATAAGCACAAACACAAAAAATAATTACATACATTTTTAACGGTGTAACGCGTGAGTGGGACGTGTCATAAGACGCGGGCCCCACAGATTAGCATTATCTGCTCTTCAATACAAATTTCTAGTAAAATTTCCATCATGGCTGTTTCATCTATCGAAAAATTCCGAAACATAATATTATAACAGGATTGGAACTCCCTTCCGGAGTATGTGTTTCCGAGTTCATAATACTCAAGTCATATAATACGCTCAAAGAAAATATTACCGGTATAACGTACACGTATTCACGTAAAACACACGGTATCTATTTTTTAAGATTTATCACTCATGAACACTGATAGTGATCTTTGTATCAATATTTTGCAGCGATATAAGTGAATCCAGTTCTGAGGATGATGACGAAGAGGAAGATGATGAAGAGGCAGCTGAGTATGACGACGCGGAAAATGACCGTTATGGTGCTTTAGCATTGATACACAAGAACTACGCTATACATGATTCAGACGATTCCTTTGGCTATGACGACGCTTCAGACGATGGTGAGTCTTAATATAAATATCTTCACACATTCCACACAGCACCATCTAGTTCCAAAGTAAGCAACTAATGCTTGTATTATGGATACCAGACAGTTCATATAATACATACTAGTAGATTACTTTTTTTTTTGTAAATACATACATATTGTAAATACAAAACATCCATGACTCAGGTACAAAGGTAAAATGTTAACACATAAACATTTGCCCCTAGCGGGATTCGAACCCGCGACCGTTTGGTTAACAGCTAGGGTTACTAGCCTCTAGACCAAACGTGTCGTCAAATTGCTTGCATGAGTCATGTGGGTCAAGTGTTTGAAACCTCTCTGAAATGAAAATTAACAGTATTTATTAGTTAGACTATTTATCAATCAACAATTTAAGTATGAAAATAGTCATCTATAATTGCACAAAATTATTTGAACTTATAAAATACAAAGGTAGTCAAAATGCGCACTCTTACCCGAGTAGGGGGGTAACTGTGCGCAGTAGTGGTGGTAAGTGTACGCCACATAAATAACAACATTTTGAGTTGTGAACTTATTATTTTTACTTAACTATCTAATTATGTTTCAGTAACGATTAAATGGTAAAACAAAAATCAAATAAGTACCAACAAATGAGATCAATAGGTTTAATTAATAAATTTTAATAGCACAGTTATCACATTCGAAAATACCATATTCAAAATTGGTGCACTGTTCCTGCTACCAGCTATCACCAACGCTACCTTGTATCCAGTCTTCAGGCGGTAGATATATCTCTCTCCACATGAAGCCTTTAGTCTCGGTCTTTGGATTCTGAAACATTGGCTTTATTTTCTTTTGGCGTTTTGGCTTTACTTTAGAGTCTAAAATTTAGACGTTTTCTTTTTCTAGTGGTAGAGTCGTCTGGAAACGAATCTTGCTCTAGAATGACGACAGCTACAGAAGCGCGACGGATAGAAGTTCCGGCCCCAACAGACAGTAGTGAGGTACATCGCTGCCGCATTGCCTAGATACCATCGCCGGCGAGAGAACGCGGCGTGACGTCACTCGCGGCGTGACGTCAACCGCGCTCATAAGGAGGTGCGCCACACGAACTGCGTCCCAAACACGTGCCGCCCCAAAAAAAAGCTATTATTCATCCGTCCACATTATATAAAAATGCCACATACACAAGTAAACGGGTCCGTTTTTGACGTTTGTCATTTTTAAAGCACTGTCAACCTGTCACTGTCACCTGGACTTGACAGTGAGTAAACACTATTGAGAATAAATTGAAAACTGAGATTAGTTTTATAATATTAGTATAACAAATTTATAATAAGCGTTTGTTTTTGTTTTATTATTTGTAAATTCGTAATTATATTTGAATGACACTTGACAAAACTCAAAACGGATCTTTTACATTGCCCAGTCACTAAAGTGATCCTTTTATCATCGCTAGTGTAACAGAAGGGGCGGCGTTCAGGACGCAGTGAATGTGTTTTTGTCCACACTAACTTCCGTCTCCTTGACACTTACTGGCTTTGAATCGATTCATACGAATATCAGTTCTTTAGTCATTTTTCTAATTCGAATTATAGTGTTTCATCGGCGTTGTTCAGTTTCTTCGCTCTCCGACCATTTACGTTGCAAAAAATCATGAAGATAATTTGAACAGTTCACACAGTATTCTGTCCTGCTACATTTTTTAAGATGAATACTGAAATTACGCTTTTACCCAATAGTATAAATAAAGTCTTTAATTTATGTATTAATTTATTACTTATAAAATTGAATCGTTAGACCACGCACAGCCACCTCGTGATCGTCGCGCCGGAATTGCTTATCGAGATTTTAAGGGATTTGAGTTATATTTATGGAAAACTTTGTCCAAGAATTGTAAACTACGCAACCGACATACAATTTTTGATGGGGTTTTAACTTTTATATTGAGAATGGATAATCTTTACATATTATAAAACAAAGTCCTCCGCCGCGTCTTTCTGTCCGTCCATCTGTCTGTTCGCGATAAACTCAAAAACTACTGCACCTATTTTCATGCTATTTTCATCAATGGATAGTGGTTCTCGAGGAAAGTTTTAGTATATAATTTACAGTTACGCGGGCAAAGTCGCGGGTAGCAGCTGGTTCATATATAATATTAGCTATGCTTAATATAATACTAGATTGCTAGTAAGAAATAAATGAGTCGATTCAATGCAGTAAGTGAAATAAAATGTTTAGATTTTTTTGATGGCGCTTTTGTGTTTTTTATGCTTTAATTAATACTTTGCACAATTATACTATAATAATATTGCTTTTATAATATATAAGTAAATATATTATAAAAGAAAATTATGAACGATAATGGTGCATTTCATAATAAATGTATATTGTTCATATTGTATATAAATCCAGCCATCCTTAGACGGTAAATTAGTGTGGAACTATTCTTAATCGCACCTTCTTATCTCGTTGTGCGTATTATAACTGTTTTTAAACTATATTTAACTATATTCTAATATAATTTTACGTATTTTAAATTTCTCGCATGTTAATCTCAGGATGTCGTATTATGAACCTTTTTAGAATTAAGTTTTATTAATATATTTTCATTTATTTATTATTGGAAGGCATGCATCAAACAAAAAAGTTACAGAGTTACAAGTTACACAGAGATACCCGGCAGTCAAGTCACCAACAGTCAAGCCAACATTTCATTTTAAACGAAACAGAATAACATTTGAAATGTGCTTGTTGTGTGACAGGTCAATTAATTAGACAGAGTCTGTGTTACTTTTGTTTAACTTTTCAATACACATAAGCACACATGATTTGAATCACATCAATCATGTGTGTGTGTGAAAGTTTTGGTACATTGTCATATCAAAATTATTTGAAGCACGTGTTTTGCATTTAAGGTGATACAAGTCAGCTTTCCTCCTTACAAACGTAAAATGATTATTACTCCGCTGTTTTATGTTTAATTTACAAAAGTAAGTATGATACCGATTTATCTTGTCGTTAACTAGGTTTCTTGGCATACAAACTTAAAAAAAGGTATTAATTTAAAAGATATGATCCTTGAAAAATCCGTATTTTAACACAAGTTTTAATGCAACTTTGAGGGTGAGTAGGTCACTAGTGTACAAAAACTCCAAAATACTTTGCCTACAAACATTGATTAGTTATTCAAAAGTTCAAATAACTACGCGAAATAGATATATGCAGTAGTTTTGTCAAAAAGAGTATATGCTCAAGGCTTTCCCCCCGATACCATAGGTTATGCTGATGACCTAGTGGTGATCATAAGAGGCTTCTGCCAAAGCACAATTTCGGCTATACTACAGAAAGCTCTAAACGTCATTTGCGAGTGGTGCACAGCAAATGAACTGTCAGTTAACGGTGACAAAACCGCTATAGTACCGTTTATCAGGAAGAGGTTGCTAGACAAATTAAAGCCACATCTAGTAAATGGCAAACGAGTTGAATTTTCCTCAGAGGTCAAATATCTGGGAGTGACATTCGACCAGAGACTAACGTGGAATGCACACATTAGAAATGTGATAAATAAGGCTAAGGCAGCCTTATGTATCAGTCGTCGAATGGTAGGGAAGAGCTGGGGTCCGTGTTCCAAGCTCACCCATTGGAAGTACACTGCTATTGTGAGGCCGATGATCGCATACGCCTCTATAGTATGGTACAGAAAAGCCAACCAGAAGACAATTATTGACAAGCTTAATGGCTTACAGCGTTTGGCATGTCTGATGATAAAAGGAGCCATGTCGAGTTCCCACGGAGCATCTCTAGAGGCAATCCTGGGCCTACCGCTTCTGCATCTATTTTTAGAGAAGGAGGCGAAAACCAGTATGCACAGAATGATGAATCGGGGTAAACACAATTGGCTGTCCGAGGTACTGAGAGCTCTAGAAGACTCAGTACTGAGGGATCAGCCTTAGTACTTGTGTCATCTTAATGCCAGGTGTCATAACATGGAATGGAATAACAGCAATTCTGGATTCAGGTCGAGTCTGATGAGGAGTCCGAATCAAGTTCAGAGGAGGTATCTTCCGCTACGGAATTATCTACCGATAGCGAGTTTGCTCGCGAGGAAATCCCTGCCCAACCCTCTCCCCCCGCAATTCTTGTAACTGAACCAATACCACCACCTCCGCCACCCCGACCTCCAGATTATCCACTCAGTAGAACCAGGTCTGCTGGTGGTCTAGCCACAAAACGTGCCCTTGAGCTCAAACGACGCTATCTATTAGGTGAACCATCTCCACAGGCGGTTCGCAAATCGGATTCCACTTCACAATTAGACACAAAAATTGAAGCGTTTCGCACAAATATTACTGAATTCCAGAAGACGTTGCACCCAGCACCCATCACTGCGGCACGGAATATAACTGTTGCATTTCACGTTAACGTGTAAAAGCCTCTCGAAGAGGTGAAAAGTGATAGGAAATTAGATTCCGATTCTCTTTCAGAGGAATCACATACGCAAAGAATGCCTAATCAGACAGTGCCAATAGTAGAAGTGCCCAATGAAGGCGGCGAACTAATTGAACATGACAGAACTTTAATAAATATTAGTACATACAACGCCGATGAGAAAGTATCTGGAGACGTTTCTGGAACTACTGTGGTTGCGGCGGAATCTGAATCGTCTGAATCATGTCGTGATGCCACAACATTAGCTCTGACTGAAACTGAGCTTTCAGTTCAAATGATAGTTGAACCTAATTTGAAATTCTACATTAAACCGACCTGACGATTCCTTAACGACATAAAATATATTAATAAAAAATATATTAATAAAAAACAAGTATTGAATGGAACTAATTACACTGAATCATTTAATTCAGATATGTCACCGCCTTTAGAGCACAGTAAAATTGAAGATTTCATAGACACACCAAAAAGAACAAATCACAATAAAACTAACAATAAGAAGAAATGATTTTACCACCTCTTACAGATGAGCATTACCACTCACCCTCCAAAACGACACCCTGTACTTTTAGGGTATACTCTCCTGCCATATGCCGGTCAAGGAGTGAAAATTTTCACCATCTAAATACATCTCATTCTACGCCACCTCGTACGGAGGATTTATTTGCAAATACCGCACCTTTAACTTCTGAATCTTCATGTACGGTCAATTTAAATGAAAATGTCATGTCATCGGAACTTCTACGGGTAGTAGCGCTACTTCAAATAATTTAAGTATATTGTCGCCGCGTGCTTATTCAATGCCGTCAACGATTGAAAAATCGTCAGTGTCATTGCCGTCCCCGCAACAAAATAAAGTACTTGAGATTAATAAAGATAGAGAGAAACAGATGGAGGTTGTTAGAGGGCTAGTTTTGGAGAGGCTTGGTAATGGACCGAGATTGAATAGAAGGTGTTCAAAAAGGCCACGCATGACCGTAGTATCAAATGTTCCGCCCCCTGTACCTCCACTTCCTACATTTCAAATGACTCCACCACAAACTCCGCCGTCGCTGGACACATGTTTACCTCCTCCTCGCCCTGCGCCTCCTGTAATGCCTTTGCCCGTTATGCCCTCCCTCTTAGACCCAGAATTAACGAAAGAGAAGAGAAACAAAAGCTTCTTAAACAGTATAACCAAATACCTCAACAGGCATTTCAGACCTCGGAACAAGGTAAATACCAAAGAAAAGGTCCCAACACTCACCTACAGTTAGGAAACGTATAACAGCTACTTAAGCCGGCCATTCATGGCAGTCACATTCATAATTCTCCATTTAGCCGGCTAAAATAGCAGTTAAATGTTCCTTAACTATAGGTGTATGTTGGTGAAAACGTTCATAACCAATTTTAACGCTTCAAATTGACATTAACACTTCATAAGTGCTTTCTCAATTAGTTTTGGCACACTCCCTATTATTTCGGGTCATCGTCATCGAGCATAGTTTGTGAGGAGAAATAAAAAATCGGTGAAATGTGTTTTAGGAGCGTAAGCGTACATTGCCTTCATCTTCTAAACTGTTGAAACTACCACACTTGTTACTTGTTTAATCTACAAAAACCCATATTATAGTAGATACATTATATCTTAGATTATGCGCATATGGCATGTTAAACCCAGGCAAAGAAAACAATATTTTCTCTCCCCAGAATATGCTTTTAACATTTAGTTAACATTTTAGTTATTAAATCAATTAGGATGGTATCCGGGTAAAATAAAACTTCCATCGCTATTCAACGCCTTGTCCTCAAAAAAAATTGTAGACTTAAACAGAGTACCCACATTTGTATCCATCTAACATGATTTCACTTGTTATTTTTTCTGTCAAAAAACGAAACAGCTCCACTAATCACTTATTACATTATTATGCCTGCGTTTATCCATGCTAAAGTCAAAGTCGTGTCCAATTTAAAATAACGTAGATTCACGTGGAAACATTATAACTTGAAATTTAAGATAGCTTTAACTGTAATAATAAAGCTACTAATAGTCACAATCAGAACTGTACTACTGTACAGAGTCGCTAATAATAAAATGGGTTTTTATGGATTAAATTTACTATTATGTAGCAAATCATTAACATAGCAATGAAGGTACTTAAGGTTACTAACGCACATTGATTTTTCAGTGGCATTCGGAGTCGGATTTGTTACAACAAGTAAGAAAGTTATTACAATACTGTGTGGCATGTCGTCTCTTAAAGCGTCAATTAAAAACTCTTAAATATCTGCCAACATTTAATATAATCTTTTAATATCTGTATATACGAGTATACCTCGACGGCAAATGCGGCCACCCGCTACCTTGGAACTCTTGATTCGATTTTCTCAAAAAGTATAATACTTACAACTATCAGTTATACCTACAGAAAGTAAGTTTCATAACATTGTGTTTGTTGCTTGTTTTGCTCTTTTTTGACTAGAGATCGCGATTAGCATTCTTTTTTCTAGTTTTTGTCTTTAGTTTTTGTCCATCGTTTGCTAGGACGCGTGTATTTTTGCTGTTCTGTTGCAACGAGCTTACAAACGATACCTAGAGAGTGGTGCATTCGATCTCCGTCCAGGTACAGCAGGCATCGTTTTATCCAACTTACTGTTCTGAGAAATCATCGCCTCAACGCAGTTTAAGTCAAACAAAGTCTGCGTGACGTACGCCAAGTTTTCATAACTTCAGATACCGTCAGAAGGAGACTTTCTGAACGGAATCTGACTATAAAGAGCACACCGCCGAGCACTACTTCAATTTGTTTGAGAGCATAGGGATTGGACGTTAGAGCTTAGGTTAGGTAATGTACTGTTCACTGATGAGACTATATGGAAGTGATCGACGCCAAAGAGGGCTTATTTTTATTTTATTATTTTTTCACTTTATGATTACTAACGATTAACACGACTGAAAAACGACTCTTCTTGGTAAAATCCCTAAAAAATTCTTAATAAATTGATTATCTCCAATAAGTTTCCATTCAATTTATTCATCATGAAACGCACTTTCTGCAGGTATAACTTTAATAGTTGTAAGTTTTATACTTATTGAGAAAATCGAATCAGAGTTCCAAAGTAACGGGTGTCGAGTGTATATATAGATATAGATAGATATGTAGTTCAAATACTTGTGTTTCGTTTTAAGTTTTCTAATAAAAATTTCTGTTTGGAATTCATGGTATTTTTTTATGCTAATATAAAATTAATAATTGCAGAGATCAACAGGCGCCTTGGAAGTGTTGGCGCTTCCAGTACTAAGACTGTCCGCCCTAAGCCCACTTCCAAGTCCTTGTTTGCTGTCAGGTATGTAAATTATTGAAGGGAATTATCTGTTGATCGCTTTTTGGAACCAAGTATTTGTATATGTATAAGTATATGTACTTATACAGGTTGTTCCAGAAAGTTTTGTTCACTCATTCGTGCTTGCCTATTTTTTATTTTGGTTTATAATTTTTTCTTTATTTTTTTGATAGTTTTATAAGATTTCAAGAATTCAAATGCAGAGCTCATGATTTCCAAACTCGAGTGATCCTAAGAGTTTAAAAGTGTTCAACTAAACATAAATCATAAGATATTTTGAAGAGATTTAACTTAAGAGCATTCACCGATTAAAATCACACAGGAGTCTTTTCATCATTTCATTGGTTTCAGATGTTTAGTTTGTTAATGTCATATTATTTGTAGTACTATAATCTAGTAAATGGCTTAATAATATTTTAAAATGAATTCTCATTAGAACAGTTTTTAAATAGCTCTTTTTTTGAAATAGTGGTCGACGGCCTACGTAGATTTTAATACAAATTATTAAAAAAATCGAAGAAAAAGCAGAAATATCTCTTTGGTCATAAAATAACACGTTTAATATCACGAAAAATTACTAAAAGTTACACTTCTTTTACATAAATCGTATGTTTTTTCAGCCTTGTACTAATAAATTATATGATTTTTTTAAAAATCAATCAATCTAATATATAAAATTCTCGTGTCACAATGTTAGTTGCCAAACTCCTCAGAAACGGCTTAACCGATTTTGATAAAATTTTGATAGTTTTTTTATGTATTTTTTTATACGCGGGCGAAGTCGCGGGCAGCAGCTAGTACGTACGTCGACCGCTAGTTTATAAAAAGGGCTGTTTAAAAACAATGAAAAGATTATAAAAACTACAGATTTACTCGTATTTTCCATCGGAAATCATAAATTTTGACTCCAGCGTGATTCTGACGGATGAATGCTCTTAAAAATGTAGAATTTTTGCGGAGTACTTTACAAGGCTCTTCACGAGCCTCATATCAACCCTCTTCAGAGAAAAAAATTTTTTTTTTTTTTATTGCAGTACACAATCGACGAATAAGAGAAAGTGTTGTGTCAATAACTGATGACACTGACGAGGGGAGTGATGATGGTGATGGCGGTGAGTACATACATACATACACACATACAGAAAAAAATTCTAAAAATAGTCAATTTAGTTTCAGTATCATTTGTATAGAGCGTATAAACACGATATCTCTGAAAACAAAGTAACTTACTCCATTACCAACCCTTACAGATTTATTATTAGTACTGATTGATAATAAGTTGTGTTGATTGCAGAAACGCGAAATAATGCTAGCGTCGTCACCCTAAGCGATGAAGAGGAGTTGTACAGTACTATTGTAACAGTAAGTGACGAAACAGAAGAAAGTGATGATGAGAGCGGTGAGTTTTGCTTGCATAATGATAGAATTTTTGCTAATTTTTGTATAACGAAGTCTTGCTTGCATATTGATTAGGTACGCCGATGCAGCTGAGTATGATAATAATAATAATAATAACTCAGTGATAACCTGAGATAGTTGGGATTCTGAGCGGGAGACGAGTTAAATTCAAAAATTCAAAATTCAAAATTCAAATCATTTATTAGATGTAAGTTTTTACAAAACATTTATCTTCGTCAAAATTACAAACTACCACCGGTTCGGAAAGCTGTTTCTAGGGGGAAGAACTCGGCAAGAAACCCCCTAGTTGCTCTTTTCATAAATCAATTTACAACATGTAACACGTAACAATACATATATATCAATCTAATAACACAATATTCAACTATATTCAACTCCAAGGACGTTCATCATTTATATAATCTAATATCCTATAATAACCCTTTTTGCACAGGGTTTTCTTAAATGAGTGAATAATAATAATAAAATATTTATTTGTTCCAGAAAATTATATAAGTATCACATTTTTTACTTAATTATTTTGTGAGATTTAAATTAGGTAATTCTTACATCTCCACTAGGCCGAGCCTGTATTTTAAATGCAGGTTACTTCCAATGGCAGAAAACCTAATAATTGAATATTATTTGCTAAATATGACGGTTGACTACAATATGTTCCAACCTAAGATTACTTTTCTATCTATTTTATGGGCTTATTTTAAATATTCTGATAGTATATTCATTAAATATTGTTTGACAGCTCATGATAGCAAACATATTCTATCTATCGTTCTATAAAGAAAAAACAGTGGAGCACTTTGTAATTAAAACTGTTTGAAATTACAATCAAACCAATATCGAAATGTAAGAGAACCAAGTAAACCAAAAAACCAAACAAACGATAGCATAACATATACAGGTGTCCGAAAAATCAACGCCAAGCGGGCACGGGGCGATATGCTAGGTTATGACATTGGAATCTGGTGCCCGCGACTTCGCCCGCGTTGAAAAAGAAAAAGGAGCCTATCCTGTGTCCCGTACGTCTAAATGTTCTATCAATTTTCATGAAAATCACTTGGTTCGTTTAAGAGTTATAGAGGAACATACATACATACAGATTTATTATTAGTATTGATTGATAATAAGTTGTGTTGATTGCAGAAACGCGTAATAATGCTAGAGTCGTCATCCTAAGCGATGAAGATGAGATTGATGAAGATGAGATTGATGAAGACGAAGAAGTAATAGGTGAGTCTTGCTTGCATAGTGATAGCATTTTTGCATTAATATTTTGCAGCGATGTAGTAGATTACGCCGATGCAGCGAAGTATAATAATAATAATAATATATTTTTATATTATTATATTTTGGTTCTAAGCACCTAAGACCGAAGGAACGTATGGAAGGGCAAGGAGCTGCATGGGCGTAGTTTAATCAACAAACTCATATTCGTGTTAAATAGTGATAAAGCTCCTAAAAATATGAGCGATAGCTCATTGGATTCGGAATGACGTCTAGAAAAAAATATTGGAAGGATTTTCCAGCACGAAAAAAATTGCAAAAGTTATTAACAATTAGATAAACATAAAAAAACAACTCTTCTTGCTAATAACTCTAAAACTAATAATATTTAAGAAATGGGCTGTTATTTTTTACATTGTTCGTTTTGTATCCATGGCTTTACTTTAGTCTAAAGTTTAGATGGTCTCTTTTTCCAGTGATAGATGCGTCTTCTGATGCATCGTCCTTTTTGGTCTCGGAAGGACGACGCACGGAAGTGCCGCCCATCCACATTTCGCCGGCTTCGTCCGATAGCACGGTATGTACATCACCCGCGCTCATAAGGAGATGCGCCACACGAACTGCGTCCCAAACACGTGCCGCCCCAAAAAAAGCTATTCATCCGTCCACGTTATATAAAAATGCCACATACACAAGTAAACAGGTCCGTTTTTGACGTTTGTCATTTCTAAACCTCTGTCAACCTTTACACCTGGACTTGACAGTGAGTAAACACTATTGAGAATAAATTGAAAACTGAAAGATTAGTTTTATAATATTTTGTTTTATTATTTGTAAATTCGTAATTATATTTGAATAACACTTGTCAAAACGGATCTTTTACATTGCCCAGTCACTAAAGTGATCCTTTTATCATCGCTAGTTTAACAGAAGGGGCGGCGTTCAGGACGCAGTGAATGTGTTTTTGCCCACACTAACTTCCGTCTCCTTGACACTTACTGGCTTTGAATCGATTCATACGAATATCAGTTCTGTAGTGGTCTTTCTAATTCGAATTATAGTGTTTCATCGGCGTTGTTCAGTTTCTTCGCTCTCCGACCATTTACGTTGCAAAAAATCATGGAGATAATTTCACATTGCACGGTTCACACAGGACACCTGCTACATTTTTTAAGATGAATGCTGAAGTGACGCTTTTACCCAATAGTATAAATAAAGAAGAATATAATTTATGTATTATTTATATGTATATTACAAAATAGAATCGTTTGACGACGCGCAGCCACCTCGTGATGCTTCACGCCGGAATCGTTTATCGATATTTAAAAGGATTTATTTTTGTGAAAAAAAATTAGCTATTTATTTAACACTAGCTGTTGCACGCGACTTCGTCCGCGTAATTTTATAAAAACTGTGAAACCATGGAAAAACACATACAAAATTTTAACCCAATCGGTCAAGCCGTTTAGCAGTTGACATACCGACAGAAGCGCCATCTACCGGGTCCAATTGTATTTTTAAATCATCCAGGAAACTATCGAAATACCCGTTATCCCGTAGGTATGAAGCATTTTCCCGCGATAAAAAGTAGCCTATGTTCATCAAATAGGTCCAGTAGTTTCGGAGCCTATTCAATACAAACAAACAATCAAAATATTAGTATAGATTCAATAAGAATCGTAAATTTTGTAAATTTTGATGGGGTTTTCACTTTTATGATGAGAAGGGATAATTTATATATAATATCTATCTATATCTATACTAGGTACTATTATATAAATTTGAAGAGTTTGTTTGGTTGAATGCGCTAATCTCAGGAACTATTGGTTCGAATTGAAAAATTCTTTGTGTGTTGGATAGCCCATTTATCGAGAAAGGCTTTAGGCTATATAACATTTAGAACGCGGACGAAGTCGCGGGAAACCGCCTAGTACTTAATATAATATTAGATTGCTAGTAAGAAAATAAATGAGTCGATTCAAAGCTGTAAGTGAAATAAAATGTTCAGATTTTTTTTTGATGGCGCTTTTGTGTTTGTTATGCTTTAATTAATACTTTGCACAATTATACTATAATAATATTACTTTTATAAATATATTATAAAAGAAAATTATGAACGATAATGGTGCATTTCATAAATGTATATTGTTCATATTGTATATAAATCCAGCCATCCTTAGACGGTAAATTAGTGTGGAACTATTCTTAATCGCACCTTCTTATCTCGTTGTGCGTATTATAACTGTTTTTAAACTATATTTAACTATATTCTAATATAATTTTACGTATTTTAAATTTGTCGCATATTAATCTCAGGATATCGTTTTTGAACCTTTTTAGAATTGAGTTTTATTAATATATTTTCATTTATTCATTATTGGAAGGCATGCATCAAACAAAAAAGTAGCAGAGGTAAAGCCTTCTTTCAACGTTGGGAAATCTCTTGAGATACCCGGCAGTCAAGTCACCAACGGTCAAGCCAACATTTCATTTCAACAACCTCAGGATATCGTATGAATCCTGATAAATTTTTTCAATTAAATTATTAACCGCTTTAAATTCTGCTGTATTCCATTAATGGATACCATGGAACTTTTCTAAAAAGTTAATTACTAATACTAATACGTTTAACTGGTACAAGTAACATTAATAATTGCAGATGACTCCACCACTAGAGACACTGGAAAATCTGGAATCCCCGGGTGCCATGCAGACGTTGGCGCCTCCGGTGCCCCGAATCACGGATATATTAGGCCCTCTGCCTCCAAGTCCGTTTATAGTGCCTGGTATGTGAATAACTTATTGAAACGAATTATTTTTAACGTCTTTTGTTATTTTCTTTATTTTTGATAGTTTTATTTCACGGTAGGGGAAATAAACCCTGCCTTTAACATGCTGGATTCCAGAATTGTCTTATAGCCTCATGATATAGCATTCCCTACTCACCATATATGTTTGTCTTATTAGGTTACAGCCAAGATCCGGAAACAGGGAGAGAAGTCAGAGAAAAATTCGCTGCGTACAAGTCAAAGCAGGTACGCCGAGCCAGCCTTCAAAAGAAGCTGTCCAAACAGACATCAGGTAATATTATCCATATAATAAATAATTGAATGTCTCAAAACTTGCATGTTTCATTATACGCCTTAATTCTGCAGGCACTTGGCGAAACATCTAATCAGATCATGTATTGTATAAGATTGATCTTATACAATACATAAGATTGACAGTGACACAAAAGTATTAAATATTAATTATTCGTAAACTACAATGTCAAATGAAAAATTGATATATAGAGCATTAAATTACTGATACACTTTTAGCTTTGTAATGTGTGTCATTTTGAAAATAAAACTAAAATCGATGGAAATGAGAGTTTATTTGGTGATTTTTTTCTATCATTTCATTATATTATGTTTTCTGTCCTTCACTTTCATTTATAATATATTTATCTATTTTGAAAAAGTTTTTAAATTGGACTTTGTTTACTTAGATAAAATTCAAGTATAGGATTTGGCTATTTCTCTTTATACGCGCCCTTAAGTCTAGTTGAATTTTAAAATTAACCAACATTTTTAGAATAAAATAAATTATACACATATAATTATGAGTTTATTATTTTTAATTTTTTTACATCTAGAGAAAAGCGTTACATGGGGGGGAGGGAGGCCTAAAAATAGTTGAAAATTGCGTTACGTAATACTTGAACGCCCCCTCTAATAAAGTTTGTAAAATAAAGTTGTTGTTAGCAATGTCTTTTTTGATAGTCGACTGTGGCCACTTACTTTTGACTTGTTTTGACATTAGAATATACTGATTACAAGTATTTTTATTTTAACATTATGTTTGTCTCTTTTCAGCGGAGGGGCAAGCTAAAGTTGTAGCCGAATATTTGCAGATGAAAGCCCAACGAGAGGCACATCAGGCACTCAAAGCCGCTGATCAGTAAGTGTATTTCTATATAAATTGAAGACGTCAGTGGGTGAAGGTGATATGTCACAGCCCTTAAGATAGGCGATTTAAGACCTTTTTGGAAAATAAAAATATGTACAGTTTGTTAAATCAAATAATAAAAGTGTTTACTTGCTATCATACCATTAATATTTTAGGTTGTTTACACAACTTTGTATCATAATTTAGTACAAAATCAGTTCCGTGGCGACTTATCTCAACAATTAAAACTAAAACTTTAACCTCGATTTATTCAAAATTCAAACCTTCATCCACTCACGTCTTCAATTGTAATCCAAAATTACCAACAACTGCTTGTTCGCGCGACTTCATTCGCGTTGAAAAATAAAAGATATGTAAAGTAATATCGCGGCTTACATACATTGACGCCTGACATTTTATACCTTTGCCAAACGTTGGGTCTTGATTTTTAGTATTCATATAAACAAACCTACATACAAACTTTGCCTCTTAGTATAGATTTTATATTAATATTTAATTCTAATAACTAGTTGACTTCAATAACAATTTAAGATTCATATAAATATACCGCGTAAAACTAACGCATTAGCTGGATTAATTTAAATAAATCCCTTTTTTTGTTTCAGGAAGCGAAGGAAGCAGAATCTCCCAAAATAATTAATATCAGCCAAGGGCAAATTTCAAGAGGCCATAAACGCATCTTTATACTGATCGGACATACGGTTCATTATTTGCAGTAATTTATATAGACTCAATTTCTTTCTTTTTTTCTATATTGACGAAATGTTGTGCTAGTTATGCCAAATGAATATTTATAATGCATTTTTAAATAATTTACAAATTGACAAGGGTAGATAAGTTTAAAATTTTATATATAATATTTTTGTATGTGAAAAAAAAATAACGCAAGATGTCAGTTCTCCATATAAGAATCACTGCTATCTATCAATGTATGTGGTTTATTTAATTATTTAACTAGCTATTTTAATAATTGACGAAGCCAGTGCTGACTTTTTATTGTAAAGAATTATTATTATTATTTTTACACAGTTTACACACTTTACACAATCCATTTAATAATTGACGAAGCCTGTGCTGACTTTTTATTGTAAAGAATTATTATTTTTATTTTTACACAGTTTACACACTTTACACAATCCATTTAATAATTGACGAATCCAGTGCTGACTTTTTATTGTAAAGAATTATTATTATTATTTTTACACAGTTTACACACTTTACACAATCCATTTCTTGTCTTGACACTCTTTCTTTATTGTCTTGTATGTTTTAACTATTATTTTTAGCAATTAGGTAATGACAAAAGTTAATATTTTTTTTTGGTGCATTTATAGTTTATTTACAATTGGCCGAATTCGACATCTTACGTGTTTTTTAAATAATTATTGGAAATGAATTGTTACAAATTTGAGATTACCTACTTTGTATTGTTTAAAATTATTAAATTTCGAATTACAAAATCATTTATGTGTTTTCATTTTATCCTTGTAGATTTACATTTTTCTTTAATTTTTTGTACTATGCGAATTACCTTGGGCAACTGAGCCCTCTACACCCCACCCACTTGCCCTCTCCCCTGCACCAATGGGTTCACGAACGTGAGCCGAGAGATATCTTCGGGCGGCCTCGGCAAACCCGAGCGGACTAGTCACAGGGATGAGGGAGTCGGACGCGCGCGATACTAGCGCTTATAAGGTTTCTAGCGTTTGCCGTACGACACGTACGAACTAAAATATAGTCAGAGCCAGTAGCTTTTTTACTTATGATAAAATGTAAGGTAATAAAATAAATGTATGAGTATTATTACTCGACTATCGATTTATTAACTTTACATATGCAACAACAGCAACAATATTCTAATAAGGCAATAGTTCTTTAATCATATTTATTTATTTACTTAAATTAGCCTAAAATCATACACAATTCGAAATATGAAACATCGTCAATCAATATGAATAATAAATCTGTTAAAGTGTAGGTATTGTATGTATGTATGTTCCTCCATAACTCTTATTTATTTTATTTGCAAAAGCAAACAATTACACCATAATAGTAAATTAAAAAAAAAAAAGAAAAACATACATTAGTGCAATTAACGACATTTTCCACGAATTGGTACATTGGTTTTAAACAGAGAAAAGTTGAAATACAAAACAAGTACACTACAAACTCAAAACTAGCTGGCGTTAATTAAGTTTGAAAAAGAAAAAAGTAGCCTATCCTGTGTCCTGTACGTCTAAATGTTTATCTATCAAGTTTCATGAAAATCAGTTAATACGTTTAAGAGTTATGGAGGAACATACATACATGCAGATAAAAATTGTAAAAATGGTCGATTTAGTTTCAGTATCATGTATAGAGCCTATAAACACGATATCTCTGAAAACAAAGTAACTTACTCCATGACCAACCCTTACAGATTTATTATTAGTATTGATGTGTTACAAGACTTATTTGTACTGAAAACAAATAGGTTAGGTTCCGGAATGTTATTATGAATATAAATGCTCACCCGATAGGTCAGAAAATAGGTTAGATTGGGTACTGGATTACTGGTTGTAGCAGTAATCCAGTATGGTGTTGTGATGACGGCGGACGACCCCATGTCCGCCGCCCCTGGGCAAAGCGGCACAGGCCGCCTATTCTCCACCTCTCGCAGCAGGCAGCCAGCGAGGGGCTTCACTCATCAAGCACCCCATAACCTCTTCTCTGCGGCACAACCTACCGCAGAGTTGGAGGCATTAAGGGTGGCCACATCAATCGCGGCAGCCCGAGACAGGCTTCACCTCGTGATATCGTCGGAAGAGTTACTAGGCCGGACGACTGCAGTTCACTCTTCCGAACGACTGCAGAGGGTGGTTACTATTACTAGGCCTTTGTCATAGATTAGTTAGTATAAGTTGAGCTGTGCTTCAGATACTCTGTAGTCTGTAACTGTCATTAAGAATTAAGTAATAAATATGGACACATTGAATAATCTTTTATTTAACAAATTCTTTAATTAAATAAAGAATATAACATGGCGCTGAATACAGGATTGAAAATGTAAGGTTAACAAAATTGTGTGTTATCCTAACAAATAAAATATCGTAAAATATTATACAGAAAAATGGCGGAAGTTCAAGGTGTAATTGGATTAAAACCCCCAACATCTTTAAAAGAACTTAACAAGTCAGGAGTTCAAGAAAAATCACAGGAAACACAAGTTGCCCTACTATTACATTGTATGGGAGAAGAATGTATTGAAATATTTAGCACGTTTGATTTGTCGGAAACAGATCAAAATGACTATCAGAAAGTCTTGGAAAAGTTTAATGAGTATTTTATACCTATGAAAAATGAAAGTGTATCATCGCACATGTTTTTCAAAAGGGATCAATATGATGGAGAAACATTTGAATGCTATTTAACAGAGCTGAAAAAATTGGCCAAAGATTGTGAATTTGGAAACTTAACAGATCGAATGATAAAAGATAGGTTGGTGACAGGGATTTTGGATGTTAAATTAAAGGATAGATTGTTGAGAGAAATTGACTTAACCTTACAAAAAGCTATTCAAATCTGTAAGGCATACCAATTAACTAGTCAACAGATCAAGCAAATGGATAATAAACAGGAGGTACAAGTAATTAAGAAAAAACAGGAAGGAGAAGGAACGTCGCAGAATTACAAAAATAATAGAAAGGTTATTTTGACCTCCAATATTAGCTTATTTTGACATAAATAAAAAATTAACTTTAAGTGTAGATGCTTCGAAAAATGGGTTAGGTGCAGTATTGCTTCAAGAAAATAGGCCAATAGGATATAGTTCACGAGCAATGACAGATACAGAAAAAATGTATAGTCAAATAGAGAAAGAAAGTCTAGCAATACTCAATGGATGTAAAAAAATTCCACCAATATTTGTTCGGTCAAACATTTGTAGTTGAGACAGATCATAAGCTTTTAGTGTCTATTTTTAGTAAACCATTGAACAAATGTCCTGCAAGATTGCAAAAAATTAGAATGGCGTTACAACCATATGATTGTGTGATAAAATATAAACCAGGTAAAGAATTAATTTTGGCTGATCATTTGAGTAGATCTTTTATTAATAACAAGGATGATGTAAAGGATATCATAGATGTTGATATTAAAGCTCATGTAGCTATGATAATGGAAAGTTTTAAAATAACTGACAAAAAATTAAAAGAATTTATAGAAGAGACTAAAAGTGATAAAGAGTTGACAATTTTGTTAAAATATATTAGGCAAGGGTGGCCACAAAACAAAAACGAATTGGAGAGTGAAGTTAAAATGTATCATTCATATGTAGATGAGTTAAGTGAAAATGATGGTTTAATATTCAAGGGTTTACAGATAGTAGTACCTAAATCATTGCAAAAAGGAATTTTAGGTAATATACACTACGCACATCTAGGTATGGATAAGTGTAAAGCGTTAGCTAGAAAAACAGTATTTTGGCCCAATATGTCAAAAGACATTGAAAATATGATACAGAATTGTGATGTATGTAAAGCTTTTCAGCATAATAATAAAAAAGAACCTATGATTTGTAAAGAAATACCAGAGAGTCCATGGCAAATATTAGCTGTAGATATATTTTTCTTATACAAAAATCCTTATCTTTTAGTTGTAGATTCATACAGTAAATTTGTTGAAATTAAACAATTAAAAAATACAATATACTAGTTAGGAATTTAAAGGTTTTGTAAAAACATGGAATTTTGAACATAAGGTTGTTAGTCCTAAACATCATCAGGCAAATGGGTTAGCTGAGAGATATATACAAACAGTAAAGAATATTTTAAAAAAGCTTATATATGACAATAAGGACATACATTTAGGTCTTTTGTTATACAGAAATACACCAATAAATTCTGCAGAACTGTTGTACAACAGAAACATAAAAAGTGTGTTACCACATTATGTTAAAAATAAGAAACAGGACATGACATGTAATTTTAATAAAGAATTGATAGATAGGCAGAGAGTTCAAAAGAAGTATTATGATAGAGGAATGACAGGGGATATAGTTAAAATAAAAAATGAACCTAATCAAAGTGGAATTGTATTAGATAATGGTAAAGGTCCTAGATCTTACATATTAAAAAATGATAAGGGAGAAATAATAACTAGGAATAGGAAAAGTTTAATAAAAGGAGGAAAATATATTAGTAAAGAAAAATATTATGAAGATAATTTCGGTTCAAATGATGAAAATGTAAACATTAGTTTTAAGGATAATAATATTGATGAAAATGTAAACATTAACTTTAAGGATAATAAAGTTACTCCGGTTACTCGTACTAGAAGTGGGAGAGTAAGTAAAAAACCAGCGTACTTAAATGAATACATAACATAAGAATATTAGAATGTTAGAAGATAAGTTTTAAGTTTTTCTTTAGAATTGTTTTTATTTTGTTTGAGAGGGGGATGTCATAGATTAGTTAGTATAAGTTGAGCTGTGGTTCAGATTACTTCAGATACTCTGTAACTGTCATTAAGAATTAAGTAATAAATATGGACACATTGAATAATCTTTTATTTAACAGATTCTTTAATTAAATAAAGAATATCACCCTCATCTAATATACAGGCCTAGTGTAGACGCTTAGTACTCAAACTAATTAAATGTTTAAATTTCAACTTACAATGCACATGTTATAGATTTGTTAATTGATAAATAAAAATTATTATTATTATGAACAATTTTACTTTCATACCATTCAAAAAGCACCATAGAATAAAATTATAAATTATACAGGTAATACGTGTTTTGTAAATGGAAATCCAAATATATATAAAAAAATGATGCGCAAAAGGATAAAAATTGATAAGCAATCAAGACTCAGTAGGTACTCACTTACAATTTATTATTGAGAACAGTTGTAAATAAGATTCAAATAAATAACAAAATGTAAACACGTGAGAATATCAATTTTCGTCATTTCCTTGTGTCCTGATATTATAAACCCTACATGAAACGCCAGAGAAAATTTCATTAAGTTTAACGAGATCTGCTCGGGACTCGTATAGTTCAGAAAGAGGTCAATAAAGTTAGTGAAATAATTTTAATTTATGTATTTCAAGTATCAACGAATACACAAAATTCAAAGAGCAAACCGTAACATAATTTTTAATGAGGCAGGTTAATTGTTTTTTGATTTTTGACACTTGATCCTAATAGATTATAAACAAAATCTTCTAATATTTTAATGAGTAACCCTGGTAAAATAGAAAAACCATCATATGGAAGACCATCATTTTAAAATTTACCTACTTTTTTTTATCATCGCGTACTGTGTTATGTTAAAAGTATCAAGATTTCATTGTAGAGGATGCTTAACTCGATTTAACAAATTTTTAGAAATCCTCGTAAGAGTTACGTAACGAATACTTTTAAAAACCTCTTTATAGCTGTTGCATGCGACTACGTCCGCGTAACTTTATAAAGTATAGTCTAAGCCTATGTTACTCGCTGATAATATAGCTTTCCAACAGTGAAAGAATTTTTCAAATCGGTCCAGTAGTTCGAAACAATTAAATCTTTCCTTTTTATAATATTAGTATAGATTTTAATATAGAGCGCCCGCGACTTGGTCCGTGTATACTGTGTATAAAGAAAAAAGTTTCATGAAAATCAATTAATTCCTTTAAGTTATGGAGAAACATAGATATAAACACATGGTTACCTCTCGCAGTGGTGATGTTAATTGGCCACCAAGACGAAGTTTTTTCATGTCTCCTTTCAAGCGTCCTCAAGTAGTGGGGCAATGGTAATGGCCCTTGAAGTCAACATAACCCGGGCCTTAAGCCTTAGTCATTAAAAAGTGGACCACTCGAATACTTGCTAGTCTCGAATACAGTGAGAATAATGTTATCTTTCATACATAATGGCACCTTTGAAATAAAAAAAAGGATCTACCCACCCCTATTAAACACTATTTAATTGATAATACATTATAAACAATTAAGTACAATCCTACAATACTAAAAGCTAAATCTATTTTTATCTAGAATCTATACCCACTTAACTAAAAAACATTTAGATGTCACTTAAATTGTTAAGAATTCACTTAAATTCCAGTAGTTCTTTTCTTTATATTATTTTTAGTTAGTTGTCTTGCTTCTTCTCATAACTTATCTTTGTTGTGTGCACACAGACACATTTTTTTCCAAGATTAATAAATTCTTTTCCTATAATATTGTATTTATCTTGTACACGTTTTAGCCTTTTTAAATTTCTACCTCTAATTTTTTCAATCGAAGGCTCACAGACACAGTCCGGGCTGGATTTTTTTTTGAACCGGTGCAAGTACTGCGAGACCAAATAAACTTCACACCTCAACCTGTGAACAATAAACAATTTTTTATACATTTTACAGCACAAATACAACGAATCCCATATTAAAACTAGGAATGTAGTGGTAATGGCACTATGGAGAAAATGAATTAATTTGCCAAAATATAAATATTGTTAGAAAAGATGGTAAACTATCACACACGATACTAGCTCGGTTAAATGATCTTAGGATCATGTTACTACTTTCAAGAGCACTGAGAAGCGAATGCTGCCGCCCCGGACTATAGGCCTAGTCGGGTAGTTTCTACGGTAGACGCTACTTTGTCTGCTTAACTTTACAAAATATAGTCAATGATATAGCTTCCCAATAGTGGAAGAATTTTTCAAACCTGTTTAGTAGTTTCGGAGCCTATTTAATTCAAACAAACAATCAAATATTTGTATTAGATGTATTACATGTTAAAATATATGTTTTGTCCTATTAAGTTCACATTTCTGTAATATTATAGATAAACCATATTATAGTGGATTTGGTTCATAATGATAATGAAGAGACCAAAATATTCATTGCTTTATTCGGAAGCCGCTATTTATACGTAGGTAGAAAGAAAAAAACATACATTTTATGCATTGTCCGACAATACAACCGCACAATGCCCATATCGCTGCTTAAAGGGCCACAAATCAAAATTACACTTTTTACAGGAGAGCTAATCGAAAAAAAAAATTAAATTATTTTTTGTCTATTTTTTCTTATTAGATATATATCAAATATATGCATCGTTAGAAGCGTATTTTTAGGTAGCATTAAATGCTACTTTTATAATAAAATGAATACTAGAAGAGATATAAGCAGTTACTTTTGAATATATAAAAAACATAATTACAATATGAAGGATTGTGATTGTATTTTTGCAATAAAAATATTTTTTTGTTTTATGGCCCTCTAGTTGGGTTGGGTTTTGAATTAAGTGTGGTAGTTTTTTAAGGTGTTTTTAGGCTAAATTAGTTAGGAATTGTCATAGTTTTATAAAAATATAGTTTTTATGTCTAGGAAATCAATTTACAATTAAGTAGGTATTATCCCTTTATGGTCTTTATTGTTCACTTAATATTAGTATTCTGTGCGTTTATTACAAAATGTGTTACAAGACTTATTTGTACTGAAAACAAATAGGTTAGGTTAGGTTCCGGAATGTTATGAAAATAAATGCGAGCGGAGCGCAGCGGAGCGAGCTCACCCGATTACAAAATGTGTTACAAGACTTTGCTAGCAGAAAATAGGTTAGATTGGGTACTGGAATAGTGGTTGTAGCAAAACAATTGTGCGCTTATTTAAAAAATGTGTTACTCTGTGGTTAGTATATCGTAATGTTTAATGACTCTAGGTTATATTTTAATATAATTATAAAATTAATTGTAAATTGATTTCCTAGACATAAAAACTATATTTTTATAAAACTATGACAATTCCTAACTAATTTAGCCAAAAACACCTTAAAAAACTACCACACTTAATTCAAAACCTTTCCCCTTTAGTTTTTAAGCAGCGATATGTAATATGTCGCCTAATTTCTATTACATATATAAATATCTAACTAAACTTAATTTATGATTTTATGTCTTTATTTGTTGACTCGATCTTTGTCTAGACACAGTTGCAATATCTGCATGGGTTCTCTGGGAACTTATTACAAGTGGTTCTTTAGTATTAGGACAAAGATGGTCATTAAACTTCCTTTTTGCTTCTATCTACTTTTTAATGTTAAAATCTACAGACAGGCTCAGGGTCCACTGACGGTAGGTGGCTACTGTCGCCTAAGACACAAGCAACGCCATATAATTGAAATTTATGTGAATTAAAGCTAAAAATTTATGTAACAAGCACATAGATATTTATTTACCTGCATGTTTTTTATGTGAAATAGAAACCGTTAGTTGAGCCATCTGTTTTTTCATCAAAATGTTTGTGAATCAATAATTGTTCTCTTCCTTTTATCTGACACACTAGATTAATTACCCATTCTAATTAATATATATAACCAAAGCTAATCAAGCATAACTTTATTTTTGCTTTATTTATTTATTTATTCTGATTTATTACTTTTTTCTTTTTAGAAGTTTTCAATAACATGAATGACATTGACATTGTTGATTTGTTGATGTCAAACTGACATTACTGATGAACGAATGAATTAAAAAAAATATTCAGAACAGACTAATTTTATTTAGGATAAATTGGTGGCGCTGGTGAGGCTAGTGTTCAACCAAAATTCAACTCGGCGCACTTCATTCCGTCAACTACTGCTAAATTCATTCCATACTCTCCATACTCTCAAACTCTCTCTGTTCACACTATCGGATTTTGTTGCCACTTTTTAAGTTTAACACCCATGTAAGATGGCGCTCCTTATCTCTACGCTCCTTAATTACAAATTTCATGTTACACTATCGTTTTTAAAAAGCGTAAGAATATGACTTAAAAACAATTAAATTAATGAAAACACACAATAAAGTACTCTATCTTTTAGTGGCACTTAAGTCAAGTAACCAGGCAACAAAACTCCAAAAAAACTACAATTCGTTCGGTCGGTCCATGACGGGCATGCGCATTGCGAAGTCGATTGACCGAGTGAATTGGGTGAGTGGGGGAAGTAATAATTAGACCTAAACGCAACCAGAGCAGTGCAGTACGGACTACGGAGCACAGTGGTGACATCGAGTCGGCTATTAGCAAGTTAAAATAGAAGGCGTAACAGATTCATAGAGGATTCAGGTTAGTTAATTTCATATTAATACCCTTTATCTTTGTCAATACTGTGTATGGTGAATCATTATAAATATGCATTTAATTTGATAAATGAAAATTTTAATCTTACGCACAAGGTTTATGGACATTTTAATTTTGGTTTGAATTTAGTTTTTGTAACTTACCTACCTACCATTTTTGTATAATTTGAGATTTTATTTTATTTTTCCTACCTACATATATACAAGTAAAATTACCGTATCTGTACATGAAAAATATTTTCCAAAAGAGACCTCCGGACCTTACGGACCTTCAAAAAGAGAATAAGTTTTTAGAATTTATTTATCTTGCTTTGTCTGCTTATCTTTTTGTCTGTGCGTTTGTGAACGCTAATTTCAGAAACAGCTTAACCAATTTGATTATAGTTAGATACTTTTATCCTTAAAAATTTCTGGTTCCATCGGGTTTTTCAAAAAATGAACTACAGCGCATCTAGTAATTAATATTTTTAGGACAGTTGGTAGGTAGGCTTAAACAATTGTGGATGTGTATAACATTTCTTTTTTTAAATGTTGTCTATAGTGTCCAACCGAATAGTGCCCTGGCTTTTACCACAACCTTTGGTTAAAGCTGAAGCTGAAGGCTTAAAAGTTCTGAGAAATTTTGTTCAATATTGGCTACAAGCTACCTTTAATAATATAAATGATTTTAAAACTTTCCTATTAAAGGTTTATATCAACTGTATAATATAGAAAAAGGTAATTTAAATCATCTCCAGAAGTTGATCTAGATATGAAAAAAAAATTCCTTGCAATTTAATTTTCTAAAATAATAACATTTGAAATGTGAATTATATATAACGTTTTATTTATTTAGGAATCATCGGTGAAATTGTTTCACCGAAGGTAGTTTTTTGGCTAAACCTTCGGTCGGACACTAATTGCAATAGGTTTTATTAGATTTTTCATATGATTTACTTTTGAATTAGGCAACAATTATTTTTAACGTCAAATTTGGTATGTGGGTATTTTATTTAATTTGTTATTTAAAATCATAGGGCATTTATAACAAAGATATTTATTAATATGAGACATATTAAGTACAGTAACTGCACATACTCCATCTTTACACCTTACATACTCAATCGTAGGGAAGTTCATGTTGGGGATAATAGTCTATACTGTTATGGTCTCTACTGATTTTCATTGATAACTGACAAGTTGTCTAATAGTGAAAACGTCTCACTCAGAATACAGTTTAGTATCTAAAGGGATTAGAATTTACTTTATGTATAGTTTTTTGCCCCTTTATAATTTGAAAAGATTAGTCTGGACAAATAGAATAGGACTTATATGTTACTCGCATAATGTAGCTTTCTTTAGGTGAAAGAATTATTCAAAATCGGTCCAGTAGTTTTTGAGTTTATTCATTACAAACAAACAAATCTCTCTTTATAATATTAATAATTTTTATAATTTTTTTAAAATTGCAATTCACAATATATTTCTCTAAATGATTTATCTATTTCCATTAGTTTTATTTGGATAACAGGAAGACTATCTTTACTTCTATATTAGTATTACAATTCGATGGCAGCTACGTAAACTATCGTATCTTCAAAACACCAACTTTACAGGAGAGCTGTTTAAAGACAAATCAGCTTGTCAAAGTTATGGATTAAAGTATATTTATTTGAATTTCTGTTATATTAAGTTAAATTATATGTGTGTTCGTTGGCTCTAAGTAATGATATTCAATTATTGTTATTTTTTGAGATATTGCTGTTACGATTTTTTACTTGGGATATTTTTGCATTCATAGAATTGTATGTATCACTTACGCCACTTTACTTGGATACTAGCAACTTAATTTTAATCGTATGTTGCACATACAATAATATACTTCGCTAAAGTAGTGTGTACAAATAACGTATAAATTTATAAACTACCAAAATAAAGCTTATTTTAGTGGGTAATTAATTTGTAATTTAAAATTGCAACTTACTAAATAAAACAAAGGAGGTATAGTACAGTAGTAACGTATTTTTATTTAAAAAAAATGGAATTTTCCTGAACCTACTCTGAAAATAATAAACTGTTTCCAAAGTATTAGTTACATGTCTTTATGTCTTGTTTACTTAGACAGTAATAATAATATAAGTATATAGATACAAATAAGTAACAATTTATTGTACCATAATATATTATTTTAATCATAAAAAATATATATCTCTTTTTAACAAAAAAGAATCGACTTCAAACCGTTTTCTCATGGATGCCATTTTTAGAACTGGACCAAATTCAAATGGGACCACATGGGAAGCACCAGCTATCAAATAAAAAAAGAATTATCAAAATCGTTACACCCAGTCGAAAGTTCTGAGGTAACAAACATAAAAAAATACAGTCGAATTGAGAACCTCCTTCTTTTTTGGAAGTCGGTTGATAAAGTTATTTATTAGTGTTTCAAAATATTTTACATCATCTATTTTATCATTATCTATTTGACAAAATTAGAAATCGGAAATTTTTGGAATCGATTATAAAATCGTAATTAATCTTTCATAATATACTAACAACTTTGGCCCAATGAAATGTTACTCCGAATCAGATTTATATGAAACTTGACTAATATTCGAATCTGCAGATTATTTAAAAAAATGTGTATTCAATTTCAGAAACTATGCCACTATTGCAAGATGTATTAAATCATCCTTTTTGACTTTAGAGTGGGTAGTGGATTTTTGTAAAGGGAACCTACAGCAATATTTATTTGTTATCGTAGTCTCGTGTATATTTGTAACTATTGTCATGTACTCTGTGTACATTAAA